>CM050528.1:15376128-15951128 GCA_027563665.1 Antrozous pallidus | reverse complement strand
ACTAATTTTTTTCATCTTAAATGGTTCTACCCATACCTACTATCAAGACCACTGAATAAGAAGTGGCAGGTACTCCTGTTGAGGATGGGCAACCCTACCTGCCTGGTAAAGGAGAACCCTGGGGTACTGGGCCAGGAGAGAAGTCAAGGTTATGGCTCAGCGTGAGTCTCAGGTTAGGAGCCCCATAAAACCCCACCCCATGCTTGAACACCCTCATAGCCGTATGTGCCAAAGTTTCAGAAGCCCATCTAGTCTATACTGTGAGCAGCTGTGAACAGTAAAAGTTAAAGATTTTTTCTATTATCAATAATAACAAAAGGCTATTGTCAGCTTTCACAAATTTAGAATCAATCTGGTCACCAAAAGATAAGTCTGTTCACCTTCAAAGTGTCTGCAGAGTATTTGCGGAGCATACACTGCTAATGGGTCATAGCTGATGCTTTCCAAACCTCTCACTCCTGCCCATGTTTCCCCCAGAGCCCCAGGCTCAATTCCAACAGTCTCTTAACATTCTCTCCCCAACTCTCTCAAACTCAGCCTACCCAACAATGAACTGGTGTCCATCCCCATAAGCCTATTGTTATTATGATTTCAGTAGAGGACAATCACTGGCTATTCATGCACCCAGCTAGGACTCTCCTCGCTCTATCCTAAGAATTTCCCAAATAGTCTCTTCTTCTCTATTCCAGTTATCATAGGCCTATGTCAGGCCCTTAATGTTTTCATCTGAACTCCTGACACAACCTTCTTTTCCGCACAGCTGTCAGAATGATTTCCCTCCTGGTTTCTTTCTCTCTCTCTCTTTTTTTCTTTTTTCTTTTCTTATTATTTTTTTAAAAAATCTTTATTGTTCAGTTTTCCCTCCTGGTTTCAAAGCTTTTAATGACCCCCTGCCTCTTCCACAATAAAGGACACACTCATTAAAAGGGAGCATGAGCCTTCCAAGACCTGGTCCCCGCACACTCAGCTAGTCCCACTCCGTGCTGTTTCCTGCCTTGTGTAAAGATCCAACAGTGATGAAGTGCTGCCTACTCATTCACAGCAAGCCTCTCACTTCTGCTGTCCTCCCTGCCTGGGAAACCCTCCAGGATTTCCAGGGCTAGACCACAGGCTTTCTGAGGCAAGACTAAGTGATATTTGCTCTGGCATCCCTCGTGCCTAACGAAGTGCACATCACATGGTTTTAGACTGCTACTGACTGACTGACATTCCTCCTCTTCAGTCCAAATTGGCAAAATGTGTCTATCCATTCTAAGTCTATTTACAACACTTTGCAAACATACTCAGGGTCAAATAAAAAACTTGATTGGGCCCCTGTATTCTAGTTTCTGTGGAATAAATAAAGTGCGCTTACGGACTTAGTGATCCACTGATGAAGGTAGTGACTCAGTTCACCAGGATAAACAGCAGAACGTGGGGAGTTCTACATTAAAAATATAAACATATACCCCATGAGGGCAGGAGTGGGGGCACTGAATGCAGCTGGAGGCAGGCAGTGGGGACGATGACTGCACAGACCTTGAGGGACAGGCAGGGTATGACCGATGGTGATGGGGAGGGGTGACCCAGACACAGAACCGCTGAAGGTACGGCTTGCTGCTGGTCTCGGACAGCTGCTGGGGCCGCCCAACCCAACAGGCAGCCCCACTCACCGCCTGAGTGGCTCCGGAGGATGGAGACACATCGCCACTGCTCCACGTTGGCAAGCTTACCACTGGAGCCGAAGACAGTGCTGGGGCCGATGTACCTGTGTGAGAGAGGAATCAGAAAGGCACTCCAGGGAGGCTCTGGCACTGCACAGAGATGCTCGCTGCAGCATGGCTTATCATGGCAGACAGAACAAAGCAAAAACAGACAATGGCTGGGAAGCACTGAATTGCTGAACAGCAGGAGCTGATTGGTAAATTATTTGCACTTGATGAAATACTATACAGTTATATCACAAAGCGTGTGGTAAAAGACTAGCCACTGCATGGGAAAATGTTCACAATATATAACTAAGTGAAAGAAGGAGGCCACAGGGCAGCATATACAATATGTCACTATATAACAAAAAAAACTACATGTACGAATGGAAAATGGATCAGGACACAGGTAAATAACACCAAAATATTAACCATAGCTTTCTTTAGGTGGTAGGATTATAATATTTTTCTTTCTTTCTTTTTTTAGTTTTCCAAATTATATACTTAATATTATTTATGTTGGCCAAAGCAGCAGAATCAACAGTAGTTTTTAAGCCCTCTTATAAAGAATTGAAGGCCTCGGCCTTAACACCTGAGGCAGAGAAAGCACTCGAATCATGGGTACTAGCTCCTGGCACGCAAGCAATCATGTGGGCTCCCATGGAGGTGGAGCCTACACCACTGACATGCCTCTGTTGACAGCCTTCACTCCTGTAGAATTCTTCACAAACTCACAGAAAGACTTTGCTGGGGCAGCTGGGTGGGACAGTGTGCCTCTGCTCTCAAAGCCACGGCCATAGGGCCACTCTGGCTGAGCAGTGGGGTAGGAGTCCCTGGCTTGACTGCCCCCAGTCACCTGGGGCATCTGTTATGGAAGAGTCTTAGGACCCACTCTGAGAGAAGCTGCCTAGGTGTAAAGAAGAAGGTGATGGTTTAGCTCACTATTGGTGCAGAGAAAGGGCTTTCAAGTGAAGACTCCTTAGAGGTCAGGTTTGAGGCAGACAGAAATGAGGTGAATGGCTAAGAGGGCAGGCTCTGGACCCCTCCCCAGATTCCATCAGACCACCTTGACTTTTCACCACATTGCATGTTGGGAAATCTCATTTAAAGAACAAAACAGAGAAAGCCATGAATATCAGCATTGGAAGGGATTCGCCTTTTCTTTTTAGGTGGAAGCCTTGTTGCCTAGCAAGGGACAGTTGAGCAGGTCACTAGAAAGGCTGGTGGCTTTCTGACTCCCTGGTCAGGCCCCACTGCTCCGGGTCTATGTGTGCTTCCTGTTTCTTATGAAGTTGGGACTCTGGGGACTTCAGTGCCAGGGTAAAGAAAGTGATTGCGATAAAGACCAGCAAAGAAGCTTCTAAAAATAAAATGTGAAGAAAGGAAAATGATGCTTACGTAGCCCGCTTCCACACCATAATCAGTTTGTCATCTCCCCCAGAAGCTAAATACATCCCACTGTTTGACCACCGCACACAGTTCACACATGCTGGGAAGAAAAAAAAATAGGGTGATGAAAATCCAGTAGTCATTTGTTTAAGCAGAGTTTGGCAAGATGTAAAGGGTTTATAAAGTCTCATCTATCTAATCTATTCAAGGCATCTACTATGTGAGAGGCCTAGAAAAACATTTCAGTTCGAGCACTAATCTACTTGTGCTGTAATAACAAATGACCAGACCAGAGCCTGGAGGGTGAAAGGCTACGTAACCTGAGAGGTGTTAGTGCTGGATGAAGTAGTCAGTAGGAGGAGGTCACTGCCATGAAAACTGGTAAATAGCTAAATCTCATTATTTAAAAAGGGCTGTCTAATGCTGAGATGTATTTCTGAAGAAGGATAACTCTTGACAGGAAGACATGTGCCAAAAAGGCCAAGATGCCTTCTCCAGAGCTTTCAGGAAGCAGCTTGGGTGAAGCATAAAACTCTGACTTCGTTCCACCTGTCAGCAGTTAAATTCGGATTTTCCAAACTCATCAGCACTGCAGGTCGATTGATCCTGCACTCATAAACTGAGACCAACAGAAATCCCTCTTGGATCCCGTTGTGCTGCAGCCTCTGGGAGCACTCACAGCTCAACCTTTGGGAGCCCAGCAATAAGAGGGACACTATCCAAGTTGTGGCCCACACAAGGCTTATGAGTGACGTGCGCTCCAAGTTGGAGGACGCCAAGAGACATGTTGGGAGAGCAAGAATGTTCAGAGCAAAGGCAGGGGATGTAACTGTTAATGGAGCATTTCAGGGGAAGCTGCCAGGTAGGAAACCAGAGCCAAGTACAGTCGCCCTGATGCTCAGGGGTGGGAAACTAAGGCACTAAGGCAGGAAAGAAAACCACACACTGTCCAGCAACCAAAAGGGTCCTGGCAGAGTGTCTCTGAGTGACACAGTGGCAATCTGAGACATCTTGTAAGTTGTCTTTTACACACCCTTCCCAGAACCCTACTGCTTCCAGGTTGCTGGCCCCAAAGCCCCATGGAATCAGGCAGTAACGACTCATGAGCAGGAAATCACCAGAGGTACCTGCAGACTGTCCAAAGATGGTTCTGTGGGCGGGCCGAGTCTTCTGCCGAATAACTCACCCAGGTGTGCAGCCAACATCTGTGCCTTCAGACAGCAGGCCGAGGGGAGTTACCGCCGCACGGGGCCTTATCTTTCTAATTACAAACACATGTGCTAACCTTGGGCACTCTGCCAACACGAAAAGCCTGCAAAGGGCCACTCTGTAATACCTAAGTGATTGTCCATCTGGCAAAGCATCTTGGGAATATTTTCATCCTTCTCGTCATCCTCCTGGAGGACTGGAGACATATTCCAGATCACAACCTTCCCAGAATCCTGTCCTGGAACGAAGGGGCAGAAGTAACTCAGTGCACAAGGAGTAGGCTATCAACTATGAGACAAAGGCCTCTCTTAGCTTTCTTAAGTCACAGCTAACTTGATTGGGGGAGACTGAATTTGAATTACTAATACAAGATACCACAAAGATGAAGAAAAACAAGTGCTGATGGGGACTCAAAAAGTGTGGATTTAGTACTGTGCTGAGGCCAACCTGACTTCATGAAAAGAATTCTAGACCAGAATAAAATGAGGACCAAATTCTGGTCTGGCCTCTAACACGGGTCCACCGGAGGCCCCATAGAAGGTCCTCATTCCTGCCCAGTAACCAAAAGGGTCCTAGTAGAGGGCCTCCAAGTGACACAGGGGCCACCTGAGACATTTCATAAGTTGTCTTTTACACCCCGTTCCCCCAAACCATACCGCTTCCAGGTTGCTGGCCCCATCTGTAAATGAAAAGGCTGGAAAAGCCTACGCCCCAACACCTTTTCAGGTCTCTGCACGGGCTTCTCTCCCTTTTCAGGTGCTGTCTGCAGTCTATGGCTGTTCTCACATGGGTGCTTTAAGACCCCAGTCTGAAATGTGCCTTAAACTCTGGAAAAGGTTCTCATTATCTCACTGCTCTGTGCCATCTACAGATGAGAGATCAACCAAAAGAGGGTATTTCGAGCCCTGTGGTCATAGGCATGATGTAGTACTGGGCTAAAAAATATATCTGTGCATTTCAGTAATGATTTCCATTACTGATAACTAACAAAAGTCCAGCCCCTCATTTAACTTTCTGTTACGGAGGGGCTGATGCTCTATCCACCGAGCCAAACCAGCTAGGGTGTAAACATATTTCAATCAGCTCTTCTAGAGTGTACTATGCCGAGTAGGTCAGGAAGGTGTGCCTCTTCTTGTGGATGAGGAGAAATCTCTGTTACCCCAGCTAAGTCCACTGGTCCTAGGTGACACCTGTGGACACCTCTTGGGCACAGCCAGCAACACGCTGGAAGGAGATGAAGGCGTCCCTGTAAGCCCTACAGCAGGAAGTCTCAGACAACCTGCTCTGCAGCAACTGCAGACCTGGAACTCACAGGGGCACTTTCAGTCCTGTCCAGGGAGGCCTCAGCCAGAGGGAAACCCTGCTCTGCAGTGAAGCTGCTGGGGGACTGGGCTCTGTGGGAATGCTACTTTGTGTGACCATATATACATCTTGGTGTCCTGGCCTCAAAAGGGACTTTGCCTCTCCAGAGTTGTACTGCAATATTGCAGCAGACACTAGGTAAAACACACCAACAATACCATGGATCATCTTTTCAAATGGCGTGCACATTTGTACTTGCCCTCTAACCCAGCTGAATTGCTTTAAGCCTGGAGAATGGGCCTGAGAACCAAATGACTGACTCCAGAGGTTAACCATCTCCTCCCCTTTACAGATGAGAAAACACTGCCAGAACCAAGATGAGGACCAAGAGCCCTTGCCTCTGGGGCTGGAGCTTTGTCCATGAGATTACCTGCCACTTTTCACGCTCAATAAGCTTGGGCATGACATGCAAATTGGTTTTAATATCAACCCAATAAACAGAAATGAGAAAGATAAACCTGCTATCGAAATATCTATACAGAGCACACTCTAGTGCCAAAAAAGGATTTTGATGTGACTTGTTCAGACTTAAACTGAGTCACATCTATACTGAAAACAGCAAGTATTCTTTCTATAGCTCAATGGTGATCAGGAAAAGCAGAGCTAAGCACAGGGCTGAGAGCATTCCTATTGTTCCATGAACATACCTTGTCCTCCAGTTGCGAACTTGGTCCCGTCAGGGTGAATATCAACTGAAAATATTGGCTTGCCTGGAAACAAAGAAAAAACACACACAGCATCGCCTTGGCTTCTATTCATTAAAGAATAGCAACAGACTCAAACTTTTAAAATATTGGTTATTTAAACAATATCTCTAACCACTGATCCTAGGAAAAATAATGTATTATCAATGTACACTTACCTGAGAGTGAGGGCGGAGTGACCTAAGTTTTAAAGTATAAACTGCTGGAACACTCTCCAAATGACATTAACCAGATGGAAGCATAAAAGTGTGACAAAGCAATCTGTCCCTAAAACAACTGAGCCCATAGGTCACCTGGGCATTTACATGGGGGTCTACTGGATAAGAGCTTGACACCTTCCAGGGATGGATGTTTGTAAAGGCTCTTCATGACAACAGCTCTGAGTCACAGGGGCTACTAGTTTGTACTAGTACATCCAGCCATCTCCCCGTCCCATGGATTAGCCTGGACACGGGATGCATGCCCTGGCTTTTCTGCTGACTGAGAGCGGGGTAGGACCAGTGGTTGTCTGCAACACACTGCTTCCCTCATCATGCTTCTGCTTCCAAAAAGCTTCACCCCCATACATTTGTGCTGCATCAATGTCCATGGAGAGTCGGCCTTCTCGACATCTCCTTTTGCTGATCCTCCCTCCATGGTACATGCCCGATGTCCAAATAGATGTTCACTGGTGAGTGGTAGCTCAGTAATGTTTGTTCAGTGACAAATTTAGATGGCATGACAGTGGACTGAGCACGAGCGATTGCTGTTGCCAAAGAGTCTCTTAGTCAAGCATGCTCTATTGCTGTCACCCAAGGAAAGGTGTTTTGGGCACTAGGACAAGAGTTACTGGCTCTAGAATTACAAGGTAGCAAATGTGGGCTGTGGCTGCTTAAGAGCTGAAAGTCTTGCCAGGCCTCACATCCATGTGTGGAAATCAAAAGGCAGTGTCAGCACTGGCCCGGTGGCACCCGCTTCCTTCACTTCTGGAGCCGGGTCTCACAGTCCAATCAGCAAGAGCTGCCACAGGCCAGGGGAAATGTGCTTCCTTCTCACTGGTCATTACATGGTAGTGGGAGACACAGCTGTGCAAGGCCACCACCAAGCAGGTACAAACACCCTATTTTGACCCAGGGAGCAAGTAGAGACCCAGGAAAATTTGGAAATCACACCACATGCTATTTCATCTCTAGTATTTACTGAATTCCAAAACAACAAAGGCTACCACCAAAAGCCATGCTAGCAGCTCTGGCCTGGTCTCTGAGCCCCTTAGTCACTTCCAGGCCCACACCCAAGAGCCAGAGTTCTATAGTAACAGCCAAGTAGCTGCAGACTGCACTCCAGGAGCACTGCAGGGTGCTCAAAGCAGTCCCAAACACATGAAATGTCAGTCCTGGTCTGCTCTGAGCTTTCATTCCAAAAGTTCACAAGACAAGCCCTGACGCAGTTTGGTACTGCATAATCTCTGAAGGAGCCGACCCAGCAGTGGCGTGCACTCCCAGAGACCTGAAGAGTAAGTCTGCAAATTATTATTCTCCAACAGCCTAGACAGGGCAGACCTGATCACTCCCACCTTCACCTTCAGTAAAGGACTCCAGAAACTATTATACCGGGTGGGCTAAAAACGGCAGGTGCTGAGAACACAAGTAAGGACTAAACGTGCTCCAACTGGTCCTTCCATGCATGTGCACTCAGGCCCATGCTGGCACGCCCACACCCTTCCTGGGCTTGGTGGCTGCCATGTGTGATAAGCCAGAGTCCCACACGCTGCTGCTGAGAATGTGCCAGCTTTTCCCATAGGCTGAGGGCCTGGGAGGGAAGCCGTTGAGAAAAGGTGGGCTTCTTGCCCATCTGGCTGTGAGATATGCTTCACAGGCCAGCGGGGGTGAGGGTATGAGTGGGGGGAGGGCTGGGAGGTTAATGGAGGGATGTGGACACATATGTAATACCTTAATCAACAAAGAAATTTAAAAAAAAAACACAGAAACAAGACAGGACAGTTGGGGCTGTGGGCCCAGCCTTGAGTGGAGCAGGTACCACTGCTCCAAAGGCCGTAAGAAATGCTGACACCACGGCTAGTGCTAAGACTGAGGCCTGGAGTACGGCCAGACACCAGATGACAATGACCAATTGGCACCATAGGAGCCTTGGGAACTTCAAAAGAGCAGATATCTCTAAGTATAATGAGAACAGCAGCGGGAGCCTAGACCTCATCAGTGCTGCCATCTCCACTTGGAGCCTCCTGGGGCATCTGGGGCAGGCCAGCCCACAGAGGTGCCAGCCAGCCACTCCTTCTAGGAGATCCAGAGCCATGCTGGAGGATGTCCTATGGAGCTCCGCCTTTCCAAGGCCAGACCCTCACCTCTCCCACTCAACATACTCTCGAGTATCTCAAAACCTGCAGGCAGTCCAGGCCAGGCCAGGCCAGGCCATTCTATAAATCTCACCTGGCCCTCTGAGGTAAATACTTCTGACCCCCTCATTTTACCATGAGAGGGAAACTGAGGCATACAGAGGTTAAAAAAAAGTTGCCCCAAACCATACAGTTGCCTGAAAGAGTCTAGATATCTGGCTCCAGAGCCCAAGGCATTAAATAATGTAGTTTGCTCCCTCTCTAGGGGATTGATGTCCAGAACATATAGAAAACTCCTAAAATTCAATGGCAAAAATAGGAAAAAACTTCATTAAAAAATGGGCAAAGGACTTTAACAGGCATTTCTCCAAAGATATACAAAATGGCCAACAAGCATATGAAAAAATGCTCAATGTCATTAAACTATCAAGGAAATGGAAGGCAAAACCAGAATGAGATATCATTTCACATTTATAAGGATGGATACTATCAAAAGGAGAAAAAAGAAAAGAACAGTACTGGTGGGATATAGAGAAACTGAACACTTATCCATTGCTAGTAGAAATGTAAAATGGCACAGCCACTATGGGAAAAAAACAAACAAAAAACAGTATGGTGGTTCCTCAAAAAATTAAAAATAGAATTACCTAGGATCCAGCAATTCCACTTCTGGGAATATATTCAAAAGAATTAAAAGCAGAGTCTTGAAGATATATTTGTACACCCATGTTCACAGCAGCATTGTTATTTTTTAACATATTAAAAAATATATTTTATTGATTTTTTACAGAGAGGAAGGGAGAAGGATAGAGAATTAGAAACATTGGTCAGATGCCTCCTGAACACCTCCTGCTGGGGTTGTGCCCACAACCAAGATACATGCCCTTGACTGGAATCAAACCTGGGACCTTTCAGCCCACAGGCCAATGCTTTATCCACTGAGCCACACTGTTTAGGGTCACAGCAGCATTATTCACAATAACCAAGAGGGAAAGCAATCAGTGTCCTTTGATGGATAAATGGATAAGCAAGTTGTAGTATATCCATAAAATGGAATATTCAGTCTTAAAAAGGGAAATTCAGACATGCTACAACATGGATAAACCTTAAAGACATTATGCTAATTGACATAAGCTAGTCACAAAAGCACAAATACTGTATGAATCCACTTATATGAGATCTCTAGAGTAGTTAAATTCAGAGAGACAGAAAGAAGAATAATGGAAAGGGGAGGGGGAGGTGGAAAGGGGGTAGAAAAAAAAAAGATAATAATAGTGGTTGCCAGGAGCTGGGAAAAAGGAATATGGAGAGTTGTTGCTTACCAGGCATCGGAAGCAACTTTGTTGCTTCAGTTTTGGAAGATGAGAAAGTTCTATAGGTATTTTACACAACAATGTGAATATATATAACATTACTGAATTATACACTCAAAAGATTAAGATGATAAATGTTAATGTATCTTACTACAACTTAAAAAATGCTAATCAAAACCAAACCAAACATATATCTATTAGGTAGAAGGGTATGGAAAGGTGATAGGTGTGGTTATAGAAGATGTTGGAATTGCTCAGTATCTTGACTATCGTGGTGAATACACGAACCTAGACAGGTAAAATATTGTATAGAACTAAATACCCATCTACACATAAATTAGTACAAATAAAAGTGGGGAAATATGAATAAGATAGGTGGATTGTGTCAATGTCAATGTGGTATACTATAGTTTTGCAAAATGTTACCACTGGGAGAAAATGGGCAAAGTGTACAAAAGATCTATTTCTCATTATTTCATTCAATTGCATGTAATTCTACAATTATCTCTATGAGAAACACATATACATATGATCTGTTTTTACAAAACCGAATATGTATATATTTTTGTAATAATATTTTGTAATTATGTAATAACATAAAGGTAATCAAGGTAAACACCAAACCACCTGTGACTGTCATAACAAAACAAATTATTTTCTTGTGCAGGTAATAATGTACATACTCGACAACCAGCAGTCTCTCTGGAGAAACTCTTGCACCTAAGCACTCTTAATATGCAGCTAACACCTCTGGCCAGCTGCCTATCAGACATCTCATCCTTAACTTCTCCAACACAGAACTCCTGATCTTCACACCCATACCTGCTCTACTGGCTGTCTGCCCATCACAGTTAAGGCCATGCCTTAGACAGGTTGGGCACAACAGCCATACTACCTATGACTTTTCTGGCCTCATCTTCTGGTCCCTTCCCTCTCATCACTGGTCCAGTGCCCTGGCCTCCTCTCTGTTCCTTGACTGCACCAGGTGCACTCCCACCCAGCGCTCCGAACTGGCTCTTTCCTGAAGCTCTTCTCCCAAATAGCACAGACCACGGCTCCTTCCTTGCCTCCTCCTAGCATTTACTCAATGTTGCCTTCTCACTGAGGCCTACCCTAGCTAGCCTACTTGAAAATGTTACTTCCTCAACCGGGCACAACCCATCCTGCTATTACTGATCTATTTTTTTCTTAACTAATTTATTACATAATATATAATTTCCTTTATTGTATCTCTGCTCACCCTGCCCACCAGAATGTAAACTCCAAGAGCTCAGCCATTTTTGTTTCAGTCATGGAGTCATTCCCAGCATGGCTTGGCAGTTAGCAAGCACTCAATAAATATTCGCTGTTGTTAATCGCTGGAGAAAGTCCACAGCAAAGGCCCCAAATTCAAACACACCTTCACAGTGTCACTAGCATCCCAGTCTTTGGAAGGTAGGCTTCTCATGTCCTGAAGAGGGGACACAGATATCACCAACCACTTCACAGAGCCACCTGCTGCTGTTATCTCTACTGCTTTCAACCACAAAAACTTCTCTAGCCTTAAGTAAGCAGTACCACAATGACATCTAGTAGGTATCAGGTGGCCGAGAGACTCAAAACACAGCACAGGAAGGAAGCTGTAGCAATCATGCAACCGTTACCCCTCCCCTTCCCTTGCCTCTAACTAAGGTAGGAGAAAGTGTCAGGTATATCATTTATAGACCGTAATCACTTCTCCTGCAGCATTTGCCAACACACAATTAAGTTTTTGTAACATTCACTACTTGTTTCTTCATACTTTCTTCTCCTCTAATTTTGCAGAACATAGATATTCCTTAAAAGTTATCTGCAACATGGATTTCTATAAATATAATAATCTCCTCCAGTTCTATTAGAAAATTAAGAACATAAGAACCACATTCCCACTGGAGGGCAGAGATATGTTAGCTTGACAACCATAGTTAAGAAAATAACATTGTAATTTATAATACTGTGTTGCATATTTGAAAAAAGCTTAAAGAGTAAATCTCAAACATTTTCATCAGTGAAAAAAAATTCTGTAACTGTATTTGGTGAGGAATGTTAATTAGATATTTGGTGATCATTTGGCAATATATAGATACATTGAATCATTATATTGTACATCGGACATTAATATAATGTATTTCAATTATACTTCAATTAAAAAAAGAACAAGAAAATAAACAAATTTACCATATTAAATGGAAACTACACCGCAACATGTTAGCTATTCATAGTTATATGTGCAATGCAAGGTCTGAAGGGAGGCTACACAATTAAAAAACTGGATTTGCTATGGTATCAGGGATTTGGCTAAAGTATTAAAAATTTAGATACTTTTTAAACAAACAAAAAATAGAGACACTCTTATAAAGTGGTATGTAAACTAATTTTTTTTTAAAGCACCAAGCCACCAGTTACTTTTTTCTAAATGGTCTGAAAGTCAATTTTAACAATGTATTTTCTTTCCTGCATTTTCAAAAATTTTCTAAATTAAATAGGTATTACTTTTATAATAATAAAAATAATTTTACATTTTACAAATTAAAAATATCAAATCATAAAATGTTTTGTTATCCACATCCACACATATACCATAAGAAGTCTCCTAGTATAACAATATATAGCAATTGTCACGCCAAAAATAAAGGTATTTATCCTGTTCCTTAACAACTCTAGAACGGAGCTCTAGGGTTTTTCGAAAGGGAGAAGGCACAGAGGCTACTCATCAAACAGATGCTTGGAGAAGGCCCTGTGTAGTGGCCTCACCTGGCCCCCCCCTGTCTAATTGAATCTGGGCTCTCCATCTGCTTTCTCAGTCTTACTCATCTCAGTGGACAGCACAGGAGTTAGTTATCCACCCTCCCACCCTCCCTTATCTCATACCCCATATTCTACCCTGGCAATTCTACCTTAGCAATATATCTATAACTCAAACTTTCTGGAGAGGTGTAAATATCCCATATTTTGAGTGGGGTATAGGTTACAAAGTGTATTTGTCAAAAATTCATCAAATTGTACACCTTAGGTCTGTGCTCTTGCCCTTGTGTTGTTGCTCTACTCTTACCCAAATCACAAGACATCCTTGCTGTTCCTCAAACCCACCAGGCTGTCCTCTCTGCCTGGGGTGCTCCTCCCTCAGATGGCTGCCTTCCTCACCTCCATGAGGTCTCTTGTGAGTGGTGCCACGGTACCCTGTCCAGGTCCCTCCCTTCAGGAATGAAGCACATTTCCACAACTGCAAAGTGTGTTTCCCCCACCTCACCCTTACACCACTTGCTATCTATTCTGTTTCATCTTCTCCCCTTCTTAAAATGGGAAGCTCTAAGACGTAATTATATAAATAGGCTTAAGTAAGCAGTTCCACGATGACATCTAATAAGTATCAGATAAGGAAGGACTTGGACAAGAAGTTGAATGCTTCCCTCTCACCCTAGCGGTTTGGCTCAGTGGACTGAAGGGTCCTGGGTTTGATTCCGATCAAAGGCATGTACCTTGATTGCAGGCTCCCTGCCCTGGGCGTGTGGAAGACAACCAACTGATGTGTCTCTCTCACACTGGTGTTTCTGTCTCTCTCTCTCCCTTCCACTCTCTCTCAAAAACAAAATCGATGCAGGTGAGGATTATTAAAAAAAAAGAATGCTTTCCTCTCATGGTTGGGATCCCCAGCAAATTCTACCACAAAGTGTGATCTATTAGAAAAGCCAGCCAGAATTAACCAGTTTGTTGAAGCAAATCAACTCTACCAGTCAAGGGTAGCAGACACTGTGGGCTGCCCGTCCATCAGCCACCTTCCATCAACCTTTCTCCAGTATTCAACACTCACCTGACATTTACTGAGTGCCTAATCTGGTGTGTGCCACACACTGTCCAAGGCCATTAGCAAACACGAAGCCTCTACCCTTCAAGAGCTTACTTTTGGTGGAAAGGTCTCTAACCCAATTTTAGTCAAGTATCTCACTCTCCCCTATGTAAGCCAGTAGGCAACAGGTGACTAGTATAAGAAAAGGCAAGAGAGCCCTGGCTAGTTTGGTTCAGTGGATAGAGTATCAGCCTATGGACTGAAGGGTCTCAAATTCGATTCCAGTCAAGGGCACATGCCCTGGTTGCAGGCTCAATCCCCAGTAGGGGGCATGCAGGAGGCAGCTGATCAATGATTCTCTCTCATCATTGATGTTTTTCTCTCTCTCTCTCCCCCTCTCCCCCTCTCCCCTTCTCCCTTCCTCTCTGAAACCAACTACACACACACACACACACACACACACACACACACACACACACACACACACACACGGCAAGAGAAAGACTCAAAGTCCATGATTGAGGTACAGGCCTCTCCCTAAAAGCATTCTGTTGATACTCCATGACCAAAGAGCTCTTAAAAACCAAATGCCAGAGAGTTGCCAAGCACACCTCAAGAGCTTCAAGACCCTGTGCGTGGCTACAGAAGCAGCCATAGAAAAATATCCAAGCACCAGGGGACTCCTGGTATCAAGCTGAACCACATGGTTTCTGGAAGCTTTTTGCAAGGAGGAAATGGGGGCTCTCTCTCCCTGGGACAGAGGTGCCCAGCACAGAGACCAACACTTGGTAATTAGAAAGAGTAAGCCTGGGCTCTGACTGGAATCTGGGTGTGACCCCTAACTCACCTCTTTACATTTAGTAGGTCACCTCATTTTATGCAGCCTGTTTCCACCTGCAAATTCTGCTGCAAGTCAAAGAGAATTTCAAGGGTAATTGATATAACAAACCCTGAAATGGGTCAGCTTTGGGTGTGTTAATTTAGCATCTTAAGAAGCTATGGCTTTCCACGTACCCGTCCTGTCATCCTCATGATGACAGGCTGACTGCCACGTGCAAACTTCGTGAAGTCCAGCAGAAGAAAGAAAGGACTCTCATATAGCTCTTCTTACCTGATTCCAGAGGAGCCCCAGCACACATCCCAGCCCAGTCTTATTGGCTATCAAATGGCTGTTCCTCAACAAATCTCTGGCACTCACCCACATACCAGCTTAGAGCTATCAAAACTTGCCCCTACAGCTTGGCCTGGGATTCTGCTGGACAGAAATAGGGGTAGACAACCCACAGTATGTGCACCACTCCCTTTTTGCTATTTAATAATGTGGACACTACAGATGGACACACCCACCTCTCTAGGAGTTGCTGCTCATCTTGGTAGGATAATAAAATGTGCTGCATCGATTTTTGGTCCCAGGGCTCATTCCAGACCTGTTTCATGTGCTAGACACCTCTGCAGCCTACAGACAAACACCCTGATAAACAGGAGAACCTAGAAACTTCTGGGGCAAAGGAGAGGTCAAAGGAGACAGCTCTCTCTCCACAGTCACTGGTAGGACCCACGATCAGTGCAATGGCAGCAGGTCCCCTCAGTGGCCAAAGCCAGGTGCTTCCCAGAGGTCCCTCCAAGCTGTAAATTACAATTCTGTTCATGAAGTGAAAACAACTTTTCAACAACTTCGCAGATAAAAACAAATGTTTAAGAAAACCCATTTTTTTAGTCCTCATTCTCGCTTTTTCTAGCATACTAAAGAAATAAACGTAGAGAGTGACCCAAATCTACAGTCACCTGCCTTTGCCCTGTTTTCAGTGCCTATCCATTCCTTACCTCCACCACTCCTGATCTCCCTCATCATCTCTCACCAAGACGGAGGGAACAGCCTCTGAACTCCTGGGGGGTCTTCTGGAGACAGCCTCCTCAGAAACCTCAATGTGCCCCTCCCCCAGACCCTGGAAGGAAGTCTAAGCTTCCATCAAGGTGCTTAAGGCTCCACATACCAGCCCCATGCTCCCCTTAACCTGCTCAGTCATGCCCTAACATGCTGTCTCCTCCTAGGTGCTCTCAGCACTCCCTGGGCCTTTCCTCCTGATGCTCTCACAGCAGGGCCTTTCCCACCATCACAGTCCTCCTAGATTCAAGGTTCAGCTCCAGAGCACAGCACAAGCCAGGCCCCCAACCTGGGGCCATGGCAGCTCACTCATTTAGCGCTGGGTTCCCTCTGCCCTGCATTCTAGAATGTGGTATAGGTCCCTCTCTCCCACCTACTGCACAGCTATCCATACACAGGAATAACCTTATGTACCATGAACTTCTCTCCAGAAGGGATCAATGTTTGGTGTATAAAACAGTGAAAAATCCACACGTGTATTATCCAAGGCAAAATCCCACCTAGTTTTCTTCTGAATTCTCTTGCAATGTATTCTGGTTGTTGTCTTAAATCGACCTATTGTCATCAGGTATAAGTCAGTGAGAGACAATGTAAAGAGAGCTCACATTTCCTGAGCCTTCACAGGTAGAGGGAAGGCAGGTGTTACTGGCTTCATTGAACAGATCAGGAAAAGAGATCAAAAGGACACATTTGGTGAGCAGTAGAGTACAGACTCAAGAACAAGACCGACTTCAAAATAAAAGGCAAAACTCTTGTCCTCAAGAATCAATTTAATTGGAATGATGAGACAAATACAAGAAAAGGCAAAAACAAACAAACAAACAAAAACACCAAAAAAACAAACAAAAAACCCCCACAATGAAGATATTCTTATCTAGAGCAGGTTTCTCAACCCCAGCACTACTGACATTTTGGGCCAGAGGATTCTTTGCTGTGGATGCATGTCTTATAGGCTGGAGGGTATTCAGCAGCAGCAGTCCTGTGCTCTACCCACTAGACACCAGTAGCTCTCCCCACCCAGTTGTAAGAACCAAAAATGTCTCCAGACATCAGCTTGTTTGAGAAACCCCAATCTAGAGCAACTCTAAAGTGTACCTTAACAACCACTGCAATCATAAAATATCTCTATTGGGATCCTTCCCAGCCTGTTCTAGAGACAGGTCTGCAGGGTCCCCCAGTAGCTGTGCAGGGCCTTTCCACACCCAGTCCTGACTTCATCACTGCACCATTCTCCTCGCATTTCCCCTTCAAGCTGACTTATTTATTTTCACCCAGATGCAGAAGCTGTCTCAATTGGATGTCTCAAAATCCTTTCTGGGATGGGGCAGGGTAGAGGGGAAAATAATGCAATCACAGGACAGGAGAGAAAACATACCACAAAGCAATGTGATTAACTGACAAATTATCCCATTACTGAAAATTTGCCAAACAACTTTTACAACACTGCTATCAAAGTGTGGGCCAGAGGCCAGAAGAGGATGAGAGTTCTTCCAGTCTTGGTCCTTCTGAAGAGCTAAGCATGAACACTGCCCAGGAGTGAGAATTCCAGAAACACTCTTAGGAACAAAGGCCAAAGGATGGGAAGAACCCATTTCAATGAAACTTCCTAAACACACAAATACAGACTACATTTTCCTACAACCAATATCCCAATCGCTTTCACTTTCCGATCAATATATGGTTATAACCTAACTAAGAAATGAACCTTTGGCCAAGCCTAAAATAAAATGAAATATAAGAATACTACATCTAAGAACAGAGAGTAAAACATGTAAGTATGAACAATGCCTGGCACCTAACTTCTATGTAAGTTATAAGTATTATTAGCTGTTATACACCTTAATGCACTTTGGATACGGGATGAAATTATAGGGGTGAGTTTTTATATTTACTCAACTTTACCAAGTTGCAGAAGTGAAATCACAATCCCAAGAATTTACAGCTAATAAATAATGGCATCTTGAACTCAGTCTGATTCCATTTTCAAGGCTCATTTCACTGGGATATGACAACTTCAACATTTATTAACTTACCACAGAGCAGAGATTCTCAACTGGGGCTGGTTCTGGCCACCAGGGGACAATGCCAATGTCTGGAGACATTTTTGATGGTCACAACTGGGGGTGTATGGGGAGATGTGTGCCACTGACATCTGGGTAGAGGCCAGGGATGCTAAAATCCTACCACAATAGAACAATCACTGGCCCGAAATGTCAACTGTGCTGAGGCTGAGGAATCTTATCTTAGAAGAAAGGTCTTACTACTATTATCAGCCGGGAAAACGAAGACTAGAAGTATGCCTATGCTTCAATATATACTTCTCATTTTGTCTTAAACCGGCCCTATTCTAGCTGCCTTTTCCACTTGTTTGAATGGATCCTACCACCACAGAGAAACTGATGGGCTCTCTTGCTCCACCCTCTTTGAATTCTCAGAAAAAGTGTGTTCAAGCCACGTAACAAGTCAGGAGACATAAATGCAGAGTAAGGAAGCCAGAAAGTGAAATGATGCCCTCTCCAAAGCACCACGGCATTTTTTGTTTGTTAATCCAAAGTAAGCACCACCACCACTCTGCCTTCTGGCTAAGCAGCTCCCACCCCTCACCAGCTCTCACCATTCACCAGTTTTTAGAGGTCAGTAATCCAGACAACGATTATTTCCTTCTGGATAGTGGCAATTTACCCTGACAGCTCTTCTGAACACATGACAAGACAAAAATTGATTTCAGGAAATTTTAAAGAAAGGAAATTTAACAAGTAACTAGTTAAATTCCATCCCTCCAGAGTGTCAATTTTTTTATTTATTATGTCTTAGGTTTCTAAAGTATTTTATAATCTGGGGTGCACTTTTGTGTCTTCCTTCCCAACCAAACATCATAATTGTACTGTGAATAAGGCAGAGCAAATATCATCAAGTTCCATCCTAAGACTATGGAGAGGGCACGCAACAAGAGGCCCCGCCCACTCTGCCAGGGTGGGATGTCGGCTGTTGGTCTGATTGTAGACGCTCACTTGTTTGTACCTAGATAATCACTTAAGCACCTTGACTTATTTTTACACAGCACAGAACTTGTATCCCACAAAAGAGCTTATCACAAAGTTAGAAATTATATGGCAGAAAGTCAGAGAGAGACTGGAGAAGGGTAGGCTGACTGTACACACCAAACTGATCTAGGCAAAATTTTTATTTTAAAATAAAAAATTCCTTCAGATTTTCACTTACACAACAAACCAGTTCATAATGAAGTATTTTCTTTCCTAATTCACAAGCCTCATAATTTATAATTACTGAACATTTCCCCAGGTCTCCAGGGAAAGATCTGCAAACTACACATCAGAAAATCAACTGAGGAGAAATGAAACTCTAATTCACAGCTTTTGGTTTCATGCACATAAACCTAGTGTGTCTTCATAAATTACAGAAACCTCATCTTTCTGACTCGACTCAGCCAATATTTAACATGCATCCTTAATGTGGGAGACACTGTCGAGTGTGGCAGGGATAAGGAGAAGAGGCAGTCTCTGCCCTGGGGGCATATGGAAAGGACACAGGGACAGAGCACCCTAGTGGACTAACTCAGGAGTAATGGTAAAAGGAAAAGGTGACCCATCTGGACCCTGGAAACTGACAAAGAGATCACACAAGGAGGGAAAGGGAGAGAGCACTTCTGCCTGAAAGAACATAGATGTTCAGTTCAGTTGCAGTAGCAGAGAGCAATCCGAAGATCAGGTTCAAAACTGAAAAGCCACATGTACAAAAAAGGCAGAAGCATCTACTCTACTTGCTCTAAAAGAAAATGGTAACTCATTCTAGCTGCGTGCGAAGTAGAAATGAGGAACAAGGGGTGATCCTTTGCCTACCAGTAGTCAGAGGCAGGCTGGGATCAGGGCTCCAGGCCTTTCGCTGGAGGAGCGCTCCCTGGGCTTCGGTGCTGTCAGCAAGGGGAAGGGGGACTCTCTTCCCTCACCTCCCTGGGGTATGGAGATGGGGGTGGTGAGGAGGACCAACTCCTGCAGTTGTGTCCACAAGGTAGAACTAGGGCAAAACTGCTGGTTACTAGAGGCTTCTCTGTGCCGCACCGCCTGTTCTCAACTAGAGGACTGGAAGAGTCAGTTTCCCCGGGGTGCGCTTTGGGGCCACTGCCACAGAACTAAGGAAGCCCCTCTCCTAGAACACAACCCAAGTCACCATGATGCCCCAGCTCAGAATAAACTGGGTTCCTTCTGCTGGGGGACCTCATCGCTCAGCCATAGATCCCCCCCCCTCCCGCAAATGGGGGCACAGCCAGCAGATCCAGGCCTCAGCCGGAGCAGGAACTGCTCCTCCGGCAGGGCAGAGACGTGCAGATTTCAGGTCTTCACCCCGCCAATCAAAAGCTACAAGAGGGGTTGCGCCCAGGTTTCACACACATCGAACCATCTAAGCACATCCTGGCTGATGCAGACGAGTGGCAGGAACTGGCTAGCGCCCAAGGGCCGCTCCCCAAAGCCAGGCCGCGGCGCCTTCACGGACCACGGGTGGGTGGCTAAGGGCTCAGCGCGAGAGCTGGGGGCGGAGGCGGACTTCGCCGCAGCCTGGCGGGAGCACGTGCCGGGGCTCGCCGGTCTCCCGCTCCGAGGACAAAGTCCGTTACCTCCCGCTCCGCGACTCTGGCACCGGGCACCAGGCGTCGGGAGCCAGGCGGGCACGGCCCCGCGCGCGGCTCGGACCCGGCTCCGGACCCCGATCTGACGCCAGGCATGGCCTCCGGCGACCTCAGTTGTTCACTCACCATTGTGGTTGACCCAGGTCGGCTTCAGGAGCTTCATTGTTCGGCCGCCGCCGGGCTGAGGCAAGAGCCGCGTCCTTCAACGCGCGCGGGCCATGGGGCCACCGCCGCCGCTTTCTCCCACGCCGCCCACCCTCCAGCCGCCGCCCGCCCCGCGCCCTCAGTGCCGCCACGCCATCGCCGGCTCGCGCCCCAGGCCGCCGCCACAGCCGCCCCCCGCGCTCGGCCGCCACCGCTGCCGCCACAGCCGCATCCCCTGCGCCGCTCCTCCTCCGGCGGCTCCCGGGCAACGCCGGAAGTCACGGCGCGCACCTGCCAAATCGCCCCGGCGGGAAACCGCTCCCTGCGCGGACGGGACCGCCCTGGCGCCTCTGTGCTTAGGGGCAGCGTAGGGAGGCTCCGCTGTGGGTCCAGCGGGGTCGCAGCGATGGGTGAAGGGGAGGGTCTGCTGGGACCGCGGCGGGCAAGCGTGGCCTCGCGTTGCAGTCCAGGCCGGCGGTGCCACACAGGGTCGGAGTAGCGTGGACCGCCTCTCCGGCTCTACATCGCCGGTTACCAGTCCGACTAATTAGCCAGCTTCCGTCATTCATCAACACGCGTTTATTGGGCATCTCGGGAGCGCCAGGCCACGTGCCGCCGCCCAGGAACGGCCACCGGCAGGCGGGCGGCCGCGGCCCCAAGTTTGAACGAACGCAGGGGGACAACCCAGCCTCACTGAGGGCCACAGGGAAAGCCGAGGCGGCGCGTTCACTGGAAGACGGGACCGTTTTCACAGATGTGGACACTTAAGACCTGGAGTAAAGGGACATCCTCTTGGCCACTCCGGCTGCACTGCGGAGTCTTGGCGCTCCCAAGGGTGCAGGCCACCTAAGAGTGTGTGTGTGTGTGTGTGGGGGGGGGGGGGGGGATGACGTGTGCGGCCGCGGCTCCCAGCGGAGGCGGGAGAAAGGACCCACAGCAGCACCTCGGGCGGGGCCCGGCGTAAGCCAGCCCTCCGTTGGGGGCGTGCCCGCGCGCCGTAAGCTACGACCGGGCCGGGCCGGGCGTGATCCGGGCCTCGGCGGCTGGCAACCCAGGCCGGAACGCGATCGTGTGAATCGACGGGACTGCCGGACCGTAGCGCGAGGCACCGCGGGCCGGACCGCCGAGGTGCGCGGCCGGAAGCAGCCGGTGGCTGCCTTGGAGGCCATGGCCACCAGGGTTTTGGGAGCTGCCGCGCGTGCTCTGCGTTCGCCGTGCTGGTGAGTGAGGACCTCAGACCGTTCGCGGGGTGTCCGGGGCGCGCGCTGGCTAGGGCCTCGCCTGTGCTTCCTCTCTGACCGCCCTTGTCCACGGACGTCTCAGTTACATACGGGCTGATTCGCCTCGACCTGTGGATGAAAATTCGAAGCCCTAGCGAGCAGGGACCTTGCCCAACTGCTCTGTTGTGAACTGCGGGGGTGGGGGGGAGGGGTGGGCCTTGAAAAATCTCGCACATTGACCTTGTTGTCACAGTTATTAGTTACAAGGGCCTTAGATTTCGAGGGCATTATTTTTTTTCCTGTTTAGTGGGGAGAATCAGGTATTTATACATACTCATCTCTTGCAGGCGTCTGGGAACTTGGCAGACACAGGTTAGAGACACCCACCAGCGAGCTTCATTGTTGTCTGTCTGGGAACTCATTCCCATGAGGTAAGCTCAAATGTGGGCCTCACCTCTTTGGGGGTGTGAATGGGAGATGGATGGGCACAAGTGAAGACTACTCTTTGGTATGCAAAATTAATAGCTTACACAAATTGTCAGTTAAATTGAGCTAGATGTTTTTCTGTCTCTGTATGGAATACTGGTGTGTCTGTAATCAGAAAACAAAAATTAAATGTAAAAGTAGTTTAACTACTTTGAATGGATTCTTGTGTGTCTTTTTTAAAACATATTTTATTGACCTTTTACAGAAAGGAAGGGAGAGGGTTAGAAATATTGATGAGAAACATTAATCAGCTGCCTCTTGCACAGCCCCCACTGGGGATGTGCTTGCAACCAAGGCACATGCCCTTGACCAGAATCGAACCTGGGACCCTTGAAGTCTGCAGGCTGATGCTCTATCCATTGATTCTTGTGTTTTTTACAGGGCAATGCATAAACGTCTTTCTTCATGGGCCTTCCATTTCTGACTCGCTGGAGAAGTTGGGGGGAAGGTGTGAGGACTCGTTTTTCCATCTGGAACTCTGGATGCTTTCTAGGGACTTGATTCACAAAATTTGGTTTTGATGCTAGAGGATTTGCTTATGCTTAATACTAAATCATCACCATAGGAGATGTGTTCCTGAGAGTAAATAGGGCTTTTGTTAATGCTCTAAGATGGGAATTTGTTAAGAAATCCCAAAAGTAGGGACAAGTCAGTCACTTTTATTATGCTTTCTCTTAGTCTTACTGAAATAATTTTTTTCATTTTTTTTTATTGACTAAGGTATTACATGTGTCCATATCTCCCCATTTGAAATAATTTTTATAAACCACAAATCCATTTGAGATGTAATTGACTTCTAATTCAACAATTTGGTATTTTCACTTTTCAGTGCAATCCCAAGGCACACCTGAACTCTGGCACTAAAGATAAGCCTTTCCCTTTAATTTATACCCGGATGCCCCATGAAGCTTTCCCACCCCTTCCTGGGTTGACAGTGCCCAAACAGTTCTCACAAGGACCCTGGGTCGGAAGCCATCCATCTCCCTGCCACTCTCAGCTTAGGAGGGTAGGACCATGCAGTTCACTCCCCAGTGGAGAGTTCAGTACAAGTTTGGGGTGCTTTACCTGGTGCCAGGCCTCTCAGTATGTTTGTGAAACTGAAGAGGAAAAAATTGTTGTTTGCTTTATCCATTAGAGCAGAACCTTTGAGAAAGAAGAAGAAGATAGATCCTAAAAAAGACCAAGCTGCAAAGGACCGTTTGAAAAAGAGGATCCGAAAACTAGAAAGGGCTAGCCAGGAGCTAATTCCCATCGAAGATTTTATTATACCTACGAAGTTCATGGATAAAGTGAGGTAAGAGAACTCTAGAGTTGAGGTCCTCAAGGCAAAGGAGGTCCATCACCTAAAGGTAGTTCTACTTGCAGTTTATCCAGGTAATGGGAAGGGGTCAGTAGGCGTGGGCTGACTGGGCCCTGGGCGAGTCCTCTTCTTGAGCATGTCTCATGGGAGTTGGAAAACATTTCTGGGTGGTGCTCTGGAGTGGCTGAATGTGGGAAAGAAACTCAGAGTAATTGTTTGATAAGCCAGGCCAGATGCTAGAGTTCGTTCGTATCAGCACTGCTCAGAAGTTCATTTTGTTGCTCTTTTGCAAGTAGTAGTTGTGACAACTTGGGCCTTGCCCATCCTGATGGTAGAAACCCTCAGCCTCTTGCTTTGTGATACAAAATGCTTGTGATTGGGATGTGTCATGTGCAGGGTTGCTGTCTTATAAAAGTGTGTACTATTTATAAAGTGGCATCTTGCTGTACAAGAGGGACATGGCAGGTGCCTTTTGGTATTCAGGGGCTGACAAGAGGCTCTTGATTCCCTGGGAGTTTGGTGTTCGTTTTCATTGTACCATTTCACTTGTCTCCAAAGTCACTTCTCACCAAAGGTAGTCTCTGCCTGGGAAAGGGGAAGTGCTATTATAATCTCCTCAGAGCATCTGTCTCCTATTTCCACATAAAGCAAATGAGCCTGGTTCCTACTGTCAATTGCAGCTGCCACATTCAACATTGCATTCTTTCATGTGTCCCTTTCTTTTCTGAGTTCCATCTGTGTCTGGCAGGGAGGATGCTGGGGCCATATGCAGTCACCCAGACCCCTTGGTCAGTGAGGTCAGTGCTTCCCAGCTTCACACCTTTGGGTTTGTGTGTTCCCAGACAGCGGCCTCAGGTAGAGCTCTCCTTTGAGGAGGCGGAACGCAGAGCTTTGCTCCTGAAGAAGTGGTCCCGGTACAAGCAGCGAGAGCATGAGATGGAGAGGGACGCCATCAAGTCCATGATTGAGGCCCAGCAGGAAGCTCTGCAGGAGCTACAACTCACTTCCCAGGAACTCTATGCGGAGGCCATCAAGCGGGACTACAGTCTGTTTCCCTTTGAGAGAGAAGGGCCGGCTTACACACCACCGATCTCCAACTACCAGCCCCCCGAAGGCAGGTACCATGACATCACCAAGGTGTACACACAGGTGGAGTTCAAGAGGTAGAGCTGCAGGCAGCTGTCTGAACACGCTGCCCTGGAAAGCCAGAATGGCCAGAGCTCAAGTCTCCTCGTCACAGAATTAGGCATGCTGAGAATAAACGTTAAGTGTAATCAAGTGTCACTGTCTTATGTAAGAGTCAAAATTAATTCACCTGAGGAGGGATAGGGATGAGATATGCTGCCCTTCCTTTACAAAAATTTTATTTTCACTTTATTTTGATTGTTTACACGATTACAAATGTCCCCATCACCCCCCATGCCAGGTACTGGGGTTAGGAGGATTGAGACCATTTCCCTCCAGCAGGAGGCAAGAAACAAAGGGGAGGGATGTTCAGGCTGTATGCTCTGTGCTGTCTGCACGGGTGGGACAGACAACACGTGAACTTCCTCACATCATCAGCAGGACCAGCTTAGCATTTTAAGCTGGGGAGGGAGGCTAGAGAGTAGAGCAAGCCAGGGACACACTCAGTAACAAAACTGCTATCCCACAGGAGGGTGGGACAAGTGGGGCTGGGCACTCTTCCACTGGGATGGTGACGGTATTAGTGCGCTGGGGCTGCCAGAACTGAATGCCACCAAATGGTTGTGCGGTTATAACACCTTGTGGGGTCTAAATGCCATTCAGACTGCATGGCTGAAACAGACATCTCTCACAGTTCTGGAAATTACCAGCAGGGGCGGTTTTTCTCCTTGGCCGATAGATGGCCACCTATTGGCTATGTCCTCACAATGTCATGTTGGATTATGACCTCATTTCAGCAGTACTAACGTCAGATGTGAAATTTAACAGTCTCAACTATATTGTTGAATTTATTTTTAACTTCTATTTGGAATCTAATGTGTAAAATGGCTTTTGACGTTTTCTAAAAATTTTGAGGGAAGCAGACCAAAATTCCATTCGTCCTGGGTTTGAGATTCTTCTGCCACGGGTCCCTGAACCCTTTTTAATCAAGGTGGTATGTTCTGTGGCTGTGTGCATTTCTGAAGAACTGGATTCTCACCTGAGCCTACAAGGTGCATCTTGCTGGTCCAGAGGTCACGCCCCACCCGTGTCTGCAGAGGAACCGAGACGGCCATAGCCCAGTGTGAGCACCAGTGGTGGCAGTGCGTGGTCGTCACCAAACCAGGGTGGCACAAAATGACCCCACGAGGTGTTCATGACCGCCCAACCATTTAGTCACCTCTACATGTCCACACGGGTCAGGGCTACTGCTCAAAAGTTTACCTGAGAATTCTAGACCTTCGGATGGCCATCTCCGGTGCTAATGTCCCTGGCAGGGGAGCAGGAGATAGCCCACCGGGGCTGTTCACAGCAGTATGCGGTGGTGCTTGGCTTCCTGGAAGCTGCAGTGGACAAAACTGTCTCCCAGAGCATGGCAGCGGTGGGGCACCCTGAACGCAGGCGAGATTGGGCAAGTAGTGCTGGAGACGTCGAGCTCCGTGTTCCAAGCCGGCAGAAGCTCTCAGGTGCCCACTGGAATATGTGGGTCAATCAGAGTCCTTAGGGCCGTGCGATAGCTTCACTGGAAACAGACTGCAGGAAGCCGTGCAGGGGTGCTTGTCTTTCTCCTCTAGAGGGAGATGCCAGTCTGCAGGGGGGCTCTGTCTTGGGGTCCACACAAGGGTGTGCTTTCTTGCAGCCTGGACTCTCCCACGCTCGCTCTCACAGAGGGATCGCTGTACAGGGGAGACCCTGGTCACTTGACAGCTCACATAGCCTTTGTGCCTCCCTCCTCAGCAGGCTCCCAAACACGGATGGACAAACGGCGTATGGTCCACACTACTATGAAACTCTACTTCCATCTAATACACCTTGGTGGTGGTTCCATATTAGCATACACATATCTAGATCATACTTTCTCCCAAGCTATTGTGAAAAATTATAATTGATCCTTGAATATGGGTTTACAGATGCCAACCCCCCACACAGTTGAAAATCTGTATAACTTAAGTTGTCCTCTGCACAAATGGATTCCCAACTGGATGGAAAATACAACTGACCTTTAGAGGACACAGGTCTGAGCAGCGCAGGTCCACTTAAAAACCCAGTGAGTGGAGGCACACAGTTCAAATCTATTTTGTCTGAAGGGTCAACTGTGTAGATCACCATGCTTTGAGAAAGTTTTATTTATTTTATTTTTAAAATTTATTTTATTTTTTACAGAGAGGAAGGGAGAGGAATAGAAAGTCAGAAACTCAATCAGCTGCCTCCTGCATGCCCCCGACTGGGAATGTGCCCGCAGCCAAGGTACATGCCCTTGACTGGAATCGAACCCGAGACCTTTCAGTCCACAGGCCCACGCTCTATCCACTGAGCCAAACCGGTTTCGGCTACTTTGAGGAAATTTTTAAAATATCTTTTCCTTGGTTTCAGGGCTTAATGCCCTTGGTTGACCTCATCAGATTTACCTCCTAAGGCTGGCAGGGGGCTGAGCTGGCAGAAGATATGAGTTGGAAAGAGCCCTAACCGGTTTGGCTCAGTGGATAGAGCTTCGACCTGCAGACTCAAAGGTCCCAGGTTTGATTCTGGTCAAGGGTATGTACCTTGGTTGCGGGCACATCCCCAGTAGAAGGTGTGCAGGAGACAGCTGAATGATGTTTCTCTCTCATCGATGTTTCTAACTCTCTATCCCTCTCTTTTCCTCTCCATAAAAAAAAAAAAAAAAGCGTCGGAAAGAGTGGTCAGAGGGAGGAAGATCAAGCAAGAGATGCTTGTCCAGGGAGCCCTGGATGGAGAGCAGGCGTCCAGACCACAGATGCTACTCTCCTCAAAATAAACAGGGCGGTACATCGCAACTGTCACGGGGCTCCCTGGCAGGTGCCAGTGGCTATGCTGGCTTCTACACATATTACTTTCACCTTCTCAGTCTTCTTAAGCTCTATTGTCTCAAGTAGATGTTTCTGTTCTGGTTTAAAAAGTGATCACAAATGCAAAGTAGAATATGAAAGACTCCCGGACCTCCATCCCTGAGGTAAGTGAACAGCTTCCCCAACACAATTTTAGGCCTAAGTTTTTAAAATATATATTTTTTTATTGATTTCAGAGAGGAAGAGGGGGAGAAACATCCACAATGGGAGAGAATCGTGGATTGGCTGCCTCCTGCAGGTCCCCCACTGGAGATCAGGCCCACAACCGGGGCATGTGCCCGTGACTGGAATCGAAACTGGGACCTTTCAGTTCCCATGCTGATGCTCTATCCACTGAGCCAAACTATCTACGGCGACCTAAATTTTTGAGCTATCACGTTTCCCTAAAGATGGAATCTTCTATTGGCTAGTGTATACTTCCTGCTTTTCTCACCGAGGCATCTTTCCATGCCAGGATATGTCACTTTCTATTGTTTTTAACCAGAATATGTTATCTATTCTTTTTGATGGCTATGTAATACTCCATGGTGTGGAAGAAGTTATTCGGTCAAATGTCTATTAGTGGGATTTAGGACACTCAGTTTTTGCACTCTCACGGTGACAAAATGGGTATTTTGAATTTAAAAGGTATGCATGTGACATTTAGACAATCAGAACACCTTCCACTCCACCGAAAATGCGCAAGGACCCCTGACTCTCCAAACCCCTATCAACACTTCTGACATACTGCTAGGCCGAAACCGCCTATTATCATGTTAACTTCTATACCAAGCCATTTGGTTTTCTTTTTTAAAGAATTCCTTCTTTGTGTCCTTTGTCTACTTTTTTATTCTGAAATCATCCCCACTGTTCTTACTGATATAAGCACTCATATATATATATATATATGTGTGTGTGTGTGTGTGTGTGTATATATATATATATATATATATATATTACTAATCTCTTGTCATATAGGCTGTAAGTTATCTTTTTCATTTTCTGGACTTCACTTACAAGGTATGGAATTATCACATTTCCTTTTTATATGGTAGTTTTGTTTCCACATTGGTTTGTCTGCTTCAATCATAACGTACATTTAACAACGCTGAAGCAGCCACCAGTCAGTCCTGCAGGCTCCCCTTCCCTGTGAGCACTGCACCCTCACAGCTTCTCTCCACCTCCCCACCCACAGCAGCTCCAAGGCACCACTGTAGTCTGGACTAGACTGGAGGCGTTAAGAAGGCAGGTGTTCTCATTCCTGTATTCCCAGAGTGCCCAACATGACAAGTATCTGCTGAAATGGATGGACAACTGAAACCACTCCTTACTGGTCTCTGTGCCCCTCCATAATGTACCCTCCCATTTTGGCAGCCAGACTGATCTTTTAAAGGTATAAAACAAACCGTGCTGCCCCAGCTGGTTTGGCTCAGTGGATAGAGCCTACGACTGTGGACCGAAGGGTCCGTGGTTTGATTTCGGTCAAGGGCACATGCCCAGGTTGCAGGCTCCATCCCCGGTTAGGGGCATGCAGGAGGCAGCTGGTCAATGATTCTGTCATCGGCTTCTCTGTCATCATTGATGTTTCTAACTCTCCTTCTCCCGTCCTCTCTGAAATCAATAAAAATGAAATAAAATAAATATATTAAAAAGTTGAATTTAAATAAAAAAGCAAAAAAACAAATTATGCTTCTTAGCACATGTTTAGACTACAATCTAAACCACTTTTAAAAGGCCCAAGAGGTCCCTGGTACCTATGCAGCCTCATACCCTACCCCTCTGCAGCTCACCCTCCTTCTGAGCCTTGTTTCTCAGGAAGTAACCCCCAGGGACGGGGTAAAGGCTGCTAAGGCTGGTTCCTGGGACTCAAACTCCTTTGCAGGTCAGCTGACAACCCTAACACTGTCTTCCCAAACCACTCTCCAAGCCCCTTTTGTCTTTCAGAGTCTGAAAACTCGGTTGATAGGCTAATTTTTGGTAATTATCGAAAGGAAAAAAGCACAAAAAGAGAAAGGCTCTTAGCAGTGCTCTCCAAAATCCCGGGACCTGGATCGGGGGCCAGGGTGGCCTGTGCACTCAGACGCTCTGGCAACGCACCCAGGCGGCTCAGCGCCCCCACCGCCCCCACCCCCGGCTTCCCGGGCGCACCTGAGCCTCCGCGCTCCGGCGCTCCTCCCACTCGCGACAGCTGTCCAGGTCGCGCCGCCATTGCTCGCAGGCCGGCCGCTCTCCGTGGACGTAGTAATGGTGCAGGAAGTGCCCTGCGCTGCGGCAGAGCTTCCACTCGGCGCGGTAGGCTTCGCAGGGGCGCGGCGGCTGCGGCGAGAGGGGCGTCTGAGCCGGGAGCCGCTGCGCCGCCCGTTCCGGAGCTCCAACCCGAATCCTCCCGGGGGAGACCTCGCTTAAGCCGGTCACACGGTCCGACGAGGTCCCCCCAGGTCCCTGGCGCCCACACTTACCTGCCAGCCGCCGCTGTCGGCCATGCTCGGGCGAGCACCTCTCCCGCCTTCCCCAGCCCGCCAGCCAATGACCAACGAAGACGGACGAGGCCAGCACCGCGCGAGACACCCAGGCACTCAGACATCTATTTAAACCTCGCCACCTCCTGGAGACACCCCAATAAACAGGACGATCGGGTGGGGCGGCCAATAGCAGCCGGGGCGGGGCGCAGGCGGGAGGGCGGGGCCCAGAGGGCGGGGGGGGCGTGCCCGGAGGGAAAGAGCGCTCCGCGCGGCCCGGGACTGAGGACGGGGCCGCCGGGTACTGGGTGGGCGTCCCGGGCTGCACGGCCGCCAGCAAAGTTGGTTGTTTGTGAAACCCCATGAGTCAGGCCAGTTCTTTTCAGCGATTATTATTTTCACAAATGTCAAAGATCGGGCTTATTGTCGTAAGCACATACTGTGCAGCAACCACCGCCAAGCTGCCAAGTCTACTTGAGGACGGAGATGAACTCACAAAATAACGGGGGTTGGCTCGGCCTAACGGGGGTAGGGGTAGGGGATCTAAGGCGCGGGATAACCTCTCGAGGGAACTCAGGCAGGAAGTGGAGGCGAGAACGGCATTCTGAAGGCAGAGGCGGGATGGTCCAAGGCATGGAGGCTGCAATGGCATTGGGTACAGTCCAGGGCCGCTTGCATATCTGATTAGGAGTGAAAGCTTTACTGAGCAGGAAGCCCTGCAATAGCAATGCAATGGTTGCCCAACCTATGCAAAGCTGATGATGCGGAGGGGAGCCCCTTACAAGACAGCTGCTGGGCCCCTTCTCTGATTGAGACTGGGTCAGAGGCTCTGCAGGTGGTTCAGAAAGTTGCAATTATATCAGTTCTGCCAGATTGGCTCACAGACCAAGCTTGGAGGAGACACTGTGTGTGACAATAAGGTTGCGGGCCAGGGTACAGCAGTAGTAACCAGTTTTGCTCCAGGTAATCCCAGTGTGTCACCAGGAGATCCATCATTGGGGTCCAATCCTGGCCCAGGCAGGGGAATGTGTCTCGAGCAAAAGAACAGGACTGATTTCATTACATATGCAGGTGATACCTAGGGAAGAGAAAAACCCGTAAAATGACAATACGTCAGGCAATGTGATCCTGCCAATTGAGGTTGCCTACCTCTGTAGTGGAATTGAGACTCCTTAGGTCAGGGCGGGGAACATCTGGCCCACGGGCCATATAAGACCTGCAAAATCATTTGATCTGGCCCTACCAAAGCATTAGGGGTGAGTTAATTGTTTGACCAAATATAGCAGCTGATTTTTTAAGTTGATAATTTTGTATGGCCTTTGGCAGGAAAAAGGTCACTCACTTTTTCCTTAAGAGTCAGGTAGGTCCCAGTGGCACTTTATACCTTCTGAAACTACATCCATCATGATGGATGAACAGCCCTGGTCATCATGATAATCTTCAGTGCTCATTCTCCGAGATACATGGGTGGACTCTGGTATAGTACATCCTTTCCTCTTCTGAGTGTTGGGAGGAGCTTTGTTCAGAGAAGGACTCTCTGCCCACAAGGGATCTGGGCCTGACCATCCCCACCCCACGGGTTAGAAACCTCATTTCTCCATACAATGAGCCACTCCCCTGTCCCCAAGTCCTTTTCTAACAGCACTATGGAATGAGGGGTACCTGCAGGCCTTCTCCCAACTCCTGCTCAGTGGCCCAAACATCATTCCCTGTTGACATCTAATCAAGTATTTAGAGGCAATCCAGGTTTTAGTCATTTCCCTGTTTTTATTTGAAAATTTAATTTAGAATTACTTTCAAGGAACAAAAGAGATGAAAATAACTGGGTTTACATGTCAAAAGATTTCACTTTATACAAAGTGAGGACCTTAGAACCAATACAAATGCAGGCCAGCAGAACAGTGGCTAACACATTAAACTGGGAGTGGGAGACAGGGAAGGAGAAAGAGGACCATCTTTAGCTCTTATTTATTCTAATATTCATATTTGTGCTTCACCATGAAGTTTTGTTGTTCCCTTCCTCCCCCTAATAGAATAGATTCAGGGAGCCAGTTATTTCAAAATGAAAACTAAAGTAGAAATGTTTTCAGATCAAGTTTTCCTTCTGAGGAATAATTCTTTTGTGGAAAAAAAGAAAAAGAAAAACCCATCTTCAAATACTTAATTGTAGCAAGAGTAATGGGATAACCACTATTCATAGAGCACAAATCTATTTAAACCACTTTTCTTTAGACCAAAGGCAACTTCTAAGCGACAGATCCACAAAAAGAAAGGATAAATAAAATAAAAATATCACAAGTTAGAACAATTGAACCCCTTCCTGTGATTTTATCGGGAACCGGGGAACTCTGCGCCTGCTGGGTCAGTGGGAGTGCTCCAAGGGCTGAAAGCAGGAAGTGGTGAGGAGGCGCCTATGGGACCTCAGAGACAGCTTTCTCTTTCCCCAATCCAGGCACAAAACCACTTCCAGACTAAACCAGACAATTCTTAGGTAACTCTACACAAACCTAAAGTAACAGCATCTTTGCAACATTTTCATCCCTGTCAGAGCCAGTAACTAAAAGCCATTATATTGCAATTGAGTATTTTATTTTCCAGTCAGCTGACTTATGGCTTCCTTCCCTTTTTACGTAATGACTGTCCTTCTCCAGAGAAAGCGACGAATCTGCCTCCAGCTTCATCCTGTGTGAAGATAAAATACTATTTTCAGAAATTTCTTGGAGGCTTACAGAAATTGCTTTATTCTGCTCATGTATCATCCACCCATTTTTCTTACTTCCCCATTACTGATAATAAGAAATGTTTTTGAAATATTAATACAAATCATAATCAACTGAATTGAACACATGCCCACACAATTACAACTATGTGTCTACCACTGTCTTTATTCTCAGGGTGAATGTATATCCTTTTGCAGAAGCATCACATTTTCGATATATAAAGTATAAAACACCCCCCCAAAAGAAAAGTCACCGAAAAATCCACCACATAAAAATAACACTTCTAGTCACTTTTCTGTATGTGCTTACATAAACTATTTTTAAAAAATATATATTTGACTTTTTACAGAGAGGAAGGGAGAAAGAGTTAGAAACATCGATGAGAGAGACATCGATTAGGTGCCTTCTGCACAGCCCCTACTGGGGATGTGCCTGCAACCAAGGTACATGCCCTTGACTAGAATCGAACCTGGGACCTTTCAGTCCGCAGTGACGCTCTATCCACTGAGCCAAACCGGTTAGGGCCCATTTTCAAACTTAATTCCCAAGTCTCAAGACAATGGATTTCTTATCTAGTACATTTTAAAACCTACAGAGAATTTCATCATGTGGGAGAGGCAGTCTCTACCACTGGATATTACTTCTAGGTTTGCAGTATTTTAAATTGCTGTGGTGACCAGCTTAATGTGTTTGCACACAGCTTGATATTTCCTAGAAGTTGAATTCCTTAGTAAGCTAGTTTCCTACCAGCAGAAAGAGGGCTTGTTTTTTCTGAACCCTCAAAAACAGGTATCTTTCATGTATTCCATTTGTTAGTCAGCCAGTGGTGTTATCTATAGAAGATGCAGGTTCTGAGCTCCCAAACACACATCTCTACACTCAGCCCCACACAGCTCAATAGGACAACCAGGCCACTGGAGGGAGGAGAGCCCCAGGAATGAAGAAGAATATGACAGAAATACCCTGATTCAAAATGGAAAGAATTCTCCCACTCATCATTAGAAAATAAAACTTCTCACCTCTTCAACCTTTTTGATTAGTGGACGTGAATTTCTGATGAAAGTGATCTTACCAAGTTTAAATTCATAATTGGGAATTCCTCTGTAAAGACGGAAGAGGAGAAATGTTAGCTCCAGAAGACTCAAATTCTCTTTTAACAAGAGAAAGGCAAGCCAGAGAGAGGAAGCGTGTCCTCTTGGTGATTCCCATTCTGAGGCATGCGACTGTAAACCACCCTGACCTTGGGCCAGCCCTCTGGTGCTCCCCAGCATCCCTACAGGAGAGAATCAGAAGGCAGATGGGGCGGGGGCCTTCAGACGGGACCTAGCCTGCAGTTAGTGCCACCTAGGCGCTTGGGAGGCCCTCATCAAATCCGTCCTCCAGCCTCACGGATCACCCTTGAGGGCGTACACATGTACCAAACCCAGAGAGTGGGTAAGAAATCCATTACAGCTTTATCCTTCTGCTCCACATACAGAAAAGCGACATATGACAGGTGACACATCTCATCCCCGCACCACTGTGACAGCCACTAGAGCAGGGAGTCTGCCGAGTCCACGGATCAAACAACAGAAACACATCTGTGAGGCAGCTCTGCCTCCTGTTTGAAGGAAGGTAGATACTGTGACTTGATGAATAAAACAGAACAACAGATTAGATAGGAACTAGAAAGGTTTTAAGTAGGAGAGAGGTCTGATGAAGGGCCAGCTGGAGGCAGGTGGAGGCTGGACTGCAGTGGTCCTGGACTGGAGGGAAGACACCGACACACTTCCACTGGGAAACAGCAACTCCTTGTCATGTTTCAGTGCCCCAAGGAGAGTAGGCGGGGGTGGGGAATTCATCCATCCTGCTGGGTTCTTTGAGCTGGGCTTTATTTCCAGAGCTGCAGTGGGGCTGCCCACCCCAGAGGTCTGGCACAGACCCTCCTAGATGATGACAAAGCATAAGGCTGGAGCAGAGACAGGGCAGACTCACCTTTTGATGTCTCCAGGCTTGATTGGGGAGGGGCTGGGCTCTACACCTTTCTTCTTCCCATCCAGTCTATTCCCAGAGCCGGAGAAGGCCTACACAGGCAAGCAGAAGGGTCAGCGCATGTATGCCCTTTGCTGAGACTGCTGCAGGGATATGTTCTGGGGGGTGCCACCCAGTCTCCCTCAGGAATGAAGACCTCACTCCCCAGCTGCTGAAGTGTGGGCAGCTGAGAACGCCGTCTCAGGACTACTGTGAGAGGAAGGTAGCCTCCTGGCCCAAGAGCAACCACTGCCCAGGGGGAGCTAGTAGCCAATAGCCAATGACAGTTAAAAGGTCTGAACTTGGCCTCTGCAGGACCAGTCTGGGGCCCTGTGGATGGACTAGGCCTCTGCTGCAGCTGCCACACAGCTCAGCTTTCCAGTCCTCCACTGCCTCCCAGTGCCCTGATAATAGTCATCGCTTTTTTCCCAGGAGGCCAGGCCGGCAGCACTGCTGAAGGGTCATGTTGCAATTTATTTTTACACAGTGTAGGCCAAGAAAAGGAGAACACATTCTTAAAGATAAGCCAAATGTGGCCATCCTGGTGGATCTGCTAGTAAGGGAAAGGTATATGCGTGTCCATTGTACTATTTTAACTTAATGGTAGGTTAGAATCTTAAAAAGAAGAAAGTTGTGGCTGCCTTAGAGACTTGTTAGGAAGAGTCCATGAGAAAGTGGATGTCAAGTGCTATGTAACTGATAGAGTGGCAGATACATGTATGTACAGATACCAGAGGCCCAATCCCTACTGATGTCCATGGAGTGTTCGAGAGTGGCTGGGAGGAGCAGATGGCAGGCAGGAGCACAGGAAGTACAACACATGGTCTGGTACTCACACGGAAGCCCAGCTCTCCAGCATAGCCGCTATGGTCAGCTTCGCCTTCCTGACGGGACAGAAAAATGAGAGATAAGCTTCCCAGCAGGGATACCCCAACTTTTCCCTGGGGCCCCTCATTTCTATCGCTGTCTCTGCACCGGAACAGCTGGGCCATCCCCTGGGAGCAGGGCTGGAGGAAAGCAGGGAATGTGGCTACCCTAGCACCACAGAGACCAAATACAGGCTGGCCGTCAGACGGACCCGGACATGCTCCCGAAGACCACTACCAAAGAGGCCAAGCTGCCAGGCTGGGGAGCGAAGAACACTTACAGTTGACTCCTCATGCTGGGCTTGTCTTTCGGGTTCTTTGTAGCCCAGGGGGGCATCAAAATCCACCTGCGTTCCCAAGATGAAAGGGAAAGCTGTGAGGCATGCCGGCACTTAGCATTTCTTAGCCTTTTTGCAGATTCTGACCATGTGGATTCACATGCAGTTTTAAGGACACAGAAAGATGCCCTGTACACTTTGCCCAGTTTTTCCAATGGTGATATTTTACAAAATGATCTTAATAAGAGTAATATGCAAATTGATGGTCACTCCAACACACAAGATGGCTGCCCCCATGTGGTCAAAGATGGCCACCAAACATGGCCGCAGGGAAGGACAGTTGTGGGCAATCAGTCCAGTAGGGGAGACAGTTGGGGGGGACCAGGCCTGCAGGGGAGGGCAGTTAGGGGTAACCGGGCCAGTAGCAGAGAGCAGTTGGGGAGGGGACCAGGCCTGCAATGGAGGGGAGGGCAGTTAGTGGTGACCTGGCTGCCAGGGGAGGGCAGTTGGGGGGAACCAGGCCTGCAGGGGAGAGCAGTTAGGGGTGACCAGGCCAGCAGGGGAGGGCAGTTAGTGGTGACCTGGCTGCCAGGGGAGGGCAGTTGGGGGGAACCAGGCCTGCAGGGGAGGGCAGTTAGGGGTGACTGGGCCAGCAGTGGAGGGCAGTTAGGGGGGGACCAATTCTGCAGTGGAGGGCAGTTGGGGGAAACCAGGCCTACAGTGGAGGGCAGTTGGGGGAACCAGGCCAGCAGGGGAGAGCAGTTAGGGGTGACCAGACCAGCAGGGGAGGGCAGTTAGTGGTGACCTGGATGCCAGGGGAGGGCAGTTGGAGGGGAACCAGGCTGGCAGGGGAGGGCAGTTAGGGGCAATTGGGCCAGCAGGAGAGCAGTTAGGCATCCACCAGGCTGGCAGGGGAATAGTTAGGAGATAACCGCCTGCAGGCAGAAGCGGTTATGGGCAATCAGGTAGGAAGGCAGGCAGGTGAGTGATTGGGAGCTAGTGATGGATTGAGAGAGGAATGTTTGACTGCCCATTTAGGCCTGATCCCAGTGGGCCTAATTCCCTGATTCATAATATCCTTGACTGATTTGAACTACTTTTAGGCCCAGTGGGATCAGGGCTAAACAGGCAGTCAGATAGCCTTTGAGGGGTCCCGGATTGGAGAGGGTACAGGCTGGGTTGAGGGACACACACCTGCTGTGCATGAATTTTGTGCGCTAGGCCTCTAGTAGTATAATATCACTACCAGGATATCGTCTATACTATTCAGAATTCCTGTTTTATAAGAATTCACTTTGTGTGTGTGTGTGTGTATGTGCATAAGTTCTCACAATTTTACCACCAGTATAGGCCCATATTCAAGATGCTGAACAGTTCCAGCACCACAGGATCCCCCCATGTTTCCCCTCTACATCCACATCCACACCTCTGCTGGCCAATTTCTCCACCACCCAGGGCACTTTGTAACCACTATTTTGTCCTCCCTTTCTGAAGTATTGTTATTTCAAGAATCGGCTCTGGCCACTGTGGCTCAGTGGTTAGAATATAAGCCTGAGCACTGAAGGGTTGTGGGTTCGATTCCTGGTCAAGGGCACATACTTGGTTGCAGGTTCAATCCCGGGGCCTGGTTGGGGCACATGCGAGAGGCAAGTGATTGATGTACCTCTCTCACATCAATGTTTAACTCTCTCCCTCTCTCTCCCTTCCACTCTCTCTAAAAATTAATGGAAAAAATATCCTCAGGTTAGGGTTAATATACACCCACACAAAAAACAAAAACTAAAAATGGAATCAGTTGCAACCATTTGGGACTGCCATTGTTTGCTCAGCATTATTCTCTGGAAAGCCACCAAACCATTGTGTGTCCCAGTAGTTCCTTTATACTGAGTAACTTTCCTCAGCTTTTATAAAATATTGAGCTTCCTTTCCTAGCTGGTTGGCTCAGTGGATATAGCATCGTCCTGTGGACTGAAGGATCCTGGGTTTGATTCTGGTATAGGACTCATGCCTGGGTTGCAGGAGGCAGCCAATCAATGATTCTCTCTCATCACTGATGTTTCTATCTCTTTGTCTCCTTCTCTAAAATAAATAAAAATATTTTTAAAAATTGACCTTCCTTAGTGTTTAAGAAGATGCACTTCTTGGCAGGTCTGAGATGCCAGCAGATTTAGCCATCTCAGAACTGGAGGCTACTGTGCCACCTCCACTGGCTCTGAGAAGGATCACAAGGCCAGTGGCCTTCTCATGATGCTCTCTCACCCAAACAGTCCTGGGGACTGTGTGACAGTGACATCCTCTTGGGGCACTGGCCTACAGGTGCTACCAAATGCTCTATAAGCAACAAAGTTACTCACATTCATGTCACACTCGATGATGGACACGGCTTTGTCAGGCTTGGTCTCCATCACCCGCAGTTCATAGATCTGTGAGAACACAAAAATCAGTTGGTTAGTTTCATGGCAGCACTGGGGATTGTCACTGTTACTGTGACTCCCTACTGGACACATCATTCACCGCCACGACACTCTCCTCAGCATCTTGCTGCAACGAAGAGGCCATGGGGGTGGATTGCCGTCATGACTGTCCATCACTCAACAGAAGCTATTCCCTAAGAGTAATTCAAATCAGACAAGGGAATTATGGATCAAATTGAAAAAGACACTCATAACCTTATCCCAGATTGCACACTCCTAGAAATAACTCTTAAGTAATTAATTAGCTTAAATACGCAGAGAGAAAATTCTAAGAATGTTCACTCCACCATTGCTAAGAATAGTATATAGCCAAAACTTATTCACATATAAATAAGTTCTAGCCATCAGAATACAATGTAGCCAAGAGTTAAGAAATCAAACCAGTAATGTTGCTGTGTGTTTAGGATAATCTCAAGTACATAAAAACATACATTAAAAGTGGCTGAATCTATTTTTTTCAACATTGCTTTTGGTTCAGAGTCTGGGACAAGCTGCTGCTGTCCACTGCCCCCTTGGTTTCAAGTCTTGTGGTTGCCCTCATTCCTTAAAGAAGGTAAGGAACTTGTGGTGAGTTACTTTCTCTCAGTCTCTAAAGATATTCTGCTATTTGGGGACTATAAATGGTTGCTATTTGCTGTTTTTCTGGAAGTATTGTATTTTCTCTCTGTTCACCTCCCTGTATCTGGTATTTGATATCTGTAACTTCTCCTGTGTGATGTACATATTACTTCCTGTAACTATGGGCTGATGGCCACTGGTAAAACAATGTCACTTACTATTTCGTTACAGGATTTCCACTTCCCCGTTCTTTCCTGCGGGGGTTTTACAGAGCATGTCTGACTTTTGTGTCTCCAGTACCTTAAGCTCTCATATGCTCTACCTGGCTTCTCAGTGCGAATTCTAAGTCACTTTTCCAGACTTAACTTTCATTCATTGATTCTTTGTTAGCTATTGTTTAACTATCATTTTTCAAATCTTCCTTTTTTTCTTTTGTAGTCTTCTGTTGCTTAAATTTTATAATTCCACTTTTTAATTTAACTATTTTACACATAATTATATCATATTTACACCTGAAAATCCCAATGCTGATTTCCTTAAGGGTCTAAATCTGCTTTTGTTGTCTCTGCTTTGTGTGTCTGGTGGCTGTATTATGAGTTCCTGCTTGCTTGTTCAATCTTTGGCAGTCCTGAGGGCTGTTTCTCTCTGTCTCTACCCTCCCTTCCATGCTCTCTAAAAAAATCAAGGAAAAATATCCTTGGGTATTAACAAAGCAAAACAAAAGGATAACAATGTTACGCTTATTCACCTATTAATGTAATAAATCAATTACTAAAACTTAGCTGCTGAATTATTAGTATAGGGCTCTAAAAAGTAAACAGTAGGCAGCAATTAGTCGACAAAAGTCAGGTATACACTGCTTAACAAGAACCCCCATCAAATACCAGAATGGCACCGCAGGCCCTATAGCCGACACACTTACCTTCTCATTATAGTTGATGGCAATCACATCCCCAGTGGTCAGACAGGCAAAGTTTCTCAATGCATTTTCTAATCTGCAGACACACAATGTCAAGGCATAAACATAAACTATAGCTCCAGAATCTGCCACAGTGACATGGCACATCCTAGAGCAGCCGTTGCCAATCGCTTGGCGAATGTTGTCCTAGAGGCTCTCAGAGCCTGAGGGGGAAAAAAGCCAGGCCGTCTAGGTTCAGTTTTCTTGGTCACAAATCCTTCCAGGGTGACAGCAACTTTGAGAAAGGGGCCTTGTGTGGGATGCTGTCTTCATTCCTCGTGTGAAATGCCATGCTTCAGGAGGGCCCTGCCCTTGACGCCTCCTGAGGACTGAGTTGTCAGACCCAATCCAATCAGCCTCTGAGGATGGAAATGGCTCTCCCATCGCTGCTGTGCACAGCCCACATTGTCTGCTCTATGCTAACTGCCTTTATCCAAACTACCAGCTAGACAAGGGAGCATTGGGTTACTGTAGCTGATGAAAGTAGCGCCCTTTCTATGAGAGAAACTGCTTCTGAAAGCAATCCAGCAAGTATGCATTGCAAAAAATATAAAAATCCAGAGAAAATCATGAGGGGCTATGGTCAGACGCAGGCCTCACTCCTAGGCATTGACAGTCAGACAAGCATCTCCAGCAGAGCTTTGAATGACAAGGGACCAGACCATGTCATAGGACACTGACTGCTGGGAGTAGAGCCTAACACCACTGCATGTCCAGGACCTCGCTATAAGGGGCTCAACACGCCAGTCCACAGACACAGTCAGTGGATGGCTCAACATGCCCACCCACATAGGACACGACTGTCAGCAACTTGCTCCTGAGCTCCTGCCTGGGAAGAGTGTGCAGGGAGACAGATGGAGGCAGCTTTTCTTTTACTGTCCACTTACCTGTACTTTTTTCAAACGAGCATTTTTAAAAACAAATAGGAGAGAGAGTGACCACTCTATCACATGACCTCAATGAGCCAAACTGGGGCCTCCAATTTATTGTAGTCCACACACAGCACATCCCTCATCCACAATGGTCACTCCTTAAATTATAAACACATATGTCTGGCTACTGTTCAGAGAACACACCAAACAAACAAACAAACAAACAAAATCACTAGAACCTAAAACCTCTGCTTTCCTCCTGCTAAGACAAAGAAAATTTATTAAGCCAATCCTCCCCACTGGTTTGGAGTGAAAAGCCCTAAGCTTGAGTGGCAAGTTTACGGGCACCAGTGGCTTGGGAGCTGAGGCAGACTAGCTGGCTTCCTTCCACCAGGACATACTGGGCTTTGGGCTAGGTGTCCTAGTTCCCCTGAAGGAAGGGTTCCACGTTGCCCATGAAGAAATATACAGAAAGTGTACAGAAGGGGCACACAGAGCATCTAGCACACTGGTCAGGCCCAGGTCCAGGAGTGATGGCAGATGTGCTGCCTGAATGTCATTATTCTCAAACTACAATGCCAATCACAACAAATATGTGCCCCTCAAAGTAGGCATACATTCCACAAAGCGCTCTGTAGAACGTGTGCCAGCAAATCCCTTTTGTCCAGAAAATCCCTTCTTACACTGCCTTTGGGTTGGTGATGTCCAAGAAGTCAGGGCTCTGAGGCTGAAATTTGGAGTATGTGGCCACTTGAAGGTTGACACTTTCCACCTGAACCAGGCCCCCTTCTTCCAACAGCAAGTTCTGCATCATCTAAAGGAAAAGGAAGGCCACATGAGGCTTCGGGAAATCAGGTACCGTCAATGACCTAAAGTCTGACACTCAGAGAGCCTCTTGGAACCTTGTTCCAGGCTGACTCACCCTGAAGCAGCCTGGGAGCCTGAGGTGAGATGGAGCCAGCCAATAAGCCAACACAGTGCATGAGCATGGGGCTGACTCAGCAGCAACACCTGGGAAACCCGGGCAAACACCTATTCTTGCCAGGAGCTACAAGACCAGCTCAGGAAGAGACAGGCCAGCAGCTCCATGCTACCTAAAGAGGCATCCCAGGGAATGTGATTTTTCTCAGAAAAAAAAGGATTCAATTAGTTTTTTGACCCAAAGTGGCCTAAGAACCTAGACCAGGGGTCACCCAAGTCAATGGGTTGCAGAGAACCTTTGAGGTACAGTGTATCCCAGTATCACCACCTCTTCTCTCACTTCTATAGAGGGGGTCCCTGCAGATCCAGTGGCCTCAGGAAGCTGTCACTGCCCGACACTTCAGCCACCCACAGTGCTCTACTGGATTAGCAGGAGAAAACCTCAAACTAAGAGGAGGGACCTCCAGGTACACAGGAGAGCGACGCACTGAGAGGCAAGTGCTGGGGAGGGCAAGTGATCAGGAAAGCAAGTTGGGTCTGGGCTTTGAGGTATAAGAGCTCCCCATGGGACCGAGATTGGGAAACATCACAAGAGAGGCCAGGCAGCAGGTGTGAGGGAGTAGGGGGCTCCTGTGGTGGAGAGGCTGGCTCCGCCTAGCCCTCGGGAAGGACAAAGGCTTAAGGGAAAGCCTCAGAGCTCTAGAGAAGGTTTGTTTCCATGGCAACAAAACTGAGTGCTTTAAAAAGACTCAGTTATAGGCAAAAGAGTAAACGTATACCGGTTGCAACAGAACTGGGGGGAGAAACTACAGAAAATGGGGAGGAAATGCTGAAAAATCTAAAATTTTGTACTTAGACCATTTCAAATATACTCCTGCTTCATTATGGTGAACAAGCTTTACCCAGGAGACCACAGGTAAATGACACGGCTGTGGTATCTAGGCTACCAGCTGAGCAATTAACAAAGAAAAGGATATTCCAAATGCCCTCCCTCACTCTGTATCCCTCATACTTGCACATGCTGGGCGGGATGGTGTCCCTGCCTGAGGTCCCACCCGAGACAGGCTCACAGATTCTCCAGAGACCAGGACAGCCCCACTTACCCAGTGTGGCAGGTAGCAGATCCCCTCATCAGCCACAAATTCCAGCACACCGCAGTGTGTCATGCGATCCGAGTTCTTGTTGGTCAGCTTGAACAGCATGGGGTAGGTAATGTTGAGTCGGCCTATAAACAAGACAGGTTATGAGATAAAGCTTCCCCAAGGGACAGAAACTGTTCCCCCAACACGCTCCCCTAAAAAGCAGTCTCCTGGGCACACACCAGGGCTCCACACAGCCTTGCTCCCCAGAGCAGGTCCTCAGACCTGTGTAAGGCTTCGCCCCTTAGAGTCTGCCAACCCACAAGACCCCATGTTCCCTGCGAGATCACAGAACTGGGAAATGTTCAGTGACTCAAATTCTCAGCAGCAGCTTACACTTGTGATTTTCTGAAACTCTAATTTTGAAAAGTGGCATGTTCATTCATTTATTTGCAGATAATTTAAGTGCCAACCATGTGCTGGACAAAACTGCCACCTTCAAAGGTTTCTGGTAAGCAAACCAAGAAAGAAAACAAGTGCACCCGATGCGCGGTGCTGTGGGCAGGAGGAAGCGGGGCTCTAGAACGTCCTCAAGGTCAGTCAAGGTGGGAAGGCCCGGAAGGGAATTCCAGGCAGAGGAAGCAGCCTGAGCAAAGGCCTGGAGCGACGGGGAGCCCAGCCAGTTCGGGAATGGCTGGCCATTAGGTGAGACTGGAGCATGGGTACAAGACATGGAGTGGTCAGGAGAGGAGGCTGAGGGGACACCATGTAGGGTGACTGACAGAGTGACAGTGTTTGTCACATGCCAAGCCCTCACTCGGTCTCCCCAGAACAGTGAGGCAGGCACTGTCCTCGCCAATTTTACCTACGAGGAACAAAAGACCGCAGGTTCAGCAACATGCCAAGGACCCACAGCCCAGAAGCAGTGACACTGGGATTCAACCTAGGCTACTGGCCCAGGTCGGGGACTTAACCACTGAGGCCCACTTCACTGTCAATTTAGAAAAACACGGCACCAGAAGTTTCATTCAGCAGTCAGGAGGTATGGTAGACTAATTTGGGAACCCCTAAAAATTCTGATACAGCAGTCCAAGAAATGAGCTCGGGCATGACACCAGAGATAGGGAAGGAGAGTTCCAGAAGTGGCTCCTCACTGCAGAGGTAGTGGTGGATGTGGGTGTTGCACCCTGAACCCCTGCCCATCACACAGTGACTTAAATGCTGATAGATTTCAGTTGGACAGTTTCTCCCACAACATAAAAGGTTTGAACAGCACTGATCTAAATAGCACAGTCCCAATCCCCAAGTCTCTTCTCAGACACTTATACCAAGGGTCACACTGGTGCTCAGCCCCTGGGTCAGCTCACACGGAAAGGGAGGCTCTCTGGGGGCTCTGACCCCTCCTCCTCTGCTATTACAGGAACTTGTCTGAGGGATGTGAACCACTCAGCTCTATCCACCCACTGGCTGGGCTGAGGCCAGGATTAAAGGCCCCCATTGGGTACGGCCACTGCTGATGTTGGCATTGGTGAAGCCCTGCTGGCTAAAGGCTACCACTCATGCCTCTGACTGGTGTTACCTGGGTTTAGGCTGTTTACAAACACACCATAGGGCACTATTTAAGAGGTACTCTTGCCACACAGCAAGATGGAGAGGCGCTGTGTGTCCCCATTTAAAAATGAAGTCACTGAATTTCAGAGAGGCAAGTCATTAATCAGGAGTCAGGCTAGGCAAGGTGCAAGGTCCAAGCCAGAGCGACACCAGAGCTGGCCCCCCTTTCCCAAGTGTACTGAACACTGTATGGACCCTGCTGCTGGTGGTCTACAAGCCGGCTTCAGATGGGAAGAATTCACACCAGAAACACCACTGAATCTCAATAGGCAATGACTGTGCCTGTGCTCAGGGCTTTGTGTCCAGGTGGAGTGGAGCTGGGGTATGAAGTCTCCAAATTGTTCTGATGGGTTGAAGGGGCCAGGGAAAGAGGCAGGAGCCAGTGAGAGGAACAATTTCTGAGCAGAAGACTCTGTTTTTGACACGCTGCAGATGTAATAGGACAGAGGGGGTAGAAGCGAGGGCGTGGAGCCAAGGAAAGATGCTTGGGCTGGAGTTGAGAGCTTGCCACATAGCTCCCTCTCGGGAGCTGACCATCAACCTCTAGGAGAAAACCTAGTAAGTCCAGCAACAGCATCAGCTGCCCGGGCAGTGATAAACACTGGTGCTCCAACCTTCCCTTAGTCCTGATGAGATCCAAAGCAGTGGGTGGGTCAGCAGAGACCTGGAGCTGAATACTCACTGGCCCCAGGGCCACTTCACCAGGCATCTGTGGCCCCAGCTCTCCCAGCTTAGCGTGTACATTCCAGGAACAATTCCTGGCCAGACATGGCATCCATCTTTATATTACTTTATTTCTCAAGTCAGGTAGAAAATACTTACTGAGTTGATCGAGGGCTGAGGGTGGCATAATAACTGTGGAAAGAACATTAAAAAAAAAACATTAGAAAATAAAAAGGACAGAAATCAAAATGCAGTTGCTGTTATTCTTTAAAAAGCACTAAATGATGCTTATATGGTAGCCAGAATTAATAATAATTATCTGTCATAACGAATTTTACTTGCTATAATTTATTTTGGGGAACTGAATGGCTGCTAGCCATAAATCTAAATCATAATTTGGACCCCACCCCAGAAAATCTGGAATGAGCAATGTTTTCAGTGTAAGTAGCTACTGTTACACATGGAAAATAAGAACTGTTGAAGACTATAAGCACTGCAGGCTGAGGGCAGGAAAAGTTACAATTCAAAATAAAAGTTACTATTCAAAATAAAAACAAGCACATACTCTTCCCGCCTTTCTCCACATCTGACCTGTCATTAGGCCCTGCAAGCATGGACACGGAGAAGCAGCGGTACTGCGTGGAGAAGCGGTTCTGGAAGACCCGGGGAATCGGGTGGTCAAACATGTTGAAAGAGAACTAGAAGGAGAAAGGAGATGCCAGAGTTAGAACAGAACAAAGACACATTTATTTTCATCAAAAGCCAAAACAGATCAGGGTAGTTAATGCTGCTAAATGTTGTCGAAGAACAGGACACACTACCAAAATCCTGATGGATCAGTGGTCTGCTGAAGCACTTCTTCGTACTACAATGAACCTAAAGTCTGTTTCCACCCTTTCTTTTTTTCTGTTTAAAATACATTTTATTGATTTTTTACAGAGAGGAAGGAAGAGGGATAGAGTTAGAAACATCGATGAGAGAGAAACATCAACCAGCTGCCTCCCGCATACTCCCTACTGGGAATGTGCTCACAACCAAGGGACATGCCCTTGACCGGAATTGAACTGGGATCCTGGAGTCCGCAGGCCGATGCTCTCTCCACCGAGCCGAACCTGGTGGGACTCTTTCTTTTTTAAAAAAGAGAGCTGAGACTTGAGCCCAGCTGGTGTGGCTCAGCAGTTGAATGTCGATCCAGGAACCAAGAGGTCCCTTCCGCTCTCTCTAAAAATCAGCAAAAACATATTTTTAAAAATACGTTTTTATTGATTTCAGAAAGGAAAGGAGAGGGAGATAGAAACATCAATGATGAGAGAGAATCATTGATTGGCTGCCTCCTCCCCACACTTAGGATCAAACCCAGGCACGTGCCCTGACTGGGAATTGAACCAGTGACCTCTTGGTTCCTGGAACGACGTTCGACCACTGAGCCACACCAGCTGGGCGCTTGTCTCTTAATTTTGTTCAGAAGTTTTTCCCCACAGAATCTTTAAACTTTGAATCAATTATTTTTTTCTCTGTTTTTTTCCTTTCGCGGTGCTTTCCTTTTTATTTACGAGGGGGCTGTTACAGAGCAACCTGGAGTCTTCTCAAAGTACTGCAATTATTATGTCATAAATTAAAAAAAAGAATATAATAGCACAACCGGGTATATATCTAAAAGAATGGAAAGCAGGGTCTCGAAGAGATATTTGTACCCATGTTCAGAGCAGCACTATTCAAAACAACTGAAATGCCCATCATGGATGAATGGATAAAGAAAATGTACATACACACAATGGGATATTGTTCAGTCCTAAAAAGGAAGGAAATGCTGACATATGCTACAACATGAATAAACCTTGAGGATAAGTAAGCCAAACACAATATGACAAAAACTGGGTGATTCCCCTTATATAAGCTCCCTAGAATAGTCAAATTCATAAGAGACAAAAAGTAGAATTTTGGTTTCCAGAGGCTGGGGGAGGGGGAAATAGTTAAAACACAGATTCAGTTTTGCAAGATAAAAATGTTCTGTAGACCCATTACACAACAATGGGAACATTATTCAACTGTACACTTAAAAATGGTGATTTTTTCTTTTTACTCCAAGTTCTTAAGAAATTTCAAAATTCCAGAGACAAAGAAGTATAGCACAGACTGTGGCATCTCAGAGGGAAGGTGGGGGAGGATGGGCAGGTGGGAAGAGACCAACCAAACTGTATGCAACATGCACAACCCATGGGCACAGACAATGAGGCGGTGAAGGCCTGGGGCGGGGTGGGAACGGGCTGGAAGGGGTCAGTGGGGGAAAATACGGGGACATATGTAATAATTTCAACATAAAAGACTTAATTTAAAAAGATGAAATCTCAAAGTAGACAAATATTTCTTGACTTGACTCCAAATATACATTAAGTAGAAGAAAAGCCATCTATTGATAAGATAATTACCAAACCTGAATCAGCCATCTTCCCAAAATGCAAACATAAATCTCAAATGATTCTGCTTAAAATTTCAAATGATTCTTCACTCCCTGTTCTGGCACAGTAGTTTAAAACCTTTGATTCTTCTTTTACCCAACAGAACTCTAACAAAATGTTGGCCAGAAACCTAACAAAAGAAAGTGTTTCTGGGACAAAAGGAAGAAAAGTGGGTGTCTCTCTGAGCGCCTCTCACTTCACCACCCTGTCTAAGCCATGTCTTCTCTTTGCAATATGAAAGAGGAAAATGTGCAAAGTATTTAACACCCATACCAACCTGACTTCAATCCACTCGGGAACCTGAATTTCTGCTCTTTCCTACTGCTCCCCATCCAAAATCCTACTTTCCTTGATAATCCCAATGCCTAGCTAGCATATTGCCTACCACATATCAATATTCAAGATCTGTTAAGCGAATAAACCCGAGAATAGAAGTATGATTTGACAACAACACACTCAGGATAAAACCTAATCATCACTTCTTGTTTTTTACAAAAACGAACGGGCCACACAGAGGCAATGTTGTTCAGTAGTAATTAGACTGAGCTTTGCAGCCAGCTGGCCAGACTCGGTTTCAAATTTTCACTCCCCACTTTTGTGAACTCTCTAAACAAGTTTTCTCAAAGCTAAAACGATAATAATCATCTTTGTCTCCAAGGTCACTGTGAGGGTTAAACGAGATAAGGTGTAAGGAGAGACTGCAGGCGTTAAAAGCACCAGCAAGTATTAGCTACTACTGTCTTGTTTACTGAATGGCTGACACAGCCGAAGGCATGGGCAGGCACCCGGGCAGGACTGGGAGGTGCTGGGCTCCAGGAACGGGGAAGAGCGGAGTGTTCCCGCTCACCGGGATGCCCCCTCCCCGGGTATTCTTTCTGGGAAGCCCCTCATTCTGTTCCTCCCCACAACAAACTTCCAATTAATTCGGGATTCACGGAACCTGTTAAATGTCTACCACTTGCGAAAACCATGGGTGGACACAAACACGGAAGGCGCTCGAGTTCAACTGAGAGGAAATGCAAACCACCTCCCGAACTAATGGGCATGACCCGCGACCGTTTGCAGTCAGGGGTACGGCACTGGCCTGATGCTCCCCGGACGGACGGACAGACGGGCCTGACGTAGGCCGGGTGACTCGGCATCTCCGCAGCCGTTAGGTCCGCCTTACCGGGCCCTAACCCCCTTCCTACCCAACTCCGGCCCCCAGCTCCCGGGCCTGCCCTGCTGCGCTCACCATGATGACACCCCTCGCAGACACCGCTCTGTCCAGGGGACGTTACGACCCAAGCCCTCGGACTCGCTCTCCTCAAAGCCGACTAGCTCTTCTCACTGCCGCCGCCGCTGTCGCCTCGGCTCTGACGTCCCGGAAGGCTCACCGGAAGTCCCGGAAGGCTCACCGGAAGTTCGGACTACAGCCCGGGGAGGAGGTGCCGAAAACCGGGCTGGGTTGCAAAAGAGAAAGAGCCAGGCAAAAGCGCCAGGGCCTAAAGTTTCCCTGGAATGAACAATAAAGTACCTTTTCTGAACTTGTTTCCACTCTAGAGAAATTTTAAAAAGTGTTTTAAATTAATTTTGATAGTAACCTCTCTCACCCCCCCCACTAGTTTCCTTACTGACTACACTACCCAGAATGCAGCAGTCCTGGAAGACTCGGGCGGAAGTAAGCTACTCCTCCGCCCGGGAATTAGATCGAGAGCCTATTGAAATTATAAACTTGACAACTTCGTTCGATGTATATTTAAGGGGATATTGAAATAATAAACTGACAACTTCACTCGCTGTATACATATATTTAAGGAGAGATGGCTTCTTTTCCCTGGAGTTCCTGTGGGAGAGCTATAAGCTTCTCTGCCCAAAGTAAAGATGTCCACCGACGATCGTGTAACTGGGCAAACAGGTAGGCATTCTCTTGTCCATGACGCGCTTAGGGGCGGGCCAGAATGCCACAGCAGTGAATGGCGGGGCGCTGCAGCCGCCGCAGCTTGAACTAATAATACAGGAAGAAAGGCGGGACCTAAGTAGGTATTGGTTGGCTTGTGGGCCAATTGGAAAAACCCCGATTTGGCGGGAGCCTTGATCACAGTCGGGGCTCCGAGTGTCTCTGCGCGAGCTCCGGGTGTCCGGCTACCGTGGTCATGTTCGTGTCCGATTTCCGCAAAGAGTTCTACGAGGTGGTCCAGAACCAGGTGACACCCCCCCCCTTTCTTGGACTCGGAGGCCTTTTCGCGAGGAAGGGATGAAGGGGAGCGGCCGTGGGAGGACGGGAGGGGCCCGGGTGAGGGGCGCGGCGCTCAGCTCTCTCTCTCGCTCTTCCCCCATAGAGGGTCCTTCTCTTCGTGGCTTCGGACGTGGACGCTCTGTGCGCTTGCAAGATCCTTCAGGTGCGACTGCGAACCCAGGGAGGGTGGGGCCGTGTGCGCGGGGGCTGGAGGTAGGGGTGTAGCGTCCCGAGGGAACTTGGGGTAGGGAGCAGCGCGGGGAGGTGAGGAGCCAGGTAAGGAACCCCTTCTCAGGTGGGGTAGGAGGCTGAAGCAACAACTGAAAGCTGGGGAGGAGGCCTCTTGAAGTTTCTTCCCTGACAGGTTGGTATTGGGTGGGTTAGAGAAGTTTTAGGCAAAAGTCAGGGAGACTAGTGTTTTTGCAATAACCTAGGCAAAATATGGTTGCATTAGAGAGACCTGTATTGGCTTTTCAGACGCAGGGTTTGAGCAGAGAAATCTGTGACAACTGAGGACACAGTGATGCCATAAGTAATGCTGGAAATACAGGATTTCTTAGTCTATTATGGAAGACTAGAGGCCTGGTGATGAAAATTCATGCACTTGGTCCCTCAGCCAGGCCTGCCCCCTCTCACAGTCTGGGAGCCCCCAGTGGGGGAGGTGACCCCGTGATCAAGGGAAAGCAACACACCTCTGCTGCTGCCACTGCCAGCAGCGCAAGCCTCAGGAGCCCTGGGTGGCTGGGTGCTGAGGAGAATGAGGGACTCCAGATGCAGGTGAGCAGAGTAGCTGAGCCTGCCACCCCCAGTGGGGCTGAGGGGACTGGGCACCGCCATCTTGTGGCTGTGGGTGCTGCCATCTTTGAGGAAGGAACAGTCAATTAGCATATTCCCTCCTTATTGGCTGTGGGTGCCGCCATCTTTGCAACAGCATGAGGGTCAATTAGCATAGCCCCTCTTTATTAGATAGGATCATTGCTTTAGTTTTGTATATGGTACAGTGGATGTTTACATGCGTTTTGGTCAGGCCCTTGGTTCAGAAACTACTCAGAAGATCTATAAATAAGATCAGGTTTTCTCCCAATGTTTTCCTTTGGTAATTTTCAAAAATTCAGCAAAGTTTACAGAGTAGTGTAGTGAACACTCACATTTCCGTCCCCTAGTTTTTTCCTTTAATATTTTTCTAACCTTATTTTATCACGTCATTTGTTTCTCAACCCATCTTATTTTTTTAAAGTGCATTTTAAGATAAATTAAAGACATTCCAAATATGATAGGCTTTGAAAATACTCTCTCGCTAGGCCCTGTTCCAGTGTGACCACGTGCAGTATACACTGGTTCCTGTTTCTGGGTGGCAAGAACTTGAAACTGCATTTCTTGAGCATAAAGAACAGGTATGCATTTTGGAGTACTTAGGCTTCTTTTACTCAGTTGTAATGTCTTATCTAAGTATCAAATATGTTGCACAATATGAAAAGGAAAAAGAAGCATTATGTCTGGGTAACATACCTTCAAGTCAACAATAAATAAAAGATAATATGGACAGCTTCTAACTCTGAGTTTGTGTTGCAGACATTCCATTGTAAGGTACTTGGAGTTTAGCAGTTTGTTTTAGATGTGGCCTAGTTAAAATTATTAGACTACGATTCCCATTATCTCACCAAAAAGATGTGTCCCAGTTTCCAATTTGGAACCCAGGAACATAATTGAAACAGTGGAAGTCAGGATTCCTCCCACCTCTGCCTGGGACTGTGATGACAGTTGGGCAGCTGAGACCCCACTGCGAGGGGCTGGAGTATGGAAGTGGGTCCCCGGAGTCTCTGGCCATATCTATGACAGTCTGGCAGAGGTACATTCTCACCTGAGGCTCTTGTCATGATGGGACAGACCTCTGCCAGTTCTGTATTTATAAGGAAAGGATTTTCTATAGTGACGGGATGAAATGAAAACTTAATATTAGGTGTCCATTAAGTAGGGACTACTCAAGACTTGCTAAAATTTTTAACCTGTAGAATGCTGTTAGCATGGAGAGGCAGATAAGCAGAGTAGAGTGACTGAGGTCTGAAGAGGCCCCATTACGCCTTTGAAGTCTTGGTCTGCTCCTCATCAGCTTCGTTTTTGTTTTGTTTTGTTTTGTTTTGTTAATCCTCACCCGAGGATATTTTTCCATTGACTTTTAGAGAGAGTGGAAGGGAGGGGGAGAGATAGAAACATTGATGTGAGAGAGATACACAGAAGTACGTGTCCTTGACCAGAATCAAACCTGGCACCCTTCAGTCTACTGGCTGATGCTCTATCCACTGAGCCAAACCAGCCAGGGTCCTCATCAGCTACTTCACTCCATGTCTGACTCAGGCATGCTGAACCTCTGCATGCGCCATGGTGAAGCAGGGACAGTGGCAGGACCTACCTCACAGTGTTGTTATGGAAGTGAGATAGTATGTGGAGTATATGAAAGCACTTAGCACAGGCCAGCTGTGAGTTTATTTGGAGCTCCTTACTGTCAGGGCCGATTGGGGGTTTGATGTATCTCAGCAGAAGGACTCAGAGGCCTCGTGTGCCCTGTACTTCACAATGTCTCTTCTTTTTTCAGTTCCGTTATTTTATCCTCATAAACTGTGGAGCTAACATAGACCTATTGGAGATCCTTCAGCCTGATGATGACGTCATATTTTTTGTGTGTGACACCCATAGGCCAGTCAATGTTGTGAATGTGTACAACGACACCCAGGTAACTAGGCCTTTGTGCCCAGGCATCTCCTGCATTCTCCCATTGATCCATCTGTTTCCTTTTATGCCCAGGACAGCATTACACCTGGTGTCCTTAGTAGAATAAGAACCTGGTTTTGTCCATCTTTGATGAGGAACATGGCACCTAACCCTTGGAGTTGCTCAGAAAGCATTTGTGGAATGTGCATGACTTGCAAGGTGTGGGGACCAGAACCCTGCACCGAGTCTGCCCTCAGAGCTCAGGCCTCGCCTCATTAACTATCAAGGGGCCTCAGAGACATCTGCCTGCCCATCCAACATGTGGCATGAGGACCAGCAAGACGGTGGTGGTTAAAAGGCCACTGCTAACTTAAAATGGCTCTGCTGCGCTCGCTCTTGAACTCCTGAGCGGAACGCGGAGCCTGGCGCAGAGCGGCCGCCTAACCTTTCCCTGAGGTGACATTTTCCCACCCACCTTAACAAAGTGATGGCCCAGAATTTTCACGTGAAATCCGCTCACCTGCAACTGCTTTTTAAAAATATATATTACTGATTTTTTACTGAGAGGAAGAGAGAGGGATAGAAAGTCAGAAACATCGATGAGAGAGAAACACCGATCAGCTGCCTCTTGCACACCCCCAACTGGGGATGTGCCCTCAGCCAAGGTACTTGCCCTTGACCAGAATTGAATCTGGGACCTTTCAGTCCGCTGGCCGATGCTCTATCCACTGAGCCAAACCGGTTTCGGCTGGAACTGCTTTTGTAGGCAGGAGTTTTACTCCTTTTGGCGTTGCACATCTTCATGTCCTCTGTAAAGGCCAAGTTGTGGAGTGTTTGTTTTGTTGGCTGGGTGTGTGGCACAAGAGGGAGCTTTTTCCAAGACTTAGTGACTGTAGATAGTTTTCAAGTTTTTTTGTAATTTCTGCAGACAGTGGTGTAACCCTAGCACCTCACTTAATGGAAATGAAAATTTCAAAATGCCTGAGAAGTTTGAAATTCTCAGTCATGTGACTATGTGTACAGAAAAGTTATGAGTCAACCAATTAGGAAATAAGATTCTTCAGGACACAGACATGTGGTGAATAGTTTTCTGTCCAGAGAGAGGAGAGACTTGATGGTTCTTTGTTTTAATTTTAGATCAAACTACTTATTAAACAAGATGATGACCTTGAAGTTCCCGCCTACGATGATATCTTTAGGGACGAAGAGGAGGATGAAGAACATTCGGAAGATAAAAGGGATGACGGATCAGAGCCTTCTGAGAAGCGCACACGGTTAGAAGAGGTAGGTTTGGGCCTCTCACCAGTCTTATGGAACCTGTCTCCAGGAGGTCAGAGGTGAGTCTGGAGCCTGCTGGACCTAGACATAGCTGGGAGGTAGCAGGTGTGGGCATGTACAGGAGGTAACTGAGCAATGTTTCTCTCTTGCATCAATGTTTCTCTGCCTCTCATTTCCTCTCTCTAAATGAAACACACACACACACACACACACACACACTCCCTCAAGTGTGAGTTAAAAAAGATGAACTAGAATAGTAGCTGACACATGATAGGATATAAGATACATTAGCTCTTAATCTGGTGGGGAAGCCAGTATGAGGCAGCTGTGGGTTATCCCAGATGACCAGGTGGTGGGGGTGTCGGAAAGCTGAGGCAGACACAGTGTACCCTGGGCAGGCATTGTGGAAGTACCACTCTGTCCTAATGTCTTCAGGGCTGATGGGTCAGTGGAGTCCCAGCCATCCCTTGCCTCATCTCTTCCCTTCTGCGGGAGCAGACTGTGCTCAGGGCACAGGAATGACCCCTATTTTGGATCTGAGTCCAATGGCTTCTGTCAAATCAGAACATTCTCGAACTGTGGCGCTAAATTCCTGGCTCCTTTGCTTACTTTTGTTTTCTTTGCCCCTGTACCAGGAGATAGCCGAAACCATGAAAAGGAGGGAGCGAAGAGAGTGGGAGGCCCGCAGGTGAGTGTGCACTTCAAGCAGCACCTTGCTCTGCCTTTGGGTCCATGGCATCTGTGTTTTCCCCTGGGAGCCGCATGCAGTTGTCTCCATGTGAGGGTAATTTGCTTAGTTTAGAGCCTCTGGGCCTTTGGGTCCTCGAGTGAGCATGTGATCTCTGCATTGGAGAATGTGGCGTCCTTTTTGTAGTCCTGGTCCCAGGAGTGACAGGAGCAGGCCCAAAGGTCTCCCACATACATCACCAAGCATGATGGCCTCTGGTTCTTTTATTTTTATTGTTTTCCAGATGTAGATACTTTCATTTACAGACTTTTACAATTGATTTAGATGCCAGTTGTGTAAAACTTACAATAGCAATAGAAGTACTACATAGTATTTACTTGGCCATGCTCCTTTTTGAACTGTATCTTACTTCAGTACCTTGCCATGACAAGTAAGGCTGCTGTCAACAACAACCTTGTGCACACAGCAAGTTTGGTCTCGCTTGTTCCTTTGAATTTTCTTGGGATAATTTCTCTGAAGCGGGGTTCTGGGACTGTTCTGTTGTACATCTCCCACTGCCACAGCGGTGTGTATTTATATCCCTCCCTTCCCAGCCTTGTGCCTATACACTCCGAGAAAGGGTCAATAAGTGAAAACAGAGACCATCATGCCTTTATTTGCATTTCTTTGCGTGCTGTAAAATTTTAGCGCCTTCCCCATATGTTTGCTGCTTCCTGTGGAAGACTCGCATTTTATGTCGTGCTTTATTTTGTTACAGAAGAGATATCCTCTTTGACTATGAGCAGTATGAGTATCACGGTACATCAGTGAGTATGGAGAGGTGGGATTCACCACAAAGTTCTGACTCGGGGTTCATTGTTCTGGATCATGAGGAGGAATGCGCATAGAGCCACAAAAATCCGTTTTGAATCTGAGCCCCATAATTTCCTACTGTGTGAGCTTGGGGAGGTGGTACAGTCTCTCTGAGCCTTAAATCCTCCACTAAAGGAAGAGAACAATCTTCATTTCAGAGGCAGTGTTAAGATTACTCTTTGTACCGAATCCACTCACACACTCTGGTCGGGCAGACTCGCCGCAGTTCAGCTGGGCCGTGAGCAGCTCAGGTCTGGGCTGGCTGTGGCCTGGCCCCAGTGCGTGCCCCTTCCATGAAGGAGCATGGCTGCCTCTGGACTCAGGCTTCCCTCTTCCTTTCAGTCGGCCATGGTGATGTTCGACCTGGCGTGGGTGATGTCCAAGGATATGAATGACATGCTGTGGTATGTAGCCTCTAGTCAAGGTCACTCCCGTTCGTGGCTTCCTTCTAGCAGCTCTTTCCGCCCAATGAGGGCAGGGTCTGGAGGAAGATGTCACCGTGTGCACCTCCCTTGTTGCCACTGGGAGCACTGGATGCAGACTCCTTCCTGGTTATCTTTCTAACCGTGAGCCTGTCAGGCGGCACATGAGCTCTCAGGTGTGGAGGGAGCATGGCCAGTGCAGAGGGTTGGGCGGTGGGGCTTGTGTGCAGCTCCTCCCGTCCTACTCTATCGCCGAGCCTCACGGAAGGAGCGTGAGATTTGAACAAGACAGCCCTGCTAGGCATCTTGGCAACCCTGGCATGTGACCCCCCTGAGTTTGCAGGAACTCCCGGTACACTGGGTGGAAATGTCAGAGGAGGTGGGAGGGGTTGGTCCCAGGGATGACACCCCAGGCAGCATTTCAGGAAAAGGTCCCTGTGAGGTGGGTGCATGCTGCACTGAGAGATGTGGTGGCTGCTCCAGTGACCTGTCTTCCACCCCCAGGGCCAGCTGTTTTCAGCTGTGGCACTGGAGGGGTGTCTTGAAGGATGCTGCCTGGGACCAGCAGTTAGCACACACCTTGCGTCTTGGTCCCTCCTGCTGTGGGCCGAGACCCCCGGGAGATCGGTCCCGCCTAGATCTCCATAGTCTCGTCCACAAAAGATAAGCTTGGAGAAGGGACCTTGGAGAGTTACTAAGGAGCCTAAATGCTGCTACTTTATGTGCCATCTTTACACCGGAAGGACAGGGAGCTGTGGATGTGACAAGGGCATATCTCAGAGAGGGGTAATGTGAGGGGCTCAGAGAGGTAGAATGAGGCACCAGCGCCTGAGCATGGGTCTGCTGCAGTCCTGCACTGGCAGGACGAGGGCGGAGAGCGGTGGGCAAGCCAGGATACAGAGAGTGGTGCCCTGCACCCTTGTTCTTGATCTCCCTCCTTGTGTATCAGTGCTCCCTGCAGTGGTAGCACTGAACCAGGAGCCCCGAGTCTCCCCACCACCTCTCCACCCCGAAGAGGGACTACCTGTCAGGGTGGGCCTGGGTCTGGCCACGATGGCAGGAGGCTCCTGCCTGCCCCGCCCTGTGCAAGGCCTCATGCCCTCTCCTCTTTCCCAGGTGGGCCATCGTTGGACTGACAGACCAGTGGGTACAAGACAGGATCACTCAGTAAGGATGCACTCCCTCGGGCTGTTCAAGGTCGGCCTGTGCTGGGAGGATGTACACGGCCCAGCCGCAGGCTCTGGGTTTGCAGTGGGGACATGGGTGGCAGCATCGCTGTAGAGCCTCGCTGAGGAGGGGCTGGCATTGGGCCTGAGTCCTTGTCACCGAGGAGGAAGGGCTTAGTACAGGAACTCTGTCAGAGCAGCATGTGGCCTTATTGTGGACGTTTTGTCCACCCTCGGGGACCCCAGCAGGTGGAGCCAGAGGTGAGAGGAGGGAGCCCATTCTCCCTGAGCTGGGTGCTGTTTCGCCCTGTGCGGTAAAGGCGTGGCCCATGCACAGCAGACACAGGGCAGGAGGAGGAGGTGAGGGCCCCAGGAGTCCTGCCAGGGAGGGTGGGTGAGGGTTGCAGGGAGGGCTGGCATAGAATGAATCCTTTTTTGCCCCTCAGTGGGCAGACTTTGGTGCTTGCCATTGGAATCAGACAAGCTGAAAGGCTGCCGAATGCAGATGCCAAGGAGGGGCAGGGTGCTGGTGCCCTCTCTCCCTGGTCTGGTAAACGTCAGGTGGGGACTCTGAGGGAATCCAAGGGACCTTGGCCCCAAGACGTTAACCCTTGCCCAGGGGACCTGAGTCTGTCACTTGGCACTACCCCAGGCACAGCCGCCTTGTACAGTTTGCAGAGGTCCCCGTGCCCCCTATTTTCTGCCTCCCCTACCTTTCTAAGTCTGTAGTGGGGCCGAGGGAGCAGGAGGGTCCCCAGGGGCACTTCCTGGACCTGTCATCTGGGTCCAGCCTGCTGCCCTGCTGGTCCTCACTCCCCCTTCCCTGTTAGGGTAGCATGGGGTGTGTGCAGTGCTAGATGCCATCCCTGGCCTGTGGCTTCCCCTTAGGTGAGACCATACTATTACTGTCCTGTTCAGTGGCCCCTTTAGGTAGACCTGGACTCCGGTCTCTCCTGTGCTCAGAAGCACTTCCTGTGCCTGGTCCACACCCCCTGCTGCCGATCACTATCACCTATGGGGTCTGCCCACTTGACCGCGGCTGGCAGGCAGGGCTGTGGCCTTCTGCAGTGCCCACTCTCGGAAGGCCTCAATAAGTAATGGCAGGACAGCTGATGCTCAGTGGAGAGTACAGGGGAGGTTGAGGCCTGAGCTCCCCCCTGCCAGCTCTGTCTGCTCAGCTCCCCCAGCACCCAGGCCTGCCACCCCCTTTGCCATGATTGCTTTCTAGGCAGAGGCGGTGGGCTGGCCCTTGAGCCTGTGAGGGGAAGCCCTGAGGGAGAGGGCTGACGTGGCAGGCTGCGCCAGAGTGAATATGAGGAGAGGAGGAAGCCCGCTCAGGCCAGCAGTGCTTCCTTCCCAGGATGAAGTACGTGACCGATGTGGGCATCCTGCAGCGCCACGTGTCGCGGCACAACCACCGGCACGAGGATGAGGAGAACGCCCTCTCTGTGGACTGCATGCGCATCTCCTTCGAGTACGAGTATCCTCGTGGCTCAGGCCTTCGGGGTGCAGGCAGCGCCCCTGCCCTCAGATACTTTGTTCTGTTGTGCACTGTCACCTCGGCAGACCCTGGCCCATGTCCCCTGTGTTTGGCGTGCTTGCTGGCCACAGAGCTTCAGGTTGTGCAGCTGTGGCTGCCATGTCCCCAGGATGGGCATCAGACAAGAGGCTTCGAGAAGAGGAGTCCCGTGTGTCCCTGGGCTGGGCAGAGCACCAGGTGCTAGGGACGCAGGTTCTGCCTCACCTTGTCTGTGGCTTTGGCTCCTAGGCACCACAGCTGTTTTAAGAAGCATCTGTATGTATTTAGAGCTCGTCGTAGGCCTGGTGCTAGGTGTATGCGGGCAAGGGCATGAGGGACTGCCTGTGTGGTGGAGGCAGCTTAGTGACATCTGCAGACTTCGGTCAAGTCAGGAAAAAAGTGAACCAACGTGATCACATAGTGGGAGTTTCATGAGATCCTTTGGAGGGTTGGCGGAGTAAGTGGCCCTGTGAGCCCAGAGCAGTGAGTGAGTTCACTTTGTAGTGTTTAAAAGGCTCCTGGCTGCCGATTCGAGGAAAGGAGACAGGATGGTGGCTTGAGTCGGACCACAGAGTGAGCGTGAGGCATGATGGGGTTGCTGCTTAGATGGCAGAATAAAGGTAAGGACAGTGCCTTCCTTCCCCAGTGCTGAGTTGGCTGGGAATGAGTGAAAACATGGATTTGGACAGGTCATGTGGGAAGAGTCACAAGTCTAGGAAGAGGTGCTAGGTGCGGGGCGGCCGAATCCTGGGAGAGGCGCCACAGTGCAGAAACCCACTGGGAATTGAGGCCAGACATGTGCCATTCAGAACCAGGGCTTGCTGAGGTGTGGGCACAGAGGTCGGTGGCTATGGGTCTTAGCCCTCAGGAGGGGCAGCAAAGAGAACACAGCTTGCCTCGTGCCCAGAGGCTGGCCTAGGGGAGACAGGGATGTTGGCAGGAGTGGCACTTCGGTGCAGGCAGGGCCAGCCTGGCATCCTGCCTGAGACCCTCCAGTGAGAAGAGAGGTCTCGGAGTTGGGAATATCCTTGTACACAGCCTCCCTATGGACCCCAGGAGCAGTGGGGGGCATACTCAGGAAGAGAGTTGAGGATAGGGCCTTGTGCTGAAGGAGTCCAGGCAGGGCGGGGATGGGTGGGGTAGAGGGCAGGGTCAGGTGGAGGATGCAGGGAGTCACAAGTTTCTCTATAACCACAGTAAGGTTCTCAGAACACCTTCACTTCAGTTTCCCTGTCTGGCACACAGATAATGGTGTACACCCACAGTCTCACAAACCCTATATATGGGTTAAATTAAGCAACACTCAGGTATTGACTGGTTGTGCCTGGTGAACGGAGCAGGCCATGGACTGGAGCATTAAAAGTGGGCCCTCATAGGGTGTCGGGCGGGGGGGGGGGGGGGGCAGGTCACGGTGCAGCCTCCTTAACCAGCCCAGCCTCCGCCTGGTGCTCTACCAGCACTGGTCCCTCCATGACAGCCTGTACAACACGTGCTACACTGCAGCCAGGTTCAAGCTCTGGTCTGTGCACGGGCAGAAGCGGCTCCAGGAGTTCCTTGCGGACATGGGGTGAGTGACCCCCTTGACCTGAAGTCCCCCAAGAGAAAAGCCCCTCTTCTTCATTGTGACTGACTTGGTGGTAATATTTAGCTGTTGCCTGTTTCTGCCATAAATTCCTCACTCTGAGTTCCCAGAATATCATCTGAAGGCTCATGCCGGGATGCCCCTTGTTTACAAACACTGGGGCCCTTGCGGGGTACTCCCCGACCCCCATCTTTGGTGTTCAGCGTCAGCGTTCTCTATTGGAAGTCAGGTTGTGTATGACTAGTGCTTGCCATCTTTCCAGGCTCCCCTTGAAACAGGTGAAGCAGAAGTTTCAGTCTATGGACATCTCTTTGAAGGAGAATTTGCGGGAGTTAATTGAAGAATCTGCAAATAAATTTGGGTAAACACATGTTTTTCTGTCCTAACCACATTTCCTAAAATAGCATTTAAAAAAAAAAAATCAGGAATGCACAAATGAGCATGACCTGCTGAGCCTTTCCTGAAGTTTTCAGTTCTCTTTGGGTTAAAAGTAGGGCTTCATGGAGTGCCCAAAAGGTCCAGGATCCTTAAATCCCGGGGCTGAGGTTGACCCAGCGTGTCCCTCACTGGACACAGGGCACACCTGGGAAGAGCCCACTGGGTCCAGACTCAAGCGAGTTCTGCCAACCAGGTTCTCCAGCACTGCCGCTCCTGGCATCCTGGGGCGTGGGAGGGGACAATGCACAACCCGGCCTGACAGCTAGTTAATTCTGTTCCCAACCAGCTGAGCAGCTTTGGACCAGGTGCTCAGAGCCTAGGTTACAGGGCTCTGCATCAGGCCTTCTAACCCCCTTCATTCTCTGACAGAACAGCCATGCTGCTGCTGGGGGCGGGAGACGGGGGAGCAGCAGCACATTTTGCTGTCCTGGCCTAGTGGTAAGAGCTCACCCACTTGACACTCCCATGTGCCCCTGGGGTGACAGCCCTGTTGCTTCCTGTTGCAGGATGAAGGACATGCGCGTGCAGACTTTCAGCATTCATTTTGGCTTCAAGCATAAGTTCCTGGCCAGTGACGTGGTCTTTGCTACCATGTCACTGATGGAGAGCCCCGAGAAGGACAGCTCAGGGACAGATAACTTCATCCAGGCTCTGGACAGTCTCTCCAGGTAGTGGACATGGCTGTGGCCTCTAGCGCCTCGGGCCATCTTCTGCCCTCAACCTCACACTGCCCAGGGAGGCAGGTCTCAGGGACCCTGGGCTGTGGGTGTGACTGTGTATGGTCTGCAGAAACTGCTGACATGCAAATTAGACTCACATGTAAGTTGTGTATACTTGTTTTCATTTCTCTTGGATATATGCCTAGGAATGGACTTGTTGGGTCATATACTGCACTCATCCCAGGACTGATGGTCAGTTTTAGACATTGCTGACTTCCTGCTATGACAAAAGAGCATTTTTCTCACCTTTGTGCTCCTTCCCCTCCTGTTACAGTCTGCCACTATTTTTAGCTCCTTTGTAACTTCAACATACTCACATCTTGTTCTATCACCAGTGTCTCTTGTCTCCCTTCTTTGTACGAAAAGGATATCAGCATTCCTACTTTTCTCCCCTCCCTTCCTGACACCCCCCAATAAATCTAGGCTTTTACATTTTCAATGTTGAGAACACTTAATCTTGAGTGAGAGAAGAGAATGTGAGTCATCTCGTTTTGGGCTCTAGGGTGATTCTAAAAGATGGAAGTCAATAAAGAGTGTTACTTCACTGTGCGAGTAAAATATTTCAGAGTCAATAATGCGCAGTGCTTACATTATCTTCTGGTCTAGTGCTTTGTTTTTCCTGAGGCTCTTATTTGCCGTTTAATCACATCCAGTTTTTTCTTAGCCCTCTGTTCAGTAGGTTTCCCCAAGCCCTTTTTGTCTGTGAGAGCCTGGGAGTCTGTCTTTTCACTGCAGCCTGGGCCTGCAGCTCCCGCTGCTGCTGTCCGCTGCCATGGTGGATGGCCCTTAACTGCGCCCCAGGTTTGGAGCCAACATTTCTCGGCATCCTAGTCTTTTGTCTGTTTTATTTTACTCCCTCAGTTTGCTAGAGCACAATCTCGAGTAACTTTTAAAGAAAGCGCGTGAGGAGTATAACCATTCCTGGTTTCACTTCTGACGATATCTCTTCTACCCTCTTCTGATTGCTGCTTTAGCTTGTATAGAATTCTAGGTGGAAGGTAATTCTTGTTGAATGTGGATTCCATTGCTCCCCTGTCTTCCAGCAGCCAGTGGTGCTAATGAGAAGTCTTGGCCATTTTGGTTTCTTTCTTTTTTTCTTTTCTTTTTTTTTTATAAATGTGTTCCCAGCCCATCTGAAGAATTTACAGGATCTTTTATTCTCAGTGTTCCAGAATTTCTTAGCTATGTGTCTAGGTTGGATCTTGTTTCATGTATTATATTGGGTTCTCAGTGAGTCCTTTCAATCTGAGGTTCTGTGTCTTTAAGCTTGAGAATGCTTTTGTGCTATTTCTTTTTTCTTTTTTAATTGTTGAGAGTATGTGCTATTTCTTTACTATCCCCCAACACATATATGTCAATATTTTTTCTTTCCAGACTTCCTAGAATAATACTTTAGCTCTTATTTTTGTCTTGTATTTCCATGTCTTAGTCTTGTTATTGATGTTAAGGAAGCTTTTCTTTATCCTCTTGTCTTTGAAAGAGAATTTTTTTATTTTTTTGCAATTATTTTACTTTCCACAAACACTTCCTAGTATCAAATGGTTCTTTTTTTATAGCGTGCGGTTCTTGGTTTATGAATAGCTGCCCAAATCTCTCTAAAGATACTAGAATTCATTTTCCTTTGTTCTCCAAATTATCTCATTTTCCTCTTAGGTCGTTTTTTCAGGCTCCAGGTGTTTCTCAATGTCTGATGGTTCTTCACATTCAAGAGGGGGGCTCTAGAGCCCTGGGTTTCTGGGCACAACCTGCTAGCCAGAAGACATCACTTCATCTTGAGGGGTGGGAGTCAGTGTGACACTTGGGGAACCTTAACTTCTGGGTGCAGCGGCTTTGCTTGAGGACTTCACTTCTCCATGAGGGTTCATGTTGATGTACTCAGAGGGGAACCCTCCTTTTTGTGCCAAAAGGTAGAAATCCATTGTCAGATCCTTCCTGCAGCCCTTTCCCAGGGCTCTCCGATCAGAGCCCTCCGGACCCTGCTGGGCAGGGTCTTCCGCTATTGGCTTTAGCTTCCTGCCTTCTGATGCCAGTACACCTTCCCACCTCTCCTGTCCATCATTATGGGTTTATACAGTATTTACTCCTTCCTTTCCCGGGAAAGGGGACTCAGGAGGGCGAGAAATCAAATGTCATCCCTACATTCCCTCCTGACCCAGGAACCAAGCATTCTGTTTGACTCTGTGCTGAAGCCATGTGTCTGCCACGTTGCAGGGGTAACCTGGACAAGCTATACCACGGCCTGGAGCTTGCCAAGAAGCAGCTGCTAGCTACCCAGCAGACCATCGCCAGCTGCCTTTGCACCAACCTCGTCATCTCCCAGGGACCTTTCCTCTACTGCTCCCTCATGGAGGTCAGGCTTCCTCGGATACGGACGGGCACCGGCCACATCTGCTGGTGGCCCCTCTGACTGCGTGTCTTCTCCCTGCAGGGCACTCCAGACGTCGCGCTGTTCTCCAAGCCCGCCTCCCTGAGTCTGCTCAGCAGACACCTGCTCAAGTCCTTTGTGTGTTCGGTAAGGAGGAGGGGGGTGGGTGCCAGAGGACAGACCTCTTGGAGCAGTGCTCAGACGGGCACTAGAAGCTGGCCTTGGGTGCCTGTGGCTATTCACCAGCTATAGCATCTGGGCAAACCCTTCCCTTTTTCCGAGCTGTGTTTTCCTCGGCTGACCCCTAGGAACCTTCCAGTTCCCATAAGCTCTGATTTTGTCACTGGCCATTCTGGTCACTCAGACAGTGGGAAGGGCCTCAGGAAGCATGTGGGACTGGGATTCATGTTCTGCTGTTGCAGATCAGAGAAAGGTGAAATTGGTTGGTGCAAACTTACTTCCCAGCACATTTGTTTTCTGGGCTTACTTTTCCTTTGCTGTGTGTGGTTCTGTCTTCCCTATGACCTGACACCCTTCTTTGCCTTGGCCTGAGACCACCCCCCTCCTACCCCCATAATTCAGCTGGTATTGGAACAGGGATCCTACTCTGATAATGTGAGCACTTTCCTAGGTGTGGTCAAGGAAAAGATTATCCCTCACATTTCAGCAATCAGTCTTCTTCCAGGATGAGGATTTACATGGGGGCTACTTTAGACAAATGTTGAATAGAAGGTTGAGATGACCTCATACCAGTCAACTGACCAATAAAATTACTTGAAAACAGTCAAGTAATAACACAAGGTATACTAGGGACAAATTCTGAAGTTCTCTAGGCTGCGTTTAAATCTCAGCCTCTTCATTTACCAGTTGTGTGATGTGAAATCTATTATTTGACCTGAGTCTCAGTTTCCCTATCTGTAGAATGGGTGAGGTCCATTCAATTTTCAGATGTTTATTAAGCATCCACTGCCTGCTGGGCTCTGATGTCATAGGGTGACCAACCATAAGGTTCAAGTCCCAGAACAGCCCTCAGACAGACCAGGACAGTTTATTACCTTGGTTGTGGATGTGGGTGTCGTGGACACAGCAGTGAAGGAAACACTCGAGTCTCAGTGTTGAGGAAGTGCACACGCTAGCGAGAGAGACAGTCGGGGAGTAAGTACATGCAGTGTCGGTGGCACACACGGGATAATGAAGCAGCATGAGGGAGAGGGCTTGACTGGGGAGGGCTTTCTGGAGGAGGTGGTAACTGTCAAGACCTAAAGGAGGTGAGGGAGGAAGCAGCTAAGGGGTAGGTGGGGCCTTGACCATCAGCACAGAAGGAGGCTGAAGCAGCCGATGGTTGTTTGAACATCTCTTCTGGTGAAATGGAGCCCCTGAAGGCTTTTGGGGAGTTGAGCAGTGGCTCTGTCAGGTCCTGGGCACTGGATGCTGCACTCATCCTTCAACACCACGGCTAGGGATGTTTTGCCTCCATAGACAAAGAACCGGCGTTGCAAGCTGCTGCCCTTAGTGATGGCTGCCCCCCTGAATACAGAACAAGGCACAGTGACTGTGGTGGGCATCCCTCCGGAGACTGACAGCTCGGACAGAAAGAAGTGAGTCTACTTGTCCTGGGAGCTTGGGGAGTTTAGGGGGTTCAGGGGTGTCATTAGCTTGTGAGCCCTTTGGAGTTGGGTGAGGTTTGTCCTCAAAGCCACACCAGGGAGAACCTTTCTTCAATGAGGCAAAGCTTTGAGGGCTTCAATCCAGGGGTGGCAGGTTACCCCCTCTCTCCCGTTGGACATTCATGCTATTTCCAACTCTCATTATTTTTAAAAATATATTTTTAATTGACTTTTAGAGAGAGAGGAAGAGAGATAGAGAAACATCGATTGCTGCCTCCTGCACACACCCTGCAACCTTTCAGTGCATGGAATGATGCCCAATCAACTGAGCCACACCAGTTGAGGCCAACTCTGTTAGTATTAACTAGAGGCCCAGTGCACGAAATTCATGCACGGGGGTGAGGGAAGGAGGGCCCTCAGCCCAGCCAGCCTGTGTCCTCTCATAGTCTAGGACGCCTCATTCCTTACTGCCCACCTGCAGTGGAGGCAGGAGAGGCTTCTGGCTGAGCAGCGCTCCCCTGTGGGAGTGCACAGACCACCAGGGGCGGCTCCTGCGTTGAGCATCTTCCCCCTGGTGGTCAGTACATCATAGCAGCCGGTCGTTCTGGTTGTTCTGCTGTAATGGTCACTTAGGCTTTTGTTATATAGAAAACACACCAGTGGGTCTGAGCCAGGCTCATCTTGCACTTCTGTAAAGCTTTCCTCATATCTAAATGTATTTCTGGCCCTTCCCTGCATCTTCAGCCTTAGCACTGTGTTCTTGCCCCTCTCTTGCATCAGTGTTAGGTTTTCTCCTGGCCACTCCTTCCAGACCAGGTGTTGGCCAGCAGGCAAGGCCAAGGGGGCTCCCTGGCTCTCCCTGCTGCCCCTCCATGCTGCAAACTGGAGAACTTGGTGACTAATCTCAGGAGCTGCCTGTTGCCATCCTTAGGTATCTTTGCCTCCTATGTGCAATAAATGCCTCCTTCCAGTCCTGTCCTACTATGTGTAACCTGGTCTCATTTGAGATCCCCATCCCAGCAGTTTTCACTGAGCCTCTGCCTCTCACCTGCTCCAGCTGCCAGCACAATGACAGGCATGAAAGAGGCTGCAGTCAGAGTCCTGGGCATGAAGCCCTGGAGGGTACAAATGGACGTTCACTCCCTGCAGGCTGAGACGGGCTCAGTTGGATACAGATGGGAAGCAGCAGTGAGAAGTGTTGCCAGCCCAATGAGTGATGAGGCCTCAGGGGGCAGTGCCCCAGGATGGGCATGAGTCCTGATGGGAGGAACTGGCAGCTGGGAAGGAGTTTGGGCTGAATTTGGTATGTGTCCAGAAACATGGGAAGGGTCTGTCACAGTGGCAGGGCTCCCAATATGCCTGTTATGTGTCTGCAGCTTTTTTGGGCGGGCATTTGAGAAGGCAGCGGAGGGCACCAACTCCCGTACACTGCACAACTATTTTGACTTCTCAGGTAAGAGTCCAACGTATTGGGGCCCAATCAAGGTCAGCACTGGCCTTGGAACCAGGGAAGCGGGCATCACCAGAGATACCTTGCCAGGAGCCCTTTTATCCTGCTGGAACCAGTCCTGAGCCTGACTTCTCTAGGCAGCTCAGGGAGCTCTGGAATGCTTCAGACCCTGACAGGCTCCCAGGAGAAATAGGGGTTGCCCAGGAACCCATAGGCCTGGCCCTTGAGATCACTTCACCAACAAGCCTAGAGGACTGGCCACTCACCAGAGCCTCCAGGGCCCAGCCTCACCATCATGGTCTACAACCCTTCTATGGGTTGTAGAAACACCAGCGCCTAAGCTCTCAACCCCCAAGATGGTGAAATAGGTACCCCTCCCATGACCACATCAAAGTTCCAACTAAACTACAGAGCAACCATCATGGAGAATTGCCTGAAGTCTACCTGAACAGAAGTCCTATAACTAGAGATATAAAGAAGAAGCCACATGGAGACTGGTAAAAGGGGTGGAGACACAGAATGGCTGGTCCCACACCCCTATGGCAGTTAAAATTCAGGACTGAGATGGTATTGTGCTGAGTGAAATAAGTCTGACAAAGAAAGATAAATGCCATGATTTCATGTATATGCAAAATTTAAAGAACAAAACAGCAGAAACACATAGATACAGAGAACATTTTTAACAGTTGCCAGAGGGGATGAGGGGTTTGGGGGCTGGGTGAAAAAGGTGAAGGGATTAAGAATCACAAATTGGTTGGTTGTTATAAAGTAGTCCTGGGATGTGAGTATAGCATAAAGAAAATAGTCATTGATATTGTAATAACTATATTGTGCCAGATGGGTACTAGATTTATTGGGGGGATCACTTCATAAGTTATATAAATGCCTAATCACTGGGTTGTACACCTGAAACTAGTTTAATATTGTATGTCAAGAAAAAGAAACAGCTGTTGCCGAGACCGGTTTGGCTCAGTGGATAGAGCGTTGGACTGCGGACTGAAGGGTCCGGGTTCGATTCCGGCAAGGGCATGTACCTTGGCTGTAGGCACATCCCCAGTAGGGGGCGTGCAAGAGGCAGCTGATCGATGTCTCTCTCTCATCGATGTTTCTGACTTTCTATCCCTCTCCCAAAAGATCAATAAAATATATTTAAAAAAAAAAGAAAAAGCTGGGCTTGTGGTGACTCGAGGGCACCACGCCCACCATTGTGCAGGCCAGCAGCTGTTGTCTGTGTTGTGAGGGGCTCACCTGAGGCTTCTGTGTGGTTTGGATGATAGCTCGGGCACTGGCCCCACCTACGTGTTGCACAAGCCCGGAGAATGGAAGAGCCCTCCCTACCCAAGTGGTGGCTTTAGGAGAGTCATATCTGTAGGCCAGCCAGTGGCCCCTTCGCTACCCTTGAACTTCTCCAGACACCAGCATGGAACATGGCCTACATTTGGCCATATTTGCTTTTTATTTTTGCTGACAGATTTTAAAATAGTTGTGTTGACACTTCACCCCTGTATTAGACTGCCTCGGCTGCCATAACAAAGTACCACAGTGGGTTTAAATAACATAAATTTTTTAATGTATTTCTCAACTGTTCTGAAGACTAGACATCTAAGATCAAGGCATCTACAGAGTCAGTTTCTTTTGAGGCCCCTCTCCTTGGCTTGTAGATTGCTGCCTTCTCCCTATACCTCACATAGTTGTCCCTCTGTGTTCCTGTCCAAATCTCATAGGAACACCAGTCAGATTGGATTAGGAGCCACGGTAAGTGCTTTGTTTAATCACCTTTTAAAAAGCCCCATCTCCAAATATGTAGTCACATCCTCAAGTGCTGAGGGTTAGGCCTTCAACATAAGAATTCTGGGAGGATATACTTCAGCTGTTAATACCCACCTCTTTTATTTACTTCTTAAATATATTTTTATTGATTTCAGAGAGGAAGGGAGAGGGAAAGAGAGAGAAACATCAGTGACGAGAATCATTGATCGCCTGCCTCCTACACATCCCTTACTAGGGATTGAGCTGGCAACCTAGGCATATGCCCTTGACAGGAATCAAAACCGGGACCCTTCAGTCCACAGGCCGGCGCTCTATCCACTGAGCCAAACCCGCCAGGGCTCGCCACCTGATTTTTTAATGACAATGATCATTGTGATCAGAGACCCAGTCTTCATTCCAATTGCCTCAGTGTCTAGAGCTGGTTTCTTCATACTGGGCCCACTCAGGCTGTGGCTCAGTTGGATGGGTTCACCTCCAGCAGCGGCCCCCTAATTGCTGTTTCATGTCAGAGGTGGGAAAGATTGGTGTTGGCTGACCTGCAGGATGCCCTGGCTATACTTGGGGAGGGTTTTGGGCCCGGAGCTGCTCGGCTTCCCCTGTGTGTGGAGAACATGGGCAGCCCTGGCCAGTATGCCTGGGTGAGCTGAGCTTGAGGCTCCTGGAGCCATGACTCATGGCACAGGCAGCTGCAGGACCAGGCCAGGCCAGTTCCCCCTCTACTGAGGGTCCATGTGTTTGTCAGAGCCTATGGCCTCCCGTAAGTAAAGGCAATTTGCATTGTGTCCCCCCTTCTACAAAAGAGGACACTTAAGCTGAGGGACTGGCCAGAGCAGGACAGAAAGCTGGCTTCAGGGCCTCTCACAACCCACTGTGGGGCAGCACTCTGACCAGCAGGGTGGAAGGCCTGCCTGTGCCCAGGACTATGGTGTTAAAAGTCATCGCATCCCCGTGTCCCCTCTGTTGCCTGTCAGTGCTGTTCCCCGGGCTGCCTGGAGGGTCCTACCCACACACCACAACCCCAGCCTCACCAACAGGGCAGCTGGAGGTTTCTGAGGATGGGGAAGTATAATTTCTTAGTCCAGAATATTCCAGGCCATCAGGGAGCCAAGTCCATTTTGGAATGTACTGGAGGGTTCCAGCCCTGGATGGTTGAAAAGAAATTAATGTGCTGTGGCTTGTTTTTCTCACTTCTCCCTCCCGTCCCTACTCCTCCCTTCTCACAAGATGTTTTTCTTTCATTACTGCAGTGATTGAGCTGAAAGCGGAGGATCGGAGCAAGTTTTTGGACGCGCTTGTTTCCCTCCTGTCCTGAGGGTGAGAGTGGGGGCCCTGCCACAAAGCCAGTGCTGCTAAAGGCCCTGCCTGATTCCTGCTGGGGCTTCCCTGCTCTTTTCCTCCTCAGTCAGGGGTTCTACTTGGGTTTCAGAACATAGCGGGGCTCCTGAGGAGATCCGGGGCCAACACATTTTTCCCAAGAATGTCTGTCTCTGTGCTGGCCGCAGTGCCCACAATGGGGCAATTTGGGGAGCTAGTTGCATTAAGTTCCTGAGACCCCTTCAGAAACAGCCAGCATTTGCCCTCTTCCTAACCATACTGTGGGTTGGGCAGTAGCCAGGGACACACAGGCCACCTGGAGCCTTGTTGCCGCTTCAGCCTGGCTTCAGGCCCTGGGCTGGAGCCCACGAGGGCCTCTATTCAGGCTCTTGTGTGCTTTTGAGAAAGCAAAGCTGTTGTCAGCCACTCAGCTGAGAATTATGAAATGGCGGCTATATGCGGGCCTGCACCAGAATGTGGCTGCAACTGACGGGCTCCTCAGGAAACGGGCCACAGCTGACCGGGTCAGGGGCTGCTCTGTGTCTAATGGCCACTTCTCAGCACAGTGGATGCCCACACCTAGTCCTGCATGTCCCTGAGCCTGAGCTGGGGCTACTGCTGTGGCAGATGGGCCTGTCAAGGCTCTGACAGGAGGGGGCCCTCATGCAGATCCAGGGGCCCTGCTTCCCTGTCCTTGGTAAGTGGAAAGTAAGAGCAGATGATCCGATCAAAGGTTACGAGTAGGGCTCCCAGGCAGTGAGCCTGGCATCTGAGGCAGTCGCTGTCCTGCAGTCTGCTCAGTGACATGTCCTTCCACAAAGACAGGGTGCAAGGTGGCTCAGCCAGGAAGGGTGAGGAGCAGTATGCTGGGGGTGGCAGCAAGACACTCCAGGGAAGGGGAGGGTCACCATGAGGCTGAGGCCAGACAGGCCACTGGGTAAGATCTGCAAGTAAGAAGGTGCTGGGGGTCCATAAGTCCTTCAGGGGTTCTCGAGCAGATAACAGCCTGGACCTGCACGAGGGGTACAGTCAGGACGGCAGGGTCACGCACCTTGGTTCTGGTGTGCCGGCTTCTCAGAAGCAGCAGCCTGGCATGTCAGAGGGAAGGCTCAGCAATGTATTATTTACTTTGGGGGAAGACATAAGAATTGTTTGAAATTTCTTTTTTTTTCTTTTTCAGAGTTGGATATCTTCAGAAATGACCTCCTTCTCCTTATTTATATTAATAAGCTTTTTATTTAGATTATAAATTATGGATATAGTTTTAAATGCAGGGATGGTGATTTTTAATGGAATAAAAGGCTTATTTTAGGTTCAGTGTGCCAACCTTTGCTTCAGTCATAGGGCAAGCACTTAGTTGTGCCCTGAGCCTTCTGTAGATTCATAGGAGCCTTGATCATGTGCCCTGGACACCCTCAGGCCCTACAGGAAATCAGCACGGGTGGGGGTATGGGGACAGCAATGGGCAGAGGCTGAGCACCCGGTGTCTATATATCACTGCACCAATCACTGCCCAGCAATGCCAGCAGAACCTGGGTGTATCCATTCCCCCACCACTTCCTCTTGGCCTTGGCAACATTTCAAGTTCACCCTCTTAATCATGTCCCACTCATGATGAGCCACCCTGCCCTGTCCCCAGGACTGTCATCTCACACTTTAGCACCTACGTGTCCATGCACCACCAGCCTCACAGGCACACAGTGAGGCCCAAGCCGGGAAGGGCTACTGAGAGACATGACGTTCCCCAAGGTCAGCTTCACCTGGGTCTTTGTCACAGAAGGTCCGAGCTGGACAGGACCTTGGTGACCTAAGTCTTCAGAACAACGAGAGTTTTCCAGGAACCCTGGGATCCACTGGCCCCACTCCCAGATGTCTCTGGAGCATGATCTGGAGGCGAGGTTGCGCCCTGCTCCCATCCATTCCTGCCTTTGGGAGGTCTGTCAGATACATCACCTGTTTCAGGGGAGGAGAGAGTTCACACAAGTGGCTGGGTTTGTTTGTGGTTACCACCTGGAGCTTGGGTGTCAGGGAAGCAGGCAGGCTGGAGAGACATGGCCACCTGAGTGCAGCACCTGAGGCCGGGGGCAGGTGGAGGCAGAGTAGTTTGAGCAGGCTATAAGTTGGAGGGGAAAGCTTAGAGAGTGGCCTGAAATTGAGGATGTGGGTGGGTATGGCCAACACTCAAAGCTGCCCTTGGGAAAGGGTAGTGGGCACAGTGAGGTTGGCTGCAATGGAGGCCAGCTTCTCTCTCCTGACCTCTGGCTGTGGACTCTGCACCCTGCTCTTGGCATCGGTCAGGTGGCAGCGGCCTGGCTCTCCAGGGCTTGCCCTCAAGCTCCCCACCCTGGCTGTTTGCAAAAGCTGTCCGTGCAGCTGCCTTCAGAACCCCAGCTGAGACTTGAAAGAGTTGGAGAGCTATGGGTTTGTGTGAGATGCAGACTGCTCTTGGCCAAATACCCTGTAGCCAGCATTAGCTGGCCCCAGCAGCCAGGAGCTGTTTTTGGTCCCTGCTGCACAGGCCATGGCAGGCTACTGAGGTCCTTTGTACTGTGGGGCCCATCCTGCTGCAGCCATTGTTGGGAGCTCAGGCCACTAGATGTTTCAGCCTCCCAGGAAGTCCCACTCACTGGCTCTGCTGTGGTCACCCTGAGCTCATGTTCTCAGGTTCTCCCTATTCACTGCCCCCTTCTGCCCCCAAGAGACCTGACCAAGCCTGGGGGACTCCTTGCTGCTGGACATGACATTGGCATTTCTGGACAGGGCCCCTCAGGCCGGGGTTGTGGGCAGATGTCAAACCTTCCTACCGGCTAGGCTTAGAACATCTCCTTTGCTTCTGCCCACTGCTCTCTTCTGCCCTAGTCTGGCAGAAGGTAAACATACATTAATTTCAAGTGCCTAGAACGGGGCTGGAAGCAACGAACTTTAAGTTGCTGTAATTGCTCTGGTTTGCTCTGCTCTACTGGGATCTACTCCCACATGCCTGACCAGGGACAGCATAGCTCCCAGGAGTCCCACCCACAGGAGGGTCATACAGGGGGCTCCCAGCAGGTGCTGATGGCACAAGTCTGGGATGGTCATCAGATTGGGCACAGTTGAACAAGGCTGGCAGAAGAGCCAGGATGGGCTGGAGCTGAGCCTGGCACTGCCCACACAACTGGCCATGGGGCCTCCTCCCATGGCAACAAGCTTGTTGACCTGCAGCTACTCTGCTGGAGCCCACCCAGCACACATCCTGGATTCCCCCATTCCCATTGCACCCAGTTGACAGGCCCATTGGTGTACAGATGTCTGTGGCCATTTAATGTGGCCCAGAGATAGGTGAGCCCTGAGAGGGCAGGTGGGAAACATCCACCCTGTGGAACCCAGCCTCTTCTAAACAAAGCCAGTAGCAGCCTGGCAGCGCACCCTCAGCACTTCCTGCATCTTAAGCCCACCACTCACCAGCTTGAGGGAGGGAGGAGGTGTCCACCCCCCACCTCCCCAGGTCCCATGGCTCAGAGACGCTCTTCTGACTACAGGTCTTCCTGGGTTGCAGTGAGCTTTGGCTGTTCCCTACCCAGCAAGAAGGCGATCATGTGGCAGAGAGGACCCAAGGAAAGGCTGTGGGTGGGGTCTCATGAGCTAGCTGTGGAAGGTCCCCACAGGAGCCTTCAGGGAGGAGTCCCTGTGGGGGTGGATGAATGGGGGCTGCTGGGCGCAGGTGGTAACAGCACAGACAACAGAACACGGGAGGATTTTGAAACCATTTACTAAACAAATTCTTACCCTCCCCCAATCGGCGAAGGAGGACAGCACCTGGACCCCACACTCAAGATCTTGGCTTGAGGAGCTGCTGGGTTGAGGGAAGAAGGGAGGTCCAGACCAAGTCTCTTGGGTCCCCTAGGCTCAGGGACTGCCGATGGGGTAAAGGCCAGCTGTACACATCCTTCATGCAACCCAGGCTGGGGGCCCCGGGCCCTCAGTCTGCTCCTCTGGAATCAGCAGAAACCGCTGGAAAGTACAGTGGCACCCAAGACCACCAGGGACGGGGAGAGAAGTGCCATCTTTGGTCCAGCGCCCACACAACCAAGGAATCTGCGCCCCACCCACGTCGGAGCCAACAATGCCCCCAGAAAAAGAAACCGATCAAGTTCTCCCAATCGCGTGTCTCCTGTTCAGGGCAGGGCACCGCCCAGGACCCAGCGAGTAACGGTCGGAGTGGACGGGCTGCGGAGCTCCATGGCCAGTACTCCGGCTTGTGAGCGTGGGTGACACGAGGGGCCCCATCGTGCCTGGCGCCCTCAGACGTAGTTTTTCTTGTCGTAGTCACCGCCGGCCGCGGGCCGTCGCGGCGCCGAGTACTTGACCGGGAAGCTGAGCTCCGGGCGGCTCGCGCAGACCCAGGCGCCGCAGCACACGAGGCCACCGCCGCACATGAGCAGCGCTGAGGCGGCCCAGCCGATGTACAACGCTGCTCCCAGTTCGTACTTGTTCGACACGGGTACATTCGGGTCGTAGAATTCGCGGACCACGATGTTGGCGAACCAGCAGAGCGGCACGAGCGCCAGCAGCCCGCAGAATGCGTAGAGCGCGCCGCCCGTGAGAGCCACGCGCGCCTTGTTGGGCCCCGGGGCCACGCAGGTGGTGCACTGCGCGCCTGCCAGGGTCAGGCAGAGCGCCAGGAGCGCCAGCAGTGAGGCGCCCACGGTGAGCGCCCGCGCCGCCTGCACCTCGGCGCTCAGCGCCAGCACCGACTCATACATCTTGCATTGCATGTGCCCCGTGCTCTGCACTACGCACGACATCCAGAGCCCTTTCCAGGTGGTCTGCGCCGTGACGATGTTGTGGTCCAGGAAAGCGGTCACCTGCCACATGGGCAGCCCGCACGCCAGGATCAGGCCCACCCAGCCCATCAGGCACAGCACCAAGCCGAGGATCTCCAGCGCCGCCGACCCCATGGCTGGAGGTGAGACGCACGCCCGATGGCCCGGGACCTCCGCGGGGGGCGCGGCGGTGCCTTGGCCGAGCAGATCGGCGCCCTGAGTGGATTCTGGTGCCCTTGCGCCTATCGCCGCCGGCTCACTGCCCTCTCAGCTTGCTCCAGCAGCCTGAACACAGCCTTCGCGTCTGCCGGCACCTCCCGGGATCCCTCCCCTTTGAAAGTTCGGGGGGCGGACTCGGGTCCGGTCTCCTGGCCCAAGCAGCCAATCCGCGCTCAAGCTGTCGACCCGCAGCCAATCATGACGCCCCCCAGTAGCCGTTAGGTAGCAAAATTACCGCGAGTGAGGATAGCGGAGAGCCCGGGGACCCCTCCCCGCACGGTCTCCACCCCAAGTTCCCAATTGTGGCCGAGCGCTTTCTGGGTTGGCCTGGGGCAGCTGCCAGCCCGCTCCTCCTCGGCCACCCCCTTGCATGTCCCCCCTCGCCGTTTTAGGAGCTACATGATCCCCAACTTCCCCCGCCACTTCCCGGAAAGGGCCCTGATGGTCCCCACCCCCAGGCCAGCTCCACTCTTCCCTGGCCAAGGTCTGGGGGAGTCCCCATCATCACCACTGCGTAGAGGCTTGCAAGAGGGACTCTCGTGGTTTCTTCTCCCACGCTCGCCCTGGAGTCTAAGCGGATCCAGACCCCTTCACCGCATCCTTACTGCTCGGTGCCCCCTCTGAGTCTTGGCGCAGTCTCTCCCACAGGCTGAGAGGCCAGGCAGGATTGTGCGAGTCAGGCTGGCCTCCTGCCTCATCCAAGGTACTTTCCAGCACCACTGCCGCCCAATCACTGCCTCCCTGGGGCCTGAGGCCCCAGCACAAAGCAGGAGGCACAGGCATGGTCTCTCGTGAAACCCCTCCTCCTCCATTCTGCTGCTGCCCTGGAGACTTCCCAGACCTCCCAACCTTCGCAGACTGCTCCTCTTCCTAAGATGCTGCCCATCCCCCATCCTGGGAAGCTCAGCTCAAGCGACACCGCGTCAGAAAGTCCCCGGTGTTCCCCAATGACCACATACAGGTTGCACTGCGGTGGCCCAGCTCCAAGGCCACTCTGGCCTCAGACGGGAGAGACATAAAGGGACAGAGGAGCTGTGCTCTGCCCTCCCACCAGAGGTAACTCTGGGACCCCAGCCCCCAGACCAACCTCCGGAAGCCAACTTGGAGTTTCCTGGCCGGGAGGAAGAGCCTCCATCCTCACTAGAGGAGGGAGGTTCGGGATTTCCGGGCATTCTTCTGCACAATGGCCCAGCAGTTTCTCGAAAGGCCTACCAGGGTGAACAAAGGAGCCCACAGGTGGGGCACCAGCCCTTTCTGGCAACCCCCTCCTCACTCTCTGTCAGCCCCCTTGTTTCCAGTAAAGTCTACTTTGTCCTGGACTGGGGCTCTGGTATGCCTGTGCTTTCCTAGGGTCTGAGGTGCTTGACTGCTAGCCAGGGCCCTCTACAGAGAAGCCCGGGTACTCTGAGGTGAACCACAGCCTGGGAGCTCTGACAGCTGTCGCTCCGGGTCCTGGTCCCTTCTCCTTCCTCAGGTGGCTCTGAGGTAAGGCCAATACCCTGTTCCTCCAGCATGGGGAGGAAGGCAAGTTTGATGGGCCCTGTGGGCAGGGGTGGGATGTGGAGGGAAGTTTTACCCCCTTCTTTACCCCTACCTTATCTCCCAGCACCAAGAACCACAGCCTCTTCCCAGCCACCACCTCACTGGCTGCTACCCTCCTGCTGCAAACTGTCCCCTCCTCCCCCCAATACCCTGAAGTCCCGCCTGGACATCCCCTCTGCCATCACTACAGGAGGCCCAGCTACACGACTCACTCCACCCTCTCAGTCCTGCTTCCCCCAGTCCAAGTCCAGGGACCTTGCCCAAGGCCCCCCTCTACATCCACGCAGCCTCAGACTGTCTGGGCCCCACCCTTGCCCACTGGGCTGTTCTCAGGGTAGCTGGGCCATCCCAGCAGGCCCCTCCCCGACTCACACTCTGCCTAAAATCCCCCATAGCCTTCTTCACTGCCCAAGGACAAAGTGCTGATTACTGGGAGTGGCTTGGGGTGACGTGTGTCTGGCTGTGTTGGGCCTGGTCGGGCTAGTAGCACACACTCCATGCTCTGCCCAGACTAGCCTCCCTCTGGGCCCTCAGGCTGGTGTGTCTCAGCCACAGTCTTTTCAGCCTTCAGGGCTTGTCCCTTGGCGTGGGGCCTGCTCATCTACATTGTGTTGCTGAGGCCACTTCCACTCAGAGGCCTTTCTGCCACATCCCCTAGCTTTGCTCCCAGAGGTCCAAGCTGGAACTGTCCATCTGCTTGTTGGTTTTCCCCACCAGTGTCCAGGAACGAATCTCAACACAGTGGCCATCTTCATGCACCTGTACCAGGTAGGGGCCTGTCTGTTGCTCCTTCAGCCAGCTTGGGGTGCAGCCGCATGTGGCTCTCCCCCTTCACCTGCCCACCTGCCTCCCTTGATCTACCACTTTGGGGCCCATCCTTGGCCCCGCCTCCAGCCTGGCAGCCCATGGCGCCCCCAGCGATCTCATGATTCTTTGGGACAGCCCCACAGTATATTGGGGATCACATTATCTTGGGACTGACAGGTTCCACCTATTATCATCTGATTTCTACCTCAATACCACACTTCTTTCCAGAACTACCACAGCCAGCCAGCTCATACCAAGGGCAGCGTGGAGGAGGGGTTAGGGAGGGGAGGCATGAGGACAGCCAACCCTTCCTTCCACTCGGGAGGATCTCCTGACCTATTGCACGCTGAGCACATTCTTTAGTGGAGCACAACCCAGAGAGCTCCCACCCTCAGCCAGTAACTGGGTAAGGCTTTCAGGTGTGCCTATTGCCCGGGGAAAAAGACAGCCATGTGGTGCAGGGATGGCCACTCTGAGGAGCTAAGATCTGGGAAGAAGTTCTATCAAGAGCCCAGAGGTAGGAAGGGGTGGAACCCCAAGAGTGAGCTTGCTCAGGCCAGAGGGAAGGGGGAGGGGCTGGGAGCCCAGTTCAGAGAGGGTGCAGGGACGTCAATCCCTGATCTATGGCAAGGGGCTCCCACCAGCCAAGGCCACCTGCTCATTTACAGCTATTGTTCTCTTTCCCAGGGGAAGTGCGGCAGGACCTCATTAATTGTCTGAGGGAAAGGCCCAAGTCAGCAGAAAAGAGAAATTATCCTGAGCAGCTGCTGGTTGACCCCCAAGCCAGGATTATCCGGTGACCTTCCAAGGACAATCTAAATTTAGGCTCCAGAGCCTTTGGGGTTGAGTTTTGGAAAGTTCCTAGTTAAGGGATTTCATTTCAGGGGAAGTGAAAACCAACATTTCTTCTATCTTTCAGCTTTGAAATAGGTAAGAATGTTTTCCTCCAACGCAGCAGATGTTTCTTGGAACAAGACAGTGTTTCAAGAAGCAGCTCTGGTTCCAGGTGTCACTCTGCCCGCTCTGGGGGCCTGAGGCGCTGGCATGGGAGAGGCACCGCCTGCATTCATGCTCAGAACCCCCTTTGGCAAACAACCAGTGAATTCACATTCAGGCTAGTGTGCGGGCCTCTCCTTGCCTTAGTTTCACCATTGGTTACAAAGTCCTCAGTGGTGAAGCCTGCAAGATTTGGAGAGGAGGCTATCACTGATCCTGGGGTCTCTGCTGTCTTTCCTGGCGCCCCTCCAGGCGCCTGAGACATCTTTTCTGGCTCCCTGACCTTCACAAGTCATCTGACTTTAGTCCCCTCCCTGAGAGTGGGCACCACCGGCTGTTGTCAGATTGGAGGGCACTGTCGCTTTACCTGCCCTGTTGGGGCAGAGAGCTCTGGTTGACAGAGCTCCAGGGTGCTAGAGCCCAGAGAAGGCCAGCCAAGACTGTGAAATAACAGCAGGGCCCTCACTGCCCCTCATTCCCTCACCCCTTGTGCCTGCACTCCTCTGTGGCCTATCTCTCCCAACCTCTTCCTTCTTAGATTTCTTCCTTCTCTGCATTTTACAACAATTTTATACTCTTTGCACTTAATCCATAGAGTGATTCCGGATCCTCCTTTTTCATTTTGCATCATATTGTAAACATGTTCCTACTTTGTTAAAAACATCCTCTTGATGATAGTTTCTAACTGCCTACAAGATGGCTTTGGGAGTTGGACAGAACCAGGATGCAACTGCCAAACCAGTTTTGGCTCTATCTTTATTTTTAATAATAAAAAAGTCCTTCTATATCCAGAAGATATAAATTAAGTTATATTTTCTTATAGTTTTCTTCTGTGTTGCCTTATGCCAAGAAGAGCTTCTGATTCTGACTGAGATGAATGGAACTTAACAGCAGATTAGAGTTTTGCTCAACCTCAAAATGGGGGAAGTTGCAGAGGAAATAATCAGTAAACTTGAAGATAGAATAATAGCATTATCACATATAAACAAGAGAATGTGAACTAAAAAAAAGAACAAAACCTCAGGAAATGTGGGATCATAACAGAAAATCTAAGATCCATGTCACTGGAGTTCCAAAAGTAGAGAAAGAGGATGGGGATAAGAAAAAGTACTTAAAGAAATAGTATCTGGAAATTTCCTAAATTTATAAAAAATAAAAATAAAAATAAAAAAAGAACCCTACAGATGCCAAAGCCGGTTTGGCTCAGTGGATAAAGCGTCCGCCTGTGGACTGAAGGGTCCCAGGTTCGATTCCGGTCAGTGGCATGTACTTTGGCTGTGGGCATAGTTCCGGTGGGGAGTGTGCAGGAGGCAGCTGGTCGATGTTTCTCTCTCATCAATGTTTCTGACTTTCTATCCCTCTCCCTTCCTCTCTGTAAAAAATCAATAAAATATATTTTAAAAAAAGAACCCTACAGATTTAAGATTTTCTCCAAGCCTCAAGCAGGATAAACAAAGAAATTCACACCAAGACACATCATAAACTAAAAACTGAAAACTAAAGACAAAGAAAAATATTGAAAGGAGCTAGAGAAAAAGGACACTTTACAAATCAAACAATTAAGAATTTCTGATCAGAACATGGAGCCCAGAGAAAGTAGCACTTTTTTTTTTTTTTTTTTAAGTACTGGAAGGAAAAACTGTCAACCCAGAATTCAGTATCTAGTGAATATAACCTTCAGGAGTGAAGGAAAAATACATATATTATCAGGTGAAGAAAAACTAAGAAAATTTGTCATAAGCAGATGTACTCTAATAGAATGACTAAAAGATGTTCTTTAAACAAAAAGGAAATGGTTAAAGGAGGAATCTTGGAACATCAAAAGAATATGATAAGCAAAATCTTGGTAAGTACAATAGACTTTTCTTCTCCTTTTGAGTTTTCTAAATTATGTTTGATGATTGAAGCAAAAGTTATTACACTGCCAAAGGTTGTTCTCAGTATATGCAGAGGAAATATCTAAGATAATAAAGCTATGCAAAGAGATACACTTAAACATACTATAGATAATTCAAAATTAAATTCTCAAAGATGTCCAAGTTTAACCACATGTAGGTAGGAAAAAATAAAAAGAAGAACAAGAGGGAATAAACAGAAAATGAAAATAAAATGGCAGACTTAAGCCTTACTATATTGATAATTACATTATGTGTAAATGATCTAAATATAATAATTAAACAACAGATATTGGTAAACAAAAAAATGACCCAAATATATGCTATTTAAAAGAAACTCACTTCAAATACAATGACATGTGTATGTTGAGAGCAAAAGGATAGGAAAACATATAGTGTGCAAACATTAATCAAATAAATGCAGGAGTGGCTATACTAATAATATCAGATAAAGTAGACTTCATTAAGAACGTTACCAGGGACAGAGAAGACATTACATAACGATAAAAGAGTCAACCTACCAAGAAGACAGAGCAATCCTAAAAGTGTGTGCACTAAACAGAGCTGGAGAACATGACTGCAAAAATTGATCAAACTGAATGGGAAAACAGACAAACTGACAGTTATAGTTGAAGCTGCCACACTTCTTTCTCAGCAGTTGATAGAACTAGATGAAAATCAGCAAGAAGATAGAATCAACACCATTACACAACAGGATCTAATAAACATTTATATAACATTAGCCAACCACAGCAGAACACACTTTCTTTTAAGTGCCTAGAGAACCTATGCCAACACAAATCATATTCTGGGCTACAGAAACTTCAAAATCAATGAAAGCAAACATTGGTTCTTTGAAAAGTCAACAAAATTAACAAATCTTTAGCTAAATTGATCTTTAAAAAAAGAGAGAAGACGAATTAATGAAATCAGAATGAAATATGAGATATCACTAATGACATCTTGCTAATAATAAAAGTGATGATAAGGGAATACTGTGAACAACTGTATGCCAACAAAGTAGATAACCTAGAAGAAATGGACAAGTCCCTAGAAACACAAACTACCAAATCTGACTCAGGAAGAATCAGGAAATCTGAATGAATATATAACAAGTTAAGATACTGAGTTAGTCATATTAAAAACTTCTAACAAAGAAAAGCCTAGGACCAGATGTCTTCACTAATAAGTTCTGCCAAATGTTAAAAGAATAACAAACGTCAATCAATTTTCAACACACACACACAAAATAGCGGAGGGAGGAATACTTCCTAACTCACTCTATGAGGCCAGAATTGCCCTGATCCAAAATCAGACAAAGATATCACAAGAAAACAACAACCAATAATTCTCAAAAACAGAGATGCAGGAAGACTCAACAATATATTAGCAACTTGAATTCAACAACATATAAGAAAGATGATCTAACACGACCAAATGAGATTTATTCCAAGAATGCAAAACTGATTTTAACATCCAAATATTAACTAATGTAATACACCATTTGATAGAATCAAGAACAATGATGATCTCATTAGACATAGAAAAAACATTGGACAAATCCAGCATACTTTCTTTTTTTAAATATATATTTTTTTATTGATTTCAGAGAGGAAAGGAGGGGGAGAGAGAGAGAGAGAAACATCAATGATGAGAGAGAATCACTGATTGGCTGCCTCCTGCACATCCCCCACTGGGGATCAAGCCCACAAACCAAGCTTGTGCCTTTGCCCGGAATTGAACCCGGGACTCTTCAGTCCGCAGGGCAAAGCTCTATCCACTGAGCCAAACCAGCAAAGGCCAGCATCCTTTCTTGATAAAACACACTACAAACAAGGAATAAATGGATTCTTCTTCCATCTAATAAAGGGCATCTACAATGATGAAAGACTGAACACTTTCTCCTTAAGATCAGGAGTAAAACAAAGAGGTCTGCTCTCACTACTTCTGTTTAATTGTACTGGTGGTTTTAAACAGGTCAATTAGACAAGAAAAGAATTAGAAGGTTAAGAATGAAAAGGAAGAAGTAAAACTAACACTATTTATAGATGAAATAATATTGTATATAGGAAATCCTAAACAATCCACTAAAATATTATTAGAATTAATAAAGTTTTTTATTATTAGAATTAATAAAGAAGTTTAAAAAAACAATTTCTATACACTATTAATGAATAATGTGAAGATAAAATTAAAAACTCAATTATATTTACAGAAGTATTGAAAAGAATAAGATACTTAAGAGAATAAAATAAAAAATTAGAAATTTGGCTTTAATCACAATTTAAAACTTTTGTGTTTAATAAGATAGCATCAAGAAAATGTAAAGACAACCATCATAATAAGACAAACATAAGCAACATATCTGATAAGAAGCATGTACCTAGAATATTTTTACCTTGTAGTTCAATAATTAAAAACAGATAACCAGATTTAAAAAATGGTCAAATAGATAGTTCTCCAAACATATACGTGTGCCAATAAGCATATGAAAAGATGCTCAACATCATTAGTCATTAGGGAAATACAAATCAAAATTACAATGTGATACAACTTCACACTCATTAGGATGGATATAAAAACCAGAAAATAACAACTGTCCACATGAACACTTGTACACAAATGTTCACAGCAGTATTATTCATAATAGCCAGAGTGGAAAAAAGACAAATATCCATCAACTGATGAAGGGACAACAAAAATGTGGTATATCCACATAAGGCACATTATTGAGCCATAAGAAAGAACATGGATGTTCTAAAGTTGCAACATGGATGAATCTAGGAAATATTCTAAGTGAAAATCTAGGTACAAAGATACACTTATTTGGTTCCTTTTATACGAAATGTGCAGAACAGCTAATCTGTATAAAGATAATTTGTTGAGTGGTTAGTCTAGGACTTGGAGGGGAAATAGGAAGTGACTGGAAAGTGATTGCTAATGAAAGTGACAGTTTCTTTTTGGGTGAGAATTTGTGGCACAACTGTGAATAGGCTAAAAAACATTGTAAATAAGTGACTTGTATGGCACATAAATTATATCTCAAGAAAGCTGTTTAAAAAAGATTAAGAGTAGACTAGCATGTTTATCTGAATCATGCAAAAAAAAATCCCTCAACAAATTTAAAATAAATTTAATGGTACATTAGGTTAAGAAGTGATTTTGTAAACAGTAAATCAATCACTAAGGGAAAAAAAACAGAACAAAGAATAGTATAGCTAATAAGCAAACAAAGGGGGTAAAATGGATTAAAGTGTTTAGGGTAATAATGGCACTAAGAAGCGTTGCAGCTATTATTTCACCCTATGATAGGGTTACACTTCTTTTATTAGATTTATTCTAGGATTCTTTATATTTTTGTTGCTATTTTAGATTGCATCTTCTTAAAATTGAAATCTTCTGATTTTTGCCAATGTATAAAATGCAAATGAATATCACATTGAATCCAGCACCCTTAGTTAATGCTAACAACTTATTTGTAGATGCCTTTGGGTTTTCCATGTAGATAATTAGATCATCTGCAAATAATGAGAGTTTTGTGTTTTTCTTTCCAAACCCTGTACCTTGTATTTCCTTTTCTTGTTTTACTACACTGGCAGGATGTCCAATGGAGCACACCGTGTAGCAGTCTCTCCAACTGGCAGGGATAATTCACCATTGTGTTGTTTGCTGTAGTCTCTTAATAGGTTCCTTTATTCTATTAGCTTTCATTCCTATTTTTGTTCTCTGAAATTTTTTATTATACATGAATTTAATTTTATTGGATAGGTGTATTTTTTTTTGCATCTATTGAAATATTACTGTGGTTTTCTTTATTCTGTTAATATGGTGATTTTATGCGACACCAACCTTGCATTCTAGGGATAAACCAATTTGGCTATGATAACTTATCTTTCTATAACTGGATTCAGTTTGTATAAATGTTCATGAGTGAAACTGACTAGTAATTTTATTTCTTGTCCTGTTCTTGTTCAGTTTGCATATCAAGATTATACTAGCCTTGTAAAAATGAAGTGTGTTTCCGCCGAGACTGGTTTGGCTCAGTGGATAGAGCGTCGGACTGCGGACTGAAGGGTCCTGGGTCCGATTCCGGCAAGGGCATGTACCTTGGCTGCGGGCACATCCCCAGTAGGGGGCGTGCAAGAGGCAGCTGATCGATGTTTCTGACTTTCTATCCCTCTCTCTTCCTCTGTGAAAAATCAATAAAATATATATATATTTTTAAAAAATGAAGTGTGTTTCATATTTTTCTATTTTCTGAAATAAGGTGTACAAAACTGGAACAATCTGTTTCTTGAAAGGTAGAATTTGCAAGCAAAGCTGTTTTTTTAAAGTATATTTTTTATTGATTTCAGAGCAGAAGGGAGAGGGAGAGAAACACCAATGATGAGAGAGAACCATTGATCAGCCTCCTCCTGCACGCCCCACACTGGGGACAGAGCCTGCAACCCGGGCCTGTGACCCTGAACAGAACTGAAGCCTGGACCCTTCGGTCTGCAGGCTGATGCTCTCTATCCACTGAACCAAACTGACTAGGGCAGTAGTCGGCAAGCTCATTAGTCAACAGAGCCAAATATCAACAGCACAATGATTGAAATTTCTTTTGAGAGCCAAATTTTTTAAACTTAAACTTCTTCTAAGGCCACTTCTTCAAAACAGACTCGCCCATCCTGTGATATTTTGTGGAAGAGCTACATTCAAGGGACCAAAGAGCCACATGTGGCCCTCGAGCCGCAGTTTGCCCATCACTGGGCTAGGGTGCTAGCAAAGCTATTTGAACATGAGGGAGGGGTGGATTTCAAATTACTAATTACATTTCTTTTATTATAAGACAATTACAATTTTAAAATTTCTTTTGGACTTCATTCTGGAAAACAGTTTCTCTTTAGGCATACAGTTAACTAATAGCCTCTCACATTTCTGTTTACTTGCTGGCTCATCTATGTTAAATCTCGTTTCCCTAGTGTTTTCATTTGTGCCTCCTTTTTTTCTTATTAATATTACTAGAAGTTTGGCTTTGTATTTCCAACAAGTCAAATTTGGGCTTTGCTGCCTTAAACTTTATTTCATCTGATATTAATACAGCTCACAAGTTCACTCTTGGTTAGTCTTTGCATGGTATACCTTTCTCTCATGACCATTAATATTGTGGGTTTTGTTTTTTTACTTTGTAGGAGGGTCTTCTGTAATTTCAGAGAGCTGGGTCTTCCACCCTACAATGTGACAATCTTCCTGAATCTAGAGCATTTGGTCCCTCACATTTCCCGTGATTGCAGGTATAATAGGATTCACTTGTAACAGCTATGTCCAAGGACCCTTTGGCTGCTCCCCTTTTCTGTCTTCTTTTAGTTTAATATTTTTGATTTTTCTTATTCTCTTTTCGCCCTTTTACCTGTTTGGAATGATACCTTCTGTCTATTTCACTGGTCACCTTCTAAAAGGTAATGACCTCTAAGATTAGCATCTTTGCCCTCTTTACCCAAAACACCAACTCCAGAATGTTTTAAGCCTGTCACCTGCTGTCAGCTCCCATGCTATTGTCCCCAGTGCCCTGTGGTTGCTCTGTATACTCAGGACTAGTGTGCAGGGTGTACGGGAGAGGACCCCCCCACCCGCCCCCTCCTCAGACGGTGGCCACACCCAGCTCTCCAGACGGAGAGCCAGGAGCAGGAAGCAGCTGTAAACACAGACCAGGCACCCACACTGTTCCCAGGAGCTGGTCTTCAGATCCAATCTCTGCTCGACCTGCCTTTGTTAAACCCTAGGGACTTGGCACTCAGGCCAGGGTTTGCCCAAACAAGGAGTGAGTCAGTGCTGGACATCCAGGGCCAGGCTGACCACGCCAAGCATGTGAGGACACTGCCCTGGCCCTTAGCTCTTCCCAGAATCAAGAGGATGTCGTACCTCCCGACCCACCCGCCTGCCCAGGGAGACTGCCACTGTCTAGAGTGTGCAAACTCACTCCTCCACTGCCCTTGTTCACCCCTGCAAACACCCTCTTCTCTTTATACTTTCATCAGAGAGGCAGTACCAGAATGCCCTTGTGACTGGCCTTGGCTGGGTCTGATCCTGCAGCAAATGCTTGTCCAGCTGAACGTCCACACAGCTAAGGATGCTGCGCCAGACTGTGCCTTCTCCTGCTCTCGTTTGACTCCACAGACTGAGTGATGGGGTGGGGAAGAGCTGGGCAGATAGGAAACTGCCACCTATCCGGGAGACTGGGAAGTTGTTGGAGAGGGACTGCCCTTAAAGAGGGTGCAAAGCATGCCCACAACGAATATTTCCGTGGCCCAGCCAATATAATGGTATGTAAGAAACATTTTAATAAAAATTTTCTAACTTAATTTTTACAATATCCTGTTATATATAATCCTATCTAAGAAAAGAATAATATGCAAATTAACCATCACTCCATCACAAAGATGGAGGTGCCATAGCCACAAGATGGTTACACCCAGTCCTCTCAGCCCTGCTAAAGTCCCCCAGTCGCGGGGGTGCGGCCGCTGAGGGTGGGCAGCATGAGTGGCCTGGTGGAATGCTTGCTTTGTTGCTGTGGCGACAAGGCAAGTGTTCTGCGCCCAGCCACGGATGGGCCTCTGGGCCATAGAGAGCTTCTTGGCAGTGGGCATGGAGCAGCCAGGCCCCACAGAGAGCTACTGGTGCATGGATTCGTGCGCAGGGCTACTAGTTATTAATAACAAACTACAACATTCGCTAATGACTGATTTCTATGATTGTGTTGCATTCATTTCCCTTATGTGCCTTACGGGCAGGCGCCTCATTTCTCCCCACTAATATTAGCAGTGAATATTTTAGAAGCCAACTGCCACGTTATTAGTCTTGGACTGACTTGTTTGGTGTGAGAAACAGGAAATATTTTGCTTTTGGAGAACAAGAAAAATAGGTTTATTTGCATTATTCCTACTAATTTGGGTAGTTATTCAGTGTCTAGTAAATTAATGTTCAAGAAAAAATATTAATTTTTATTAAAATGTTCTATTAGTTTGCTGACCACTGGTTTAGAGGAATGAGTAGGAGTTCACAAGGGTGAAGGTGGAAATAGGCATTCCTGAGCAAGAGCAGTAACAGTAGCAGTGTGGTGGGAGGAGGGGGTGGGATACAACAATAGAACAACTGAAGCCCCACCCTCACCCTCAGATGCTATGTGATGCTGGGAAGAGATCTCACAGGAACAAAGCCAAGAGCCCAAGTCTTCAGGAAGTTAACGTTTCCCAGAAGCTACCATTCTACTGTAGTCACATGGCCACATCTAGCTGTCAGGAAAGATGAAGTGTAGTCTTTCAGCTGAGTGGCCACAGACTCAGAAGTCAAGGAGTCTCCTGTTCTCAGAGGAAAGGGACCATCCCCAGCCACCTGCTGGGCTCTGAGGGCCCATTGATCTCAGGGCCAGAGAAACAGAAGTGAGCGAGAGACTCTGGACCTAAGATGGAGTTCAAGATGGTGGGCAGAACCTACCTATAGCACTCTTCTTCCTCCCACTATAGAATGTCCCACTGCACCTAACAGTAAAGATATTGAAAGCTAATAAACCATTAATAAGTTTTAAGAGGCTTTGAACAGTTTTTGGAAGAAAAGAAGGAGACAGAGTGAGACGGAAAAATAAACCATGATGGAGGTAAATGCTAACCCTGAGTACAGATGAGGAGCCATGACCTGGGAAGAAGGAGGGCTGCAGCTTCCATTTGAGCCTGGGGATCGAGCTGCAACCCTGGCATGTGCCCTGACCGGGAACTGAACTGCGACCACCTGGCTCATAGGCCAACCCTCAATCACTGAGGCACGCCAGCCAGGCACACCCATGTTTTCATTATTTTTATGGAGGGATGGAACGTGGAGTTCCTTTCTCCCCTATTTTTGTTGACATCACTCCTTGGTTCAATACATACAAGAGCATACAATAGCATCTTAACTGATAAGAGATTTATTTAGTTATAAAGGGAGGCATTAAGATGATGGTTCTTAAACTGTAGCATACATATGAATTAACTGGAGGTGATAATTATAAGTACATATTCCTAGGTCCCACCACAAATCCTGATATTTTTGCCTGGGCCTGGGAATCTGCATTTAAGACAGCAGCTCAGAGGGCCCACTGGATTCGCAGGACTAAGTGTAATAACAAGACAATTGAGAAGTTAAAAGGAAGAGAGGTTATGTAAATGTCTTCATTTCACATTTTTCATAGAATAGAGCCAAAGTAAACTGTCCAACAGTTGAGAAATCAATACATGGGGTTCATGCTTTAGATTTATGGAGGTAACCATAGTGAGAAGTGGAAATAGAAATGGTGAAGAGAGGAGACCTCCAGAGAGAGGACTGAGGAGAGATGGGGCCACTTTGACATTTTAATTTATAGGTTGAACTTTCTTTATCAAATACATCTGTTATGTTTATAACAAAACAAATGCAAACAAAAGTAATTGGGAAGTCAGTAGGAGGGGGCTACTGCCAACAACCCTGTCTTGCCTCCTTGGTACCTCAGCCAGTCTGGCCCCAACTACCTGCCATCTCCCAGCGAAGAGCTGGGGCTGTACTCTGTATGCAGCCTGGCCCCTGGGGAAAGGTGCCATGGAGCAGGTCTGATCTCCTTTAGCTCAGACCACACCGACCGCCTCACTCCAGAGAAGTCAGCCTTGGCAACAAGATGAAGAGAACACTATAATCCAAGGAAGTCAAGAGCTGCAACTTGGAGTCATAGAAGCTGCAAGAATCTTCCCAAGGTCACAGAGTGACCCAGTCCTTCCCCATACCGGTAGTCTTTGGGACTTAAGAACATAAGCATAAAATACAAAAGCAAAGTTTGCTTGGAAGCTGGCTGTGGGCAGTTGGCTTAACCTACACCATGGATCCATCAGCCAACTGTTTCAGAGTTCTGGGCAGGAGGCTGCCTGACAGGATGTGCGGGGGAGCCCAGAGGGGTGGCTACTTCTGGGGGAGGGCTGGGCGATGACAACTGTGCCCCTGGACAGTGAAGAGATGTGGTTCAGGGCTGTTTTCGGGTGAAGGTTATCTGGACCGTGCAGCTAAAGCCCTCCAGTCCAAAGCAAATGCCAGAGACTCATTGTCCTTTCCAAACATCCTGTGTCAGCATGGGAAATGCCTCCAAACAGAGTAGATAAAGCTCTTCTCTATGGAGCCCAGAATCCACACCAGGGCAGGGATGGGGCGGGGGGGGGGGGGGAGGAATCAGTGGGAGGTAGAGTTCTGGGACCTCAGCCTTCTGATATCCCAGGTAGGGTGACACCATGCTCAGATGAGCTGAACAAAGGACTTAGGGAGTTAGTGTTTAGTGGTTTCTCAGTGCCATGAGTGCCACTGTAGCAGGAGGCTTCTCAGAAGAAACAGCACGGGAGCTGGGCCTGCACTGGGCAAGCTTTGGATGCAGGAAGGCAGAGGAGTGCCCCTGCCTTACTTTAGTGGGCAGGAAGGTGCGGTGACATACCATCACTCAGGCTAACCTTGCCTCTTGCTCTATGTGCTTCCTGAAATGAGCTCTGGGAGGTGAAGGAACCCCACAGGAAACACCAATTATGGCCCCACCTGGAGGCCCCTGTCATCTCATTGTTCACAAGCAAGCAAATGCTATGTATCTTTAAAAAAGAATTCACACCTTTGCTAGTGTTAAGTTCTGCTTTCATCCCTGGCTTTGGGAGTAGTGAGAGAACCAGCTCTCTTCCGTTCTATGCAGGTGGGGGGTCAGCATCTCCCACCTTTAGCTTCTTTACCTACCTGCCAAATGGGTGGATAGATGTCTCCCAGGTGTCATCAGCACAGTGACGAAAGGAATCCAAGCTGAGCAGTCGGTAATGTAATGACAGCAGCAGCGAACACCTGGCACCTGATGGTGTGGCTGGCATTACTCAGAGTGATGGACATGTTCGATTCTCCAATTCTGCTCTATGTTCTGACCTTGGGTTACCCCCAACCACTGAGCAGTTCTGGGACACCAGTTGGTGTCCTACAACTTAATCCAATTCTGACACTATCTGCCTGTAAATAGCACCAAATTCTACAGGTTGAGGACTCAGTCCAAGAATACTACCCATTTCAGATGCCAACCACAAGTCCAGGTTGACACCTTTGTTTCTGACCATCTGACTATAAGTCAGAGGTTCCCACAACTTGCACCTTGAGTTTGATTACTTTTCTAGAGTGGCTCTCAGAACTCAGAGAAACATTTTGCTTACTAGAACACTGGTTTATCATAAAAGGCTATGGCTCAGAAACAGCCAGAAGAGATGCGTAGAGTAAGGTATAGAAAAGGATGTGGAGCTTCCATGCTCTCTGAACACACCACTCTTTTCCAATCCTCACGTGTTCATCAACCCAGAAGTTCTCCTAACCCTGTCCTTTGGTTTTTAAAAAATATATATATTATTGATTTTTTACAGAAAGGAAGGGAGAGGGATAGAAACACCAATGAGAGAAACATTGATCAGCTGCCTCCTGCACATCTCCTAATGGGGATGTGCCCGCAACCAAGGTACATGCTCTTGACCAGAATTGAACCTGGGACCCTTCAGTCCACAAGCTGACACTCTATCCACTGAGCCAAACTGGTTAGGGCTGTCCTTTGGCTTTTTATAAAGGCCTTATTACACAGCCATGATTGATTAAATCAATGGCCTTGAAAAACACATTATTATATACAAGTGATAAATTATATGCTCTGCAAGTGGTTTATTATACTAATTTAATGACAAATGCAATCCAAATGACTAGATTATCTCAGCTCAGAGGTATAAATTGCTCTAATTGTTGCCTTCCATCAATATCTGTCAAATTCCCCATACCTCCCTTTAATCATATTTTGGGCAGATTTTATAACTTTTCAATGCCTAGCAGTTATTCAAAGTTCAGCCAGTTCAGTCTCAAATACCAGATAAAACTCTGCCCACTCCCATCACCAGCTGGGTATACTGCATAGGACACAAGAGAAAGGGTGGGATGTGGCTGCCTCTGGATTCACAATCCTACATTCCTTTCTTTGTATTTCACTTCTCTGATCTTGGGTCATGCAAGATGAATTAGGGAAAAGAGCAAATATATCTATACCTAAAGGCTCACTGCTTGTAGTTTTTTCTTAGGCCAACACTAATTGGCTTTTTAAAAAATTGAGGTATACTCCACTTACAACAAAGTTTGCCAAGTTTAAATGTACAATTCAGTGAGTTTTGACAAATATGCAGCCCTGTAAACACCACCACCACAATTATGATATAGAGCTCACGCTGTGCTCCTTTGTAGTCAGTCCTCTCCCTCCACTCCCAGCCTCTAACAACATATCTGCTTTCTATAACAATAGTTTTGCCTTTTAAGAATTTCATTATCCATGGTATTTTACAATGTGCAGCCTTTGATTTCTGGCTCTTCCATCTAGCTTAACCAATTTCAGACCCATCCATGTAGCTGCATGTATCAGCAGTTTCTTTCTGTTTTTGAGTAGGATTCTAGGGTATGGATGTATTGAATTTATTTACCTATCCATTAATTGATAGACATTTAAGTGGTTTCTAGTTTTTGACTATTATTAATAATGCTTCTATTAACATTTTAGTACAAGCCTAGTATGGAATGTTTTCATTTCTCTTGGGTAAATAACTACGAGTGGGAGTGTTGGGTTGAATGATACGTGTATGACAACTTTGTAAGAAACTTGCTTCCAAATTGGTTGTATCATTTTGCATTCTTACTAGCAGTGTATGAGAATCCCAGTTGCTTTCCATCATCACCAACACTTGCTGTGGTGTCTTTAAAATGTTGGCCATTTGGGTGGATGTGCACTGCTTTACTGGTGCCTCCCTGTAGCTTTGTGTTTTCCTAGTGACAGATGACAGGTGAGCATCCTTCATGTACTTACTTGCCATTTGTATATCTTCTTTGGTGACATATCTGCTTTGTTTGTAGTTTTATTGTAGGGTTTAGTGAGTTCCTCATGAATTTTGGGTAGAAGTCTTTTATTCAGATATGTGTTTTGATTTCCTCCCATTTTGTGACTTTGCCTATCATTTTCTTAATGGGGTATTTTAAAAAATTAATTTTCTTCAGGTTTACTGAGGTATCCTATATAATAAAAGGCTAATATGCAAATTGTTCCCTTCGCCAGGAGTTCTACAGGGAGTTCCACTAGGGAGCTGGCTGAGCGCCAATAACAGGTGGCTCCCTCCCCTCATCCCTCCTCATTGCCAGATGGGCCCAATGGGCTGGCTGGACCCCACCCCTGCATGAATTTGTGTGCAGGGCCTCTAGTAATTTACACAAACAACATTCGCCATTTAGGGTGTAGAATTCTTCCACCACAATCAAGATAGGAAATATTCCCATTACTCTCTGCAAATTCCCCTCAACTCCCTTCTGGCAGGTCTGGTTCTGCAGCCTTTTAATGAGCTCTGGGTGCATATACGTAAGGGATTCTCTTTGCTTGCTGCGAAGGACACTAAGTGCCTCTAGGTCAGCTGTGTGCCCTGACTCATAAATTCCATGGTAACAGGAAGAGGCCCGTAAAACGACTTGTTACACACAGCTCTAATAAAAACAGCAATAATAACACCATATAGTGCTTTCCAGGCACCCATCTCGTTCTCTACTAACATCAACTTATTTGACCTTCACACCATTCCCTGTGAAGTGTGATCATTAGCCCCATGTTCCATCCGAGGAAACAGAGGCACAGAGGAGGTAAACTCTCCGGCTCTCAGGACTAGGGGACCACGGAGCTGTAACGCTCACACGGGGGTCTGGCTCCAGGGCACACTGCCAGGCTCCCCGTGGGAGAGGCCAACTGAAACTACCCTCAAAGCCGTCGTTCCTGCCGCGTGTCTGGTGAAATGGATCCGAATCAGGAAGTTAGTGGTCAGGGAGCAGGGAGAAGGTATACATCGTGCCTGCCGTCTCTGTCACTCCCGAGCGCCTCATACACGCTTTTGGGGGGGGGGGGGGGGGGAGGTGTGGAGGGGAGCGCCATGCATCCCTATCTCCAGGCACTGCATCCACTCGCCGTTGCAGCGTTGGGATACCCAGTGGCCTGTCCAGCTCCTGCCCAGGGGCGCTGGCGCCACACATCATTGTGGGTGCTCAGTCCCAGGCCCCCAAGGCCGCAGTCTTTCGGGAAGCCTGTCAGCACTCATCAGAACCCTGTTAGGGGCGCCGTCAGTCGCGCCAGGCCTCGAGGCCGCCGCCACAGGGCTCCTGCGCATGCGGCAGGGGGGGCGCGTGTGCAGGAGCGCGAGCCACGCATGCGTGAGCGTGGTCCACGCATGCGCGTGGCGGGTGCGCTGGGGACCGCGACCCCAAGTTCTCCTATGGGCCGGGAAAGGAGGGAATAGTTCCGATCCTTCGGCCCTTTGAGTGTGGACGGAACCGAATGCGGCTGGGGCTTTGGCTTGGACGGACTTGAGTTCTCATGAACTCAGGGGCCCAGGCGGAACAGCTGGCGACCACTCCAAAGCCCCCCCGTGTTTCTCATCGCCCACTGTCACCGCCTTAAGAACGGGGGCTTTGCTTAACGCGGGTGAATAAGATTTCTTTTTTAAAATAATATTTTTATTGATTTCAGGGAGGAAAGGAAAGGGAGAGAGAGATAGAAACATCAATGATCAGAGAGAATCATTGATCGGCTGCCTTCTGCACGCCCCACCTTGGGAATGGAGCCCCCCACCCAGGATTCCCTGACCTGGAATCCAACCCAGACCTCCTGGTTCATAGGTTGACGCTCAGCCACTGAGCCACGCCCACTAGGCATGGGTGACTGAGATGTCTAATCCTACGGTCGAGGTCCCAGCTGTGTCCAGCACCGTGGCTTTGGGCCAGGCACGTCATATTCCTGGAGCTCTTTCTTCCCATTGTTAAAATGAGCAGGGTGCGCAAGTGTTCAACACCGCAAATTATTAAATTGAAGGAAACATGATGGCCGCTTGACCAACTCATGCACACGCTTGCATGGGGTGCGGCAGCGTATGCCTGGCCTGGCTCACCTGCTGGGGTGGCGTGAGTGACAGGGTAGCCGGGAGCTCCGCCAAGACCAGTGTGCACACGGCAATAGAGGACAGGGTGAAAGCCAGGCGTGAGTGACTTCTGCGTGGGAGGAGGGAGAGTCAGTGCCCGTTTCACCCATGACCTCTGAACAGGGCCTGGAAGGATGAGATGGAAGTGCAGGGGGGCGGGGGAGCTCCCGGCAATGGGGATGCCTTAAAGTCTGCACAGCCCACTGATGCATCTGGAGATTTCTGGGAATGGCTGCCAGATAAGTGTTGGGCATGTGGGGAGACAATAGGTAGACTTGGTGGGGATGGGGAGGAAGCGTGTGGAGGATCTTCAAAGCCCCAGTAGGCATGAAAGGCTGCAGGTCTTCAGGCATGGAACTAATAGCAGATGAGTGTTTCAATGAAGTGACTCTGTCAGGAACCAGACAGGAAGGGTAATTGTACAAAGGGGATTTTGGAGGAAGGAAGTTAATCTCATAGTCCCTGGAGTGATGAGGGCCTGAGCCTGGGAGTGCAGTGGGGACGGGGCTGGAAGCAGGATTTCAGAGAGATTTTAGAGATAATAATTGACACTACAGTGGCTCCCCATCACAGCTGAGTCAGGGATGACTCCTGGGTCTGGAAAACCCACTCAGGGTTTGAGTCATTAAGACATTTGATTTTCTACCAAGTGTAGACCTTGTACCAGGCACTCTGATCTGAAGATAAAATAGTCCTAGCCTGGTGACAGGGCTGGCACGAAGAGAGCACTGGCGTGTGTCTGAATGGCCTTGGCAAAGCCATGTTCAATCATGATGTTTGGGAGTGGACCATCTCTAAGCTCTTCCTTGTGGAGCTCTGCCAGGATCCTGCCTTCTCAGTACACAGTGTGTGTTTTCAAAGTATCTTGTATTAGTTAGGTGCATAATAGCAAAACAGTGACTTTCATTATTTCTTATCACCATTCTTCAGAGTAGGCTCATTGTAACCTCACTTTATAGTTGAGGAGATTAAAGTGGGATGATATAGGGTGCTTTGCCAGAGCCTACACAGTTATCTGAAGAACTTTTTCTTTTCTGTAGCTGTAACCCCAGAAGTATTCCGTAGCTAGTCAGGTCAATGTCAATAACAAATGAATGTTTTTGTAAAAAGGAGGTAATAACAATTTATCCAAAGGTAACATAAATAACCTTGGAGTTTTTCATCATAATTTTAAACTAAATTTAAAAACTTTGAAGGCTAATAAAAATAGTTGTTAACATTTATTGAGTACTTCATAGTAAGGTGGAGTAAGGTTGGGGTGGGGTTGGGTAAAGTTAGGATGAGGGAGGAAATGGGAATGGGGTAAAGTGGAGTGAGGTCGAAGTGAGGTTGAGTGATGTTGAAATGAGGTTGGGATGAAGTGGAGTAATATGGGGTGAGGTGTGAAGTAAGTTTGGAGTGACATCCTAGCTGGTTTGGCTAAGTGGATTGAGCATCAGCCTCTGGACTGAAGGGTCCCAGCTTTGATTTCAGTCAAGGGCACATGCACAGGTTGCAGACTCAATCCTAGTAGGGGGCGTGCAGCAGGCAGCTGATCAATGATTCTCTCATCATTGATGTTTCTATCTCTCTCTCTCTCTCTCTCACTCTCTCTTTCCCCCTTCCTTTCTGAAAGCAATAAAAAATATTTTTAAAAAAAGATTGGACTCAGGCCGAGACCGGTTTGGCTCAGTGGATGGAGCGTCGGACTGCAGACTGAAGGGTCCCAGGTTCGATTCCGGTCAAGGGCATGTACCTTGGCTGCGGGCACATCCTAGTAGGGGGCGTGCAAGAGGCAGCTGACCGATGTTTCTCTCTCATCGATGTTTCTGACTTTCTATCCCTCTCCCTTCCGCTCTGTAAAAAATCAATAAAATATATTAAAAAAAAAAGATTGGACTCAGGTGGAGTAAGGTTGAAGGTGAGATAGAGTGAGTTTAGGGTAGTTGGAGTGAGGTGGAATAAGGTTGGGATGAGGTCTCTTGAGTTTGGGGTGAGATGCAGTAAGTTTGGTGAAGAGGAGTGAATTTGGGGTGTGGTGGAATGAATAGTCTTGGAATAGGTTGGACTAAGGTTGGGGTGAGATGGAGTGTGGTTGGGGTAGTTGGAGTAAATTGCAGGTGAGGCAGAATAAGGTTGGAGGAATGTGGAGTAAGGTTGGTGTGAGTTGGAGAGAGGTGGAAGAAGTTTGGGTGAAGTGGTGTAAGAGTGAGGAGGAATGAAGTTGAGGAATGAGGTGGAGTGAGGTTGGGGTGAGATTGGGGTAAGGTGGGATTAATGGCCCAAGAGCTGCTGGTCAATGAGAAGCAGAACCCAATTTTGAACTCAGTTTGCTAGGCCCAGAACCTCAGCTCTTGACCAGTAGGCACACAGCCTCTTATCAGATTGTCTTTGAGATCTTACTATGAACAGTGGTAATTCAATAACCAAGTTAACTTGTAAGGGTTCACACCCTTAAAGGGTTGCAGGCCTTCTCTCACCCCTCTTGTTGTCCAAGCAACATAAGCGGCTGGACTTGCTATCACTGAATTGGGAATTTGCTAGAGGGGTTCAGGGCCCGCACGCACTGTGCAGTGGAGGCAGTAAGTAGCATTGGCCTCTGCCCTGGGGAGGGAACTCAGGTACTGAGCTGGCTTCCCCAGGGGCAGCAGTTGTTCAGGGAATGGCGTTGGAGTGAAAGCTCCCTACTAGGGGAGAATGAATTGGCATGTATGTACACAGAAGATAACTTTCCTAAATTCAGTTGTGTGTGTGTGTGTGTGTGTGTGTGTGTGTGTGTTTCTGAAAAATAAAATACAGTGACCCAAACGCCTCTGAGTTTCTCAAATTCTGGCTTAATTCGGGAAGGCTGAGGTCCACCTGTCTTCCATTACCCGATCTTCCGGAGTGCCTGTCGCTTCCCAGTCTCTCAGGGGTGGTGGCAGTGGAGATGGAGCACAGGTAGAGTGATAGGGGTGCTGGGGCACCACTTGGAGCTGGGGGAGAGGGAGGGCTGGGGTAGCTGGTTCAGTGTGGGCCACCAGTGAGGACAGACTCAACCTGGTTTCTCCAGTTACCCGTGCAGCATCCCGCTTGCTACACCCAGCCAAGAGAGTTATTTGGAAGCAATCATGTGATCTGGATTGATAAGTGGGTACAGCATTGATGCTAATAAATCTCTGAATTTATTAATGATTTAAAAAAACCTTTTATGTTCTCCAATATGTTGGCTGTTAAAAAAAAAATCTTATGCCGAAACCGGTTTGGCTCAGTGGATAGAGCGTCGGAGTGCGGACTGAAGGGTCTCAAGTTCTACTCCGGTCAAGGACATCCCCAGTGGGAGGTGTGCAGGAAGCAGCTGATCGATGTTTCTCATTGATGTTTCTGACTTTCTATCCCTCTTCCTTTCTTTCTGTAAAAAATCAATAAAATATATTTTTTAAAAATCTTATTACTTAAAACCTAATTTTCTTTCAGGCAAAGATGGGCCTTTGGCATGTGGGATTCTTGCCCGAAGTGATAATGAAGGCTCATGCCATAGCCTCTCGCCTCCAAAGTGGTGGTTGCCAAGACTAACAGCTGTGAAATTATTTGGGACTCCTGAGGATAAACATATTTGTCCCTTTTCATTGTATGACCCAGCACATGCTAGCAGTGCCTCTTTGTCACTGTGCTTTACTCTCCCCACTGTATTTTTTAGGCCAGCAGGGACTTAGAGACCATGGCATCATTTGTTTTCTTTGGGATCTGGGTTAGGAGTTTGGTCCCCGCTTTCGGACAGATATGGCCACTCCGTGTCCGCGCGTTTGGGCTTTCCTGTTTTTGTCACTCTCGGCTTGTTCCGTAGGCACGCTTTGTGTAGGGGAGAAAAATACCCGCGAAGGAAGCTTCCCAGAGGGTGACCAGGTGCACAGTTCAGCCAAGTAGGTGACTCTGCGGGACGCTTCTCTTTGTGTTTGTTCGCGTCGGGAAGGGTGTGACAGCGTGCCGGGAGAGACGCGGCTCGCAGCCAAATAACTTTACCACCTGAGGCTCAAGGCGCCTGTCCTGAGGGGTCCAGCCTGGGCTGCTTGAGAACCCAAGCCTGTAGGGAGCACCCGACCCCGATGGCGCTCACATTGTGTGTGCTCCTCTGAGTTGATACACAGAGCTCCTCCCATATGTGCATTTATGTGTATAACAGTATGTCTGTGTACATACTGAATACTGTTTGTGGGCAGAACAAGAGAAAACAAGAAAGAAGAGCTCTAACCGGTTTGGCTCAGTGGATAGAGTGTCAGCCTGCAGACTCAAGGGTACCAGGTTCGGTTCTGGTCAAGGGCACGTACCTTGGTTGCAGGCACATCCCCAGTAGGGAGTGTGCAGGAGGAAGCTGATCGATGTTTCTCTCTTATAGATGTTACTAAGTCTCTATCCTTCTCCCTCTCCCTTCCTCTCTGTAAAAAAAAAAATCAATAAAATATATTTTTGAAAGAAAGAAGGAAGGTTTGAGGGGTGGAGAGAAAAATGGCAGCACATGGAGAGTTATTGAAGCTGGATGATGGCCACATTGGGGTTCACTATATTCTGTTCTCTGTGAGCTGGGATCCCAGGTCTGAGTTCAGGGCCAGGCGCCTGGGACCGGACACCCAGCAGACGAGACCTGATGAATCACAGCCTCCTCAGAACTCAGGTCAGGCTCAGATGGCAACTGAGCAGAGGACAGCAGTGGTCAGGGATGGGATCTCGTGGGGCCTCTGGGTCCTGCAATCTCGAAAGACCTGGAACTTGAGCAATCCGTGTCTGTACTGGGCCCCGGACACGCTCCTTCTTTGATGCAATACATGGCCTGAAATTTATACTGCTGGAAAGCTTACCAGTGAGAGGCTGGGCGTGTTAGCTTTCCTGGAGGGTTTTGACATTTGTCTTCATTCATTCACATCTTAGGGTGAACTCTCTTCATTCCTGCGCCTTGTAGAAATCAGTTTAATGTGCCTGGAAGTGCCCAGCCACCTTAGTTTCAATAACTGGCCTCAGAACATAGTGACAACCCGGATTCTCTCCATTGTCATGTCAGGGGCTGTAGGGAAGCCCGTGGGAAACATGAGCAACCTCAGACAGAGGCTGTCATCCAAGGACCTTCTCTCCAATTGTGTGTGAGATTGTCACGCCTCCAGGGATCATGCTGCTCTTTGCTCTGCTCTGGTCCACGTTCACTCAGTGACAGTCAGAGGCCCCAGGTGGCTGGCCATGGCCTTTGGGACCTACTGCTCTCTCCGTCCCACTAGCCCCCTTCGTCCACAGCAGACCAGGCACGCTCCTGCTTTGGGGCCTGTGCCCGGCTGTGCCTGGGGTCTGGTCCAGGTCCCCCTCACGCCCCTCAAGTCTGCTCAGATGCTGCTTTCTCTGTTCCTGGCACAGGGCTTGATGGTGATAGGCACCCAGGAAGCATCTGCTAGCAGGAGGAGTGAACGACTCCAATGTGAGTATGAAAAGTCAGGGCCCCAGTGAAAGAGTTTCTAGTCTTGCCTTGGCTGGTGTTGCTTAGTGGTTAGAACATTGGCCTAAACAGTGGAGGGTTGCAGCTTCGATTCTCAGTCAAGGGCATATACCTGGGTTGCAGGCTCATCTTCGCCCCCCCCAGTTGTGGCAACCAATCAACGTGTCTCTCACATCAATGTTTCTCTGTCTCTCCTCCCCTCTCCTCACTCCCTTTCACTCTTCTCTGAAGAATCAATGGGAAAAATATCCTCCCTCTTTGCATGAGGATTAAAACAACAACAATAAGACTTGCTGGTCTTAGTGTGCCTCGGGTTTCTTTTGCCAAGAGGACTGTTTGGCTTCTTTATGCACCTGGCAGTTCTCACGCTGCTGGAGTTTGGGAGAAAAGGGGCCCTGGGAATCTGCCTCCTGCAGGGTGTGAGCCCGGGGCAAGGGCTGGAGGCCGAGGGCCCTCCTCTGGGCCACAACAGAGCCCAGCTCTGCTCCCCAAGGACAGCCTGTGCTGCTGCCTCCTTGGGCCTGTCACTTGGTACCCATTGCCTGCCAGCGTGCAGAGAGGGCCCCGGCTAGGTCCTTCCTGTTTTCCAGTTGGGGCTTCAAGGTCCCAGTTGGGTGCGGTTCTCTATATCCCTTGGCAAATAGCAAGCTGTGGTTAGGATGCGGTTAGTGATCAGTCAGGCCTGTGTGAAGGCAGGTGTCCATGTCTCGTGGGTCCAAGCCGTGGTCTGTCTAAGGCCTCAAGGTCTCCTGCCCAGCCCAGCCTGACCAGCCACACTGTGATCTCAGAGAGCCCCCAGCCCCTGAGGCCCACCCTCCCTCTGTCCTGCTCTCTGCTCTGCCCACACTTTGTGCCCCTGCCTCTCCTTTGTATGACACCTGCTCCCTGCTGCTCCTTTTTTAAAAAAACAAACAAACAAACATTTTTTATTGATTTTTTTACAGAGAGGAAGGGAGAGGGACAGAAAGTTAGAAACATCAATGAGAAAGAAACATCGATCAGCTGCCTCCCGCACACCCCCCACTGGGGATGTGCCCTCAACCAAGGTACATGCCCCTGACCAGAATCGAACCTGGGGACCTTTCTATCTGCAGCCCGACGCTCTATCCACTGAGCCAAACCGGTTAGGGCTCCCTGCTGCTCCTGGGTCAGAGAAGACTCAGTGCGGGGTAGTTTCCCAGTAAATATACGTTGAGTGAGGAAATATGTAGAGCTCATTTGTAAGACTTTTCCTGGCCTAGTTCAGCCAGAGTAGGGTTGAATCAGTTCTGCTGAGATGACCACTCTTGTTTTTGTTTAGAGAGCACTATTAACATTTGGATGTTTGGAAAACACCAAGGAGGAAAGTGGAAGGTTTTTGCCTTTTTACTATAGAAAAATACAAATAAAGAATAGTGTAATCACTTCCTCTGGTCCATTCCTAGCCCCAACAGGTCCCAATTCCCGAACATTCTGTTTCATCCAGCCCTCCCCCTCCCCCCCTGCCCTCACCCTGGGTTAATTAGAAGCAAACCCCAGATAGCATGTCATCTGCAAGTATTTCAGCTTTTACCCAAAATGAGGCTTCAGGAAAGAAAGGCCCAGGGAGGATGCAATGTGGGAGTCTGCACCGTGCCAGCGCTGGGTGGATGGTGTCCGGCGTGCTGTCAGTTACCCGCCCCATGTGTGTGTGTGTGTGTGTGTGTTTGTGTGTGTGTGTGTGTGTGTGTTTGTGCGCTCGAGCGCGTGCTGTGTGCATGACATCTGAAGAGGCAATCCTGCTGCTGGCCGCTGCACAGGTGTCCTCATGGTCATTTCCTTCCTGTGCTGGTCAGGAGACTATCATCAGCTTGCAAACGCTGAGGTGTTTTCTCTTTTTCCATTTCCTGTCGCTGTTTTGAAACTGGGAGGAGGGAGAGGTTCCTCAATTTGATAACCAGTCACTTACCATCATAGTTGGTGCCACATATTGGTAAGAAAGTTGTGGTTAAAATCATGAATAGCAGTAATTTGGGGAATGCTAATGTTTCAGCAGGACAGGAAGAAATGTGGATTATTACATGAAGGAGGGGAAAAATAGTAGGAAATAACTGAAATCAGTGAAATAGAAAACAGACAAACAGTAGGTAAAAATAAAGTCAACAGCTGGTTCTTTAAAAAGATCAAGACAATTGATAAACCTCCAGCTATACTGATTAAGAAAATGATCTCTCAAATTACAAACATGGGCAATAACAACAATTAATAACAGAACAGATTCTATAAACATTAAAAGGAAAATAGAGGAACATTATGAACAACTTCATGCTTTCGGAAGCAAAGGGGTTCAGTAGATATAGGGTGTCCCCCAAAATGTGTACATATACTTTGAATAATTATAAAGGCAGTGTTTATTAAAATATATTTCATTTTCAAAATTGAGCTATCAGTTGTTTTTGTTTGCTTATTTTGTTTTTAGAGATATTTTTATTGATTTCAGAGAAGAAGGGGGAGGGAGAGAGAGATAGAAATATCAATGATGGTAATCATTGATTGGCTGCCTCCTGCATGCACTGGGGATGGAGCCCACAACCCAGGAACGTGCCCTTAACCGAAATCAAACCTGGGACCAACCCTTCAGTCTGCAGGCCGACGCTTTATCCACTGAGCCAAACCAGTTAGGGCAGGGCTATCAGCTGTTACAGTGTGTATACATTTTTGGGGACACCCTGTATACATATGCTAGGACTTTTTCATCAACCCACCTGAAACTGTATCTATTGAACAATCACTCTTCATTCCCCTTCTCTCAAGCCTCTGGTAACCTGTGTTCTATTTTCTGTCTCCATGAGTTTGCTATTTGAGGTACCTCATATAAGGTGAATCATAAAGGAAGGGAAGGCTCATAGCGGCTGAGTGGGTCCTGCAGCTCACACATCTGGTGATGGCACTGCCAGGGCTTGGGAGAGGTCCTCGCTCCTGCCCTTCTCTTCTCAGGTGCTTTAGGAAGGCAGCGGGCAGCAGAGCACACGGCCTCTCTGTGAGCCTGGAGCATGCAGACAGCCTAGTGGAGTCGCCTTAAAGGCGAGAGTAAGCCTGTGATGATGCTGCAAGTGTCCCTGCCTGGGACACCTGTCAGGGGTTCACACACCTGGTTTTGTTCAAGGCTGTTTCCAGCCATTAGTCTGCTGTGCTCACAGGATGTGCATGTTCTCCCCAGATTCCTCGGACAGAGTCTGGCCCAGTGTGACTGCTCTGCATTTCCTGGTGCTGTCACCGATCCCCATGGCTGTTCCTGCAGGGTGGTTCACGTGAAAATTTGTGGCCTGTTCATACGATGTAGAAAGCCCTCACATGGTCCACTTACAAGTCCAAAGCAATACAGATTTCCCCTTTCTTTAAAAAAAAAATTTTTATTGATTTTTTTTACAGAGAGGAAGGGAGAGGGATAGAAAGTCAGAAACATCTATGAGAGAGAAATATTGATCAGCTGCCTCTTGCACACCCCCTACTGGGGAGGTTCCCGCAACCAAGGTACATGCCCTTGACTGGAATCAAACCCGGGACCTTTCAGTCTGCAGGCCGATGCTCTATCCACTGAGCCAAACCGGTTTCAGCAGATCTCCCCTTTTTTAAAGCTGGCATTGACAAGGAGAAAATATGTTTGTGGTGGGAGTCGGGGGGGGGGGCACTTTGCAACTCTGCATCCCCCATGCGGCTGCTGTCCTCCCAGCTCTTCCTGAGGACATGGGTGGCACGGGCTCTGCCGGCTGGGCGCACAGGAAGTCTGCCAAGAAGGGTTCTGCTCTCGCCCTTATGGGAGTTGGTGGGTCACTTCCTGGTTCTTTCCTATTATTATTGTTTGTTAAGTTTGAATAGTACTGATTGCTGGGCGTTAGGTAGTTTTTCTAAAACCTTTGTAATTATACAAGGGTTATTGCAATAACATTTTTAAAAATGAGAGAACATTTCACTCATATTCCCACCATCCTAGTATAATAGCTGCTTTCATGCCCCAGACTTCCTCTTGGTCTTTAATCATGCTGACACATATTTTACATTGTTGGAATCTTGGTGTACAGATAATTTAGGTTCTTTCTGCTCAGCTTTGCTCGTAAACATCTTTTTACATGTCGCATTATTTCTTTTTTAATAGCCATATGATAATCTGTCAGGTTAACAAATCATAATTGATTTAGACATTCCTGTATAATTGGCATTTAATTTCCCCCAATGTTTCACCATTGTGAATTTTTTTTCATTCCAGCAAGATCTAGTGGAGAGGGGAGTGTTTCAGCCACACTAAATATAGGTTTGAATTTCAAAGGTAAAATAAAAGACTCAATTCTAAAATGATTCTAGCTCTAGCCAGTTTGGCTCAGTGTTGAGAGCGTCAGCTGCGGACTCAACAGTCCCAGGTTCGATTTCGGTCAAGGGCACATGCCAGGGTTTCCAGCTCAGGTCCCCAACAGGGGGCGTGCAGGAGGCAGCCAATCAATGATTCCCTCTCATCACTGATGTTTCTCTCTCTCTCTTCCTCTCCCTTCCTCTCTGAAATCAATAAAAATATATTTAAAAAATAAAAATAAAATGATTCTTAAAATTTATTTGGATTCCCTGCAATCTGAAAGAAATCCAGAATTATTATTATTTTTAAAAATATATTTTTATTGGTTTCAGAGAGGAAGGGAGAGGGAGAGAGGGAAACATCAATGATGAAAGAGAATCATTGATTGCTGCCTCCTGCAGGCCCCCCACTGGGGACTGAGCCACAACCCGGCACATTCCCTGATCCAGAATCGAACCATGACCTCCTGGTTCATATGTCGACACTCAACCACTGAGGTATAGAGGCTGGGCCAGAGTTATTTTGAACAGCGGTAATCTCCTTAAAATTTGTGGGTGTAAGGTCTTCGAATGTATGTGAAGGACCAATATTTGGGGGCTTTGCTATTGAAGAGACTGGCTGTTCATTTCAGTCACCTGGTGTTTTTGATCTTCTGTACCTTCCTCTGAACAAGAGGAAATATGGTTGCCAGTGTGTTTAATTTATTTTAAACAAATCAAAGCCCTGGTTTCTGCTTCCTGCCTGTGTAATTCTTGAGTTGCAGAAGGCTTCAAAGGGCAGAATAACCGTGTTCCTGCCCGATTGTACATCTATTGTAAACAGTTCAAAGCTCTGCCCAGAGATACCATTTTCTGTGTGAGTAACCGTGCAGCAACCCTTTGATTTGTCTTGTGCCAGTCAATAGATTAAATTTATGTTTTGGTAGAATGCATATTTATGCAAAGACTCAGAGTTTATCTTTCCTGTTTTCTCAAAAACTGCTTATTCTCTGAGATGTTTCTTACAAGTGTCAGGATGTTGCAAAGGACTGCAGTCAGAAAATAATGTCCTTACTTAGTGCTTGGTCTCTCGGGTGCGTTGGGTGTGGGAAACCACCTTGATCAGCCATTGGTCTGGGACAAGCCTCTTCCCTAGAGCTACGTTCTAGGCTACAGATGCAGGAACTCCAGAATCTAGTGTTTCCAGGGCGGCACAGGGCGGGCCCGTCATGAGGATTGGTATGGCCAAGATGTTACCATCTCGATTCCCGAAGCAAGTTCGCTTGTTTTATGTTTTTACTTTTTTAGAGAGGAAGGGAGAGGGAGAAAGAGATGGAAACATCAATGAGAGAGAAACATCAACATCAATTGGCTCCCCTATACACTCCCTCCCCCCCCCACCCCACTGAGGACCAAATCCACAGCCTGGGCATGTGCCCTCACTGGGCATCGAACAAGGTTACTTGTTTTGAAAACAGTTCCCTGAGCCTGGCAGGGGGGCTTAGTTGGTTGGAGTGCCATCCGGTAAACCGAAAGTTTGCGGGTTCGATTCCCAGTCAGGGCATATACCTAGGTTGCTAGTTCAATCCCCTGTTGGAGCACTTATGGAGGGAAATCCATCAATGTTTGTTCTCTCTCACCTCTCTCTTTCTCTTTCTCTCCCTCCCCCCCTAAAAAAAAAATCAACGAGCATATCCTCAGGGAGGATCAAAATACATACACACATACACACACACATACATACATAGGTTCTACTAGGGCTGCTCAGCCTCCTTGTCCAGCCTCTGCTATCACTCTGTCTCCTGGGGCCTGAATAGACATTAGTCATCAGCTGGATGCAGGGCACACACACACATTCCTCGTTGGGACCCCCCAGGGCAGGAGCCAGCATCACGCCCTGGAGTTCCGCTGTCAACCAGCCCCGGATGCGCAGGCTCAGCCAGTGCAGTGGTGGCGTCTGCCTCCCAGGAGCTGGGTTTGCAGAGACTCCTGTGAGGGTGCCCTCTGACCAACATGAGTTAGAGAGAGGCCGTGCGACCCCTGGGCAAAGGCACAACTCCCACATTCTGATCAGCGACCTGAGGACTGGCGGTGTCCTTGTCCTCAGACCATTCCCAGCCCAGGGCGGCGGAAGCAGGCCTGACAGGAAGCAGGCTGGCAGGCTGCAGTGGGTGGGTGGGTGCAGACACTTTAATCTTTGCTCAGTGTCTGCGAGAGCACCAGTTCCCTGCTGTCATCTTTGGAAGTGCTGATAAGAGGGGAATAAATCAAACGCAGAGTTACCTATTTCCTGGCATAGGAAGCAAAAACCTAAGTATGACCTTGGGAGTGCTTCCGGACACTTCTTTTTTTTAAATTTCACCCCAAAGTGATCTATCCTTGTTTTTTTTTTTTTTTTTTAATATATAGTTTATTGATTTTTTACAGAGAGAAAGGGAGAGGGATAGAAAGTCAGAAACATTGATCAACGGCCTCTTGCACACTCCCTACTGGGGCTGTCCCCGCAACCAAGGTACATGCCCTTGACCGGAATCAAACCTGGAACCTTACAGTCCACAGGCCGACGCTCTAGCCACTGAGCCAAACCGGTTTCGGCTATCCTTGTTGTTGTTTTTTCTAGTAAAACACATATAAGATAAGATAAGATAACATAACATATAAAATAACACATAACATAAAATTGACCCTTTCCACCATCTCTAAGTACACGGCTCAGTGGCATTACGCATAGTCACATAGCTGTGCACCACCTTCTCCAGAAGGTTTTCATCTTCCCCAGCAGGAAAGCTACCCTGTCACACACTGACTCCCGCCCCATGCTTCTCTCGGAGCGGCCCGTGACCTGCTTCCCTCCCGATTACCCCGAAGTGGAGCTTCGGGGGGGCCTTCCCCTCGCCAGGCGCCATCTCGACGGCCATGCTCGATGGGCTCCATATGCAGGCCCCTCAGTCCTCCTGGTCTGGGCCTGGATGGAGCTGTCTGAGGTCAGTCTTTATAGTGGCCATAGCTGGCATTGATTGAACATCTGTGTGCCAACCACTGTCCTAAAGCCTCCTGCATGGAATTCTTTCCACTGAGTCACTTTTCCTCTAGCTTTTACAGAGTGGGTGCAGCAGGGATCCAGTTTAATTAACATACACCCCTGCCTGGCATGGGGCTGGGGGCTCTCTGAGTCTTTCATTCTGTTCTGTCCCAATCCTGACTTATAAGGGGCATAGATAGTTCGTTCCTAGTTTGTAGGTGAGAGACAGGCACTGAGAAACGAAATCTACGGGTGTGTTTCTGGATCCGGACCTGGGAAAGGGTCAGGGAGGAGATTCTGTCGCACTCGGCCACATGTGTGTGAGCCGAGAGCCCATGGGGGCGGCCTGGCCCTGAGGGCCCGCTGCACCTGCTGCGGGTGTACACAGACGGCAGGAGCGGGGACGGGATGGGGCTATGCGACCGTGGAAGGTGCTGGAGCATCTCAGCCCTCATCAGCCCTGTGCAGTCTGTCACCTGCATCAAGGCCAGAGTGTGTGTGGCGTGTGGCTTTCTCTCCTTGGGGACAGTGACTGGCTTGTACCGTTTCTGGATCAATTTTCTCACACGAAGGTCTGCAAGGATATGAGTCGGTTTGCAAGTGTTTCTCGAATAGCCTTGGGAGGGGAAAGAGCGATGTTGAAGACCTTGGAGACTGAGTGAGTCTCTGAGCGATGACGTCAGTGCCGGGCGCTGGTCCAGGCCGCTGGGTGCGTGGGCTCTGACCCTCTGGCCCCGCGCGCTCTCTGTTTATCCACTCTGCTTCCTCTGCAGCTGATGTCATTGTGGCTTCAGCTGATCCCTGGGGAGAGGGGCCGGGAGGGCCACCTGCAGGACACCTGCCCCGGAGCCCCCGCCACCTGAATGAAGGGCTCAGGAGCTCAAAGCGGTTGCTGCATTGTTAAGTGGTTGAAAAAAAATAAAACGGAAAGAAAAAGACTTGGTGACCTGTGAGAAGTATATGACATTTCATTTTCAGTGTTCATACAAAACTACATTGGAACACAGTCCTGTGCATTCATTTACCTGTTGCCTGTGGCTGCTTGCAAGCGACAACTGAGACCGTGTGGCTTGCAGAGCGGAAAAGGTTTGTTCTAAGGCCTTTTCCAGGCAGAGCTCTCCTCCCTGCGACGACAGAAGATCCAGGTCGTGGCAGCATTTCATGTGGTCAGCATAAACCGTTGGCTCTTTTAATCAGAGCGGCAGCGCCGTGGGCTGCGAGTGACCATCGCGTTTCCTAGAGAGAGGGCAGGGGTCGCGCTGCGACTCGTTGTCCTGTACCTGTGGCTGCTCAGGGTCTGAGACCTCTTAGCAGCTCCCTGTACTTTCCTGAGGGGCCTTGAGTTCTCTGTGGGCCCCTGGGAGGCCAGCAGGCCTCTGTCCAGGGCTCACAGGACGCTCCTCAAAGGCCGCTGATTTGGGGACACTTCTCCCTATGCTGCCAGAGTGACCCCAAGAGGGAGTTGCCTGCGGGGCCATCTGTGTGACAGCAGCCTGTGTGTGTGTGTGTGTGTGTGTGTGTGTGTGTGACAACAGGTCCGTTCATGTGACCTGGCCTTCCTCAGCACTGTCTGCTACAGGGGCAGAGTTCTAGGTTTGCTCTGGGAAAAGACCCCCGGTGATGGCAGGAAGAACCGAGAAGCCATGAAAGGACTGTGCAGGGCCCGGCAGGCCTGGGGTTGCCCCTCGGTGACTTGCAGGTCTCTCGCCCGCAGCCTGGCTCAGCCAGCGTGCCAGCCTGCTCCACCGGGAGAAGCACACCCTGAGAACCCATGGAAAGGAGCCTGGGCTGCTGGAACCCATTTCTTAAGAATTTGTGGCATGATAAATGTCAAAAACCAAAAGCCCTCTGTACTCTTTAAAAAACCATAGTAGCCATCCTAATGGGTGTGGGGTGGTTTTACTTCGTTTTGTTTTGAAATAAGGCACCATTTTTATCCAATGAAATGCACAGATCTTGTTTCCCATTAGAGGAACCCACATCCCATTAAGAGAGAACATTTCCAGAACTCTGGAAAGTTCCTCCTGACCTTTCCCAGGAGCCCCACCCACCCTGCCCACAGACTGCCGTCACCACAGAAGAGTCCCGCCTGTCCTTGTCCTTGAGGCAGGTGAGCTCACGCCGCGGGCATGGGGAATGAGAAGGCCCGCCTGTGGGCCCGGGGGGTCCGGGACCCCCTCCCCGCTGGGGAATGAGGTGCCCACTCCGTGTCCTCCAGAGCGAGGAGAGGGTCTGTGTTTGCAGTGTGCAGTTTCCCTTGGCACCGAGCTGTGTCCCGAGTCCAGGCGCCCGACCCCGCCTGGAGCTGCGCGCTGTTTGCTTTGGGAGGACCGGCACAGGATGCCCCGTCCTCTGCTGGATGACAGGAGAGCGGGAGAGTGATGTCAGCCCAGGTGCTTCCTGGAGGGAAGGTTCCTGAAGAGGGCCGGGACACGGAGCCAACGATGCGTCAGCGATGCTTACAATAGCTGTTGCCTGAGTTTGCTCAGTTTGCTCAGCTTTGAGAACGGTGCAGTTTTTATGAGCAGTAGGTTCCTGAAAACCTCGTGTCCCCCAAGTCCAGGCTGCTGCCCTGGAGGGCCTGTCTGGGGGAGGTAGGGGGCGCAAGCTCCATCTGGCTTTAGCGTGGATTTGCTGAGTGACAGTGCATGAGACTTTTCATCTTTCAGATGCTGCCTTTTTTCTTCTTTTTTTTTTCTCAAATATATTTTATTGATTTTTTTACAGTGAGGAAGGGAGAAGGACAGAAAGTCAGAAACGTCGATGAGAGAGAAACATGGATCAGCTGCCTCCTACACACCTCCCACTGGGGATGTGCCCGCAACCGAGGTACATGCCCTTGCCCGGAACCAAACCTGGGACCTTTCAGTCCTCAGGCCGACGCTCTATCCACTGAGCCAAACTGGTTTCGGCCAGAGCTGCCCTTTTTCATTTCTCCTTTAACAAGTGGCTACTTCTGCCAGGCACTTGGGGAATGGAACCGAGTAGGCCAGCTAGTGGAGGAGAGAGACCTGAGCAGGGGATAGCCTCACACATAAATATTTACGTAAGTGTGGGGAGGGGGCCACATTCAGACGGGGGGGGGGGGCATCAGGAAGGGTCCCTCCGAGGAAGTCACACCTGAGAAACTAGGAGGACTCACCAGTGACATAAGCTGAGGCTCAGGTCTCCAAGGTGGTGTGTGTGAAAGCCACCAACAGCACAGGGACAGAAGAGGAGGGGTGTAGCAGTCCTGAGCTGACAGCTCCTGGGGGTGTGGGCCCCTGGCGACCTGAGGCGAGAGCTCCTGGAGGTGGGGACATGACCTGGACCAGAATCTTTCTTTCCAGACTCCATGGCCAGATCCCAGGGCCTTTGGTGGCTTGGGCAGGAAGAGACGAAAGTTTCTACCGTATTTTCCAGCATATAAGATGACTTTTTAACCCAGGAAAATGTTCTCAAAAGTCGGGGGTCGAAATCAAATCTGATGTTTTTTAAATTTTTATTTGGTGTGTGTTGGAAGAGGGGTAGTCTTATAGGGCGAGTATATCCCAAACTTTATATTTTAACTGGAAAACTTGGGGGTCGTCTTATACGCCCAGTTGTCTTATATGCCGGAAAATACAGATATTTTAATTCTCTTCCCCAAACCAGCTTTCCTAACTCTGGTTTGGATGATGACGCTGGGGCTTATGCTCTTTTTCTCCCAAGATGTCAGGTTGGACTCGAGGGCCGGGGGTCAGGATCTTGTGCAGCGCTGAGCCCCAAATCTGCAGTGGACCCTCTGGTGAACTTTGACCCCCACTGACCAGCTGCGTGTTCACACGGCCAGCCTGCCCCCTCGCTCTGTCACATAGTGTCCCCTCCGTGCCCCGCACCCCGCAGCCCAGCTCTGTGGCTGCTTGATGCCTCCAGGTGATGGCTGGCAACTACTTCATGCATTCCTCAGAGATCTCATGTTTAAAGTGAAGGTCACACCCCAGCGAGCTTGGCTCAGTGGATAGAGCGTCGACCTGCAGACCAAAGTGCCCTGGTTCGATTCCTGTCAAGGGCACATACCTGGGTTGCAGGCTCCTTCCCGGCCCGGGGTCTGGTCAGAGCATGTACAGGAAGCAACCAATGTGTGTTTCTGTCACATTGATATTTCTCTCTGTCTTTCCCTTCTCTTCTGCTCTCTAAAAATCAATGGAAAAATAACCTCAGGTGAGGATTAAAAAAAATAATAATGATGATAAAAATTAAAGTGAGGGCCAGTAAATGGAGCAAACAAAAATGGGATGGGATGCAGACAACAATCTGGCTCTGCTTCAGATCCCAGGCGGCATCCCCCTCCCCTGTTTTTCTTTAATATGGTAAACTATATATAACACAAAACGTATCATCTTAATCTTTTTTAAGTGTATAGATCAGTAGCACTAATTATATTCTCATTGTTGTGCAGCCAATCCCCGGAACTCCTTTCATCTTGCATGAATGTTAGACATCTTTTAAGAAATAAACAAAGTAATTCAAAAATCAACTGCCAGAAGCTGGCTTTATTCTTCTCTGTCATCGCCTCTCCCAGCCACTTCCCGCCCCTCCTCGGGTGCTGGTCCCCGGCCTGTCATGGCTCTGGGGTGTCCCCGCGGCCTAGGGCACAGGGGCAATCGCTGCCCAGGTCGATCTGGTCTGTTCCCCCTTCCCCATGGGCTTGCAGGTTGCTGACTGCCCTGGGGGAACTGTTTTAAAGCTGGGGTGGCAGGAGGGACATGGCATTCACAGGCCCAGTGGGCACTAGCACTGTGGGAAGGCTCTTTCTCTGGTGGGGGGTCCTGCACACCCTACCACTAGCAGCGCCCTCCTGCCCTCCACTTCCGGTTCTTAACACATCTTTCATTCTGAATCTTGCTTCCCCGTGGGCTGCACACTCCCTGCAGGCTGGTGAACATGGAAGATGTGAGCCCCACGTTTATTGGTAGCATCGGCACTTTCCATTTTGTGGTTTTCCATCGTAAAACAAGAAGGGAAAATGCAGGAACACGGTGGCTTTTGCTTTGTTAGCTGTTTAGTAGCAAAACCCTTTATTTTAAGGAAATCTTTCCTGGCAATGGTGTTGTAGGAGAAACCAGCAACATTCCTCTGGTTGAGCAAGCCAGGGCGCCCTCACCCCCAAAGCCCACGCACCCTGAGGCTCCTCTGACCCACGCAGCCTAGCTTGCAAACCCTCATCAAATTGCGCAGGCGCCTCACAGAGGGGCAGCAACTGGGGCCCCCACCATGCTGACGCTGATGCCCCGTGAGGTGAGCTCACACATAAAAGTCCAGACTGAGCCCTGGCCGGTTTGGCTGGGTGGATAGAGCGTTGTCCTGCAGACTGAAGGGTTTCAGGTTCGATTCCGGTCAAGGGCATGTACCTTGGTTACCCGCACATCCCCAGTGGGAGCTGTGTGGGAGGCAGCTGATCAATGTTTCTAACTCTCTATCCCTCTCCCTTCCTCTATGTAAAAAAAATCAATAATAGATATATTTTTTTTTAAAAGAAAAGAAAAGCTCTATTTTTTTTTAAAGTCCAGATTGGACTAGGGTGTGTTTGGTAGACACATCTAGTCACGAGGACGGTCCAGAGATGGGGGACGCTGACGACACCTTGCCATGCTAGCAGTCGGCAGCTGTGCATCGCTGCAGGCGGCCCAGGACCAAACCAGAGAGGATGGAACTTGCATTGCCACGATGTGTCCACCATCTGGATACCATTGCTGACATGTACACATAAAGAACTATTTGACATTGAAACGGACTCAAGCATTTTTTGTTCTTATACATTTATTTCTAGTATGCAGAGGCAAGATATTTTTGAAGAAAAGAAACAGGGGAGAGTGATTGATATAGAGGCAGGGAGGCATTGAACAGGCTGTCAAGCTACAGGGGGAAGGCTGGGGAAGGTGGGGGGCGGAGGCTGGGGGAGATCAACCGAAGGACTTGTATGCATGCATATGAGCATAACCAATGAATGAAAGATACTGGGGTGGGGGGGGCAAGTGGGGACAAGTGCTGGGGGATAGGGGAGGCTAGGGGAAGGATAATGGGGGGGGGAAGGAAAACATATGTACTACTATTAAATCTAAGTTATACTGCAAAAACTAAAAATAAAAAAAGCTCTCTCTTTTTTTTTTAAGTCCAGATTGGAAGCACAGGTTGGGGGCGACACCGTGTAACGCATGAAGTAGGATGTGTGTCACGTAGGGTGTGTTCGGTGGGCACATTCAGAAAGAAGAAACACGAGCACTTCAGGTTCACAGGGGGCAGCATAGAATCTCTTTCCTGATATCTAGCAAAGTGAACAAAAACTAGCAAAATACACTTTCCAAAAATTCACCAGCAGCACCCAGTACGGAGGAACGCTGTGTGCTTCACACTTCAGAAGCGGGGGCCAGGAAGAGAAACGGGAGACGCCAGCACCGTGTCCTGGGGCGTGGCTCCCTCCTCCTGCCATAACGCCTTGGAGGCAGCAGGAGAGAAACCAGTGTCCTCAGGCCTTGAGGGGGCTGACATGAGCCTGCCAGTGTGGAAAGAGTGGACTCATGGGTGAGAGGCAGCCCTGGGAGAGGGGGGGTGTTGGGTGGAGGGACCCTGGGGACTGCTGCTCTCCCGCCCGGTGCCGGGGGCTCAGCTGCAGGTCCCGTGTTTGAGCTTCTCTCCGCTGCCCCCAGTCCTTGTGCCCGGCTTTTCATCCTCCATCCTGTCTCCTTGCAGGACTCCTGTTCTGGGCCTCCTCTCTGCATCCTGGGCTTCCCATCGCCATGAACTTGCCTAGGCACCGACCTCCAAAGCCTCCGCCAGCCTTCCCTGTGCACCCTCTGCCTCTCGTGCCCCCCACGACCCACCCTGGTTCCCGTAGGCCTGCTGCTGCTGATGGTCCCTGCGTGACAATCGAGGGTGGTGTTTAGGAGTAAAGTTGAGGGCCTGCACCCACAGCGGTATATTTTTATTTTATTTATTATTATTATTATTTTAATATATATTTTATTGATTTTTTACAGAGAGGAAGGGAGAGGGACAGAAAGTCAGAAACATCAATGAGAGAGAAACATGGATCAGCTGCCTCCTGCACACGCCCTACTGGGAATGTGCCCGCAACCAAGGTTCATGCCCTTGACCGGAATCGAACCTGGGACCTTTCAGTCCGCAGGCCGATGCTCTATCCACTGAGCCAAACCGGTTTCGGCAATATTTTTAAATCCTTATTTTTTTAAGTAGTTCTGATTAAAAAACAAAAAGACAAAAAAGACAAACACAAACATTCTGTGTTCACCATCCCGCTTGAGAAGTAACATATTACAGATAGAATCTACATGGCAGAACTGCTGCAGTGATAGTCTGTGGGGTGTTAACATTGTGTGTGTGTGTGTATTTTTTTAGGTGGGTTCCTACTCCTAAGTGATATATACCCCTGTCTCCGGTAGCTCATACATCTGTGTCGACACTCACATCTTCACCTGTGTCTGCAGCTGCATCCATCTCCACATCAATCTGTCTGCACCTCCTTCTCCTCACCCACGGTGAGCGAGCCCATAGTTGACATGTGTCACTCTGGTTCACGCCTGGGTACCTGTGGAGCTGCCAGATGGGCCATTCCCGGGGTTTTCCACATAGAATACAACAACATTTTCATTGTGCCTTTCCCCTTTCATAAAGGAAAATCATATAGGGTAGCAAAGCAAGTGTGTGTGGGGGGAGGGGGACTCAGTAGCTCGCACTTTTGAGTGACGCATGTCCAATGACAGCCTGAGTGGCTCCAGTGGAAACTCCTGACTCAGGTCAGCAGCCCAGCCCAGTGGCAGAAGGGCAGACAGCAGAGGGCGTCCTGACTCTGCCCCAGAGCAAAGCTTTCTTTCTCCCAAAGATTTTAAAAAATGTATACATTTTATTGATTTTTTACAGAGCGGAAGGGAGAGGGATAGAAAGTCAGAAACATCGATGAGAGAGAAACATCAATCAGCTGCCTCCTGCACGCCCCCCACTGGGGATGTGCCCGCAGCCGAGGTACATGCCCTTGACCGGAATCGAACCCGGGACCCTTCAGTCCTCTGTCCAACGCTCTATCCACTGAGCCAAACCAGCCTCGGCTCTCCCAAAGATTTTTAAAAAATTGATTTTTAGAGATAGAGAAAGGAAGGAGAGAGAAAGAGAAACATGAATGGGAGAAACATCAACTGGCTGCCTCCTGTAACTCCCCCTACTGGGTGGGGATCGAGCCCACAACTGGGCATGTGCCCTGACCCGGAATGGAACCAGCAACCTTTCGGTGCACCAGCTTTTTGTTTTGTTTTTTTTCTTTAAAAAATATTGGGTCCCTTTCTCTATCTATTTCCCTCTGAGTGAGGTTATCTTTTGGCCAAATAGCTGATGCAAAGCTCTCTCATAAAGTCAGACAGCGGCATCGCTCACGTTTTGTTGGCTGTCATTTAAGAGTGTGTCTGAGGGGGTGGTGTAAAATGCAGGAAGATAGTGCTTGCAGGTTACCTAGTTGTTTGCTTACATAGAATTCCTTGTTGTTGCTGCCCCTTTTTCTCTTCCCTGTTCTGTGTACCTGGAGAGAGGCAGGTTGGTGGAAGCATCCTCTTTCCTCTACAGCTCCAGAACCATCCTTTCCAGTCACCCTCTGCACTGGTAGCATCTCCATGGTGATCGCAGCCCACATCAGCTCTACATCCTGGACTGCAGGCCCACGGAGGTTGGGATGGATGTGGGCGAGGTACTTCATGTGTTGGATGTGGGACCTGGCTTGGTTTGTGTTAGCAGAATGCCTAATAGCACCAAAAAGCTTCAGTTAGAGGGTAGGCATTCCCAAATTGTCAGATGGCCACCTCCATCTTAGTGGCCTTTGGGATGAATACTTTCGTTGACTTGGTCTGCATTCCAGGAAAAGTATGATATCGTTTGGGAGAAATTGGTATGGTCATTTTACCTCAAAGCAGGACAGAGCTGGGTTGTCATTCCGGAGGTTGCTCCAATGCCGGGGGCACTGGAATGGATGGGGCAAGGTCACTGTGGTTTGAATTGTGTGTGTGTGTGTGTGGTAAAAAAATAGAATAAAATTTATCACCTTAATAATTTTAAAAATATGCATTTTATTGATTTTTTTACAGAGAGGAAGGAGGAGGGATAGAGAGTTAGAAACATTGATAAGAGAGAAACATCAATCAGCTGCCTCCTGCACACCCTCCACTGGGGATGTGCCTACAACCAAGGTACATGCCCCTGACCGGAATCGAACCTGGGACCCTTGAGTCCACAGGCCGACTCTCTATCCACTGAGCCGAACCGGTCAGGGCTCACCTTAATAATTTTTAAGTGTACACTTAGGTACACTTACATTGTTGTGGAGCAGACCACCAGAACTTTTTCATCTTGCAGAGTTGAAACTGTCCCCATTAAACAACTCTCCGGCCCCTGCTTCCCGGCCCCTTGCAACCAGCCACTACTTCACTTTCTGTGAATTTGGTGACTCTAGGAACCTCATGTAAGTGAAATTATACAGTCTTTGTCTTTTTTTGACCAGGTTATTCCACTTAGCATAACGTCGTCAAGATTCACCCATGTTGCAGTGTGTCTGACTTCCTTCCTATTGAAAGAAGCCAAAGAGTGTCTCGTTGTCTGGATATACCACACTTTGCTTATTCATCGATGGACACGTGGGTGGCTTTTGTGACTCATGCATCCACGGGCACGGTGTACAGAGTTCTCCTGATGACCTTACTTTCTGTTCTTTGAGTATATACCCAGAAGCAGGATTGCTGGATCAGATGGTAATTTGATTTTAATTTTTTTCAGGAACTTCCATACTGGTTTTCATAGTGGCTGCACCATTTTACATTCCCACCGGCAGTGCACAAGTGTTCCAGTTTCTCAACATCCTTACCAACACGAAGTTGTTGTGTTTTTTTAAATATGTTTTTATTGACTTTAGAGAGAGGAGGGGTGAGAAGGAAACATCTATTGGCTGCCTCCCACACACACCCTACTGAGGATGAAGCTTGAAACTCAGGCATGTGCCCTAACCGGGAATTGCATTGGTGCCCCTCTGGTGTATGAGGTGACTCTCAATCAGCCGGGCCACACCAGCCCATTGATGTGTGTGTGTGTGTGTGTGTGTGTGTGTGTGTGTGTGTGTGTGTTTAACAGCAGCATCCTTCTGGGTGTGAGGTGATATCTCATTGTGGTTTTGATTTGCATTCCCTTCATGATCAGTGATATTGAGCATCTTTTCATGTGCTTTTTGGTCATTTGCATATCTTCTTTGGAAGAGTGTCTATTTACATCCTTTGCCCGTTTTCCAACCGGGCGATTTAATTTTTTACTCTTGATTTGCAGAAGTTCTTTATATATTCTGCAGATGAACTCCTTATCACCTATATGATTTGCAAATATTTTCTCGCATTCCATGGGTTACATGTTCACTGTTGAATGCATCCGTGGACAAACAACGTTTTTCAGTCTGACGGAGGCCTCCAGGAGTTGGTTTCTGTTAAATAAATGTCCGTGGGGCCCAAAACTCTGTAGGCAGTTTTCTTGCTTCCGGTGCCGCATGGTGGGGCCGGGGGACTCTCTGGGCACATTTGGGCAGCTCTTCTGATTTTCCTCCTGCCTGACGCTCGTAAATGTGGAATTTGTGAAAGTTCATCATGGCGAAGCGAGTGTTGTCCCTGGGGTTTGCTGAAGCTGATACCTTCACTTGAAGGAGAGAGAGAAACTCAAGCATGGGATAGGCAGCTGGTCCCAGATGCCTTTCTTGGGGGAGGAGGGGGGCGGGTCCCTGTGGACAGTGCAGAGAGAGCCAGATCCTAGTGTCAAACCCAAAAAGCAGAAAACCCGTGGAAAGGGTAAGCATTGCTTTGCTAAAAATAAAAAGTAGAAACAAAAGGTTTTAACTAATTATGGAGAGCACCTCTTGAGGTTGCCAACCATCTTTGTTCAGTACTCCAAGTGCTCTTGGAGCCTGAGCTCCTACTGGGTCCTGGATTCAGAGCTCTGGGTAGCACGGGAAGTTGGGGAGTCAGAGGAGCAGGGGAATGGTGGGGGGAAGGGGGCATGCTGCTGTCTTGGCGGATTACAGCAGGATCACACACACATACACACACACACACACCACACACCACACACACACAACACACCACACACACACTACACACACACACACACACACACACACAACACACACACATATATCACACCCACACACACACCCACACACACACCACACACACACACACCACACACACACACACCACACACACACACACACTCACACACACACCACACATACACACACATACACACACACACACACCACACACACACACACACACCACACACACACCACACACACACACACACACACACACACACACACACGGCTGGCCTCCAACTTCAGGTCACCTCCCCTGTCTCAGCAAGAAATGAAACAAATGCAAAACCACTTGCCGACCCACATCCAGATCATGTGTCCAGTACTAGGAGGGTTGTGGGGTGGGGGGGCGGGAATCTTGGAGGCAGACTCCTTCCCCTCCACTCCCTCTCATCTGTAGTCCAAGTCAGGCCACATGGTTGTGCTATGGTGGAAAGTACCGCAGGGAATCAGGTGTTGTCTAGTCTTTTTTTAAATATATATAATATATCTTATTGATTTTTCGCAGAGAGGAAGTGAGAGGGATGGAGAGCCAGAAACATCGTTGGGAGAGAAACACTGATCAGCTGCCTCCTGCACACCTCCTAGTGGGGATGTGCTCACAGCCCAGGTACATGCCCTTGACCAGAATCGAACCTGGGACCTTTCAGTCCGCAGGCCGATGCTCTATCCACTGAGCCACACCGGTTACGGCTGTTGTCTAGTCTTTCACATCCTTCCTTTCCATTTCCCTCTACAATTACAAAAAGGTGCCAAAATTTTTCTCTGCCCCCCAATTATGGGCTGAATTGTGTCACCCGCAAAGTCATAGGTAGAAGCCCTGACCCCCAGTGCTTCAGACTATGACTGTATTTGAAGAGGAGGGTCTTTAAGAAGGTGATTAAGCTGAAAATACGATTTTTTAAAAGAGCAGATCCTAATCCAATTCGACTGGTGTTCCTATAAGGACACAGACACGCATGGAGGGAGGATCATGCGAGGACACAGGGAGACAATGGCCTTTACCAGCCGAGGACAGAGGCCTCAGAAGAAACCATCCATCTGGAAGAAAGTACATTTCTGCTGTTCACGCCCCCCAGGCTGTGGTACTTCGTTAGGGTGACTCCCTGCAAACTGACCCAGCTGCCCCATCTCACCCTTCCTTCTCCTGGTAGAACAGCGCGAGTCACTCATTAACTCCCACAGCAGTTTGTCATGTCTTTGTTGGTGCGAAACTCCCAAGACGCACTGGTAGTGTTGGCAAGTGGCTGGGAGCTGGGAGCCGGCATCCTGTTGCAAATGGGTACGCTCCTTATTAAAATGCCACCGCAGCCCTCCGCTCCCGGCGCTCTTGGCAGCAGCCCCACTTCACGTTCCAAATAGGAAAAGGTGGGTTGATTTAGAGACTCGGCCGTCGCTAGGCGTTACCTTGATTTATGTAAAAACAATATTAACTGGCCGAACAACAATGGCTCCCCATCCACCTGGGCCCGCGGAGCTCATAAAACAGGCACATTAATCTCCATTGTGCTGACACGGAGCTGTACCAGCAGTTCTTCCGAGTGGAGAGACGTGTCATGGTGTGCCAAACGCACGTTGACTTGGTTCGGGATTGTGTTAAGTGGTTCCAAAAAAAACGAACTTGTATATTTTCTCTAAGGAAGCGCTTGTGTATTATTTCAGCTCAAAACATCTCCAGAACACAATCGCTTAATCAGGAATCAGAATCAGCATTTGTTGGGCGGGCCCGGGCCGGAGGGCCTGCTGCCTGAGATGCGGCCGCCCCCCTGGGCACCCACCAGGAGCTCTTGGGGTGCTTCAGAAAGGAGCCTGGCCGGGGCAGTTCCTGTTTTGACTCCCTGGGATTCAAAGATACCCTGGAAGTCTGTTCGCCCACTTGAGCGCAGAGGGTCCAGGACGCCGTTCCACACGCTGTGCCGTGTGGGACTCCTGAGGAAACCGGCCCCAAAGAATGACTTCATGAGAGGGAAACGAAAATTTGCCTTTTCTTCTTCTTTTCCCCCCCTCATTTCCCAAGGGAGGGCTAATCTTAAGGAACACAGAATCTCTGGAGGCCAATAAACCGGAGTGCAAGAAGCAAGATTATTTCATTGTTGCCACCATGAAATAGAGTTTGTTTTCATTGCGTTTCTTTTTTCCCTTCAGGAAAGCGCTGGGTAGGAGCCCTGATAGATTATTCTTGCACCCCTGGTTCTGACTTTCCCCCCATTGTTCCAGCTGCCTTGTTATCACCGAGATCTCTGTCAAGTTCAATGCCATTCTTGTTTCATGTACTTGTTCCCACCACCGCTGGGCTGCCTGCCTGCCCCTGCCCGAGGTTCCAAGGGTGATGGCATGTGGCCCCGCTACCACCCTTTCATGTTGCAAACCACCTCATGTCCCTGAAACATGGTGGCCACTCGGCTGGACTGTCCACTGGGGATTTTCCGGCTCAGCAGCGGGCAGCAGGGCTTCTGCCTGGACCCAACACCTCTCTGTGCACTTGCGGGTGCCTTGGTGGTGGGGTTCAGAGAGGAGCTGGCCTGCTGTAGGTCAGGTCATGTGCGTCTGATCGTGAGGAAGCATTTATGTAAAGAAACATGTAACCAGAGGCATAGTGGGCCTGGGGCGCTGCCTCAAATGCCAGGTCAAGGGCGGGGACCTTAAGCATCGTGCAGGGAATTGAAGTGCTTTCACGTGCATTCTGGCTGTTAAATGTGTGGGCTCTCACTGTTGGGGTGCAGTTCAGACAGAGGGAGAGTTTAGGCAAGGAACAGGGGCCGGAGCTGGGTGGGGTCCCATTTTCTCCAGCTCCCAGAAGGAGCCATAAGGGGCCTCCGGGGTGTAGGGACCGAGGCCTGGGGAGACTGGCATTCTGACGCAGAGGGTAGTGAGGTCAGAGAGATGGCTGGTCGAATAACTTATGGGGACTCAGCATCTGTATCCCTCTGTAACCTCCCAGAAACAGGGGTCCAGGGATGCAGAGGCCCTCCCCAGAAAGCTCAGACATCCCCAGCCTGGCACTGGTGTGTATCTGCCCCCACCCAAGCCTCCCAAGGTGGCTCTGGGCAGCTGCACCTGCCATGGGCCCCGGAGTCACTGCTCCCCAAAGCGTGGCGAGCCGGCACGGCCACAGCATGCTCAGCCCTGGGCACCTTATGTGCCACGCCAGCTCAGCCAGGTTCGGTGACCCTGAGAGGGGAAGGGGAAGGGTTGAGAGGAGACAGACCAGAGAATGGAAGCTGGGTCTGGGTCGGACGCTGCTTCTCTGATAGAGAGCGCCACGGACTACAAGCCGTGTCTTTGTTTTATAGTCAGAAGCCACGAGGCAAAATAAGGGCGTGGTCAAGATGTTTGCAGTGTTCTCGTGAGTTCTGATCCTACTCAATTACATGCAGCTGGTCAAGCTTTGTTTCCTTGCAGCCTCTATCACTCAGGCACGCGGGGCCACGTGTTCGGACTGACAACTACAGCTATAGGTTCACGCTGACAACTACAGCTGTTGGCTATCACTGTGCTGGGCGGGCTCTGCCCTCCACGCTGGGACTTGCACGTGGCCATGAGAGGACTGTGCCCTCTCATCAGTGCGAGGCTTGAACCTGTGCAAACTCTGTAGCCGCATCCCACACCAAAGAGTGTGGAAAGCTCTGTTCCTCTGGAAGGAGTGTTTTTCCCATGAAAACGCCATCCTTGTTTGTGGTGGTGTCAGCTGTCAGCACTGCCCTGCTTCTGCTTTGGGATTATCTTCCAAGCCTTGGAGAAGAAGAAAGAGGTTGAGTCCCTCCCATCTGGCACTGGGACCCAGACCCGCTGCGGCCTCACTTGTCACGTGGGCTCCAGGAATTCTGTGTGAGGGCTGTTCCTTATCAGAGATGCGCTCGGCACACGTAGGAGTATTGCTCAGGACTATCTTATCCCAACATTTAAAAATATATATAGATTTTATTGATTTTTTTACAGAGAGGAAGAGAGAGGGATAGAGAGTTAGAAAGATTGATGAGAAAAAAACATCAATCAGCTGCCTCCTGCACACTCCCTAGTGGGGATGTGCCTGCAACCAAGGTACATGCCCTTGATCAGAATCGAACCTGGGACCTTTCAGTCTGCAGGCCAACACTCTATCCACTGAGCCAAACCCGTTAGGGACCAATCTTTTTTTAAAAAAATATTTTTATTGCTGAAGCTGGTTTGGCGCAGTGGATAGAGCGTCGGCCTGCGGACTGAAAGGTCTCGGGTTCGATTCCGGTCAAGGGCATGTACCTTGGCTGCGGGCACATCCCTAGTGGGAGGTGTGCAAGAGGCAGCTGATCGATGTTTCTCTTTCATCGATGTTTCTGACTTTCTATTCCTCTTCCTTTCTCTCTGTAAAAAAATCAATAAAATATATTTAAAAATAAAGAAATATTTTTATTGATTTCAGAGAGGAAGGGAGAAGGAGAGAGAAAGATAGAAACATCAATGATTGACCAGCTGCCTCCTGCACACCTCCTACTGGGGATCAATCCCATAACCCAAGCATGTGCCCCTGACCGGAATCGAACCCAGGATCCTTCAGTCTGCAGGCCAACACTCTAATCACTGAGCCAAACCAGCTAGGGCATTGTCCCAACCTTTTAACAGAGAATGCTGAACTGTTGTTCACAGGAGAAGTATAGGGTAGCCTCTTATTAACTCTGGTCACAACATTTTCATTCACTGATTAGCACATAACCTATGTGTGTTTCTGTCTAAAGACACCATATTGAATATACTGGTATAGGGTGTCCCTCCAAATGTATACACACACTTTGAATAATTATAAAGGCAGTGTTTACTAAAATACATTTTATTTTCAAAATTGAACTATCAACTGTTAAAGTGTATATAGATTTTTGGGGAACACCCTGTATATTGTTGCTTCTTAAATATTGAACTCACGGACAACAGTGCTAGGTTAGACCTCTTGGTTCCCTGCAAATGAGTGGGGACATAGCAGTCCTTACCCTCTTTAGGGACCACAGACCCCTTAAGTAGCTTGGTAAGCTCTATGGACCCCTAAAACCATCATCAGTTGTCTACCTTCATACACAGATGGATGCTAAACCTTAGCTAGAGGTCAGTGAAAATGCCCACTTTCCCATACAAGCTCATGGATGCCCCGAACTCTCCCCATGGGGCCCTTACAGAATTAGCTAAGAAGCCCTGTGACAGGGATGTACAGACAGACGAATGGTCGAGAGTTGTACACAACTGCCTGGGAGAGGCGTATGCGAAAGTGTGGGCTGTGCAAGCAGGGCCCCACCTCCTCCATCTCCCAAGCCTCCACCCCCCCCGACTCTGCCTGACGGGGGGTGGGGGGGGGGGGGGGGGCGGCAGGACTCCAGATGGAACAATTGGTTACGTTGGGTTTCATGTTTGGTCAGAGGCAGAGTCCATTCACAATGCCGTGCAAGCATCTCCAGAACGTTTCCATCTTTCCCAGCTGAAACTCTCTCCCTTAAACAATAAATTCCCATTTCCCCTTCCCCTCAACCCTTGGCAACCACTATTGTGCTTCTATGAGTTTGAAAGCTCTCTCAATATCTTATATAAGTGGAGCCATACAATATTTGTTTTATTGTGGCTGGATTATTTTGCTTAGCATAATGTCCTCGAGGTTCACCCACATTGTGTCATGAGTCAGCATTTCCTTCCTCACAGAGAGTGCATAAGGTGGAGTAATGTTCCATTGTACATTCTGTTAGCAACTCATCCTTCCGTAGCCACTGGGTTGTTCCCCTTTTTGGCTGCTGTGCACAGGAGGAAGTACAAGGAAGGATGCTTTTAGAACTTTAAAAAATCCCTACCTTGCTGAAACCGGTTTGGCTCAGTGGATAGAACGTCGGCCTGCAGACTGAAAGGTCCCAGGTTCGATTCTGGTCAAGGCCATGTACCTTGGTTGGGGGCACATCCCCAGTAGGGAGTGTGCAAGAGGCAGCTGTTGATGTTTCTGACTCTCTATCCCTCTCCCTTCCTCTCTGTAAAAAAAATCAATAAAATATATTGAAAAACAATAAAAACTAAAAATCCCTACCTTTGTGAATGTTAGCATTTTAGGGTTTTTTTTTGCACTTGAAAAGAAGATTGGCAGGAATCCCAAGTCATTTTAGGTATAAGGTTTCATTTCATTGCCCTCAAGCTGCTGGCACACGTGGTTGCCTGGGTACACCAGCGTGGTAACCTGCCGCCTCTGTGCTCACTCAGGCCAGTGCTCGTCTGCAGCCGATGTCCCATTTGTTCATGAGGCAAAGGCCAGATCGAGGGCTCCATGTGGAGGCCCTAACTCCCGAACCCTGCATGAGTGCATAAAACCAGCCAGGAATTCCACTCTTGTGGGAGAAGGGTGCTCTGAATAACGAAGGGTGGAAAGTAGCCTCTTGTGGGAAACTAGGGTGACAGGTAGCTCTGCCCAGTCCCAAAGTCACCACCAGGCAGTGGCCATCCTTGACTGCACAGTAGAAAACATGTGGTTGTTGAAAAGAGAGGTGGCATTCAGAAGGCCTTGGCCAGAGAGGAGAGGGTGGGCGTGGCAGGGGTGCCTGAGAGCTGGGAGGGGAGGGGGAAGAGGAGATGAGGGAGGGGCCTCCTTCCGGCCTGAGGTCTGGTCTCCAGGGCTTGCTAGTCAGGTACACGGCCACTTGCATTCACTGTCTTCTCCGATTCTTTCTAGAATCGGTGCAGGCTGTGTGCACAGAGGTGAACTCTACCCTTACGGAGGAGGAGCATGGGCCGGTCTCAGGGATCCTGGGTCTGTAGGGACCTTTAGTCATGTCAGCAAGACCCGGAGCAAGAGAAGAGAAAAGAGACTCAGAAACCAGCGGTCTTCCCTTGACCCAGGGTGCGGTCGACTGTGTAATACCCCATGGTCCCGGGCTCCATATTAGTGAGCGTTTCCTGCCCTCTAGTGGTGACATGAACAAGGACCACACTGTGTCTCATACATTGGCCCGGAGAGGACTCGGCTACAGTGTCATCACTGACTGGCACACTGTTTTATTATTTTTTAAAATATATTTTTATTGATTTTTCACAGAGAGGAAGGGGGAGGGATAGAAAGTCAGAAACATCGATGAGAGAGAAACATCGATCAGCTGCCTCCTGCACTCCCCCCACTGGGGATGTGCCTACAGCCATGGTACATGCCCCCCACCAGAATCGAACCTGGGACCTTTCGGTCTGTAGGCTGACGCTCTATCCACTGAGCCAAACCGGTTTTGGCTGGCACACTATTTTAAAACACATATAAGTTTGTACATGCTATGTGTTAGGTGCTATGGGTGAGTGAGATGAATTGTAGAGCTAAAGCATAAGTTTGTACAATTTATGTGTTGGGTGCTATAGATGGATGAGATGATTACGTAGGCTTATCACTGAAAATCCCTAGGTCCTAACCTCCAGTGCCTCAGAATGTGACTCTATTTGGAGATGGGCCTTTAAAAAGGCAATTATATTCTTCTCAAGTTCACATGGAACATTCCCCAGGAAAGACCATGCATTAGGTCAGTGGTCAGCAAACCGCGGCTCGTGAGCCACATGCAGCTCTTTGGCCCCTTGAGTGTGGCTCTTCCACAAAATATTACGGACCCTAATTAAGTTACTAACAATGTACCTACCTATATAGTTTAAGTTTAAAAAATTTGGCTCTCAAAAGAAATTTCAATCATTGTACTGTTGATATTTGGCTTTGTTGACTAATGAGTTTGCCAACAGCTGCATTAGGCCATAAAATAAGTCTCAATACATTGAAAAGAACTGAAATAGTACAAATCATCTGGTATAACATCAATGGATTAAAATTAGAAATTACTAACAGAAGTAAATTTGGGAAACTCACAAATATGTGGAAATTAAACAACATAGTACCAAATAACCAATGAGTCAAAGAAGAAATCATAAAGGAAATTAGAAAATACTTGAGATGCATGAAAACAAAAAACCCCACAACATACCAAAAACTTATGGGATTCAGCTAGAACAGTGCTCAGAGAGAAATTTAAAGCGATAAGCACCTATATTAGGAAAGAAGAAAAATTTCACACGAATAATCTAAATTTTCACCTTCAAAAACTTAAGAAACTGGAAAAAGAAGGACAAACTAAAAGCAGACGAAAGGAAAGAATAGATTAAAATGGAGGTGAGGAAAACAGTAAAACAATAGAGAAATCAGCAAAACCAAAACTTGATTTATTAGAAGGTCAACTAAGTCGAGATAACCTTTTGCTAAACTAACCAAGAAAAAAAGTAAGACTCACATTAGTTAAATCAGAAATGAAAGACGGGACATTACTACCAATGTTACAGGAGGAAAAAAAGGATGATAAGGGAATACTATAAATAGTTGTATGCTGTGGCATAAATAGTGCTCTCTTTAAGATGTCTGTGTCCTGTTCCATGGACCCCCTTATGTGTTATCTAACATGGTAAATGGAATTTTGAAGACATGATTAAATTAAGGACGTGGATATGGGAGTCTTGCCTTGGATTACCTGGAGAGTTCCCATTAATCACAAAGGCCCTAAAAAGAGAAAGAAGGAGGCAAGAGCCTGAGAGTCTTTTAAAAAATATATATTTTATTATTTTGGGTCTTTTTTACAGAGAGGAAGGGAGAGGGATAGAGATTTAGAAACATCGATGAAAGAGAAAGATCAATCAGCTGCCTCCTCTCCCCCTCCACCGGGGATGTACCTGTAACCAAGGTACATGCTCTTGACCGGAATCAAACCTGGGACCTCTCAGTCTGCAGGCAGATGCTCTATCCACTGAGCCAAACTGGTTTTGGCAAGAATGTGAGAATCTTGACGATAGGATGCTGCTGGCTTTGAAGATGGAGGAAGGGGCTACAAGCCAAGGAACACAGATATCTTTCAGAAGTTGGAAAGGCATGTCCTAACTGGTTTGGCTCAGATAGAGCATTGGCCTGCGGACTGAAAGGTCCCAGGTTCAATTCTGGTCAAGGGCATGTACCCTGGTTGCGGGCACATCCCCAGTGGGGGGTGTGCAAGAGGCAGCTGATCGATGTTTCTCTCTCATCGATGTTTCTAACTCTCTCTCTCTCCCTTCCTCTCTGTAAAAAAATCAATAAAATATATATTTTTAAAAAAAGAAGTTGGGAAGACAAAGGGACATCTTTCCCCCTAGGAATCTCCAGAGGGAATGTAATCTTACCAACACTTGATTTTTTAGCCCAGGGAAATCCATCTCAAACATCTGACCTCAGAAACTGTCTATTAAATTTGTGCTGTTTTAAGCCACGAGTTTTGTGGTAATTTGTTACAACGCAATAGGAAACAAATACATGTGCCAACATCTTAGACAACCTAGATGAAGCAGGGAGTGATAACTGGTGGGCACAGAGCTTTTTCAGGAGGAGATGAAGATATTCTGGAATCAGGCAGCTTATGATGTTGCACAACTTTTACAATATACTAACAAGCACTAAACTGTATACTTTAAAAGGGCGAATCTTATGGAATGTGAATGACGTGACATTAAAAAAGCATGAAAGTCTGGCCCTGGCTCTTGTGGCTCAGTTTGCTGAGTGTCGTCCTATTCGATACCCAGTCATGGCACATGCCCAGGTTATGGGTTTGATCCCCGGTTGGGGTATGTGCAGGAGGCAACTGATTGACGTCAATGTTTCTCTCTCTCTCCCTCTCCCTTCCTCTCTCTCCGAAGTCAATAAAAACATATTTTTAAAAAATCATGATAATCCAAACCAGAGAGAGAGAGAGAGAGAGAGAGAGAGAGAGAGAGAGAGAGAGAGAAAGAGAGAGAGAGAGGCTTGATCCCCTTGATTAGAGGGACTGTTGGTGTGTTTGGGACACAGCTGGGGAAGTGAGGGAACCCTTTAATCAGGAAGCCCCCTTTGAGGTGTGTCTTGCAGAGGGTGAGGGTGGAATAACAGACCAGCAGCATAAAAATCGGTTGTTTGGTTGAAGCACTTTGTATTTTTTTCTAAAGTCTTCTTCCAAAGTAAAATAAATGTCTTTTTGGTTAGGAGCCGGTTTGCTGGAGCGTATTTGTGCTGGTGGGCAGAGCTCTGCCCCCTCTCGCCGGGCGGGAGGAGACACACGGGGGCGAGCTGAGGTTGGGTGATGGGAAGGAACAGTGTCTCATTGTTTTTGTTTTGTTAGGTGTGATGGTGTTACTGTGTTAAAAATGCTTGTCTCTTCATATCTCTTGGAATATTTAGGGATAAAATTTGTGTGAATCTGGTGGAAAACATTTTAGCAAAAAGGGGAAAAAAAGAGATAAAGCAGATATGGCAAAATGTTAATAATTTTAAGATCTAACTGGGCTTATAGAGGGTCCATTTAATATGTTCTTAGATATAGAGATAGGTAGAGAGATAAGTATCTGTAGGAAAATAGCTCTCTCTCGATCTCTATCTATCTACCTAGAGAATTTCCATTTAAAAAGTAGCTGAGCCCTAACTGGTTTGGCTCAGTGGATAGAGCATCGGCCTGGAGACTGAAGGGTCCCAAGTTCGATTCCAGTCAAGGGCATGTACCTTGGTTACGGGCACATCCCCAGTGGGGGGGTGGTGCAGGAGGCAGCTGATTGATGTTTCTCTCTCATCGATGTTTCTAACTCTCTCTCCCTCTCCCTTCCTCTCTGTAAAAATCAATAATAATAATAATAATAATAATAATAATTATATATTTTAAGCGGCTGAATGAAAGCGCACATTCAAATATGTTTTCTCCCCTTAATTCATTTCTATCATTTTGTTCTCTTTGGACAGAAGTCCAGGCTATTGAGGTCTCATTCTCTTCAGAAATGAAACAGATACTGAGATTTGGAAACACTGTAGGTTCCGAGGGTGAACACAGACGGCCCTGGTTCTGTGCAGCGGCCAGGCCCCTCGCCTGGGTTCACCACCGGCTGCTGAACGAGGCTCTTCAGGGTGGACCGTCTGTCCTGCCACCTTGGGACCCTTCCGACACCTCTCAGACGGGGCCTGGCAGAGCCCCGCCACTCCCCTCCCTCACCTGCTTTCCCGTTCTCCTGACCTTTCACCCTCTGACCTCACCCACCTGTGTGTGGTAAGGACTCACTTGGCATTGGGTCTGTCCCCCCGTCGCCCGCCCAGGTGAAGACAGGTCCAATCAGGCCGCTGGGCAGCCGAGCCCGGAACCTGCCCGTCAGGATAGACACTCATTCATTTCCTGAATAAGTGAAAGGTCAAGGAGTCCCCAGTGATTTTCTTTTCTTTTCTTTTTTAAGTTTTCCCTTTGGTTTCCAATTTTTAGCCAATGGCGATATTCTATTTCTTTTATATTTTTTAAAAGAAGGCATTTGATACTGAAATATAACTATTGCTTTAAAGTAAAGGTGTGTGAAGCAACAGGGACTCTCTCACCCATTGCTGGTGGGAATGTAAAATGGTTTAGCCACTTAGGAAGACAGTTGGACAGTTTCTTACAAAACTAACCAGACTCTTACCACGGACCCCAGCCGTCATGCTCCTGGGTATTTGCCCAACAGAGTCAAACGGATATCTGCGAAAACACCTGCAGGCGGTGAGCGTGGCAGCCGTATTCATACTGGCCCAAGCTGGGAAGCGGCCAGACGGCCTTCAGCGGGTGAACTGGGTAAGTAAACTGGTGTGCTCACCAGCGGTCAGCAAACTCATTAGTCCGCAGAGCCAGAGAGCAACAGTACAACGATTGAAATTTCTTTTGAGAGCCACATTATTTTTTAAGCTTAAGCTTCTTCTAGCGCCACTTCTTCAAAATAGACTCTCCCAGGCCGTGGTATTTTGTGGAAGAGCCACACTCAAGGGGCCAAAGAGCCACATGTGGCTCGCGAGCCGCAGTTTGCTGACCACCGGCCTAGCCAAGGTAATAAATAGTGTTCGGCACTAAAAAGGGGTGAGCCATCAAGCTCTGAGGAGACACAGAGGGCTCTTAAACACGCATCGCCCGGTGAAAGAAGCCGCTGTGAAAGCGCACACATACTGTGTGATTCCCACTGTGTGACCCCGGGAAAGGCAAACTGCAGAGGATCGGCGGTTGGCAGGGTGGGGTGGGGAGGGGATGGTCGAGCACCGAGGACCTTCAGGCCAGTGAAACCCCTCTGCTGCCGTCCTGACGATGAGTCCAAACCCATAGGATGTACGACACCCAGGGCGAACCCTGACGTCAGTGACCCACTCGGGGTGACCAGGACCTGTCACGGTCGGTTCAGCGAGGGTAGCACACGTCCCACTCCGGGGAGGATGGTGATGGCGGGAGGCTGGGCGTGTGTGGGGACAGGGAGGCTGTGGGAAATCTCTGTGCTTTCTGCTCAAGATTGCTGTGCGCCTAAAACTGCTCTGAAAAATAAAGCCTATGAAAACATTTTTAAAACAAGTAAATGTGAGACTGGGAGGGGCTGGATCACAGCGTGGGCTTGGCTGCGGAGGTCCCGGCACATGCTTCCCCCGCCCCCCTCAGCACCCACTGCTGCCCTGGGCACATGGGAAGGAGCAGAGGAGCAGGTATGTGGAGCTGAGGGCAAGGCTCAGAGTGACAGACAGCCGAGGGCCCGCCCCAGAGTGACAGATGGCCGAGGGCCCGCCCCAGAGTGACAGACAGCCAAGGGCCCGCCCCAGAGTGACAGACAGCTGAGGGCCCGCCTCAGAGTGACAGCTGCCTGTGAGAATGTGGCTGTTCCTGCTGGCCCCAGTGCGTGCCAGTGGCCCTTTGCTGCCTCACCCAGGCTCTCCGACAAGGTCACCTCCAGCCACTGGCAGGCACATTGTTCACTGCAGACCAGCAGGAGATCCCACCTGGAGTTGGGGGTTGACTGGCAGGAGGGGCCCAGGCAGCAGAGACTCTGCCCCTTTCCTGCAGGACAGATTCCCTCGGGAGCCCTGGCTGGGCGGTGACCCCGGGCCTCTGAGTGAGGAACAGGGGAGGAGCGGGCCCTGAGCAGGAGGAACCCACCAGGGTCCGGAGAGGCTTCTGTGGACAACGGGAGGGAGGGCACAGCCAGGCCCTAGGCCGTCACCCTGCACGCACAGCCTGCCTGCACAGCTCGGGGCCCAGGGTCTCCGTCTGAGAGGGGGGCTCAGCATCTCCCTCACGGAGTCCTGTAGGTCGGGCCCAGGTTGTGTGTGAGAGTCACCGCCAGTCCGCAGGCTGCCTGGTCCCGCGGAGCCTCTGCGTCCTGTGCCTGCGATGCTGACAGTGTTTGCGGGGTGAGGGCGGGGAGCGGCCACTCTAAAGGGATGATTTGCTTTCTTTCTGGGCTCAAGGCCCAGGGCCCCATCCTGAGCTCTGGGGTCCTGGTGCCTGCTGCGGATGCTGCTGGGCAGAAAGCAGCCGATTTGGGCTGGAGTTCAGGGGGTGGAGGCCCCGGAACCTGGAGGCCAGCCCGGTTCCGAGAGGAGCTGGGCTCTGCGGTCAGGGCAGGCCGGCCCGCAGGCCGCTCACGCTCCCCTTCCTGGTGGAAGTCCCTCTCCTCCAGCCACACACTGTGTTTGACGTGGTGTGTTTTTCTTGGCGTTAGTGCACAGGCTTCGTTGCACTCTTTGTAATTTTTGGAATTGGAGGTATTTTTAACAAACGCAGCCGGGATCGTGGGAACATCCTGAAGTCGCCGGCGTGTCTGCAGTCTAAAATCAACCCCGTCCCACCCCCAGCCTTCCTCCTAACCAGCCTAAGCCACTCAATGGGGTGTCTATTTCTGTACATTTAGGTTTCAAACTGAAGCATGGCTGGAGCTGAGGAAATTGGTGTTTCCCTGTAGTCATTCCTTCTTCTTCCTCCTGCTCCTGGTCTATGAAGTCAAAGTGGAGGTGAAAAAGGCCAGACTGCACGGCAAATTCCAGGAAAGAAAAGGTGGGGGGTGAGGGGGGGAGAGCAGTGCTCCTGTCCCTGCAACCTGGCCCGCCAACCCCACCTCTACCCCTACCCCACCGTTATCTATTAGCTGCATACTCCAGTGGGGAACAAGAGAAATGAAGTCAACTACATCAGCAGTCATTGCGTTAGAAAGTGCAATCAAAACAGGTTTGGCTCAGTGGCTAGAGCATCGGCCTGCTGACTGAAAGGTCCCAGGTTCGGCCGAGACCGGTTTGGCTCAGTGGATAGAGTGTCAGTCTGCGGACTGAAAGGTCCCAGGTTCGATTCCGGTCAAGGGCATGTACCTTGGTTTCGGGCACATCCCCAGTGGGGGGTGTGCAGGAGGCGGCTGGTTGATGTTCCTCTCTCATCGATGTTTCCAGCTTTCTATCCCTCTTCCTTCCTATCTGTAAACAATCAATATAAAATATATATAAAGAAAGTGCAAAGTATCAATTACGTACCGCTTTGTGATAAATTACCACAACGCCCTGACTTAAAACAGCACACGTTTGTGATCACACAGTTTCTATCACAGTGTTTCTATTTTTTTAAAAAAATATATTTTATTGATTTTTTACAGAGCGGAAGGGAGAGGGCTAGAAAGTCAGAAACATCAATGAGAGAGATACATCGATCAGCTGCCTCTTGCACACCCCCTACTGGGGATGTACCCGCAGCCAAGGTACATGCCCCTGACCAGAATCGAACCCGGGACCCTCCAGTCTGCAGTCCGACGCTCTATCCACTGAGCCAAACCGGTCTCGGCTATCACAGTGTTTCTACGGGCCAGGAATTTGGGCACGGCTCAGCTGGGTCCTCTGCTCAGCATAACTCATGAGGCTGCAATCAAGATACCCGCCAGGGCTGGGGTCTCACCCGAAGGCTCCACTGGGGTGCGTCTCCTCCCACGCTCACTAGCGTGGTTGTTGGCAGGACCCAGCCCCTGTGGACGGCTGGGTGAGGCTGTCTACAGCCCCTTGTCATGTGAGCCCCCTCAGCACAGCAACCTGCTCAGGCAGCCATCGAGGGAGAGAGGCTGAGCCTTTGAGATTGAATCCCCGAGTGACATCCGCATTCTGTTGGTTTGAAGGAAGCTACTCCAGGATCGAGGATCCCATGGGCCATGCAGTCCAGGAGCGGCATCATATCCACCTTAGACGCCGACTTCCACGGAAGGATGTATGTGTGATCACGCGGGTGCTGATGTGTGCACTCATGTTGCAGGGGTGTGAGTAGCACGACCTTTCCAGGAAGTGCCTTGGCTCCTGGTCCGGGGGAGGGGGGGGGCACATCAGGGAGACGTGCAGCTTAACTGCTCTGACCCTCAGCCTCCCCCTCTTTAGAACGGGGGTCGTGGCAACCACTGCGCCATTTTGTGACCTTTTTAGATTTGATGCGATAAGAATTAAAGAGCTGGTGAATGCAACCGGCTCATAGCAGGCACCCAGACATTCTTGTTGAATGAACGAATGAGCTTCTTGCTACCCTTTAGAGACTTTGGGAACGAGAAATACATGAGGATTCCTTCAGAATATTTGCTTCCCCAGGAAGTGAAACCCACCCAGGCCCTGAGGAGGAGCAGCAGATCGGGCTTCTGCCCTGGGCAGCGGCCTTTCCGTCAGGGAATAAAGAACTGTGCGTGCTGGCTGGAGCTGCTGATTGCAGAAGGGGTGCTGGGTGTGGGCAGATCTCTAAAAGCACAGCAAGGAATGAGCGCGATCCCGCCACTCCAGGGCTGGCCTGGGTGTGCCAGGACTGTGGGGGGGTGCGCCTTCCCCGGCACAGCCGGCTCGCCGGACTCCCCGGGGAACCTCAGCGGGCAGGACGGCAGGAGGGGCTGAGACACCCGTGGGAGATTCTGGCCTCCACTCTGGTCACGAAGCCTCTGGGTGCATCCGCTCCCCCGGGAGGCCGCGCGCTGGGTGCAGGCTTCTGCACCCGCTCTGCCCAGCGACACCGGGTGCTCCGATGCCCAGCGGCCCTCAGCTGGCGGCTTCAGGTCACTGCGTGGTGCTCTAGGCCTTTCCTCTGCGTGCCCGAGTCTACATCTTTAATGACAATATAGTTTGGGATTTTTTTATTATTCTGTGAATGGCGCCATGCCACACACGGCATCGGATGGCTTATCAGTTTCCTACTGAGTCATATGTCCTGGTATTTTCCATGACTGGGCATGTCTCCGATCACATTCTTATTGCTTCAGATGTTCCGGGCGATGGGCTCTCTGTGTTTCATTTGCCTCCTTTCCATTTTCGGACTTTCAGATTTCATGCAGAGAGATTTAGCTCCTACAAGCAGTGCCGCCACAATCGGTGTTTTTCTCTTCATACACGTGTGAGTGTTCCCGTAAGGCAACACTTTTCTATCAGCGTGCCGCAAGGATTTTTAAAATATATTTTTTTATTGATTTCAGAGAGGAAGGGAGAGGGAGAGAGAGAAACATCAATGATGCGAGAGAATCATTGATTGGCTGCCTTCTGCACGCCCCCCACTGGGGATGGAGCCCACAACCCAAGCATGTGCCCTTGACCAGAATCGAACCAGGGATCCTTTAGTCCACAGGCCGACGCTCTAACCACTGAGCAAAACCAGCTAGGGCTAAAACATGCAATACCTAACTATTTAGTCAGGGACACTGACCTTGTTTCCCTTAGATTGCCAAATTAAAAAAAAAAAAAAAAAAAAAAGACATGCCCTGGCTGGTGTGCTCAGTGGTTAGTGTCAGCCTGCACACTGAAGGGTCGTAGGTTTGATTCCCGGTCAAGGGCACATGCCTGGATTGTAGGTTCAATCCCCAGCCCTGGTCACAGCGTGTGTGAGGGGCAACTAATCAATGTGTCTCTCTCACATCAATGTTTCTCTCTCTGTAAAGCAATGGGAAAAATATCCTCGGGTGAGGATTAACCAAACAAACAAACCCACAAACGACAACAGGCAGCACAACAGTAGCCGTCTGGTGTGAGTGAATCAAAGTTATCCCTGTGTTTGTTTTGTCAGATCAGCAAAAAAAATAAATATATATATATATATATATATATTTTTTTTATTTGATGTGCCACAGAATTTTAGTAATTAGTTTGTGTGCGTGAGGTGAAAAAGCTGACTATCGCTGCTGTAGGTGAAAGACAAGAAGCAGGATTTCTGGGCCCGAGGGGTGCACGTCTTGTGTTTTAGTCGTATTATGACGCCACGTTGCCCTTTACAGATCTGGGTTAGCCACCTCTGACCGGCGTGCATCTGAGTGCCATTTGTCCTCATCCTGGCGGTCACTTGATGCCATGAGACTTTGTAATGTTTGTTTGTAATGTCTGATAATCTCTTGTAATATGTTTATTGGTCACGGGTGCTTCCTTTGTTGGGTGTGAATTGTCTGTCTTTATTAGGTACTCAGTCTTCCTGTTGCTGAGGAATGATTCTTTATAGATTCCTCTAGCAATGCTTTTGCCTGTTATACATGTTTCAAATATTCCCCCTCTCCTCCCCTCCCCCTCCGCCAGCTCACCAGTCCTCTTGTAACTTAGGTTTTGGTGTCTTCTGTCATAGAGAAGTTTAAAGATGGATGCAGTCAGATTGATCAGCATTTTCATTACAGCTTCTCAGAGCTATCGTTTGTGTACCCCGCTCTTTTGTCTCACCAGCAGCGATGTCCCTCAGACAAAAACCACCAGGGACCATCTCTTGTCAACAGAGTCGGGCCCATTGCTCTGTGGCAGCAAGCTGCCTGCCCTGGGTCCTGGGTGTGCCTCTCCAAGGTGGGGGCAGAGAGGGAGTGGCACTTGCAGGGCTTGGGCCTGGAGTTAGTCAGAGGAGAACTGGCTGGGAGTGGACAGGTTGGTAAAATGGGGGGTTGCTGGAACAGCGAGTGAGCGGTCTTGTCTGCAGAACACACGAGCTCACGTGGAGTCACAGTGGGGCCAGTTTGTCCAGGGCTGTCTCAGACCATTCTGGCTGCTACCACAATGCCACAGGCCGGGTGGCTTATAGACAACAGAAATTTGTTTCTCACAGTTCTGGAGTCTAGAAGCCCAAGTTCAAGGCCCCAGCAGACATGCTGTCTGGGGAGAGCTCCTTTTCTGATTCATAGATGGTGCCTTTTTGCTTTGTCTTCACATGATGGAAGGGGTGAGGGGGGTCCTGGGACCTCTTTTAAAAGGGCACTAATCCCACTCATGAGGGCTCCACCCTCATAATGGAATCGCCCTCCGAAGGCCCACCTCATAAAACCATCTTACTGGGACTTGGGATTTCAACATAGGAATTTTGACACGAACATTGCAAAGGCTGCTCTTGGAACACAGGATTCTGAATGAAGTTGCATTAGAAGGTGATGCCCAGGCCCTGGTCAGTGTGGGTTAGTTGGTTGAGCGTCCTCCCACGCACCAAAGGATGACCTGCTCAGTTCCTGGTCGGGGGACATGCCCGGGTTGTGGGCTTGATCCCCAGTAGGAGGTGTGCAGGAGGCAGCCAATTGACATTCCTCTCTTTCCCTCTTTCTTTCTTGCTAAAAAGTTATTTAAAAAATGTGTGTGGTTGTTTTTTTTTCTTCTTCTTCTTCTTAAAAAGGGCTGCCCACTGTGGCTTTGGGGAGTACACTTTATCTGATTTGTGAGTTAGAACACGTGGCAAGCTGTGATTTCTGTTTCAGTTCTCAGCCCCCCCACAGCCCGGATGCCAGCAGCATCCCGCTTTGCCTGAGCAGCCCCTCTCTGGGCCGTGCTCCTGGCCACCTTGGGATGAGGGACAGGTGATTTCCTCTGGGCATGTCCCTGGACCAGCATCCTGTTCATTGTGCATTGAGTTACAGTGGAGCTGTTCTGATGCCTGTCACCTTTTTCGGGGATCCTCTGGAGGGACAGCAGTTACATGGAACCTGGATCTCACACACTTGGTGATGGCCACATGGACAGGCACAAAGACAAGGGTGTCACTACACACGTGTCACTAGACGCGTGTTCCTATGTTCCATGATCAGCGTGGGTCTCTTAGATGCCCCAGCCTTCTTCTCTTTGATCCCGGGAGAGTTAGTGGTGACCGCCGAGGGTGAGGGTCTCGGGTGCATTATTACGAAACAACAGAGGTGCCCCCTGGCAATGTGGTGCCTGAACCAGCAGAGAAGGGGAAATGGCCAAGGAAATAAAGAACAGAGACACACAGAGACGCCCTGGCGGTGAGCGGGAGCGTTCTTCGTGCTCTCTTTTGCTCATGGGCCACATGGTCCTGGGACCCCTGACCCAAACGCTGGTCCGTGGTGGACACGGGCACTGCAGTCACCACGATTTCCAGAATTGTCTGTTATGACGACTTCCATTCCCGAGCTTCGTGTGTTAAGCAGGAGCTTTGGGGCGAATGTGAGCTCCCAGCAGACACCTCTGTCAACAGTGAGACTGGGCAGCTCAGATTCACTTATTATAATGGCAACTCATTTCATGGGAACAGAGAATTCTCAACTAAAACATCACACGGCAACTGATTAATCATCGTTGTCTTGCCAAAACCGGTTTGGCTCAGTGGATAGAGTGTCGGCCTGCGGACTGAAAGGTCCCAGGTTCGATACCTGTCAAGGGTATGTACCTTGGTTGCGAGCACATCCCCAGGGGGAGGGGTGTGTGCAGGAGGCAGCTGATGGATGTTTCTGACTTTCTATCCCTCTCCCTTCCTCTCTGTAAACAATCAATAAAAAATACATTTTTTAAAAAAATGGTCATTGTCTTGGGAATAAGACAATCTCTAGGTCTTTGATGTTCACGGGAGTTTCAGTTTTGCAAGATGAGAAGGGTTCTGGGGCTGGAGGGTGATGATGGTTGCTTACCAATGTGAATGTACTCAACACCACTGAACTACACTTAAAGATGGCCAAAATGGGAAATGTTATGTTATGTATATTTTACTGTGGTAAAAATAATCAGTAAAAGAATATTCCTTCCGATGTTGATTAGCTAACCCTATTTCCCTTCATTTTTTTGGTGCCTGAACTCGTAGTTATCTGGACCAATAGAGGGGGTGGGGGACATCTGGGCAATCTGAGCTGTGGCTGGACCAGGCCTCCCTCGGGCCACTGGGCAGAGTCCCAGGAAGTTGGTGAGGGAGTGCTGTGAATTACCCAGAAATATAGGAGGCTCCTGGGCCATGCAGGGAAGGAGCAGCCCCTCCCTCCTCCCAGGAAGAGGCAGGGTGCTGAGGAGGAGGCTTCCTCCGAGAGGCCCTGCCCTCCCCCCCCCCCGAAGGTGTTCACAGACCACCCAGATGCCTGGCCTCTGAGGGGCAGAGCTGCCCCTCTTTGGGAACCAGCAAGGACTCTCATTTCAGACTCCCTGTGCTCTGAGAGAGCTCTGGGGTGCTGATGAACTCTTGCACCTGGGCAGCTAATCTCGCAGATAGCCTGGGTGTCCCAAAACCTTGGGGAGCCTTTCTAGAAAGTACCCACACTTGCTCTGTACACCTTCCCGCTCCCTTCCTAGTACCTGTTCCAGAGGTCACTGGGCCCACAGGCCCAGGGGATGGCCGTTTCTGGCCAGGCCCTGCCACTAGGGGGCAGTGTGGCCTGCAGGAGGCTACTGTCCCTGGAGCCTCTGTGTCCCAGACCAAAACCCAATTGCCTGGGTCCACCGGCCTGAAGGCTCCGGGGATACTCTTAGTTCAGATCCATACGTGGCTCTCTGTAGATCTCGTGACAGACTGGGACTTCTCCGGGGTCTGCTGATGGAAAGGCAGCCAGAGTGGGTCAAGGTGCCATTTCCAAGCCCACCCACAGAGCCTTGTCGAACTGGCTGCGTTAGAGTCACGCAGAGGAAGTTGTTAAAATAATACAGGACTTGTGCTTCCAGAGGATGGAGTAGACATGCGTTTTCCTGTTCCTCCCACTAAGTGTAACCAAAAGCCCCGGACATCATTCATTAACAAACACAAGAAGACTCTGAAAGATGGAGAGAAGGCAGACCACATGGGGGAGCCTGGGCTTCCACCCCCCGCTGACCAGTAACAGGGCACCGTTTCCCTCACTGCTGGGATGGGCAGAGGGTCACAGAGAGGGCCAGCCTTTCGCCACCCAGCAGCAGTGAGGCCATCCCCACGTGGGGAGCCAGAACCCGGCCCGGAGGAAAGAGGAGAGGATCTTGCCTTGAGTGTTCACGGTGGAGATTGACTGAGGAGCTTGGAGCTTACCTCCACCTCGCAGTAACGAGGTGCCAGCGCAGGGTCAGAAAACAAAACAAAACGAAGGAGGACATTTTTGAAGGTGATGAGGTGCTACTGGTTTCATAGGTGTGTATATACATGTCAGACTCATCAAATGTATACCTTAAGTAGGTGTAGTTTCCTATATATAAATTATATCTCAATAAAGCTGCTTAAAAAAACACACTAAACAACTAAAACAGAAAACATTTAAAAATATATATTTTATTGATTTTTTTTTTTTTACAGAGAGGAAGGGAGAGTTAGAAACATCGATGAGAGAGAAACATTGGTCAGCTGCCTCCTGCACACCCCCTACTGGGGATGTGCCCGCAACCAAGGTACATACCCTTGATTGGAATTGAACCTGGGACCCTTTAGTCCGCAGGCGGATGCTCTATCCACTGAGCCAAACCAGTCAGGGCCAGAAAACATTTTAAAATAAGATCTACCATATCATACATGACAATTTCCAAGTTTCAATAGAAAATCATTCATTTGATTTTCCCATACCAAGATGAAACTGTCTAATGAAAGTGAATGCACAAGGGCCATCCATAGATGCTAACACTGAGCGATAGGGATGTCAGAATTGTCTGACCAAGAGTTCAAAGCAGACACACACACACACACACACACACACAAAAACATGTCAATGAGCAATTGTAAATATGCCTGTGCTTGAAACAAATGAAAAGAAAAAAGAGAAAGCTTCGATTTCTTAGGAAAGTAAAGAAATAGAATCTTAGCAAAGTAAGAATTATAAAAAAATATTAAAAATGGAATGGACATTTTCAGAGAAAAATACAATAACTAAAATATAAACCCAGTAAGTGGGCTCAAGAGCAGAATTGAGTGAACACTAACAACACAAAGGAATGGAGAATCTGGGGCCCGTGGGATCCAATTAAAGACCTAACACTCATGTTACTGGGGATGTGGAAGAGAAGAGAGAGAGCTGGGCTGGTAAAGTACTCAAAGACATGATGGTTCAAACTTCTAATTGAGCAAAAGACAGAAACTTACAGATTCAAGAAACTAAGTGAGCCCCAGTGAAGATATATCCAGAGAAATCCATTCCAAGGCACACCACCGCTAGATTTCTGGAAACTGAAGACAAAGAAAAAAGGAATGAGATGTTGATCTGCACAAGGAACTGAAGAAATCTCCAGAGAATTACGAGTGAAAAAGCCCAGTCCCCAAAGGTTACATGCTATGTAATTCCATTTCCATTTATGTAACATTGCTGAGTGACACAACTATAGACATGGAGACCGGATTAGTGGTTGCCAGGTGTTAAGGAGGAGCCGGGGGCAGGAGGGAAATAGGTGTGGCTATAAAAGGGGTCCTTGTGGGGAGGGATCTGTCCTGTGTCCTGATCATACATCAGTGTTGGTATTGGGTTGTGATGTCGCACTACAGCAGTGGTTCTCAACCTTTCTAATGCCGCGACCCTTTAATACAGTTCTCATGCTGTGGTGACCCCCCAACCATAAAATTATTTTCATGGCTACTTCATAACTGTCATTTTGCCATTGTTATGAATTGTAATGTAAATATCTGTGTTTTCCGATGGTCTTAGGCTCCACGGCAGCGGCCGAGACCCACAGGTTGAGAACCGCTAGCAGGGTCGCCTAAGACCATTAGAAAACACAGGTATTTACATTACGGTTCATAACAGTAGCAAAATGACAGTTATGAAGTAGCAATGAAAATAATTCTATGGTTGGGGTCCCCACAGCATGAGGAGCCGTATTAAAGGGTCGCAGCATTAGGAAGGTGGAGGACCGCTGGGCTACAGTTTCACAAAACACTGCCATGGGGAGGAACTGAGTAAAGGGTACCAGGATCTCTCTGTGTCGTTTCTTACAACTGCATGTGAATCTACAACGATCTTAAACACAAAATATTTGATTTTAAAATTTTAGGTTCACAACGGGCAGCAATGTGTGATTTGCATGATGCAGGGCAGGCTGTGAGGCTGGCGTGTGCTTAGCGGCAGTCTGGCGATCCACCAGTATCTGCGCTTTAACAGAATTAGAGTCGGGGGCACCCTAAGAAACCCTGTCAGGAGCTCTAGCCCGGACCAGACATTGTGTTTTTAAGCTTTGAAGCTACACTCTGGGGAATAGCGAGGGTGCATATTCCTCTGTGTTCAGTCCTTGCTCCTCCTTCCCTGTCCCCACCTGCCTAGACTCGAGACTCTGCTATCCGCCCCCCATCCCCCACCCCCCACCCCACCGCTTCTGTGACCTCCACGCCCTCAAAGCGCTCACCGCTCCTTCCGCAGGCTCCCCTCTGACCCATGGGCAGGGGCCTGTCCTTCTGGGCCCCTTGGCGTCCCTCATGATGGCACGGTCCCTGGGTTCCCCGTGGGGGCTGATGCTCACCCTCCCGCTCTGACAAGGACCTCCCAGCCGAGGAGTCTTGTTTATCTTCCGCTCTCAGTTCAGACCAGGTTCCCTTGGGGTCACAGTTGCCCAATAAATGGATTGCGACACGGCTCTTGGGATTTCTACACATCTGGGGAGGGCGGGGGCCCTCGGCCGCAGAACCTGTCGGGGGAGGCTGGCAGGTGCTGCTCCGCAGCCCAGCCCTGCGCATCGCCACGTTAGAACCCCGGCGGCCGGCCGAGCGGGGTGAAAGTTGTGCGTGGGAGAGGCCCGCGGCTGGGGCCTGACGGGTGGGGTGGCTCTGGCAGGAGGCTGGAGGAGTGGCGTGTCCCAGAGACCGTGCCCTGGCGGTGGAGCCTGCAGTTTGCTTTTTAATTGCGGTCAAAGCCAGCGAGTGTGGAAACCACAGGAGGGCCGGCTTGATCGGAGCGGCTGCTCGAGTTGCTTCAGGGCTGTGTCCTCACTCTGCACCTCCACATCCATCCCTGCCCTGCCTTCCTGTCTTCCTGCCCCGCTTGCAGGCTCATCGGCTCCTCGCTCTGTCCTTTCTAACTGGCCTCTTGGGCCCCGGCCTACACCTCCACATCCTCCCCCCAACACACTGGCCTGCCCACACCACTCCCCAGAAGTCACAGCAGAGGTCCTTCGCCTCCTCAGCACCCCCAACCAAACCAGGCGCTCTGGCCATCTTGCTCCTAACTTCTGCTTCTGGAACCTTCCCTGTCTTTTGGCTCATGTGCTAGACCCAGAGCCCTTCCCTGATGTCTCCTCCAGACCAGCCTCGGCCCCTGGGGCTGGGAGGCTAGTCTGCTGGCCACTCAGAGCCCCTGGGCCTCACAGTCATCACACTGTGCTTGCTGCGTGTCTTATCCCCCAGAACACAGGCCTTCGAAGTGGTGGGGGGCAGGATGGGCGTGCTGGGTAGGGAGTGGGAGCACTGCCCTCAGCCATGCTGCCCCTGGGCCATGGCCCAGCTCCCCACTGCTGCTCTCGAGGTGCCGGGCCCCCAGCTCCCCTCACTCTGTCAGCACACTGCAGCCTCCGGGAGCTGCTCACACAGGGGCCTTCGTCTCTGTCTGGGTTCTCTGTGGCCTCCTCTGCCAGAAGCCCTCCCTCTGGCCCCTCTGCTCACAGGCAGCCAGGGACCGGATTGAAGAAGGACCAGCGAAAACAGGTCTGGCTCAGTGGAGAGAGCGTCAGCCTGGGGACTGAAGGGTCCCAGGTTCGATTCCAGTCAAGAGTGCGTACCTTGCCGAGACCGGTTTGGCTCAGTGGACAGAGCGTCGGACTGCGGACTGAAGGGTCCCGGGTTCGATTCCGGTCAAGGGCATGTACCTTGGCTGCGGGCACAATCCCCAGTGGGGGGCGTGCAAGAGGCAGCTGATCGATGTTTCTCTCTCATCGATGTTTCTGACTTTCTATCCCTCTCCCTTCCACTCTGTAAAAAAATCAATAAAATATATTAAAAAAAAAAAAAAGAGTGCGTACCTTGGTTGTGGGCACATCCCCAGCGGGAGGTGTGCAGGAGGCAGCTGATTGATGTTTCTAACTCTCTATCCCTCTCCCTTCCTCTCTGTAAAAAATCAATAAAATATATTTTTAAAAAGAAGAAAAGAAGGAGGAAGGACCAGGGGCTCTGAGTGCTCAATGCTGTTACTTGGTTGGAAGGTGGGAGTCAGGGGTCTCTGTGACAGGACATGGGGTCCCTTCCCCCAAGATAGGGGACAGATCCACTGTCACATGCCTTGTAAGTGCCCCCCCCCCCAACTTGTCCAGATGCAGGAGGAGGCTCAGTTGCAGATGAGGTGCACTGTTATTAACTACATAGTCCATCTTCAAACTTTGCCACTTGTACCTATAATGTCCTCACTAGCCGTTTCCCGCCATCCGAGACCAGGCCCTCTGTTTTACCGCCAGGTATCTGGAGTGGCCGCTGGCCACATGGCCTGCCTGTGTCCCTGACATTGACGCCTGTGTCCCTGACATTGACGCCTGTGTCCCTGACATTGACTCTGTGTCCCTGACATTGACTCTGTGTCCCTGACATTGACGCCTGTGTCCCTGACATTGACTCTGTGTCCCTGACATTGATGCCTGTGTCCCTGACATTGACTCTGTGTCCCTGACATTGATGCCTGTGTCCCTGACATTGACTCTGTGTCCCTGACATTGATGCCTGTGTCCCTGACATTGACTCTGTGTCCCTGACATTGATGCCTGTGTCCCTGACATTGACGCCTGTGTCCCTAACATTGACGCCTGTGTCCCTGACATTGATGCCTGTGTCCCTGACATTGACTCTGTGTCCCTGACATTGATGCCTGTGTCCCTGACATTGACGCCTGTGTCCCTAACATTGACGCCTGTGTCCCTAACATTGACGCCTGTGTCCCTGACATTGACTCTGTGTCCCTGACATTGATGCCTGTGTCCCTGACATTGACGCCTGTGTCCCTAACATTGACGCCTGTGTCCCTGACATTGACGCCTGTGTCCCTGACATTGAGGCCTGTGTCCCTGACATTGACGCCTGTGTCCCTGACATTGACTCTGTGTCCCTGACATTGACATCTGTGCGCATAGGCCCCCACACTGCAGCCTGTCCCTTGCTGGCTGTGCTGACCGTCTTCCAGATGGGACGCGCAGGCCCCACCTTATTGGTGATGCGGGTCCTTCTCCAGAGGCTTCGCTACTGCTGGGAGCAGGCGCTTTCCTCTGGGTGCTCCCACGGGTGGCCGCCATGAGAACCATGGGAGGACCTGGGGTGAGTAAACCTCTCTCCCCCAGGATCCCTTGCCCAACCGTTTTCTAGCACGAAGGCCATTCTTGCCCAAGTCCGTTATTACTATGGTGGTTGCAAGATGGTGATTCCGTAGCTCCTTCCCTTTTCTCTATGTTTCAGCTGGCCTTCCTCTGTGAGGAAGAACTATCCCGTCTCCCCATCCCGCTATTTCTCTATCAGGAGTGTGAGCTTATAGCTTTTCGTTCTGTTCAGGGACGTAAAACCTGCTACTGTTGGGCTCACTTATAACCTGCTACGGAGCTGACTCGGGGTGGCTTGATTAGCATTTCTCTCACTGAGAATGAACTTGAGCATTTGGTTGTGTTTGTAAGACCATTTAAAAAATATGTATTTTATTGATTTTTTACAGAGTGGAAGGGATAGAAAGTTAGAAACATCAATGAGAGAGAAACATTGATCAGCTGCCTCCTGCACACCCCCCACTGGGGTTGTGCCCACAACCAAGGTACAGGCTCTTGACTGGAATCGAACCTGGGACCTTTCAGTCCACAGGCTGACACTCTATCCACTGAGCCAAACCGGTTTCGGCAAGACCATTTTTTTATATTGTTTTGTGTATTGTCTGTCTTCTTTGCCCATTCCTCCCCGTCCCTAATTGTTATACATGAGGAACATTGGCACAAAACCTGCAGGTACTCTCTCCCCACTTGTCATGTTGCATCTATCTTGTTAAAAAACACAGTTTCTGCCCAGCCGGCCAGGCTCAGTGACGGAACATCAACGTGTGAACCAGGGGGTCACGGTTTGATTCCCGGTCAGCGCCCCCGCTCGGGTTGTGGGTTCGATCCCCAGTGTGACGCATGCAGGAGGCAGCCGATCAGTGATTCTCTCTCATCATGGATGTTTCTATCTCTCTCTCCCTCTCCCTTCCCCTCTGAAATCAATAAAAATATTTTAAAAAAATAATTAAAGAAAAAGAAAGGAGTGAGATTAATGTTAATATTTCTTTAACTTCATATACCCAAACTATCATTTCAACATGCAGTCAGTATGAGCAAGTGATTCATGTGTAGCGGTGTTCTTCTGCTCATTCTTCTGTTTATGTCGTCCCTCCGGCCACATCCCAGGGGCTCAGGGCCGCGCAGACACACAGGCTGTGCCAGCCCCGGCTCTCCTGCCGGTCTGCTCAGAGCCAGCCCTGTGCTGGGGGACTGGTGAGGGTGCAGCGGGCGTCTGCGTGTCTGGCAGGGCCCTGACATTGAGGCTGGCGCTGCTCAATGATGTCGCGTCTGTTCCAGAGAAAACTCGTTCTCCAGCAGGAACTGTCTTATTGCATCACCAGGAGCCGTTGGCATTTTGCTGAGAAACCAGAAGACTTTTTTTTTCTTTCTCTCTTTTTAAACTTGACCTAGGAAGACTGTGCTAACAAAACTCTGTTCATCTGTCAGATACTGTGAAATGACTGCTTCATTTACCAGTAAATATTGAATTGTCTTCTGATTCCCAAACCTCAAACCAACTTGGTAATAACGTATTGGGGAAACTTTCCAAAATGTGAACATAAAAACAGAAGCCATTCATATGCCTTGTCATGGCTCCTTCATTAGGGTAAGTGGCTGGCTTCTTGGGCTGCGAAAGTGTAAATTCTGGAGAGAGGGAGAGAGAGAGAGAGAGAGAGAGAGAGAGAAAGAGAGAGAGAGAGAGAGAGAGAGAGAGAGAGAGAGAGAGAGAGAGAGAGAGGTGGGGGCGCTATGCTTTTCTTTTTAAGACGTGTGTGTGCTAAAATCCCTGACTTCACACTAAGTAGGTTTCATTGCCTTTGCCCAAACCGTGGCTTTTTCTGTTTACCCCGTCTCCGTTTCTTCCCGGCAGAGCCGGGAGTCTGTCTGGGCCGGCACGCCCAGCTCTTCCCTCCCGGCCCCCTGCTCCGAATTCCACCGTCTCCGCAAACATGTTTGGTCTCCCGGGCTCGCCACCGGGCCGGCCGACCACACGGCTGGACTTCCTCTCGGAAGAGTGCGAGGTTAGAAGGGGTGGGAACAAGGTCGCCTCTTGCCCACTGACCCGGCTCGGTATGCAGACACGATTAGTCACTCTTGCCGGACGGGAGCTTCGAGTTTTCACCCGGAGATCGTGCGCAGGATAGGGCTCGGCCTCTGCGCACGGAGCCCGTGTGCATCGGGGCGGCTGCTCTGCCCTCCGGCGGCGGGGAGGGGCCGCTGGTCCCCGGCTGCGGCTCTGGTCCTCCGCTCGGCTCCTTCGCAGTCTGTTTTTTAAGTTCTTTGCAGTAGGTAACAGAGACCCAAGCAAGAGTCCAGGTTGCAGCGGCACACAGAGGCTCTCACGTCTAGAATCCTGTCGCTCCTGCCTGCCCGTGCAGTGCCCTCTCCGTCACCCGCCAAAGGATGGGCCAGCCTGTTGGTGTCCTTCCAGGCTGTCTGGGCATGTGCAAGCACATGTATGCGTGTATACACATGTTTCTTCTGTCACCTTTTGCATACACAGGCCTGCAACTTTGTGTGTGTGTGGTAAGAACACTTATCATGAATCTCTCCTCTTAACAAATTTTTACAGGATTGCTCACAGTCGGCAGAGCAGATCCGGAGAATTTAATCATCCTGTGTAACCGAAACTTCATACCCACTTTTTTTTTTTTTTTTACTATTTATTTACTTTTACTTGCAGTAAAGTACACGTTACAAAGTTTCCCGTTTTAACCACTTTTAAGCATGCAGTTCCCATGGCAGGAAGTACATTCACAGGTTACACAACCAGCACCACCATCCCTCTCCAGAACTTGTCCACCTTCCCAAGCTGGAAGTCTGTCTCCATGAAACAACTGCGTATTCTTCTTCCCCAGCCTTTGTCACCTCCGTTCTGCTTTCTGTCTCTAGGTGACTCTAGGTACCGCATGCAAGTGGTAGTTGTCACTTTGTAATTGCCATTTTGCCTCTGGCTTCTTTCACTTAGCATAACGTCCTCAAGGTACATCCCTGGTGCAGCATGTGACAGAATGTCCTTACCCAGTCCACTGCCCCTGCCCCAGCCCCAGCTCCTGCCCCTGCCCCAGCCCCTGCCCCTGCCCCAGCCCCAGCCCCAGTCCCAGACTCAGACTCAGACCAAGACCCAGCCCCAGTCCCAGCACCAGCCCCAGTCCACTGCCCCTGGCCCAGCCCCAGCCCCTGCCCCTGCCCTAGCCCCAGCCCCAGCCCCAGCCCCAGCCCCAGTCCTAGACTCAGACTCAGACCAAGACCCAGCCTCAGTCCCAGCACCAGCCCCAGCCCCGGCCATGGCCCCAGCCCCAGCCCCAGCCCCAGTTCCAGTCCCAGCCCCAGCCTCAGTCCCAGTCCCAGCCCCAGTCCCAGCCCCAGGCCCAGGCCCAGCCCCCCAGCCCCAGCCCAGCCCCCGGCCCCAGCCCAGCCCGGCCCCAGCTGATGGCTCTCTGGTGGGCGGAGCCGGCAGGTGGGCTCCAATAGGTGTTACCCACAAAGCAAGTCCCTGTGCTCATCTTTCAAGTGGTGGCTTTTCAGACATTCTAGAGAAGCAGAGTCCTGCACACAGGTGGCAGCTTCTTAGCACAGAGACCCTGAAGGTGGGGGAGGCACCCAGGCCATAACGGGCAGGGCTGTCCCTACCTGCTCCTCTCTGCCTCCCTCCCACCTGTGGCAGCAGACTTGGGGCCCACACAGCAATGCCTCTGTTCTCTGGGGTGGTTTGGTGCCATGTGGACTTGCCGCGCTGCTCTTGGCAGGACTACAGAGGGTTTGGGGAGAGGGGGTGAGGAGAGGAAGCCACAAGGAGCCTGTGGCGGGAAGCAGCCCGAGGCTGGCAGGAGCTGGAGAAAACAATCTTGGATGGCACTGGGGGGGGGGGGGCTCTGTTCTTTCCCTGGGTGCCAGTCTGCTTGCTCCTGGCCGCTCTGGGCACCATGGTCATTCCACCCACAGTGGACACGGGCTCTGCCCTCATTGCCTCCAACCAGATCAGAGAAAGAGGCCTTAGGGTCCAGGAACTCTCCTCCACAGGTTAGCTGCCCAGGACAGAGGAAAACATGTCCACACAAAGACTGGTCCACAGACGTCCGTACCACCCATTCGTGGTGGACAAAAGGTGGGAACAGCTCAGTATCCGTCAACAGATGTCTGAATGGATGACAGCATGTGGTCCATCCACAGAGTGGAACGTTATTCCGCCGCAAAAAGGCATGAAGTTCGGAAACATGCTACTTGGTGCTAAGTTAAACCTCGGAAACTTGATGCTAAGTTAAATAAGCCAGACACAAAAGGAGACATACTGTCTGAGTCCACTTATGTGAAATGCTCAGGACAGGCAGATTCATAGAGACGGAAAGTAGGCGAGTGATTTCCAGGGCTGGAGGGAGGGGCATGTGGAGTGGTTGTTTTTGGTGATGGGTCTAGAGTTAGATATTAGTGATCGATACACAATTCTGTGAATGTACTAAAAAATCTACTGAATGGTACACTTGGTAAGGGTGAATTTTATGGCGTGCAAATTATATCTCAATTAAAATGCTCTAAGTTGGAAGGTTGCACAACTTTATGAATGTACCAAAAGCCTTTGAATGGCACACTCTAAATAGAGGCCTGAAGGGATTGGAACGAGCTTCATGCGTTGGGGGGAAGGGGGAGGCCTGCTGGCCTGAGCCCGGAGTGAAGGCGGAAAGCGAGGCAGGTGTCGGGAAGTGGACTCCAGCCTTCTCCCTGGGCCTGTGTGCGCGGCGAGGTGTGGAGCCCGTGACTTGAATGCACAGCTCGGATGGGTCCCCAAGGTGGGATGGGGCCCAAGGCCCTGGCTGAGGCAGCACAGAAAAAGGTGGCATTGGGTGGTATCATGGGCTGAATTGTATCCCCCAAAATTCCTGGTTGGAACTCTAACTCCCAGACCCTCCGAAGATGACTATGTTTAGAGATAGGGTCTTTACCCAGGTGATTCTAGTTAGATGGGAGAAAATGGGTGGGTCCTAATCCATTCTGACTGGTGTCACCATAGGAAAAGACCAGGACACAATTACTCCCAGAGGGATGACCATATGAGGGCACAGGGACAGGCGGCCATGTACCAAGGGAGCCACGGGAGAGAGGCCTCAGGACAAAGCAATTCTGCCGGCACCTCGACCTTGGACTCAGCCTCCAGCACTTGAGAAAACACATTTCTATCAGCCCCAGCACACTAATACGGGCTGATAGAGCAAAGTGAGCGCGTTTTAAATACATCGTGAGCATACTGGTACCCTCGGTAAGACTCGGCAAGACTTGCTGAAGGACTAGATGCGGGAGGAGGACAAACAGTGTGCTTTGGAGGTTAGAGCAGCTGCTGAGTGGCAATGCCACCCGTCAGGTGGGAAAGCCGGGGGCAGAAGTGGGTCCCTGGAGTGTGCGAGGTACTGCTGTCAGGTGGTGGTGACCGACAGGGGGGCCTGGAGTTCTGGGACAGGAACACAGATGCACCCTGGGCCCTCGCCTGCGCTCCTGTCTGCAGCCTCCCACACAGGCTCCTTTGCCATGGGCACTCCACCACGGTCCCTCACCTGCCTCCTCTGCAGCAAATGAGACCAAACCCCAGGCGTGCCCTGGGGCTGGTGTCTGAGGGGAGCGGTCTCTTCCCTTCCCATTGGCTCTGGCCACTGTGCCCGTAAGGTGCTATGTGGAAGCCAGACCGGGGTCCTGCTCTCAGGGGTCTGATTCAGGGGACGGGGCGACTAACAGGTAAGCAAAAAGCAAGATGTGCCCGAGAGCGGCGCAGCGAGGTGCAGGGCAGCGAAGCCCGTCCCGGAAGGCCGGTGGGCTGAGGTGGCAACCAGGGGCAGCAGCTTCCAGGAGCCAGGGGCGAGCAAAGGCCCTGGGGTGGGACGGAGTTCCGTCTGAGGAAAGAGGGGGCAGAGGAGGGAGCCCAGGAGACTGCCTGAGGGGAGGGGCTGCAGTGGTCGCCAGACAGCCTTCCCCAGCCCGGGATCCAAGATGACAAGGAGTTTGCGGAAGGCAGAGCAGCCACTTTGGGGAGAGGTTACAGCCGCTTGACCTTCTGTCAACAGCGATTTCTTAACGATCGCCTTAGATCCAGGATGCGGGAAAGGGGCGTCCTCCACGCAGGAAAAACACGGAGATGGCCGGGGGGCCCTGAGGGCGTCTGGGACTGAGACACAGTCTGGTGCCCCCTCCCCGCCCAGCAGGCGGTCCGAGGAGCGGCCGCCGCCAGCACGGAATGCGCCCGCTCACTCAGCACCTCCCCTGGAGCCTGAGACGGCTGCGTTCTGCTCTGACGCCCTGCACGTGAACCTGGGCCAACTCAAACACGCTCCTGCGGGGCGCTTCCTGAGCCAGGGCGCTGCGGCCAGGCTGCAGTTTCAGCACAGCCCCCGGCCCCGCAGGCTGCTCTCCACCGCTTCCCCCTCCGTCTCTGGGCGCTGCCACCACCCACCCCACAGCCCAGGGCCCTCTGGGGCCTCCCCCGGTGGAGTCCAGCTTCATGGACCCATCGCGATGTCTCAGAGGCATGTTAGGGGCAACAGGCTCTAGGGACACACTTTCCTCCTGTCTCTCCTTCTCCCCCCTGTCTGGGGTAGCCTTCTGACCACACACTCGAATGGACCTCTTCTCTCCCCTTGTCCCTCAGGCCCATTATAACTCAATAGACGGGGAGTCTCCACACCACCCGCTTCGTTCACCCCCACACTGCTGGCCAGAGATAAATCAATATAAATTATCCAGTCTGTAGAACAGAGAGATAAAAGATTGATCAACAGCCCTAACCAGTTCGGCTCAGTGGATAGACCATCGGCCTGTGGACTGAAGGGTCCCAGGTTCGATTCCGGTCAGGGGCATGTATCTTGGTTGTGGGCACATCCCCCGTAGGAGGTGTGCAGGAGGCAGCTGAATCGATGTTTCTCTCCCATCAATGTTTCTATCTCTCTATTCCTCTCCCTTCCTTTCTGTAGAAAATCAATAAAATATACTTAAGAAATAAAAATGATTGATCAACAAAAAGATGAGATTTTTATAGACTGTATTTTTCCTTTTTTAGTATATATATTTTTATTGATTTCAGAGAGGAAGGGAGAGGGAGAGAGACACAGACACCTCAGCGATGAGAGAGAATCATTGGTGGGCTGCCTCCTGCACACCCCACACTGGGGATTGAGCCCGCAACCTAAGTATGTGTCCCGATGGGCAACTGAGCCGTAACCTCCTGGTTCATAGGTCAACGCTCAACCACTGAGCCACACCGGCCGGGCCAGACTGTGTTTGTCAGAGACGGCCACCGCCATGTTTCTCTCCCACATGTTCTATGAGAACCTTGACACTCCCCTTCGAGTGTAGGTGACCACGTTCTGCCTTATAAAGAATAGGTAACAGCAGAAGTGACGCCCCACAACTTCTGAGGCCGGGGCATAGAAGACCTGTCTGCCTCAGCTGCTGGAGCTCCTGTCCTCAGAGTCTGGAAGCCACCGCTGTCCGCTGCCCGGCCAGTCCCCTCCCTCCCCGCCCCCCCGCCCCCGAAGAGATAACAGGAAGAAGACTTGAGACTTCGTGGAAAGGGGTGTGTCCAGCCGGCTGTTCCAGTTCTTTACATTCTCTGCCTGAAATCACAGAAACTACCCAGCGAAGCCCTCCCGACTTTCTGACCCACGGAAATTAGGACATAGATGCACAACTGATTTTTTTAATGTTGATCTTGGACTCTGCAACCTTGCTGGATTGGGAAGAAATCTACCTTATTTCACGATGCACCCTAAAGCTACAGTAATTAAAACTGAGTGAGAGGGAGAGACACAGAGGTCAGTGACACCGAATAAAGAGCCCAGAAACAGATCCGCATAAAAATGCCCAACTGGCCCTAGCTGGTTTGACTCAGCGGATAGAGCGTCGGCCTGCGGACTGAAAGGTCCCGGGTTTGATTTCGGTCAAGGACATGTACCTTGGTTGAGGGCACATCCCCAGTGGGAGGTGTGCAGGAGGCAGCTGAATCAATGTTTCTCTCTCATCGATGTTTCTAATCCTCTATCCCTCTCTCTTCCTCTCTATAAAAAAATCAATAAAATACATATATATTTTAAAAATGCCCAACTGGTTTTTGACAAACGTTCAAAAGTAAGTCAATGAAGGAAGGATGCAGTAAATGTTGCTGGAGCAATAGACATTGATAGGCCAAACAAATAAAAAAAAATACATCAACCTAAATCTCACACCTTGTACAAAAATCAACTCAAAATGGGATAATGGACTTAAATTTAAAATGTAAAAATGACATCATTGATCATCAGAGGGGCGGCCTTTCTCTGTCTGACTTCTCTCACACAGCATAATGTCCTCAAGGCCCATCCATGTTGTCACAAACGGGACGTCTCTTTTCTTTCCTCAGAATGACCCCAAAGACCAGGTGCAGCTCAAACAGACGCCTGTGGCACAGACAAGGAGGCTGCGGCCGGCCTGCTCCAGACCTCAGCACGCGAGGCGCCGGTCCCGGGCAGGGCTTCTGAGGCTCCGAGGTGGTCTGCCATGGGGATCGTGGACCCAGACTCTGGGCAGGAAGGCAGGCAGAACCTTTGCGGCTGCCTTGGCAGCAAAGCCCACGCCCGGCATGCTGGCCCCACTCCTTGCCGCACAAGTGGGAGACCAGCCCAGCAATGCTCTCATGATGCGCACCCCAGACGTGTCCACTCTCCTGGACCCCGACTTGGCCGTTGCCTGCCCAGGACCCCTCTGCGATCAGCCCTCATGGCCCAGCCCCTCCCTTCAGGCCTATGAGCCACGTCTCAGGGGGGCCTGTGACATGCTGACCGTCCCCTTCCCCTGCCTGTGCTGCCGAATGACGTGGCCTGGCAGGGCAGGAGGCCGCAGTGCTGGTGGGAGGCACCAGTCCTGCCCACCCTGTGGCCTCGCCGTGGCACGGCTGACTGGGAGGTCCCGAGGGAGAGCCGGTTTAGCACATGGGCGGTGGGTCCTGCCGAGGAGGCTGAGCATAGCTGCTCATCAGGTGCGAGCGGAGAGTGGGGGGCAGGATGCCCCTCAGAACACATCGCCCCTGTGTGTGGTTGAGAAAAGTCATGGCTGCAAAAATAAACCTTAGGTAAAAGCTTGAGAGAGGGGAGTGACTGCCGGTGACTCCTTTTTCCTACCTGGTCCCACTTGAGTGTCCCCAGGTCCGGCTCCCAAAAGCAACCTGCTGAGGCCTCTTTGGTCTGAACGTGCTCAGCCACCCCCATGGGATGCTGACCGGAAATGCTGAGGCGTGGTGGCCAGGCCTGTGCCTCCCGCATGCCATTGGGAGCCGCTGGTGATGCTAAGGAGCCCTTCCTAAAAGGCAGCCTGGCTGGGCTCCGTCTCCTCCCGGAACTCATCTAGGGGGGACCCTGATGGTGGCTCTCAGCCTCTCAGCAGCCCCCACAGGCTCCGATTTAAAGACAGCCTTTGGGCCTGGTAGGCGTGGCTCCGTGATTGAGGCCGACCTGTGAACCAGGAGGTCATGGTTTGATTCCTGGTCGGGGCACATGCCCGGGTTATGAGCTTGATGCCCCATAGGGGGCATGCAGGAGATAGCCAATCAATGATTCTCTCATCATTGATGTTTCTATCTCTCTCCCTTCCTCTCTGAAATCAATAAAAATGAATGAATGAATGAGTGAGTGAATGAATGAATGAATAAAGACAGCCTTTGGAGAGGACAGGTAGGGACTTCAGCACCAACGGGGGTGCTGTGGCTCTGGCCTGCTGTGGGCCTGGTACAGGGAAAGCCTTGTGGGGACTGAGGCCAACTGGGAGCAGAAAGAGGGAGTCCAGAGGCCCCGCCCTCACCCGGAGGTGGCAGCAGGAGGCCCCACTCAGCATCAGAATGGCAGCTCCCCCCATCCTGACCTGCCCTCCTTGCCCCCTCCTCTGATGTGTGCCTGGGGAAGCAGAGGAAGCCCTGGACGGCCTGTAGCCAGGAGGAGAATTGGGGAGGAAAGGAAGCACGGACAGATATGGGGCTGAGTCCTCCGGTCCCTGCCCTCACCCAGGTGTGGCCAGTCACCAGAAACCAAGGAAACCGGTGACAGACTCCAGCTCTGAGGGCTCTGGCGGCGCCTCCTCACCTGGGTGTGACCAGCAGCACATGGGCACTTGCACAGTCACCGCCTCCCCGCCCTGGGTGGAGCGGGGCCCTGCAGCCCAGCGTGCACAGGGGTGGGGTGCCCGGGTCACGGCGGGACAGGGCCTGGGTGGCTGGCGGGTGGGCCTGGAGCCCTGGCTGCAGCCGGCTTATTCCGGGGTATTCCGACCCGTCTCTGGTTTGATGATGCTCGAGTGGCAGGCCCGGAAGCTGGGATGCAGTGGGTAGCTGGAGCCAGCCTTTGGAGCCCCAACCCTCGGCCTCCCCCTGGCAGAGGCAGGTCACAGGGAGGGGAGTGAGCTTCCCGCAGGGCCTGGCTGGCTGCCTGGGGATCTGGGTCACCAGTGCTCTGGCCCCACGTTCTGCCTTTCGCAAACGCGTGTTCCCGTGGGATTTTTTTTTTTTTTAAAGCCTGAATGCCTCTGGGAGAATCTCCGCCCTGGCACCGTTTCATATCGACACCGCGGACCTGCACTGAGCTCAGAGAGCCTCGGGGTGTCAGGACGCCTTAGGGGAGGTCGTGTCCCGCCTCCTGGTCACCCCCAGTGTGACCTTTGGAGGGCCTTGGGGGGTACATGGTCAGGCAGCTCTTCCCTCCCGAGCCACAGGGCACTCGGGGTCCCTGTCATTCTGGCCGCAGCCCTGACTGTTCCGTGTGTCCTCCCCCGGAGCCCCACGCCCGGCACGGCAGGTGGGGCCCACCGCCAGGCCCCCGGCTGGCTCCCCGCCCCGAGCACAGGCGCCCTTTGTAGCCCTCCTTGCGCTGCCCAGTGAATGGGGGTGTCGGCCGAGGCTCTGCCCCACTTGGAACCCTGCTCTGTCGCCTGCAGCACACAGGCTGCTTTAACCGCCCGCCAGGCCCCCCTGGCAGGGCAGCTGCTGGGACTCGGCTCTTGAATCGGGCTGTCTCCGCTGGTGAGGGGGACCTGTGTGTCCTGACCCCGCACATTTACTCACAGGGAGATGAAGAAACGCGTTCTCTGTCGCCCCTCACTGCAGACACATTGCCCTGTGTGCTCGGACACAGCCGCCCTCCCCCTCCCAGGAGCTCCTGGCCCCACACCCTCAGGCCAGGAAGGACTGGGGATGGCGCCTCAGCCTGGGCTCCCCGAGGCCCGTGGGGCAGGGCCGGCGGTCCGGGCAGAGGGCTCAGGGAAGCCCGGAGCTGCCGGCAGAGAGTGAGTCAGAGGACAGGGCGGCCCGCTGCCCGGAGCCCGGGGTGTGGGATGGTTTCAGGTTTTCTCACAGGTTTGGCTGAGCCAGGACAACAGGACTAGCAAGGATGGGCGTGGGCGCAGTGCCCCCACGCAGACAAAAGCAGGGTCAGGAGGGCATCTGGGCCATCTGGTTGATAGAGGTCAGGGTCAGACAGGGCTGCCTCGCAGGGACAGGACCCTGGCGGGGCTAGGAACACGTCACGCCCGTTTGCCAGGGGGAGGGCTGGGCCTGGAGGCCTGGCTTCCGCTGTTTGGTCTTAGCACATGCCACACTCCGAGTCCTGGCCTATGCGTGGGCACAGCGCCCATTCCCAGCTGGGGTCGGGGCTGTCCCAGGGAGGACCATGCAGGCAGAGGGCCGCAGAGTGCCCTGGGCCCTGCTCCCGTCCTCCTCGGTGGAGGTGGGGTGGGGACTAGGAGCTACCTGTGAGCCCGCTGGGAAAGCCAGGTTTCAGCAGGAGATGCTGACGCTTGACCCCGGCCTGCACTGCCCTCCGCAGCCCTGCATCACACACTGAGGAACAGGGGCAGAGGAGGGGGATATTGGACATTGGGGTACAGTCCAAGCCAGAAGCAGTGGCTGCAGCACAGCAGTGTCCCGGACAGTGTGGCAGGAGGGAGGGGAGCAGGCGGGACTATTTGGGGCCGTCGACAGCAGGAGGTAGGGGGGGGGCTGAAGGCAGCAACAGGGCAGGGTGCTCACCATGGAGGGCCCCTGAGCAGAGCGCCCTCCTCTGGCCAGCCGGTCCTTCTCTGGGTTTTCACTGAGCTACGGCCTGCTCTGCACACTGACCCCCACACCTACAGTTGGGGTGAGCTGGGTGAATGTCTTCCCAGACATCCCCCCAAGGAGGGTCCCACAAGCTGCCAGGCCTGGGGAGCATTTCCCCGGCACCAGGGCTTCTCCAGGGGCAGTCAGAGCAGGAAGGGGTACCTCAGGGCTCCTGGCTTCTGGCCTAACGTCCCAAAGAGAAGGTTGGGTCTTGTCTCTCCACGCTGTCCACCCGCCCCCAGCCCCCAGGGCGCGTGGACCAGGGCATGGCACGGTCTGCAGCCTCGTGGGGCCTTTGGCCCCGTGTGCCACCCTGATGCAGGCCAGGTTTTTATTTCAAGTTTGGGGATTTCTCTTGAGTGGATTAAAATCATTTTTTCTGATATTTTTGATATTTTTATTACAGAGAGGATGGGAGAGGGAGAGGGAATTAGAAAAGTCAACGATGAGGGCAGTCCTCCTGAGGAACCAAGCTGGCGGCATAGGTAAAACACCTATCTTACCGTCACACGCAGCAATTTTGAAACTACAACTTAACAAAAGAACAAACACCGTCCAGAATCACCAGAAAGCTCGCCGGGTGAAAATTCCACAAATAAAAGTGAAGATAAGACACTGTGACTCGGAGGAGCGGCGGCGGACAGCATTGAAGATTCGCGCAGAGAGAGGTTTGGAGCGCGCGCTGCGGATAGGGCGGGCGGCTGAAAACCAGCCGGTTTTCTCGAACGGGGAGACAAAGACGTCCCACTGGACTGATTCTCCAGCTTTGGGCAAAGTCCAGGGAACCCACTATCATACAGGGTAAAAACTGGACAGTGAAAGGGCACGCTGAAGCTCGGGTGCTGCAGGGGTCTGCTGGCTTGTGGAGAAGGCAAGCTTGCGTGTGACCTTCGGAACAGCGCAGCTGCGTGACTGTGTAGAGAGCGCTCTCGACTTGCTCTTTCATTCGGGAAACCATCAGACTGCTTTGTTTTATGACCCTGGGTGAGACGTTGGGTGTGCAGACTCATTGGGGGAGAGTCTGAATTCCCCGGTAGCTGGTGGAGGTTGGCAGCGGCTCTCTCTCAGAGGTGCTGGCAGCCATTGCCCCTGGCACAGAGTCCCTGGGGCCACATAGGGCGGAGCTAACGCTGTCTGCTTGGCCCGGAGACTCCGCCCATCCAACCTGAGCACAGCTGAGCTTCACAGACAATTGGCCTGGAGGTCAACCACTCCAAGTGCTAACAAAGATTAACCTGAGCTTAACTTCAGCAAGACTGTGCAACCCATATCCACCTCAGGTAACTGGGGAGGCTGAGCCACTGTCCCTTGTAGGACGTCTACCACACAAAGCTAATTGACCAACTCAGGGAAGCAGCCACCATGCAGAGACATGGAAAGAAATCAGATGTGAAAGAAATGGAGGGAAAAAAACGACTGGACATGGAATTCAAAACCACGGTTATAGGGCTTCTCAAGAGGCTCCAACAAAAGGTTGAGGCCTATAAGGAAATAAGCAAGACCGCAAAGGAAATGAACAAGACCCTCAAGGATATGAATGAGACCTGCAAGGAAATGATCAAGACCAACGTGGAAATGATCAAGACCAATGTGGAAATGAGTGAGTCCTACAAGGAAATGAAGGAGACCCTCAAGGATATGAAGGAGACCCTCAAGGATATGAAGGAGACTCTCAAGGATATGAAAAAGGACCAACCAGAAATTAAGCATACACTGACTGAAATAAAAAATATTATACAAAGACTTAAAAGTGCTCTGGAGAACCCCAAGAACCAAGTTAAAGATTTGAAATACAAAGAGGTAAAATCCACTCAGCTGAAAAGGCAAGAAACCAAAAGAATCCAAAAAATTGAAGATAGTGTAAGGGGCCTCTGGGACAACCTCAAGCATACCAACATCCGAATTATAGGGGTGCCAGAAAAAGAGAGAGCCCAAGACAATGGAAACCTATTTGAAGAAATAGTGACTGAAAACTTCCCACACATGGTGAAAGAACTAGACTTAGGAGTCCAAGAAGCACACTGAACCCCAATATATAGGAACCCTAAGAGGACCACACCAAGGCACATCATAATTAAAATGCCAAGAGCAAAAGACAAAGAGAGAATATTAAAAGCAGTAAGAGAAAAACAGTTAGTTACCTATAAGGGAGCACCCATACGATTGTCAGCAGATTTTTCAAGAGAAACAATGCAGGCCAGACGGGAGTGGCAAGAAATATTCAAAGTGATGAATAGCAAGAATCTACAACCAAGATTACTCTATCCAGCAAAGCTATCATGCAGAATTGAAGGTCAGATAAAGTGCTTCGCAGATAAGAAAAAGCTAAAGGAGTTCATCACCACCAAACCAATATTATATGAAATGCTGAAAGATGTTCTTTAAGAAGAGGAAGAAGAAAAAGATAAAAGTGTAAATCATGAACAACAAATACACATCTATCAACAAATGAATCTAAAAATCAAGTGAATTAATAATCTGATGGACAGGATAAACTGGTAAATGTAACAGAATCACGGACATAGAGAGGGAATGGACTGACAACTCTTGGGGAGAAAGGGGGTGTGGGAAGTGCAGCAAGAGACTGGACAAAAATCATGCAACTATGGGAGAGGACAGTAGGGAGGGGGAGGGGAGGGCAGAGGGTGGGATGAATACCAGGTGGAGGGGAACTATAGAGGGGGGAAAAGGGAACAATGTAATTAATAAACTGAACAATAAAGGAGAAAAAGAAAAAGAAAAAAGAAAAGTCAATGATGAGAGTGAATCGTTGATTGGCAGCCTCCTGCACACACCCTACTGGGTTTTGAGTCCATAACCTAGGCACGTGCCCTGTCAGGGAATCGAACCCGGGACCCTTCAGTCCACAGGCTGACGTTCTGTCCACTGAGCCAAACAGGCTAGGGCTGGACTCAATGCATTTTAAACTGATGTAAGGTCCTTCCTTGCTGTGCCTCTGTCCAGATAAAGGGACATGCCCCCTCTCACTGTCCCCTCTCCCCCAGGACACAGTCTGCCCTCTGTGGGCCAGCATGACCGGCAGGTCCCTTCCCTCCAATCCCCGGGAGGGGGGGGGTCTCAGCAACTCATCTGCTTTGCCCAACTTGGCCTCTGCCTTGTCCTCAGATGGACGGAATATTCTAGAGCTTTGTCATCAATGGCCCCTGCTCCACCGAACATGTGTGTCACCTGCAGCAAACCTTTGGCCCTGGCACCTGCGTGGCCTACCACCCACCTGTCCGTTTGTCACCATCTCCCCACAAGCTCCTTCCGTCTGATGTGACCACACAGAGACACCCACGAGTCTGAGCGGAGGGGAGAGAGACACCGCCGGCTAAATGCGACCTCTTGAGAATTCAACTAAAAGTGGTTGTGCGTGTGCGTGTGTGTGTGTGTGTGTGTGCGTGCGTGTGTGTGCGTGTGCGTGTGTGTGTGTGTGTGCATGCGTGTGCGTGTGTGTGTTTTGTCTGAAAAGCGTCAAGCTATTTGTAGCCCAAGTTGGTTGAACAGATTTTTTCTGGGTGTAGCTTATATTTGTACTCATTAACTTCTTTTCCTTATGAATTAAAAAGTAGCATTTTTTTTCCCACCTCGGAGTCTGTTTACTGCTCTCAGTATCACAGCCGGCACTCTGCCTGCCGGGGAAGCAGACGCAGTCCCGCTCGGGGGGCCACAGCTCAGAGGTAGGTAAAGGTGGCATGTCTGGGCCCCACCCCGCTGCTCCTGCCCCTTCTCCATGTCTGTTTGACGGACAAGAGCTGTCTGAGGGCTTTGCTTAGGCCGGTGGTCGGCAAACTGCAGCTCCCAAGCCGCAATTTGCCACTCTGTTGACTAATGAGTTTGCCGACCACTGCGTAAGGCATTACCCTTACCCAGAAGTTTTGGCTTCAGGTTAAAGACATTAGTACATTATTAAAATGTTTTTAAGTGTTTTTCCCTAAGGCAGTGGTCGGCAAACTCAGTCAACAGAGCCGCAGTTTGCCGACCGCTGGCTTAGACCATTCCGTTGGCAGTGTCCAGGCTGGGAGGAGTGAGAGAGACCTTCTGTCCCACCGGCCAGAACGGGAGGCGAATCCTACAAATCCCACGAATCCGCTGGCCAGTGCCCTCCTGGCCCATTTCCCAACTCCAACGATATCCCAGACAGATGCCAACATTGGGCAATGGGTGTTGCCATCCTGGGGGGTCTCTCAACCAGGCAGGGGCGGCTCTGGTGTGTCTGTGGTGGGGTTCGGGGCTGTCCCCTGGACTCACAGTCAGGGGTGACCACAGCCCCAGGGCAAGGAGCAGCTTTGACCCGGGCCTTCCCCGACTCCTCCTCAGGGGAGCGGCTCCCGGTCCTCCACCCGGCTTTCCAGACGTAAAATGCTGCCTTTCTCTAACCCAGCTGCATTCTGTCCGTGATCTCTTGGAGATCGCTCAGTGAGAATCGTGTTCATGGGGTGCGCCTCGTCTCTCCCGCCTCGCGTCTCCAGAGCTGCTTCAAAACTCAGAATCTTTCCTGGCTGGCACGGCTCCGTGGTTGAGCGTCTACCTAAGAACCAGGTCACGGGTTCAATGCCCAGTCCGGGCACATGCCTGGGTTGTGGGCTTGATGCCCAGTAGGGGGTGTGCAGGAGGCAGCCAATCAATGATTCTCTCTCATCACTGATGCTTTTCTCTTTCTCCCCCTCTCTGAAATCAATGAAAAGAAAACAAAAGAAAAAAACCCTCAGAGTCTTGTTCTCGTGCAACTCGCATTCTCTGGCCAAGCGATGGAGCTGCAGTCCCCTCTCCCCAAGGCCTGTTTCAAACCCCCTGACCCAGGGCTGCTGGAGCCCCCTCCCCTGAGCCCGGGGAGGGCAGCACGGTCAGGCCCCTTTGCAGGGGCGTGTCTGCCTAGTCAGGGACAGGTTCTGTTTTCCCTCCTTTGTCCCCACAAGCACAGACTTGCACGGGACGGTCTGTGCTAAACATCCAAGTGTTTGCTGACCACCTGAACCATTTGCAAAAAGCTACAGGCCCCCAGAGACAGGGTTCCCACAGAGCCCCTCGGGGCTGGTGAAGGCCCATAAATCTTCCCTGGCACCTCAAGTGTCCCCTCTGGCCCCATTCCTTCGTCCACAATTTCGAGTTCTCCAAAGCTCTGAAACATCAAGGTTTTTCAAACTTGGTGGCAAAGCCGCACCCGAACTGATGAGCAGCCATTTATTATGTTTTCTACACACACACACACACACCCCCCCCCCCCGTCACCCGGTTCCTTTGAGGAGCAGTGCTCCCTGACAAAAAAGTCTTAATGTGTCATGACGAGGCCCAGCCCCGGGTTCCAGAGAGGATTCTGAATCCAAACACTGGGTCCCGATTTGGGAAAGGTTGGGGCAGGGAAATGACCTCACACTTGTCACCGGTCTGGACCAGAAGGAGGTTCCTGGTCCTGGGGAGGGCAGACTTTGGCCACAGAAACGGCAGAGTGACCGGGCTGCTGCTGTGAGTTGCACACGTACAGACTGTGGGCTGGTGGTGGAGGTGTCGGAGCCCTGGGACCCTCCTTCCCCTGCCCCTGCGCCGATGGAGGAAGCAAGGGGCACACCAGGTGCTGGAGCGGGAGGAGGGTCTCCTGTCTGTGGAGGGTACAGCAGGCCACCTCCCTCCTAACCTGGAGAGGTGGTGCCCACAGCTCTGACTGTCACTTCCTAAAGGCTCCGGGTGCGCCACCTGGGAGCGCTCCAGGCAGGCCCAGGCTGAGGGTACCAGGAGTGTGATGTGACAAGGAGAACGGGGCAGGGGGGCACTCGTGTTTGTGAGTTCCGTTTACTCACTGCAGGTCCCGGGCCTCGGCTTCCTCACATGCAAAGGGGGCTTGAGCCCTGGGCCTCTTTGCACAGCGGCCCTCGCTGCCCTCCCCCTCCCCCGCACAGAACCCCAGGATCCCTCTGGGTCTGCCAAGCAGAGGGGGCTGCAGAGCAGAAGCTGGCATGAGGCAGCCAGACCCCAAGGGGCAGGTTTTACGCAGGGGCCACAGGGCAGGCTGGTCGGAGGACCAGAGGGGGACTGGGACCCCCCCCCCCGGGAGCCCCCCCCCCCGGGAGCGGGAGTGGCAGTCCAGGCCGGCAAGAGGACGAGGGCAATGGGGCAGCAGAGACCGGGACCCTGCCCCTGACTGATGGAGGGGAGGGCGTGGCCGCCAGGCTGCCAGCGCTGGGCCGGGTGGGGGCGCCCGGGTCCCCGCCCCCGCGGGGCCGCGCCGGGTCGCGCGTGGGCGCGGCGCGCGCCGATTGGCTGCTGGGCGCGCGGGCGGGGCGGGCGGGCGGCGGCGCGCGGAGGGCCGGTCACCCCGCAGCCCGGCCTCGGCCTCGCCGCTCATCGCCGCGCCCCGCCCCGCCCGCGCGCCCGCCGCCGCACGTCCCCCGCTGGCGGCCACCATGAGCACGGGCCTGCGGTACAAGAGCAAGCTGGCGCCTCCAGGTGAGCCCGGCGCCCGCCCGCCCGCCCGCGCGCGCCTTTGTCCCCGCCGCCCGCCCGTCTCTCACCGTCTCTCTCCGTCTCTGTCTCTCCCCTGCCCGCCGGCCCCGAACCGCCCGGACCCGGACCCCGACCCCACCCCGACCCCGACCCCGCAGAGGACAAGCAGGTACGTGCGTTCCGCCGACCACCCACCCGGCTGGCTGTCACCTATGGTGGCACGGACGCTGCGGGCGCCCGCGGGAGACCCCGCCCCGCCGGCCCTCACCCCACCCTGTCGCGGTCACCGATTGTCAGCCGGGCGGTGCTGCAGGGCTCAGGGCTGCGGGTGGGAGGAGTGGGCACCGTGGCGCCGGGCCTGGCCTCTGACCCTCACAGCGGAGCGTGCACTCCTCCCAGGATGGGGACCGGCCAGGTGCCCTCCCACTGGTCCAGCGCCGCCCGCATCCTCAGGCTGACCTGGCCGCGGACTGAGGGCACTGAGTGAGGCCATTGGTTAGGGCAGGCCACAGGCTGGGGGCCCCTGGGGCGGGGTCTCTGTGTTCATCAGCCAGCACAGCCAGCCCCGCAGCGGGAGTCTTCGCCCACCCCACCCCACTCCTCTGCATCAGATGCCCCTCTCTCCCTCCACCCCAGTTTGAGTGGTTGGTCCACGGCCAGGCCTCTTCTCCAGGCTGGGAGCCTCCGGGGCCTGGCCTGAGTCATTCCTCAGCCCAGCAAGGGTCTTCCTACCTCGTGGCCATCCAAAGCCCTCGGCTGGGTCTGCACCCTTCAGGCCCTGGTGGGAGGCCGGTCTGGGCACCCACCGTGAACCCCAGGTGGATTCAGGGTGAAACAGAGCTGGGCACCCAGAGAGGGAGATGGGGGTGGGTAACCTGATGGGCTGGGGCTCTGAGCAGCCCTGCTGGGGCCTCTCTGGCTGGTCTTCGGGAGAAAAGACTGGTCCAGCCTCGCACCGGGTGGTCCTGGCAGCCCTGGTGAGGATGGAGCCCGAGCAGCAGGCAGACGCTGGGTGGAACCAGAAGTGCCGGCTCAGGGTGAGGCAGGTGGGCTAGGTGCAGCCCGGTTGGGAGTCACTGGCAGCCTGTCACCAGTCTCCTGGCGGGGACACACCCTGCCCTGGGACTCCTGAGGGTCGTGGGGAGGGGCCCCGTGTCGACCTCACCCAGCCAGTAGGGGGCTCCTTGGCGGGTCGGACCCTGCCTGAGGTGCAGGGACACACACCACCAGGCCGTTGTTTGAGGGACAGAGGGCAGGCCTGGAAGATCAGCCCCCATGGCTCTGGGCCTGCAGCCACTGGCAGCACCACCTAGGGCCCTTCTAGCCGAGGTGTGAGTCCCTTCAGCCCTGTGTCTGCCTCCCCCCCTCCGCCTTGAAGTCAGCTAGAGGCCACATAACCCATCCCCTGCCCCTAGGACCTGAGGGAGAAGGCACCATGCAGCTAGAGGGGTGGGGAGAGGAGACCCGGGAGCAGGGCTAGAGAGCCAGGTGTTTGGGGCAGGCGCACATGTGGCTCCGCTGTTACCATTGTTGGTGCTACTGAGCCTCGGCCTGTCCACACTCTGGCTACTGGAAGGGGGTGGCTCTCTGTGCTCCCGCCCCATCCCAGAAGGAGGGAGGGCTCTGGTGGCCCTCTGCGCCCGCTCTCCAACCCCCCCCAGGCTCAGGCAGTGATGGAGGCTCTGTTGGCTCTGGCGACTGCTTCCAGAGCGGACTCGGGTGATTCTAAGAATGGAAATGCCTAGAGAGTCTCAGGCTTCAGGAGGAGGTGGGCGCAGCTGTGCGTGGGGCTCGGGAAGCCCTGAGGGGAGTTTGTTGTGCTTCAGGGCCAGGGAAAGGCGGGGGCAGGGCCCCTTCTCCGGGGCTCTCCCGGGGAGCCCCCTGGCCGTGTCCCGGCACAGGTGGGTCCGGGGCAGGGAGGCTGGGAGCTGGGAGCGAGACTCTCGCCCCCCGGCCTTTGCCCCCCAGAGGCTGGGCCTTACCAGTGGGGTCAGTGAGGCGATCTGGGAGCCACAGGCTCTGCTAGACCCCAGGCTGTGGGCTACTGAGGCCCAGACCCAGGTCAGTCTGTCTTCCTGGAGATGCCCTGGGCCTGAAATGCCAGACTTCTGGGTGGGTGTTGGGCTGAGCGCCGTGTCTAAAGCGGACTCAGCCCAGAGGCCTCCTGCCGGTCAGCATGGCCAGCGAGGAGGCTTTCTTGGAGCCAGGTCTGGGGGCCTGTCTGAAAGAGCTGGGGGCTCTGTGGCTCCCCCTACTCTCCATACTCCCCTCTCAGATGAATAACTCCCCTTCTCCCAGCTGTGGGCTGACTCCTCATCAGGTGCCAGCATCCTGGCCCCCCGCAGCACCACCAGCCTGGCCAAGGGGACAGAGGCTCCTCAACCAGGGGTGGGGAGGGGAAAGCTGGGGGGCTTCCTGTCCCTATGGACACACCTCAGGGGGGCAGCCTCTTCATGCCCCAGCTCCTCGCCAGCCCTCCCTCCCAGTCAGATTCTGGGTGGGAATGGAAGGGATGTGAGGGCTCGGTGCTCAGGAGACCAGTGGTTCCTGGGCGGCCACATCGGGGCTGAGCTGAGCTGAGCCCTCTAGTCTCTGTGTGCCGGTTCTGTGGGTCAGAGCAGTCAGAGAGGCCCAGGGGGGATGGCTGCGGGAAGGGGGAGTGGTCCCACGCCACACACCTCCACCTCTGCTGGCAAGGGCTTTCTGGGGACAGCCGTGACAGCGCATGCGTGGCCTTCAGGTTAGTGGAGCGACATGCTGGCCGCAGCCCCCACATTTCCAGAGGTGGAACGGGGCGGGTGGCTGGAGATCTGACTGGCTCCTTCCCGCTCCAAGTCTCCCTGGGCCTGGGAGATGGGGGTGGATATTGCAGTGCGGGAGGGAGGGAGGGGACAGGTCCAGGCTCAGGAGGTGGCTCTGATTCATGGGGAAGGTGGGCTCTGTCCTCGTCCGTTCCCCTCACATGTCTTGGGGGCCACGCTGGTTACGTAGCCCCAAACAGACACACAAACACGCACACACGAGGGGGAGGGGCAGCTCAGCCTCCAGCCGCGGGGAGGAGGCCGCGACGGGAGGGGTGTGCCTGTGGGTAGTCCTGCCGCCGTGTCATCGCCGGCGGGTTGGGGTGGAGCCTGCGAGGGAAAGCGGGGTGCATGGGCCGGTCGCGTGAGGGTGCGCGTGGGGCCCGGGAGCGGCCTTCGGCGCCCTCTGGCGGACAGATGCTACTGTGCAGCTCTGGGGGGCGGGACACAGCGGCCACGGTCCCCCCCTTCCCGCCCCCTACGACCCGCCGGTGTGACCGGACCTCCCCCTCCTCCCCTCCCCCCGCCTCCACCCCGCTGTCCCGGCGCCTGCACCGAGGCCGCGAGCCCGGCAGCGGGGCTCCCTGCCCGCGCCGCGTGCCCCGCCGCCCCCCGCCGCCCCCCGCCGCAGCTGTCGGTGGCTCCGCCCGCGGCCCAATTTCCAGGCGACCGTTTCCCGGCGACGGCGGGCGGGGCGACTCGGCGCAGCCCCGCCTCCGGTTCGCGTTCGGAGCGGGGCCGGCGGTGGCGACGCCGCGCGTCTCGGGGCGGGTCCGCCGAGGCAGGGGGATGGCTCGCGCGGCCTCCGGGGTCGGCGGCGCCCCGGGTGGGCCACGTCTGGTTTCCCGGCCTCGGTCCCCGTGCCCCTAAAACGGGACCGAGAACAGAGCTTCGAGGCACTTTCCGCGTCTGAGTCCCCCGCCTCCCCCCCGAGAACGTCGGGCCCGTGTCGGCCTGACCCGGTTTGGGGTCCGAAGGCGCCCGCTGGGTCTGGGCGGGGGTCGCTGTGATGGATTCCCTGGCGGCACCCCAGGACCGCCTGGTGGAGCAGCTGCTGTCGCCGCGGACCCAGGCGCAGAGGCGGCTCAAGGTGTGTGGGGCGGCGGGTGGAATGTGGGTCAGCGTCCGGGGCCCTGGGGTGCGACGGGCCCACGGGGTCAGGGCCACAGGTGGTGGGCGCGGGCCCGCGGGGGCGGGTGGCTCGGCGCCGGGACCTATAAATAGCCCCGCTCCAGCGCCGCAGCCGCCACCCCCGCGGCTGGATCGGGGCCACGGGGCCTCTCACCCCCTGGTACACTGGCGAGGGCTGAGTATTGAGGCCAGGCTTCTCCTGCCCATGAAGGGCATAGGCATGTCCCAAGGGTCTCAGTGTGGGTACCCCTGTCCACCATTCAAGGGGGGATACTGCCTGTGTCTGCTGTCGCCAGACATCGCTCCCTGCGCGGGCGCGCGCGCGCGCACACACACACACACACACAGACACACAGAGACACACACAGTCTTGGGACCCTGCAAAGCCCCTCCTTGAGGCTGGGGGCAAAGGTGCCTTCATTAGCCACCGCCCCCCTGCCTTCCCACCTCCAGGCCTTTGCCCACGGGCCTCACCCCTTTCTGCCACTGAAATGCCTCACTCTGGGGGCTCTGTCCTCTGCTGCCTCCTTGCCGGAGCTGGATGGGGGACGGTGCCCCTGACCCGCCCTGCCCCTACCCCCAGGATATCGACAAGCAGTACGTGGGCTTTGCCACGCTGCCTAACCAGGTGCACCGGAAATCGGTGAAGAAGGGCTTCGATTTCACGCTCATGGTGGCTGGTGAGTGGGCCGGGCTCCCAGGTGGGGTGGCTGGGGCCCCGGGCTGCCCAGGTTCTGTTGCGGGGGGCTCAGGCCTAACCCAACTCCTTCACGTGTCTGTGGGCAGGTGAGTCGGGCCTGGGCAAGTCCACACTGGTCCACAGCCTCTTCCTGACCGACCTGTACAAGGACCGGAAGCTTCTCAGCGCCGAGGGTGAGTGAACCCCAAGCTATCCTGGCACTGGTCATTGTCCCTTCCTGTGGGACCCCTCTAGGGGTGCCCTTCCCAGTCCATCCCCCCTTCTCCCTCCCCACAGCATGGGGCTCCCGGCAGGCTCCGGCAGGAGGGGCCTGAAGCACAGTCGGGCCCTGTGGCCGGGGCCGGAACGCCAGGAGGGATGAGGGGAGCACCGTGGCTGCCCGGGTGCGGGGAGGCCCTGCCAGCGAGGCATCGCCCAGCGCGGCCGTCTCCCCGCAGAGCGCATCAGCCAGACGGTGGAGATCCTGAAGCACACGGTGGACATCGAGGAGAAGGGCGTCAAGCTGAAGCTCACCATCGTGGACACGCCGGGCTTCGGGGATGCCGTGAACAACTCCGAGTGGTGGGTGAGGCAGGCCTGGCTGGGGGGCCGGGGGGGCAGTACCTGCCCAGCGGACCCAGCCTCCCCTAGGGCCAGCATGCTGCCCTCGCAGCCCGGCCTCACACCCCCTCTGCCCACAGTTGGAAGCCCATCACCGACTACGTGGACCAGCAGTTCGAGCAGTATTTCCGTGACGAGAGCGGCCTCAACCGCAAGAACATCCAAGACAACCGGGTGCACTGCTGCCTGTACTTCATCTCTCCGTTCGGGCACGGGTGAGTGACTGTCCGGAGGCCAGGGGCCGCCCGCCTCCTCGGAGAGCCGCCAGAGCCTCCGCAGCCATTCCTCCCCGAGCCCCCCTCCCTACCCCACCGTGACCCCAGCAGCCCCTCACCACCCCGGCTGCTCCCTGCAGGCTGCGGCCGGTGGACGTGGGCTTCATGAAGGCGCTGCACGAGAAGGTGAACATCGTGCCCCTCATCGCCAAGGCCGACTGTCTGGTCCCCTGTGAGATCCGGAAGCTGAAGGAGCGGGTGAGCACGCGTGGCGGTGGGTCTGGCCCAGGACTGGGTTCCAAGAGCCCCAGGGGTGCCGACCCCCGGGGTCAACGCACCAGGCCCCGGGGGGGTCTTGCCAGCCCGTAAGCCGCCAGCCTCGCCCCGCTGCAGATCCGGGAGGAGATCGACAAGTTCGGGATCCACGTGTACCAGTTCCCCGAGTGCGACTCGGACGAGGACGAGGACTTCAAGCAGCAGGATCGGGAGCTGAAAGTGAGTCTGCAGTCCAGTGGGCGGGGAGGGGACCAAAGTCCAGTTCACGGGGCGCCTGGAGGAGGCAGGGTGCCCACGTCCCACTTGGGGGTTGCAACAGCGGTCTTTAGGCTGGGCAGCAGAGTCTCTTCACCTAGCCTGAGAGGACTGGGGTCACCCGTGTTCCTGCCTGCCCAAAGGCACAGCTTCTGGCCAGTGCTCCCCCCCAACCCTACTCCTTAGTCCCCTCGTGAATCATCAGCCACTGGTTGTGTATGCACTGGCGCCCAGGATTCTGTGCAACAGAGGGTGGGGGTGGCTTTGAGTGCCCCAGCACCTAGAGTGGTTCTGGCCAAGGTCAAACTGGGGACAAGTGGTCACAAGGCCAGGAGAAGGGTTGGGCAGACCCTTGGCCCCAACCAAAGTCAGCAGGGATATCACTAGGAGGCATAAACTCATAGGGCCTAGGGCAAGCATGTCAACCTGGCGGCCCATGGGCCACATGCCTCATTTAAGTAAACGCCGGCTGTGAGTTTGACATGCTTGCATCCTAGGATGTAGGCTGTACCAGCTCTGGCCTCAGCCAGCAACAGGGAGGCTGGGGGGTGAGAGGGGTTTCCACTAGGATCTCTTTGGGGAGAGGTCACTGATGGGGATGCTGGCGGAGCTGACCAGGCGCTGAGTGCCCATGCCCCTCTCCAACCACTAACCCATGCTGACTGGGCGTGAGCCCTTGTACCTGCCCCTCCGCAGGAGAGTGCACCCTTTGCGGTAATCGGCAGCAACACGGTGGTGGAGGCCAAGGGGCAGCGAGTCCGGGGGCGACTGTACCCCTGGGGGATTGTGGAGGGTGAGTCCGGGCATAGGGCACAGCAAGCTGGGCGGGAAAGCTAACTGGCTGGCGCCCCACCCACTGCACGCTCCTGCCCCACAGTGGAGAACCAGGCGCACTGCGACTTCGTGAAGCTGAGAAACATGCTCATCCGCACACACATGCATGACCTCAAGGACGTGACGTGTGATGTGCACTATGAGAACTACCGCGCACACTGCATCCAGCAGATGACCAGGTGCACCATCCCCCAAACCTGGAGTGCCCCTCCTGGCCTCAGACAGCCTCTATAACCAGTTGTCCTGGCTGCCCACCCAGACTTGAGCCTTGCCCCAGCCCCCAAGTCAGCCCCCCAGCACCTTATCTCCCCAGCCCAGCGGTATGGGCGCTCAGGAGGGCCGCCTCGGTAGTGGTGGGGTTGGCTGGACCGCCCAGCAGCGCTGTTCCTCTTGTTCACCCTGTAGCAAACTAGCCCAGGACAGCCGCATGGAGAGCCCCATCCCCATCCTGCCACTGCCCACCCCCGACGCCGAGACGGAGAAGCTTATCAGGATGAAGGATGAGGAGGTTGGTGAGGCCTGGAGCTGGGGTGGGGGTGGGAGGGAAGGCTAGCGGCTGGGAACAGAGCCAGGACCCTCCCATCTCATTTCTCACCCCCACCTTCTGTGCTTCCTGCCCCACGTCCCAGCTGAGGCGCATGCAGGAGATGCTGCAGAAGATGAAGCAGCAAATGCAGGACCAGTGACCCCTCCCCAGCCCTGCGTTGCCGTGAATATACTGCCAGTTTCTGGGCTGGCCCTTTCCACTCCTGGACCCCGACTGGCCCGGATTCAACTTTGGATTCACCTGGATCTCTGACAGGCCTGGATGCAACCACAATCCCAGAGTGGCCTGGACCCAGACTGTTCCGACCTGACCCAGAGACGCGGGGTCACAACCCCAGCCATCCCTAATTTATTTGCAACATCAGCCCCTCCCCTCGTTTGTGTCTGTGTCCGTGGGGCCTGGGCAGTGGCCCTCACTCTGGCCTTGGAGGAGCAGGGGCTAGGTTGGGCTGTGACTTTTGAGATTCTCTCCCCCCACCCCCATCTCGGAAGGTCACGGCCCTCAGACTCCAGACCCTACTCAGGCAGAAGAGGGGAGCAGATCCCTGGGGTCTCGGACCTATTCCCCCTCCCAGTGTCACAGCAGACTTGGGAGCTGTGTCCCCTGCTCCTGTGGGCCACCCCGCACATGCTGAGACCTCACTTGGTGTGGATGCGGGCCAGGTCCTCTCTCCCCTCCTCACCCAGTAGCTCAGCAGGCAGATGGAGCACCCGAGGCACTTAGGATCCCTCCGGACCTAAGGATGGCAGCTTGGGGTTGGGGTGCCTGTGACAGCCCGTGCCCCTCCCCCACCGCTGTGGTTTGGGGAGGGCTCCAGGAGCAGTGGGCTGCGGGCCATCCCCTGGCAACCCCCATGCCTGGACTGCTGTTCCCTGCCTGTGGCTGGGTGTCCTCCCCAGCCTCATTGTTGCCCTGGGGTCCCTAGCCCATGGCCCCATCCTCCTCCTCCATCCCTCCACCCGCATGAACCCTTCCCCAAGCCCCATGCCCCCGTTTTGTTGTGAATGCCCTCCTGTCCTGGTGACGGGAGAACAATGTTGGTGAAAGTCGCTGCGGGTGTCGGAGTGCTCCTTTTGCCCCTGGGCCGAGTGGGGGCGGAAGTTCCCGCAGCGCTGGCCCCAGCGATAGGGCTCTATCAGCGGCCGCAGCGCCTGCGGAGGCAGCCTGGGGTTATTTCTGGCCGGGCAGCTGTGTGTGGTCGGTGTACCGGGAGCTCTGGGGCCTGGGAGGGACGTGGCGGCCTTATCTCCTGGTTCTGGGGCAAACGCCTCCACTCCAGAGCAAGCAGGGCCGCCATCCTTTCGCCATGGGCTCTGGTGAGTCTGGTGGCTGGGCCCGGCCACACCCTGAGCAGAGGCGGGTTGGGAGGCCCTCCAGCCGTTTTGGCTGCAGTGGGAAGAGATTGGGGTCAGACTTAGAGGAAATTTGCAGCCAGTGCGCGGGGTGGTCGCGGTGGCGAGGCTTGCGAGCACCGGGGGAGCTCGGGTCTCCGGGGCTGGAGGTCACGCCCGGTGCTCTGGGTGCTGGGGGACCCACCCAGTTGCCCAGCAAGCCAGCCGGCTCACCGGGGCGCTTCCTTTCCAGGGCCGCACGGGGCGCTGAGCCTATCGCTCCTGCTGCTCGCGCTGCTGAGCCGCCCGGCCGCGGGCTGCCCCGCGCCCTGTCGCTGCGCCGGGACGCGCGTGGACTGCGGGCGCCGCGGGCTGACGTGGGCCTCGCTGCCGGCCGCCTTCCCGCCGGACACAACCGAGCTGGTGCTGACGGGCAACAACCTGACGGCGCTGCCGCTGGGGCTGCTGGACGGGCTGCCGGTGCTGCGCGCGGTGCACCTGGGCGCCAACCCCTGGCGCTGCGACTGCCGCCTGGTGCCGCTGCGCGCCTGGCTGGCCGGCCGCCCCGAGCGCGTGCTCTACCGCGACCTGCGCTGCACCGCGCCCCCGGCGCTGCGGGGCCGCCTGCTGCCCTACCTGACCGAGGAGGAGCTGCGCGCCGCCTGCTCGCCGGGGGCGCTCTGCTGGGGGGCGCTGGCGGCCCAGCTGGTGCTGCTCGGCCTCGGGCTGCTGCACGCGCTGCTGCTGGCGCTGCTGCTGCGCCGCTTGCGAAGGCTGCGCGCCCGCGCCATACACCGCCTGTCGCTGACCGCCCCGCTAGTGGCGGAGCCGGCCGGGGACAGCGAGTCCTAGGAGAAACGGACCGGCGCTGAGCGAGGTGGGCCTGCCAATCGGACAGGACTCTGCCCCAGGAGCCCTCGCCCTCACCTGGAGGCCACGCTCCTCCAGCCAGGCTTCATCTTCCAGCCCCCCACCCCCACCCCCGGTCTACAGGCCCTGGTCCACCCGGCGGCTGCTGCAAGCCCATCACTAAGCCTGGGGGACCAACTGCAGCCCAGACCCTGCGGGGTCCCTCACGCCAAACTCCAGTGCAGAATAAACCCTGACCCTTCTCCCGATCGGATCCGTCTCTGCACCTGCAACCTGGGAACCCTCTTTCCAAAACCACAGAAAAAGCTCTGAGAAGCAGTTCAAGGGGACACTCATCTTCCTTCACCCCAAATAACCTCCAAACATGCGGTAAACTCCCCCAGCCACTGGCTCACAGAAGTTCAAGTGGAGAGGGAGCCCCAAAGGACAATGACACACTCGGGTAGTGAGGGCACTGGGGAATAGGGACACTGGGGAGAGTGAGGATACTGTGGGCAATGAGGACTCTGGGGAGAGTGAGGACAGTTTGGGGATAGTTAACACTCTGGGGACAGTGAGGACCACGTGTGAACAGCCAGTAAACTTACAGCCAGTGTGCAGAGTGGTCAGAGGGTCGGGGTGGTGAGGCTTGTGGACAATGGGGGTTGCAGGTCTCCAAGACTGGAATCAGGCGTGGCGCTCTGGGTGCTGAGGGACCCCACCCCATTGCCCAGCAAGCCACCCAGCTCACCATGGTGCTGTGGAGACAGCAAGGACACAGTGGGGACATCAAAGACAGTGTGGGGCAGCCAGGATGAGGGGGGCAGTGGGGACACTGTGGGGAGAAGGACCCTGGTGAGTGAGTATCCTGAGGGGGGGAGGGGCTGTGAAGTCAGCCAGGACACTGGGGACAGTAGAACCCTCTGAGAAAGTGATGAACTGTGGGGACAGTAGCACACTGTGGGCAAGGTTGGACAGCATGTAAACAGGACACTGGGGACAGCAATGACACAGTGGGAGTATGACACGAGACACTGAGGACAGTGTGGGGCAGAGGACAGTGTGGAGCTGAGGACAGTGTGGGGACAGTGTGGGGACAGTGAGGACAGTGAGGGGACAGTGAGGGGACAGTGAGGACAGTGTGGGGACAGTGTGAAGACAGGACAGTGAGATGACAGTGTGGGGTCATTGAGGGGACAGTATGGGGACAGTGAGGGGACAGTGAGGACAGTGTGGGGACAGTGAGGACAGTGTGGGGACAGTGGGGACAGTGTGGGGACAGTGAGGACTGTGGGGACAGTGGGGGACAGTGAGGACTGTGGGGGGACAGTGAGGACAGTGTGGGGACAGTGAGGACTGTGGGGACAGTGAGGACAGTGTGGGGACAGTGAGGACAGTGTGGGGACAGTGAGGACAGTGTGGGGACAGTGAGGACTGTGGGGGGACAGTGAGGACAGTGTGGGGACAGTGAGGACTGAGGGGACAGTGAGGACAGTGTGGGGACAGTGAGGACAGTGTGGAGACAGGACAGTGAGATGACAGTGTGGGGTCATTGAGGGGACAGTGTGGGGACAGTGGGGACAGTGTGAGGACAGTGAGGACAGTATGGGGACAGTGAGGACAGTGTGGGGACAGTGAGGGGACAGTGAGGACTGTGGGGACAGTGAAGACAGTGAGGACAGTGTGGGGACAGTGAGGACTGTGGGGACAGTGAAGACAGTGAGGACAGTGTGGGGACAGTGAGGACTGTGGGGACAGTGAGGACACTGCAGGGCAGTGTTGAGAGAGCATGCTCTAAGCGGCAGGTTCGGGGTCAGTGTCGGGCCGTGGGGTGGCTCTGAGGACAGTTCCGTGGTGAGGCTTCCCCAGTGGCAGGCTTCGGAGCAGTCAGGGTGAAGGGATGGTCAGGACAGCCCGGGGGCCACCTGGAACTCCCTGGGCATCCAGTGAGCAGCTCTGGACGGCTGGGGGGGCAGGGCCCAGGCCATGCAAGGTGGGGTCTCTAGATGTCCCTGCAGGGGTGAGTGGGCACCCGGGGCTGCGGGGTCTCTGAAGTCGTGTCCTCCCTGTGGCACCGCTCACTGTGGGAAGAAACCTCGGACTGCACAGGCCAGCCAGGGCTTCTCAGGGCCTTCAGTCACCCCTGACCGCTGGCGTCAATCAGGACTGATTGCCCTAGTGCATGCAGCACAGGCTGCTTACGGGGGACCCGGGGTGCCCCAATGAGGAGCTTTGTGTCCTCACTCCACCTGGCTGGCCCTGAGAACAATGAAGGCTGCTCTCCACGGACCCCCAAACAGGATCCCAAAGGAGCCTCAGGCCTGGGCCCCCGCCGCCTGGCCCAGGAAGGCCCAGACCCCACTGACCGGGTCGGGAGGCTGCCGCTGACACGGCCTTTGTCCTGGCCTTTGTAGGACAAGACGGATGACCCTCCGGTTGGGCTGATGCTATCTCGGGTCTGCTGGTGGGACGTGAGGCAGGAGCCACCCCGCCTTTGTAGGCAGGTGCGAGGCATCCGGCTGCCCTTCCAGGCTTATCACCCCATCGGAGAGGGTGGCTCCTTTATACAAATGAACTGCTGCCCTGCCCTCCCCAGGGGTGGCCCGGCACCCCCAGAGCCCTGGTGGGGGTCAGAGGTGATGGTCCTTGTCACAGCACGAAACACAGGCAACTTCCTAAACTGAGTCCCAACATGGTACCAGGAGGGGGCACCCCGCTACTGTCCCGAGGGAGGAAACGGACCCAACAGAGGAGTCTCCTGCTGAGCTCAGAGCTTCCTTCATGGCTGAGACCAGGCCCATGGGATTCCCTCTCTTCTCCCCACTGAAGCCCTCAAGGGGGCAAATGCAGGGCCCAGGAGAGTAGCCCCAGGCGTCCAGGGTGACCCCAGCTAAGAGAGGGAGGCTCCCTGGGCTGTGAAACGAGGCCCCGGCAGGAGCTGTGGGGAGCGGTCAGCAGGAGCCCAGCTTCCTGCCCACAGGCTTGAGGGCTCCTGGGCCAGTACCCAGATGACAGAGTGAGCATGGGGCCCTGAGGGCAGGGGGAGGAAAGAGGCTGGCAACACAGTGTGGTCAGACCTAAGCAAGTACTTCCCACTTGGTGGATGGGGGTCTGAACCCCATGGGCCTCCCAGGATTCCCCCACCCCTCTTGCTGGTTCTCCAGGATTTAGAGCTGCTCCTGCCAAGGTACTGACAGAGGGCCGCTGGCCTGGTCGTGATGGCTGACCTTCTCCAAGATGGAGGCTGCAGCCGGGGCGGAGGTCCAGGGAAGGGAGTGGGGAGTGAGGATCCCAGTGAGGGAGGGGGGACTGATCCCAATCCTGACCCTGAGCTGACCCTCTACACACTGACCCCAAGACCTCAGCCCCCAAGGGGTGTGGGGAAGTGGATGGTCCCAGCTCAGTGCCCCTGAATGGCCCTATTCAGGGAGGGAGAGCATAGACCGCTCAGCTCAGACTAGACGCTTACCATGCCCCTCACCCCACCATTGTCCTCCACCTCATGGAAAACACCCCAATTCCAGGGCCCCTTCCTCACTGACAGGCTGGTCCCTTCTGTGGCCCCAGACTCCTCCCAGATGGGAAGAGGTAGGGGTTCACTCAAAGGCCCTGCAGAGCCCCCGACACACACACCTCCAACTCTCAGGCTGGCTGATTGAGGGCCTCTTGCCCCTTGCCCTGCAGCCCAAGGGGTCTGAGCTCACACCTCTACTCCCCCAGCCTCCCAGGACCCTCCCCTTTCCATCAAGGCCCAGCCTTGGGGTCCCCTCCCCACACAGGCCAGTGTCTCTCTGTCCGTTCCTGCTGTCACTATGTCCACGCTATTCCAGGTCCTGCTCAAGCATGTCCTCCGCAGGGAGCTTCCCTGCCACATGGCGCAGGACACTGTGCCCAGCCAGGCCTGTGCCCCTGAGGTCCGCCAGGGCCCCAAGCCACATCCCAGGCCTGCAAGCAGCCAGCTAGCGAGTGAGTGGCCGGTCAGAGGGGTGGATAGAGCGAGCCTCCGCAGGGCCAGAGCATTCCCGGAGCAGAGACAGTCGTGACCTTCCTTCCACCAATCCTGGGGAGCCTTGGTGTGTCCTCATCCGTGAAATGGTGGGTGCTGCTGGCGCCCCCCTCCCTCCAGTCCTCCCTTCGCGCGCCGCCACCCCGAGCAGGCACCAGAGGGCGCTCGCGGTCTGCGGAAACGCAGGCTGGAGGGCGGTGGGCGAAGCGGGCGCCCGGTGCAGACAGCCAAGGTCTGCGGAGAAACGGAGGCCAAGGGAGGGAGACTTGCCCAGGCTGGCGGGCAGGGGAGAGCCGAGAGGGGCGGGCAGGTGGCAAACCCCACGGGGATGGGGAGGGGTGCGCCCTGGGACGCTGACAGACGGGGAGGGGTGCGCGCCCCCTCCGCCCGCCCTTCCCCTCCTTCTCCCGGCCTCTACCCCCACCCCCCCCACGACCCTCACCCCCACCTCGCGGGCTTGCTGACAGCCCGTCAACCAGGGAGATAAGGGACCTCTTCCGCCGGGCGGAGCTGGGGAGGGGGTGGGGTCAGCCCAGGTGTGCCCTCAGCCCTCCCCATGCCTGTTTGCTCGGAAAACACTTATTGAGCCCCTGCTGTGTGCACCGATGGGGGAGGGGGAGGGAGGAGAGCGGCTGCCAGGGGCAAGAGGGCGACCATGAGGGACTGGCCTCAGCCCTTTCTGTCTCCTATGCCGACCGCCCGGTGGGAGGCCTGGAGCAGGCTCCCCAGAGGAGTGAAACTTCCCGACTAACCTGGTGGTGGGGGAAGGGATGTGGGGGTCCTCCAAGGGCCCCCCTCCAGCCTGGGGAGGAGAGGGGGAGCCTGGGGAGGGGGCTGGCCACTCACTGGGCGGAGGAGGCCCTGGGAAGGTCTGGGGGACCGAACCCCTGGCCAGGTTGTGGTGGGGGGGGTGCACCCGCCGACCAGACGGAGCAACAACATTGGGGTGGGTGGTGGAGCCCTGGGGGCCCATAGCTCACTGCACCGTCTGCGCCCACCCCCAGCGTTTCCGATGGAAGACAGGCAGTGGGTGATAAATCACCAGCTCCCACCCCTACCCACCCAGGCGGCCATAGGAAGGGGGGCGGCATGGGACAGAGACAGCCTGAGACAGAGACAGGCCTAGAGGGGGAAAGGCAACCACAGAGATTCAAGTGGCCATGGGGGCCAGGTGACATCGGCCGGGCCCCGACACTCAGGGTGTCTGGCTTCCCATCCCTAGGAGCCCTCTTCCACCAGACCCATCTGGAAACCAGCTGAGAGCCACCCTACCCAGCTGACCCCCAACTGGGAGGAGGAGGAGGAGGAGGAGGAGGAGGAGGAGGAGGAGGAGGAGGAGGGAGGGAGGGAGCAAGGCCTTAGCAGCCCAACTCCTGTCTACCCCGGAGGGCCATAAATCAGCAAGGGCTCTCCCCTCACTGCCCCCAGGCAGAGGGGGGAGTCTTTGGGGTCACTGGGCCTGGCCTTAGCTGTGTCCCTTCCTCTTTAAACAGCCCTTGGGGCATCCACTGGCCCTGACCTCTCTCTTTCCCCGGCACAGTCACACCGGGAGTGTCTGCACCCGGTGCTGTCTGCTGGGTGCACACTCAGCCCTCCTCTTCTGTCTGCAGGGAGACCGGGGGCTGGCCCTAGAGGAACGGGGGTCATGGTCCTCCCCAGTGAAGCCTTCCAGGGGTCCACTTTGCCTCAGGGGAAATGCCATCTGTCCCTCCTTCCGACCTGCCTTCCTGTCACACACACATCCCCAGGGCGCTGAGGCCGGCTGGCCAAAGGCTGCTGAGAGATGAGCCAAGTGGGGACCCTCCACAGGTGGGTGTGCCCCTGGGGGTCCGTCCTTAGTGGGCAAGGCTTTGGAGAGCCCATGAGAGTGCCCCCCACCCACGGTCCAGAACCCTAATCATAACCAGGCTGCCCAGTGGTCTGTCCTGCAGAAGCCCCTCAGGGCTCATGTGGCAGAGATGAGGCCACCTGTACCTGTACACAAGGAAATGCAGTGTCCACGTGAAATCTTTCGTGGCTCAAAGAGTGGTGAGGGTGGGGATGGGGACTTGCTTGGAGCTCTTGGAATTCTGTGCCTGAGAGAGGCAGAAAGAAAGGGGGCAGGATACAGAGTTAGAAACATTGATGAGAGAGAAACATTCATCAGCTGCCTCCTGCACACTCCCTACTGGGGGTGTGCCTGCAGCCAAGGTACATGCCCTTGACCAGAATCGAACCCAGGACCCTTGAGTCCGAAGGCCGACGCTCTATCCACTGAGCCAAACCAGTTAGGGCTGACAGTCCCCTTGATCTTCAGAACAAACCTGAGTTGCCCCTCTCCCTGAGACCTCTAGAGCACTGGTGTGTCCACAGGGGACTAAGCAGCACTACGATCAGGGACACCTCTCCAGGGAAAGGATGGAGCGAGGGGCCTAGAGGGGTGCTGAGCTCCGCCCGTAGAGGGAGAGGGCAGAGGTGCCTGTGTGTGCAGGAGCCACCACCCAACCATTCATTCAGTCTCGGCTGTTATTCTTCCAGTGTGCAGCCCTGCCGGCCCCTTGGTCCCAGACCTCCACCCAGCAGACACCCCACCCTTCCCTCCACCCCTTTTGGGGGGTCAGCCCAAGGGGACCAGCCAGCTCCCTCCTTCCAGGGTCCCTCAGGGGCTCATCTCACTTGGATTAAGCATGTCAGACAAATCGAGGGGCTCTGGGTCAGACAGACCTTCCTTCATGTGGCAAGGAGTGGGGGAGGGGAGGCCCCAGCCTCCCAGGTGTGCTTTTTCTACCTCTGTCCCGGTCACACAGGGTCCTGGGGCCACCCCCACAGGGTCCCTGCTCCCCTGCGGAGGTAACGGAACCCTCAGAGGCGTGAGGGTCTGGAAAGGAATCCCTCAAGCTTTGCCTAATGGACACCCCTAGAGAAACAGAGAGACCCCAAGGCAGCCCGTTCTCTTGCCCAGGTGTGTGGACAGGCCTGGCACGCCCAACCCCAAGATGGAGGCTGCAGCCTGGGGCGGAGGTCCAGGGAAGGGGGTGGGGAGTGAGGATCCCAGGGCAGAGCCCAGGCAGCTGTGCTCCTGGGGCTGGGGGGGCGGGTACACAGGCTTGGGAGGAGTTTTGAGGAGGGGTCTGTGTGGGGACCAAAGGCCTAGCTCTGCCCTGTGTCTGTGGAGAAACCTATTTGATGTGATCTGTATTTGGGAGTTTGCTTTTCTCATTGCTTTGTTTATTTAAAGATGCTCTTGAAGAATTCCAGCCAGTCTTTGCACCGACTAAGGAAAGAGCTTCTGTCTAGGCAGGGCTGCGAGGGGTGGGCCCCCCGCAGCCGCCTGTCCTAGCACGCCTGCCAGTGCCCCTGTGTGCCCACTGAAGGTGCTCGCGGCGCGGGGTTGCCCTGCCTCCCTGCAGGGGCGCAGCGCGGGGGCCGGCCTGGAAGAGCCCGGGTGACGAGGACCCAGAGCTGTGCCTGTGCCGAGCGGCAAGGCCAGGTTCCGGAGCCTGAGAGGGGGGGCGGTGAGGGATGGAGAGCAGACAGGCAGGAGGAGAAAGCTGGGTCTGGGAGGGACCCCGTCCTCTCTGAGGGAGAGCTGGCGACAGCACCACGGCCTGCAAGCCCGTCTTTATTTTACAGCCGATGCCACGAGGCCAAGTAAGGGCGTGGTCGAGATGTTTACACTGTTCTTGTGGGTTTCGAATCTACTCAGGCGCATGCACCTGGCCAAGCTTTGTTTACTCGCTGCACCTCCCGCAGCCACTCTCTCAGCCGCGTGAGACCACAGGTTCGGACCCTAAGGTCAAGCTCACACCACAGCCTTTGGCTCTAGTTGTGCTGGGATTTGCACGTGGCTTTGCCACAAGAGGATCCTGCCCTCTCATCAGTCCCAGGCTTGGACTTGTCCAAACGCTGCAGCTGCTCTCCACACGCGCCCCCCCTCATGCCCGTGTGGAGGGGGTGCGGAGGCCGTCAGCTTTCCCTTGAGGTCCTGGCTCCCTCTCCTGGCAGTGAATGTCTCTCAGGGCACCCTCTGCTGGGAGGGATCCCTGGTGGGGGTTCCCACGCTGTGGGTCTTTCTGCTGCAGGTCCCTCATCTGGGGTTCCTGCTTGGCATGGCTCTTCTCTGGGGATCCCTGCTACAGGGATCTCTGGGGGGGTCCCTGGTCTGAGGTCCCTGTTCACTGAGTCTCTGGTATGGGGGTCTCTGGTCTCAGAGGTTCCTACTCAGCTCTCCAGGTGTCTGCTCTGTGGGTCCTTGGTGTGGGGCATTCATGGTGCTGCCTCTCCTTACTTGGGGTGTCATGGCCCTGCCTCAGTGGTCTCTGTGACATCAGTCAGCCCCTTCTCTCCGGGTTGGAACCCTCCCAGGTGGCCCCCTGAGCCAACAGGAGTGGCAGGAACATAGCTGTATCCCCAGGCTATCCAGGGGAGGGTGGTGGAGCTAAGGCTGACCCACAGCCTCCACTCCACGAAGCTCCAAGTCCTTGCTAGTCTTCAGGGGTGCTGTTGTGAGTCTACTAACGCCTCCCCGACTCCTTCCTGGGTCCTCCCAGTCCCCTGGAGTGCGCCCTGAGGCTTCTAGAACTTGCCTTCAGAACCCGTCCCCCACATTCTCAGGCTTGGGCTGCTCTGCCTGATTGGGCCCCAGGAGGTAACTGAAGTGGGCACCAGGGGGGCCTCGAGCCTGGAAAAGCCCTGAGAGTCCTGGTGGACAAGGTGGACAGTGGGCAGCAGTGTACAGGTTCGGCCGCAGCCCTGTAACGGGACGAGGCTGTCATGACCTCAGTCCTGCGTTGGTGTCTGGGGTGTATTCAGTGGCTGGACTTGGCGGCCTCCAAGGCAGTCAGCCCTCCAAGCAGGCGGGACCCAGACAGGACTGAGGTGGCACCACCCTCCTTATGCCCCCCCTACTCCTGCACATCACCTCCCTCCACACTCGCCTGATCCTCTGCGCCTGCTGGTCTCCTGCTCTGCTTTGCCTCCCTGAACTGTGACCTGGTCCCTTCCCTCTGGACCCTCAAGGAGTATCTGGGGATGGAGAGACTGTGCGCGCGAGCGCACACACACACACACACAGGCATGCACATGTACATGGGCATACCAACACATGTGCACACAAACATGCACTCACACAATGCACAAGTGCATACCACACATATACACACATGTGCAAACACTCATGCACCCCTTCATGCATAAGCCCATGTATATATACACAAAAACACATGTCCACATACACATAAACACACCTGCACCCACCCCTGCACCCACAAGCATCCAGAGAGTCTTGTTGTCTTCCCTTTGCTGAGTCTGGTTCCTCTGAGGGTACGGCTCTACCACGAGGCCAGCCACCGTGCTCCTGAGTGGCACGCCTGCCGAGCCCCCGGCACGCCCTGTCACCGTCTGATGTGTGAGCGGAGGTCACGGCAGCACGGCAGTCACCGAGGGTGTGATTAGGTAAGAATGCGCAGCCTCCCCTTCCCGAATGAGCACGTCCGTGCCCCCACACGCCCACGGGCGTGACCGTGTCCTCACACCTCCTGCGTGCGCGTGGCCTGCTGGCCCGCCGCGCCCCGCCTGCCCCCCGCAGCCGCCCGCCCCTGCCCGCCGCGCCGTGTGTACACAGAGGCTTGTTTTCCCTGCCTTTCGGGCCAGGGGTGCGCTTGTAAATCGTGCGGCCGATGACACATTTATCCCGCGGGCGACTGGCAGTGTGAATTTATGGCTGCCCCTCCCTCCTGGCGGAGGCAGCACAGGGGCTGGACACCCTGCAGGCAGGTACCTACAGGCCACTCAGCCAGCCTGGCTGTCACGGGGGCCCGGGGCCAGGAGGGTGGCAGGAGGGCTCTGAAAGCCTGACGTTTCAGGGTGCTCAGGGCAGATGGGAGGCCAAAAGGCTGGGTCAGCTCCACCTGGGCCAGGGCTGGGGTGCGGGAATGTCCAACACCCACCAGCCTTCCCTGCACTGTGCTTAGTCTCCCCACCTGTGAAATGGGACAGCAGCTTCAATGAGCAGGATGGGAGGGGCTCCTTTCCTGAGATGTGGAGTCAACCCACCCACTGCTCCTGAGCCTTTTGGAGGCATCGAGGTTTTGGGGGGACTGTCTGAAAGGGTGGGGACCTCAAGAACAGATGGGGCTGCACACAGAGAGGGAAGAGGGGTGGTGACAGAAAGTCAAGGCAGGGAGGTTCCCTCAGAGCAGGCCTGCCCTCCTCTCCTTGTAAAGACGGGGAAGCTGAGACCCAGAGGGGCAGGGCCTCAGACCTCAGATTCCCCCCGCGCACAATATGGGGGTCCCAGGTGCAGTTCCCCGTCCTGCACAGTCTCCTTTGTCCTGCTAAGTCTTCAGGTGGGGGAGGGGCAGCCAGCCAGGTCTGACAGGGAGATGCTGGACCAGGTCCCCTGAGGCCACAACTGGGGATGGGAGCCAGCGGTGGGGGTGGGCTGGGGGCAAGGGTTCCTGGCTGCCTCCCCTCTGTCTGTCTGTGTTCAGGGTCGTGTCTCCAAGGGACCCTCTGTTGGCTCTCATGCTCCCCTCCATCGCTGGCCCCAGCCCCCCCTCCCCGCCCGCCTGTCAGGATGAGCGATGGCCGTGCCCCTCCCCAGGCCCCCGGCCCCAGGCCCGGTTCCCGCTCATTAGCCGCTGACACTGTTTGCTTTCCCGCCGGGGATGCCCACCCCGTCACAGGCCATTTCTCCTGGCGCCTCCCACCCCCCTGGGCCTGCCTGGGGGTCCAGGGTGCCAGGCAGACCCTGCCTTTGGCTCCCAGAGGGATGGCCGGACAGATCCCAGCCCCACCCTCACCTGCACACCCTAGAGGCCGCCGCCCGCGAGACGGCCGTGCCACTGGGCTCAGCTGCTTTGTATGACATCCGGCGTGGCCCTCAGTGACAGGCACTGGGCTCACGCCCCCTTTATCTTGTCTCTGTCACCTGCCCCTATTTCTGTCCTTGTCTCTCTGGGTCTGTCCCCAGCCCCATCCCATGAAATGGCCACCGAGCCGCCAGCCCCATGCAGACGGTAGATCCCCCATCTCTGCCCCCCCCCCCCCCAGTAACCCTGACATCAGTGTGTGGGTCAGAGGGTGAATCTGTGATGCCGAGGCTCTGGGAGGAAGGTGGAGGAGGGGTGCCCGAGACAGAGCTGAGGGGTACCCAGCCCTGGAAGGCGGCCATAGACATCACGGGGGGACCTGGGGGCATGTTGGGGGCAGCAGACACTCGTCCCTCAGGCCACGGCTTGCTGGCCCCCTCCCCCTCCCAACACCCTTCCCCGGCCTCCTCCCCGCCCAGTGTGGCCACAGCTGGGCGGCATCAGGGCTCGAAGGCCGGTGGCAGCCAGTCCTTCACTTAAAAATGTGTTTGTGATTTCGGCGGCGGGGCAGATAACGGTGACGAATGGCCCGCCGGCCCCACGAGGCCCCCAGCCCATCTGGTTTGACTTTGGCCTGTCGTGGGGTGCCCTTGGGCCCCCACCCCTGCCCTCGGGCAGTGCCCTCGGAGTGAAGCCTGGGGGCCGGTGTGGGCAGTCCCCAGCCACCCGGATGTACCTCTAACCTCTGCATCCCTGGTCCCCCTGCCCTCAGAGAGGCCCCTCCTTCGAGACTCTCCCTCGGCTGTGCCACCAGGAGGCTCTAGGGCACTGCCCCCCCAGGCGCTGGGTGTGGGCTGGGGTTTGTGTCGGGGCGAGGCCTTGAGTGGCTGCTCCCCCGTGGACTAGGGAGTGGCGGGCACCCCACTCGGAAGGGGCAGGAGCCGGAAAGGCGGGGCAGGCAGTGGGGCACATGGTCCTCGTCAGGAGGAATTTCTGACAGGGCTCAGGGCCCCCTACCCCCCCACCGCCGAGCCCATTGATTAATCAGCCAGAGAGCAGCTTCTGGATGGGGCCCAGGCTCAGCCGGGGGCGGTGAGGTCTCTGAGCCTCTCTCTTCCTCGCCCCTAGGGGCTCCTGGAGGTGGGCAGAGGAGGGGGCGCCTCTGTCACCCAAGCAAGCACCCTGGGCCAGGGCCAGGCCCAGCCGCACCCTTGGACATGGTGGTCGGGGACACACTAGGTTTGTATGACCCAGGGGACACCAGCTCATTCGTTCCTCAGTGAAGCCCTTGCCCAGGACACAAATGGGTTGGACCCTGCTCTCAGGGAGGAGAGGAGACAGGCAGGGGGTTTGAGGTCCGTGGTCAGGGGTGGGGGTGGGGGCGCATCCAGTCCAGGGAGCAAAGCTGGGGGGTGGGATCACCCCAGAGGAGCAGCCTGAACTGCTCCGTCCCCCATCTTGGCGGTGGGGACAGCTGGGGTGAGGGGGAGGATGGCGCCACGTCAGGACCGAAGCTCCCCCTTCCCCCCTCCCCGCCCCGCAGGGAAATCCTCTCCCTCGGTATCACATTGTTGAGAATTAACTTTGTTGAAATAAAAATTGGTCTTGGTATTAACGTGGCCTCGGGGATTTTCTCCGGATTGTGGAGGCCGCAGCGGGGTCAGATGCCCATTCCCAGGTCTGGCCACAGGCTCAGCTTTCAAGGGCGCCAACCACCTCCTAACCCTCCTCCCCCCGCAACTCGCGGCCCCTCGGGGACAGGCCCCTGGTTCCTGCGGTGTGTGTGGGGGGGAAGGCACAATCCAGGCCCCTGCCCTCTCGGGCCCTGGCCCTGAAGGACAGTATGGCCGTATGGACCTCAGGGGTCTGTCTCTCGTCCTTCCCCTGCCGAGACTCTGCCCTCATCTCTGCCACCTCCGCTGACCCAAGGGTACCCCCGCCCCTCAGGCCTGTGCCGCAGCCTCGGCCTCACAAAGTCAGACCGGATCCTGCCCCGGCCCGGGCGCAGGAGGCCCGAGAACAGACAGAGAGCCAGGTGGTTGGACACACAAAGGCAGCGAACTGAGAGCACAGGGACACCCCTTCTGAGAGGCCCGCACCCGAGTGTGGCGGTGGCCCTCCGGAGGGCAGGGATAGGTGTGTGTGGGGGGGGGTGTCTGCAGGGTCTGTCTGGAGGGCGGTGCAGGCACACAGGGATCACTGCCTCGGCCACAGACAGGAATTGGCACCCAGGAGCCGGGGTCTGAGGGCACTGCCCGGGACTCTGCCAAGCCCATACCCAGGAAGGCACAGGGGACGCTGAGCCCACGGCAGCCGCCAGACTGATATATTTTTAAAATCCTCACCTGAGGATGTTTTTATTGATTTCAGAGAGAGGGAGGACGGGGGGAGAGGGCAACATCAATGTAAGAGAAAAACATCGACAGGTGGCCTCCCGTGTGCATCCCAAATGGGCATCCAACCCGAAATCTAAGGATGTGCCCTGACCAGGAATCGAACCTGCAACCTTTTGGTGCACAGGATGCTGCTCAACCCACTGGGCCACCCGGCAGGGCCAAATGATCTATTTCTGCCCAACACAGACCTGTGAGCGACTGCCCCAGAGCCGTTGGGGGTTTGCCTCCCTGCACTCCGTCCCCCCTGGCTGGAGGGGTCTCCCTGCGCTTCCGACTGGATGCGTGTATTCCTGCGGGGAGACTGAGCCTCGAGCACGGGCAGAGGAGTGAGGCAGGGGCCGTGCCGGGCCGCCCGCCTGAGCCTGGTAGCCGGGGTAGGTGAGGTTTCCTAGCAGGTGGTCCCTCACGGCGTCCTCCGACCTGGGTGATTTGGGGGTGGGGGACAGCCTGGGAACGGCTGGGATGGGGCCTGGGAACAAAGGCGGTGGCCCCCGGAGGATGCTCGAGTGGGGCCAGCTGTTGCTGCCTGGCTCCGATTCCCGCTCTGCGCCCGGCTGGTCCCTCAGGCCGAGGCCGGTGGTCTGCCTGGGAGGGGATGGGCGGGCCTCGGGAGCCGGGCCTTTTCTCCGGAGCCGAGCCGCGGTCCCAGGGGCATCAGACACAGGAGGGAGCCACCTTCGTGCTGCGTGCAGAACCACTGTCCAGAAGGGCTCTCTTAACCGGTGTGGCTCAGTGGATGGAGCGCAGGCCTGCAGACTGAAGGGTCCCAGGTTCGGTTCAGTCAAGGGCATGTACCTTGGTTGTGGGCACATCCCTAATAAGGGGTGTGGAGGAGGCAGCTGATCAATGTTTCTCTCTCATCAATGTTTTGAACTGTCTATCTCTCTCCCTTTCTCTCTGTAAAAAAATCAATAAAACATACATATTTTTTTCTTTAAAAAAGAAGGGCTCTCTTGTCCCCTAAGCAACAGGTCCCAAAGTTTGCTCTAAGCCCCCACCCCACCCTCATCTGGCTGCAGGGCCAGCCCCCTGCCTGGGTCTGTGTCCCAAGCCCCTTGGGTCCTCCATCCCCCCGTTACCCTCCAGCCTGGTCCTGGCCAGGCTTGTCCTTCTGTCCAGGGAACCTCCCAACCGAAACCAGAGCCATCCTAAAACTCCTACTCAACCTTCAACACCCCATGTCTCTGTCCCCAAGTGCTAGGCCCGGCGTCAATGTGCTGTCATCATCTTTTCAAGACTGCTTTCTAGTGGCCCTGCATCCACCACGGAGCTGGACACCAGGAGGTGGGGCACAGCTCCACGTCGTGGGCGAAAGGCCGCATCAGCCCCGGGCCTTAGTTTCCCCATCGGAACTGTCCTTGGCTAAAAGCACCCACAGGTCCTATTGGAGCACGTCTGAGCTCCGGGGGGGAGACTGAGGCCTCTGGGATCTGTGCCTCCCCAGTTCTGAGGAGCTGGGTTGGATGTGGGTGAACTGGGGTTTCCCCAAGAACAGGAGAGGAGGGCCCCTGCTGGCACCCCCTAAACACTTGGCTGGCTTCAGCCGAGGCCAAGAGGCACGCAGAGAGGCTGCTGGGGTGGGGGCCAGAGGGGGAATCTTCTTACTCCTGAAATCCCTCCCGCCTGCCTGGAGGCCCCCGGGGAAGCTCCGTGATGCAGGAACCTGATATTTTAAGACTTAAAACAAATGTTTCTGGAGCCCAAGCTGCTCCGTCTCCCGCCCAGGCCTCCCGGAGCAGGGCCGGCCAGAGGAGGAGAACCCCATGTCCCTCACATCCCTGCCCTGAATAAACCCTGCCCCTCCCTGGGCTGCAGTTCTAGAGGGACAGGAGGGACAAGGAGGCAGGACCCTTTAGGAGGAGTCAGAGCCGAAGGTGGGGGCCTGGTGTCGGCTCCCCGCCCTGCTGGTCCCTCTCTCGGCCTCTAGCACAATGCGAAGCCCATCAGGAGCCCCGGACGCCTCTCAGGCTGGCCTCCCCGAAGCTCCCAGACTGTCCTCCCCACCGCCAGGAGGGTGGGCAAGTGTGGTGTTGCTTTTGAGCCACTGGCACAGTGGTCGGCAAACTCATGAGTCCACTGAGGCAGAGCCAAATTTTTTTAAACTTAAACTTTTCCTAACGCCACTTCTTCAACATAGACTCGCCCAGGCCGTGGTATTTTGTGGAAGAGCCACACTCAAGAGGCCTAAGAACCACGTGTGGCTCGAGAGCCGCAGTTTGCCGATCACTGCACTGGCAGAAGCCACCTAGAGCTTAGGGCTGAGAAACCTGAAGGCTGTGGGCCCGCAGAGCAGGAGCTCTGGGATCTATTGGCGATGTCTGCCTGGGAATTGGTGTGGAGGATGGATGTGTGTGCCAGAACTGGCTTCAGGAAAAAGCAACCTTGACATCAGAAGGGGCTCCCCGTTGCCAGGGTGATAGAGGGGCCTGAAGCTTGGCTGAGGTCCAGGCTTCGAGTCCCACCCAGGGACTCCGTGGAGCCATCTTCTCTCGGGGAGCCTCCCAGGGCCCTGAGGGCCAGAGCACATTGGGTGGAAGGGCCGTGTTGGTGGGACAGCACAGGGCGGGGAGGCTGGGGACCTGCTGGGCCTGGCGGGATTAGGGCCTAATCTCTAAGAAATGTTTTGGGGGCTGCGCCAGCCCAGGACCAGCTGGGAATGTGGGGAGTGAGGAGGCAGATGTTCCTCGGATTCTCCCAGGGTGGGCCATCCTGATGACCCCAGTTAGCGGGGCCCCCAGCTTTCAAAGCACCTGCACTGTGTCCCCGCTCTGGCTCAGCTGGTGGGCCATACCCCTACCCCCATGCCCAGAGCCTGTGAGAGCCAGGGTGCCCCCAGTGGCTCAGGGTGGAGCTCACCCACCTATCAGCAGCTGAGGGCAGACACAGACAGGCAGGTGGCAGTGAGGCAGGGTCCAGGGATGGCCTTGCACCCAGGCCCAGTTCCTTTCCTCAGCCACACCCCTGCCAGGGCCCCCTCCTCTTCCTCTCCCCACCCCCGCGGTCCCAGGCCCCTAGCCCTGCGTGGGCACCCAGGCTCCAAACCAGAAAAACTAGATGAAGAACAAACAAGCCTACGGCCATGGCCTCCACCAGGCCCAGCACAGGCAGGGCCGTGGGCTGGCTCCCGCCCCTCCCGGTCCTGAGGGGCAGGGTGGGAGGGGAAGCCGTAAAGGGGAGGGGGGGTGCAGTGTCCGTACTCCCTGGTTTGCCCCCTCCTGCCTCCCCAACCCAAGGTCCTGCCACACCAGGCATCGCCCTGCTGTCTCTCCAGGGATGGGCTTTCTACCTGCCAGCTTGCAGAGAAGAGCAGCTCAACACGCTGACCTGGGTGCCCTGAGCTGGGTGCCCTGAGCTGGGTGCCCTGAGCGAGCTGGGTGCCCTGAGCTGGGTGCCCTGAGCTGGGTGCCCTGAGCTGGGTGCCCTGAGCTGCCTCTGGGCAGGGAGCTCCTCATCACTGGGAGCATGAGAATCGGGCCTGAATCCCGCAGGGGCTCCAGAGGGAAGTGTAGACTAGAGGGGACGGCTGAGTTCCTGAGGTCCCCTTCAGACAAGAGTCCCTAGACTGGTGGTCCTCGTCCACCAGTGATCTGAGAGGTCCGAAAGGTTGGCGACCGCTGCCCTAGACCCAGGCTCCCTGCAAGAGCCCCAGTTCCCAGGACTCTGACCTCTGGAAGGGCCTGAGCACAGTGCTGGGCACACACGAGTGTATTCCGCCTACACCCCCCACCCCGGCGGGCTTTCGTGGCAGCAGGTGCCTTGGACTCATCAGCCTGCACTCTCCCCACGGCCCGGCCCTGTCCTCCCAGGCTCCTCTGAGGTCAGGCCAGACCCCTGGACCCTGCAGGGCCTTGGCCAGGACTCCCCTCTGCAGCGCCCGCCATTCCTGTCCCCAGGGCTCTGCCTGTGACTTTAATCACCTGAGAGTGGAAACTGGGGTTGGTTTGGATCCGAGTCGCTGGAACGACCACACTGGAAAACTAGAACAGGCCCGTCTCCCCAGGCTGTGTGGCCTTCCCGGATAGTTGGAGATTCTTAGCCGGACCGTCTCCTTTCTACAGCAGTGGGCGAGGAGGCGGGTGCTTTAGGGGCTGGCTGGGGAGCCATATTGAAATGCAGGCTGCTTGTGGTCCAGGTGTCGCCCAGCAGGGGGGGATGCAGCACTGGGCTTGGGAGAAAGGCCAAGGTGGGACCGGGGCCCAGATGCTGGCAGACGGGGCTGGGGAGGGCAGCTGAGAGGGTGGGGAGCTGACCCCCAGTGATGTGGGACTCAAAGGACCTCCCTTGACCATCAGGTCAGGAGCCGTTTGGGGCTGGAACAGGGGACACTGAGTCAAATTCCCTCTGCCAGGCTGGGTGTCAGCTGAGAGCAGCCTGAAGAGGAGAGGGGCCTAGCATGGGATGGTATGAGGATGAACATACAGGGCAGGAGAGGGCCTGAGCGTGGAGGGGACAGGTGGGGGCGGGGCCCGTGGGGCCAGAGTGGCAGGTGGGACCGTGCTGAGGGCCCGGCCACACAGTCAGGTCCGGGCAGGTCTGCCCTTCCGAGGGGCTTGAGCTGAGGGTGAGGGCAGGGTGCAGGGCTGGGTACCCAGCTGTCCTGCGAGGACACGCCGCCTCACCCTTGGGCCTTGCCACCAACATTCACATGACCCACGGCTGGCTGCCTGCCTGGCCAGCGCCCCTGCCAATCACGCTGACCTTCCTCCCACCAGCACCTGCTGGGGGCTGACAGAGGTCTCTATTCCCGGCCAGGCGCCTGCTCAGGTTATATTTAGGCCATTCGGGGGGTGCTGGGCTGCTGACCCCTCCCGGGGCCCAGAGCAGGGGCAGCTGGGCCTGGGCCGTCTGCCCAGAGCAGCCTGATGGCTTGGGTGGAGCTCGGAGGCACAGGTTGCTGCCCATGGGCCTCTCCCTGGGCCCCTGCCCCTCTGGCTTAGCTGCTGGTCCACGGGAGGCATGGGCTCTGGCCATGGCTGACACGGGGACTGACACTGGACCAGCGTCTGAGTTCCTGACCGTGGAAGGATGATACGGCCGACAGTGCTGGAAACTCCAGGAGCTCAGCTCGAGTTGGGGGCGTGGCGGGGAGGGAGACAGGAGCTCGAGGTAGTGGTGGGTGGGGAGCAGCAGCAGCCTTGTGCTCAGAGGCTCAGACATCCATGAGCTCATTCCCTCCTGGGACTTCCCAGGCCCTGCCTGAGGGGATGAGGGGACAAGGGACCTGAGCCCCAGGCCCTTCCTGCCTTCCTGGACCGGAGCCCTCTTCCCTCCCGCTGCCCAGCAGGATATTCCCAGGGAGGAAGTGGCCCCTCAGAGGCCACCCATCCCTCCTGGAGTCTAGGACCTCTTCCTGCCTCACGTGGGCGCCCTGGTCCTGCCCCCACGCTGCCAGCTGGGCCAGACCCAGACTTCCTGCCCCGGCAGCGTGTCTCAGCCCCCCCACCCCCCAGCCCGATAGGCGCAGTCCAAACTCGCCAGAACGGAGAACTCAAAAGCCTCTACCTGGGACCCCAGAGCCCTGTCCACAGACCCCGCCTTCAGACACCCCCACGCTGGCATCACCTGCTGCCCCACAGCCTGTTTCAGCGGGGGAGGTGACCCCAGGCATTCCCAATCTGTCTCTGGAAGCTGATGGCTGCACCACCACGTCCCCATGAGAGGCAGGCCCACCTTGCACCAGGGGGCCCATCTGAAGGGTCTTAGGTAGAAGTCACAGCCCTGTCCCAGGCAGCCTTGTCTCCAGAGAAAGCCCCTCCTTAGCCCAACCCTCCCCTTCCGCCAGGCCCCTCACCCACCAGATCTGCACACCCCGTTCAGTGGGGTTTCCTGCCTCTGCTGACCCCAGAGCAGGCTGGGTTGCCTGGCCATTCCCCCCCCCGCTCCACCCTCTGCCCCAGGAAACAAGCAGCTGAGGGACTTGGGGGCCGGGTGGAGAAGCTGAGGGCAGGGCTGGGGGCTCTGGGGGAAGTGCAGGGCCCCGGCCCAGCTTGCCCAGGTTCAGGAAGTGGGGGTCTTGGAAGCTTCCTTTCAGCCAGACGTGCGTGCTCTCCGTGGGGCTGAGCGGCTGGAGGGTCAGAGGCCTGGTCGCAGCTGCCCCTTCCTCTCCGGCCGGTCACCAGCTGGGTGGGCCATACCACCACAGGCTGGTAGCAGGGTGTCCCTCGGGCCCACAGGTGGCCGGCAGTAAAGGCCAGAAGGTCTTTGAGCCTGGCCAGGCTGGGGCATGTCTGCCATGACCTCCTTGTGGGCTGTGGGTACAGCCCACCCAGACTGGCAAGGTTTGCCAACAGATGGGTGTGGGCAGGGCTGAGGAGTGTCCAGCAGGGTTCACCCCAGCCTGGGCCTGTATTCCCTCCAGCCCCAACTTTCCCAATCCTCTGTTTTCCCATCTATACAAAGGGTGACAACCTCTGGCCCCCATAAACGGGGAGGCGGGGTCTGGTTAAGGTTGGAGCTGAGGTGACGGGGCAGAGGACCCTGGGGCTGTCTGGAGTGGGGCAGAGCTTCCAGGCCCACCGGCTCCGAGCCTTGAAGCCCCACAAGCTAAGCCCCCTGCAATGCCTGCCCCCTGAACCCTGAGCCTTTCTCTCTGACCAGGTGCCCTCAGCTCAGCCTCCTGGGCCCATGCTCACACTCAGGTGCTGGGAAAAGCCTCAGGGGACCCACCTGACCAAGTCCAGACACAGAGGCCGAGGAGGGGGTTCTTGCCGTCTGTCCACAGGTAGGAATCTCGGAGGGCACACGGGGGATCCCACTGTCAGGGACGTTGTCACTTTGGCTTAACCCCCACCCATGATGGGGGCCTAGGCCACACACAGATGGGAAAATTGAGGCTTGGGTGCACTGAGTTGCTTGGTCTCTTGATCCGCCTGGGGCTCTGGGCCGGGAGGGTCTCAGGTTGGGACCAGGCCAGCACCGTGACTCACGAGAGTGTGTCTATGCCTGTGTCCAAGGCCTCCCTGGGCCCCCCGCCCCTGGCCCACACATGATGGGCGGTCGTCCATCAGCACGGCCAGCCCTTCTGGCCATCCATCACCAGTCAGTGGCCACAGGAGGAATGGCCTGTTTGTTTTGCCAGCTCCGTGTCGCTCCCTGGGGCGGGGGCTGGAGGAAATGACCATTTTTTGCCTGGGCGGGCGGATGGACAGTAGAGGTGTGCAGGGCACCAAGGGCAGGGCCAGGCTGGGATGTGGCAGGACCCCAGCTGGGCAAGGCCCCTCGTAGATGCCCGAGGCCTTGCCCTGCTCCGTGCCCCAGTCTCCTCTCTGGCACCAGGGCGAGCTGCACTGGCATTTTCCCACAGCAGCTGTCTCCAGCCGGGTCACTCACCTCTGCCCTTGCCACTGGGTGGGGTGGGCTCAGGTGTCAGCTGCCACCAGGTGGGAGGTCCCCTTGTCGGAAATCTAAGATGCTTGATGCTGGCTGTCCACCGCGGCTGCGGGGCGTTACCCTGGGGGTGTGTCCAGGCCACAAACCAACTGGTGAGGAGGAGAGGGCTGTCAGGAGGTCTAGAAGGACTTGGGCATCTATTTGGAGACAGACAGCCTCAAGATCAGAACCGGGGGCACCCGGGGCCACATTAAGAAAGACAGCACGGCCCTAACCGGTGTGGCTCAGTGGATAGAGTGTCCGCCTGCAGACTGAAGGGTCCCAGGTTCGATTCCGGTCAAAGGCATGTACCTTGGTTGCGGGCACATCCCCAGTAGGGGGTGTGCAGGAGGCAGCTGATCAATGTTTCTCTCTCAGCGATGTTTCTAACTCTCTATTCCTCTCCCTTCCTCTCTGTAAAAATCAATAAAATATATTTAAAAATAAAGAAAGAGCCAGAACTGGTTTGGCTCAGTGGATAGAACGTCGGCCTGAGAACTGAAAGGTCCTGGGTTCGATTCCAGTCAAGGGTTTGTATGTACCTTGGTTGAGGGCACATCCCAGTAGGGGGTGTGCAGGAGGCAGCTGATTGATGTTTCTCTCTCAGCGATGTTTCTAACTCTCTATTCCTCTCCCTTCCTCTCTGTCAAAACCAATAAAATACATTTAAAAAGAAAGAAAGACAATACATGTAGAAAGGAGGAGGTGGGGCCACACCAGGAGAGCAGTGTCCAGGCCCCAGGGCGATGTGGTCAGGAGCTACACGATGACCACTGCCACTTCATGAAGGTGTAGCTCACAGGTGTCATTTACTGACTCGGAGCCCAGTGCCCAGTGATCATGGCCACTTCTCACAGCAGCACCCCCGAGGCTCCGTGGGCTGCCCTGGGACGTGTCTTTTGCTGCTGCAGCCTTGGACCTCTGCCCTGACCCCTCATCTGTAACACACTCCTCCCCACCCCAGCCCTGAGCCACCAGCGAGGCCCTGGCTCCCTCCTGGGCCTGCAGACCAGGAAAGGAAGCCCCAAAGTCCAAAGCTTCCAGACCCGGGGGGGGGAGGGGGGCGCTAGGCCCCTGCTCCCCGGCAGACACCCGCAGAGAACACTCATGCTGGTGCAGGAGGGGCCTCCTCCCCTGGAAGGAGAGAGAGCCCGAGCTGAAGCTGGAGTCAGGAAAATGCCCTTTAGGTCAGTGCCCGCGGCTCAGTGCCCCCTCTGGCCTCTGCCATCCCCAGTGCCCTCCCTTCCCCGGGGCCGCCCCCTTTGCTTACCTCCCAGGCAGCCCTGACTGTTGCATAGCTTTTCGTCTAGGAGCAACAGTGCTCTTCCAGAACGTTCTGCCCTTAGCCCCGGCTGCTTCCTCTGCCCCGGGACAGCTCTGCAGACATCTGAAAGGTACTCGCCCCTTCTGCCTCCTCAGGCGGAAAGGCTTTTCTGTCGAATCCCCGAAGTAAGACTCTGGTCCATTTTAGCAGACGTTAGGAACGGATCAGCCAAAGTTCCCTCTAAGGTGCGAGTTACGGACGGTCATCCTGCCTGTCTGTGTCGGAGGGAGGGGCGGGCTCAGGGGAGCAGTGACATCTGAAGCCACGAGAGGGGACTGTCTGGCTGTAAGGTGAAGGGGCTCTTGGAGGGCTGATCTCGGGGTCCCTGCGTGGGTGCGGCTCATGAGGGCCAGCTTTGCCCCCCTGCTGGGCCACCTCCGAGCAAACCTTCTAGGCCACTCACCTCCTGGCTTGGTCCTGCTTTCCCACTCACCCCCTCAGCTGCAGCGGAAACAGCCAGGCAGAGCAGGGGCCCGGCAGGTCCAGGGTGCAGTCCGGAGATGAACTTAGTTTTCGGTGGGGGCAGAATCATGGCACAGAGCCAGGAGGCAGTGGACACAGTCAGCGGCCCAGATGGGAGCCGGGACCCAGGTAGGCAGGTGATTCAGAGAGGTGCCGGCATGGAGTTGGAAGGAGAGTCACGCTGGCTTTGTCAACCGGCTGCCTCAGTTTCTCCAATGGGCACCTCGGCACTCAGAGCAGCTCCAGTCCTGGCCAATCCCAGTGAGGTCCAAGACAGCCAGGCGCCAGCCTACAGCCTGCCTAGCGTGTCCAGTCCTGGGCCCATTCAGTCCCGGCCACCACCCTTCGGGGAGGGGTGGGCTGGCTTTGGGACACCAGGGAAAGCTCAAGTCCATCTGTCTGCACACCCCCCCCCCCCCCCAGCAGCTGATGCCAAGTATCTACTCAGCAGGATGGGGCAGCTGGTGCCTCCACGCTGCCCATGCCCCCTCCTGCCCCAGATGCCTGGCAGCCAAGGATAGCTTCACCCCCCCGCCCCGTCTTGGCCTCAGTTTCCCCATCTCTGAGAAGCCCTTTGGTGGGGAGAGGAAAAGACCAAGGCATGGTGGGCGTAGGAAGATTCAGCCGGACCCTTCTCTCTGTCCTTATGCTGGGGGTCCAGGCCTGGCCAGGGGCCCCTCCCTCCTCCACCCGGCACCCCCCTGGCATTACCTCAGAGCCAGGGATCACTTGGTGGGTGAGCAGACACCCAAGAGGGGGTCTGCAATAGGCGGCTTTTTGTGAAAAGTGACCCAGTGCCTGTCCCACCCAGTCACTGGTGGCTCCGTAGGCTCTGCTGTGCACACAGATGCAGGCAGAAGAGGCCCGGGGGGAGGTGGGTAGAAGAACCAGCCCCAAGTCTCGGCCCCCGGACCCATCCAGGGGCTGACCAGAGCGCGGGCCGGCAGCAGGGGCTCTGCCAGGGCTCCAGGGCTGTCAGGCCGGCCCCTCCCGGCAGCTGTCTCAAGCTCCCACCTCCCCCACCCACCCCCAGGACTCCTATTTCACTGAGGAGATTAAGACCACCTGGCGAGAGCCCCCTCTGGGCCCTCCTTCCCCCCGCCCTCCCTCCCAGCCCTGTGGGCCCCGAGAGGTGCTCTCCTGCCTCGTGCCTCTCCACCCCGTGTTCCCACACAGCCTCACGGCCCTGCCCCTCAACCTACACAACATCACCACCTGCTCAGATGGCCGTCCGGCCCTCTCCGCCCTGCTCCCCCAGCCCTGCCCGCGCAGCTCTGTCACCGGCCGCTGCACCCACAGAGGGTCCCTGGTCACATCCCGCCTTCCCCTCCAGGCCCAGGTCGTCTGGGCAGCAGAAGGCCCTGGGGCAGCTCCGTGCTCCAGGGACAGTGTCCTAGGGCTCGGGCGCGGGCCCTGTCCAGCCTGCCGTGGGTAGTCAGCAGGGCCTGTTGCCGCTCAGACAGACGGAGGAATCTGAGCTCCGAAAACCACAACTCTGAGCTCGCCTATTTGTTTGCTTTTGAGAAATTCCAACCTGGTTCCGCAGAGCCTCAGAGGAGGGAAGGGATTTGTCTGGCTGGAGTGGGGTGGGGCCGTGCTCATGGACATGGGGAAGCAAGGCTGAGTGTGGGACCTGGGCTGGGGTGGGGGGTGGAGTTGGGCAGAGCATGCGGGCCTGTCTGGGCTTTCTGGGGGCACAGCGAGAACCCTCCTCCCTAACCCCAGGCCAGGTCTGGAGGCCACAGAGGAGCAGAGGCAACAGCTGCCCACCCATAGTGTTGGGGGACCAGCTAGATTAGGGGGTGGCCCAAGGAGGCGTGGGCAACAGCAATGGGTACATCAGCTACATAGCCATATTCAGAAGCCAACGTGAGCTCCTTTGCTCCACACGGTGGGGCCTCTAGCATTCTCCCCGTTTCTTAGACAAAAACACTGAGTCTTGGAGAGGCCGAGTTGTGTCCTTGGACCCAGAGCATTGCAGGGTGAGGCTTTCCCCTGGCCCCGGCTCTGATGACTGGGTCACACTACCAGCTTTGGTTCTGCCTGCTCTGAAGGGCCAACGGGATAAGGAGACCTGCCAGAAAGAGTCACCTTCCCCTCTGAAAGGTTGTCCCACCTTCTTCCCAGCCGCTCCTTCCCCAGCAAAGCAGGGGGCCAGGATAGAAGTCCCTCAGGGACGTCTTGCTGCCTCCACTGCTCTCCCCAGGCCTCAGTCTCCCATCTGTCCTTGGGGTCCTGGCCCTCAGGGGAGTGGCCCGCCATTCTGGAACCTTGCTCATCAGGCCATCCTGCCGTCACACTGACTGGACCTACAGAGCATCGCTGCCATTGGACAATGCCCCTCAGGCTGAACAGTTTACCTGCCTCCTGCCTGCAGCCCAGATCAGCAGGCTGAGGGGCACTGCAAGGTGAGTCTGCTGAGGGCAGTGGGCACAGAGACTCTGGGTGCCAGGCCACATCACGTGGGTGTGGCCTAGGAGTAACCATCCTGCAGCCCTGGGGGCTCTGCCAGGAAGCAGAGTGGATGACGAAGGGCACAGCCACAGAGCCAACCCTCTACTGCCCTTGGGCCAGACTTCCACCCGGTTTCTCCAGATAGTCACACTCTGTTGTCACACTGAATATGAGGCAACTTCAATCTATTTGCTAAACTCACCAAGCATTTAACGAAAATTCCAAGACAGATATATTCTGTTATCTAATTCTAGGGGCCTGGTGCACGAAATTAGTGCACTGGGGATGGGTGGTCCCTCAACCCAACCTGCCCCCTCTCACATACTGGGAGCCCTCAGGGGCTGTCCAACTGATGGCTCACCCCCATCCTGCCCAAGTTCTAAAGCCTCGCCTTGGGCACCCGGCCATCACCCTGCTCAGCTCAGCCCCGGCTGCCTGCGACCACCTGGCCTCTGCCACCACCGCTGCTGCTGCTGCTGCCGCCGCTCCCTTCACAGCGTCTGGGGGCTGGGCGCTCGCTGCCACCACTATTTCATCTCTACCCACTCCGTTTTATCTCTCCTCCACCCCCTCCCCCAGCCCGCTCGATACTTGGCCCCACCCCCACTCCTGATTGGCTGGTACCATAGCCAATCAGGAGCAAAGATACAGTCACATTTGTATATTTCTCTTTTATTATATAGGATGTGCTGCAGAAATGAGCACAGATATATTATCTTAAATGCACTAAGTGTCTTCAAGGGGAGACACAATAGATCCAATTATTACAGGAGAACACCCTCTCTAGGACCTGTGAACAAAGGTGCTGATGTCACTGGTTTAGCAGTCATTCTCCATCACCTGAGGGCCTGCCCCCAGATTCTTACTTCTCAGAGCTTCCCAGGGCTCATCTTACCTGCCCAGCCCTGAACATGGAGTGACCTCCCAGGCGACTCTACCCAGAAGGGTCCCTGTTGAGGGACTCTGTTATGGGAGACTCTTCCTGTATCCAATGTCTAGGGCTTTGTCCTGGCCATCAGACCCTCCCCCTTGGGGCAACATCGGAGTGTGTGACCTTCAGGAAATGACCCAACGTGGGTGGGTCATTGTATTCTTCCTCCCTCACATGGCTCCAGAGGTTCCACATGGACCTCATCCAAGTCAAGTAAACATTGGACCACCTGAGTTACTGAAATGAGTGTCACTGGCACGGAAGGTCTACCTGCACACGCGTGCATGTCCATGTCAATGTTCTCCATGCACAATATGTGCAATCTGTCTGTATGTGAACAGTGTGTGTGTGTGCCTGCTCATGGTCACATGTGTGTATGGTATGCTCACATGCATGTGTATAAGCACTCGGCTGTAGATGTGTTCATGTATGTGTGGTGTGTCCATACCCAACACACATTATGCCTGCCCTCACAGGCATGTATGCAGTGCTGTGGGTTCCATATGGGTGTGTGACGAGTGGATGTTGGTACCCAGCCAGGTTCCCCCACTGGCCAGAGGAACCTGCAGAGAGTGTCTGCAGGTGCCCATGTTCTGGCCACCTACTCTCATCTAACACACCCCAGGGGCTTTGGGGTCCGTCCCTTTTCCTGGAAAGTGTGGTTCCACTTGCCCTGGCCACAGAGTTCGGGAAGCAAGAGGGCTGGTTTCCTCAGCGCCCCCCCTCCCCCCGTAGGCAGCCTAAATCTAGGTCACCTGGTCTCTGAGCCCCACCTCTGCTGAGAGCAGCTGGGGTGGAGGGACTAGTGTGGCCTAGAGATGGACAGACATATGGACAGCCAGCTCCCCATGTGGCTGGGTCCTCCCGTCAAGTGGGCAGCTAAATCAACAGACCCAGAGATCAGAGAGGGGCCCAGGGCCGGCTGTGCACCGGTCTGTCTGTTTGTTTGTTTGTTCTGGAGTTGTGGGAACTTTCAGCCTGCAGGGGGCCCTGGTGCCCAGCAGGGGGGGACAGGCAGGGGTGCTATTACCCAGGCCTAGCTGACATCCCCATCCTGTCTGGCCATCCCTCTCCCTATCTCCGCCCCCATCTGTCTTCCTGGGCACTGGGCCCAGAAGACAGCACCCACATAAGGGGGGTGCACGGGGCCCAGGAGACAGCACCCACAGTGAGGGACGTGGCAGAGGGGAGACTTCCACCCAGCTGTGCACGGCTGTATGAACGCTGGTCCATCCCCTCCCAGCTCTGAGGGGACTGGTGTCACTGGGGTGTGTGCCTCTCTGCCCTGCCTTATTCCATGCCTGTCAGTCTCACTCAGTGCCTTAGTTTTCCTCTTTGTTCATCAACTGTCATTAGTCCCCCAATGGGTTAGGGTTAGGGTTAGGGTCCAGGCACCAGCACTCTGAGATGTCCCTGTCCTGGGACCAGATGTAGGTGGTGCTGGGGTCCAGGAGAGTCTGAGATGATGCCTTGGGAGAAGTAGGGGGGTCCAGCTCTTCCCTGGCCATTGCTCAGCTCACTCCCTCTCTCCCCCCAAGACACCAGAGTGCACACACCAGGCTGTTTCTAACTCCTGAATCTTCTCAAGAATTCCACTAGGCTTGTCTGCCCAGCCTCACTTGGGAATCTACTTGGAGTTGAGTCCCCCTCGTGTACACCCCACTCATGTATACACCATTGTGGCCCTGGGACTCCCTTCAGGGCTTTGCCTACTCTCCACCACACCCCACAGAGCCTGGGCACTTGCCCTACCCAAGGGTTGTGTCAGGGCCCAACCAAGGAGGACGCCTGGGGGGAGAGGGTGGGCTGACGGGGCACCAGAGGGAAGGGCCAGGGCACAGTCAGGGGCCAGTGGAGCCGCTGCTCTCCCAAGCCGGGAGAGAGGGTGCCTCCCCCACCTCTTCCGGACTGTCACAGGAGCCCACGACCTGTGCAAGGGAGGGTGTGTGCGCAGGAAAAGTGCTTCTGCCCCCCACCCCCACCCCGTGTGGCCCGGTCCTAGCCACACCGCAAGCTCCCCGGTGTCAGCGCGGCGGTGCCTCAGAGGTGCCCGCTGGGCGCTAGAGGCAGCTTCCACTGCGATTCTGGCTTAGACTGGCTCAGACGCAGACCTGCGGCCGCTCCTCCCCCGACGCGCAGAGCCCCAGGGTCGTCTGAGTGCTCGGACTGGGGACCGAGGGGAGGGAGGTCTCAGTACAGCGGCCCGAGGGTCAGAAGCACGCCGGTCCCGGCCGCTCATCACGACCCCGAGGGCTACCCAGGAAGCCGCGTTCACGGGCAGGCACCGCGCGCCTAGCACCGTCGTTGAATGGAGGGACAGCCGGGCAGGCATTCCTCATCCGAGAGGTGAGGACGGAGCCGAGAAGAGAGGACAGAGCTGCCGAGCCCGGCTCCAGCGAAAGCGGCTCCCCTCCTGTCCCCTGCCGCTGCCCCGCTGAGTCTGAGGCCCCCAAAGGCCCAGGGCTCCGGGCAGGGGAGGAACCACCGACGGGGTACAAGCTGCTCTCGGCGCGGGGCCGCCCTGGGAGACCCCTGGGGCCGGGTCCAGGCGGGCGCTGGACGCAATCCCCGGCTAATCAATCCTGAAACGAATGAATGGGGTCCAGTAAAGCCCAGCCCCCCTCTGTCTGAGCCGCGGGTGACGCAACCTGGTTCTACTCCGCTCCAGTCTCCGATTCCTGGGGGAGGGGGGTCCCGGTGCACTGCGAACTCACACCCGCTGGGCTGCCTGCACAGAGCCATCTGCGCCGTTTTGGCCCCAGACGGCCCGGCACCCGCGGGGCGCGGGGAGTGCGCACCTTGTCTGCGGGGCCCTGCCGGCGAGGCGCCGGGGGCTCGGTGGCCGCCAGAGACGCGCGAGGGTGCGCAGGTCCCTCCAAGGCGGGGAACAAAGAGGCCGGAGTGAACGCCGAGCGGGGAACGCGGCGCGGTGGCTGCGCGCTGACAACGGACTGAGCGTGAGGAGCGGGGTCCCCGGCAGAAGAATGTGAGGGTGCCCGACGTGGTGCGCTCCGAGGAGGCGGAGCTGGGCGGGCAACGAGTCAGCCAGGACTCTCCAGGGGCCGCCTCCCGCGCGTTGGGGAGAAAACATCCGAAACCGGGCTTCAAACAGGGGCTCGCGTTCGTCGAAACTCCGAAGATGCGGGGGGGAAGGCGGCCGTGAGTGAGCCGAGGCGCAAGGCTCCCCGGGCAGAGCCGGGGCCCCACGTGGACCCTGCGCAGCGAGAAGACGCGGCTGCGGTCCTGTCGCGGCCTCGGCCCCCGCGCGCCCCTGCCGCCTCCGGGCCGCCCTCCGCCGGACTGCGGGTCCCCGCTCCGCGCCCCCGGCGACCGGCCAGAGCCGGCGCCTCGGTTGCGCGACCTGTAAAATGGTCTCATAGCACCTACCGCGCAGCCCGCCAGCCCGGCGCGGCGAAATGCGGCTCTGGGCTCCACTCTTCGTCCCAGGCGGAGGGCCGCGCCGCGCTCTCGGCCGGCCGTGCCCGGGCAGCTCGCGACCCCCTGCCTCAGTTTGCCCTCCGGGGCCGCGCAGCCGGGCCTCCCACCTCGCCGCCGTGGAGGCGCGGCCGGCAGGGGGAGCGAGGCCGAAGGGAGCCGCGGCGCGTCCAGGTGAGGGATGAAGCCTCCCCGCAGGCGGCGGCACAGCGCGCGCGAGGGACGGGGCGGTGTGCGGGGCGCCGGGGCCACCCGCGGGCGCGTCCCCTTCGGGCTGCGGCCGGGACTAGAGGAGGCGTGGGCGGCTCGGACGGCCAGGAGCCGGGGCGGGTTGCCGGACGGTGGGGGGAGCGTTGCGGAGCGGGAGGGCGGTGCGGCCCAGGAGGGACCTGCGGGAGATCAGAGGAGCGCAGCCCCAGGGGGGCGGTGGAGGCGGCGGCTCTGCACCTCCGGGCTCTTTGGGCTCCTCCGGTTCGAGGGCTCCAGCAGGGCCCGCACATGGAGCAGCGGGGGCAGGAGTTACGCAGTCGCGCGGGGTCAGAATCGGCAGCGCGGTGGAGTGAGTCGCTCAGCAAACCGAGCAGCCCGGGTGGGGCCCCCACACCTCCCCAGCACCTTGTCGTGGACCTCGAAGAATTTTTTTTGCTCCGAAGCTTTTGACAAAACAGCCGGCCCCTGGCAGGTCCCGGTCTGAGCAGGAAGGGGTTAATGAGGGCTGGGAGGACCCCCTCTCCCTTCCACCACCTCTGCCCAGGCCGGTCAGGGACCTTGGGATGTCGCCCCAGGAGGCTGACCCAGAGTCTGGGGAAGACCCAGGGTTTTTCACTTTCACTTCTCAGTGTTGGTGTCACCCTGGGGCTCATCGGGCAGCAGGCTTCAGGTGTCCGCCCAGATACACAGGGAAAGCTCCCCCAGATTCGGAGGACCCCGCCACTGGCACCCCGTGTGCTGGGACTACCTGCATCCCGGACACCTCACAACCACACGCAGGTGCCCACCCCACTGAGCCCCCACATGGGGACCCACACATAGACTGTGGATGGGTATAGCTACCAGCAAGAGGTCCCCCCTGGTGACACAGTGACGCGGGCCTGCACATCTCCGAGTGTGAACCCACAGCACTGGGCACACACAGCTCCTGCAACACACCTTGACCTGCCTCCCCTGTGTCCCCTCCTAGCTGGGCTCTCCCTCCCGTTCTGGAGGCAGGGTGCCGGCCCTGCTCATCAGGAGAGCTAGGGGAGCCTGGCTAGTCCCACGTCACACTCCTCCTTGGACCTGGCCCTAGGTCCCACAGGTCACTGTCACTGTCACAGCCCTGAATGACCACTCAGGGCTGGGGACATGCCCTGCTAACAGCTTCACTTCCACAGCTTGGAAGGGGGGGCTCGCTGTGCTTGAGACCACACACAGCACATCCCGTCACACAGTACTACCCACGTGCTCACCCACTGGCCTCACACTCTTTCCAGGACCTCAGGCCCCAAAGTCAGTCGCTTCCCATTGAAGCCTACTCCCTGGTCCCCAGCTTCCCGGGCCTTCCCTGCCTCCCAGCCAGCAACCCCTGCAGCCTCGGGTCTGAGGCCCTGAGAGAGACTTCCTACCCCCACCCCCATCCAGACAAGCACAGGCAAATGATGTGGTTGCCGGCAGAGAGGCCTTGGAAAGGAGGCCCTGACTGCCAGAGCCTCAGTGCAGGACCAAGAGGCCCCTGGGAGTCACTGGACTGGAAGACCATGGGTGCCTGCTATGGTCAGTTAGGCCCCGGAAGCAGTGGGTAGGAGAAGGCACAAGCTAAGCCAGGCCTTTCCGTCCCAGATGCCAGTGCCTAAAAGCCTTGAGGCCTCAGGCAGGCCCTGCCTCACTGCGTTGGGCCTAACTGCCCCAGGCGGGCAGGCTGGCTGTGCAGTGGGATGCAGCGAGGGGCAGCACACCACCCAACTGGAGGCCTGAACTCCCTACGTGTCCTCGGCTCCCTCGGCCAGTCCAGGCTCCGCCCCCGGCCCTCCCTGCGCCTGGCCGGTGCGCAGGGAGGTCAGAGGAGCGGGCACTGCCCACCCTCCGGATGTATAAGCGTCCTGGCCAGAGGCGGGCGGTGTACGCGGGTTGCGCGTGACGCTGGGACTCCCGGGCTGCGCAGCCTGTGCGGTGTCCCTCTACTTGGGGTCCCCAGCCACAACAGTGAGCCAATCGAAGGGGGCCGGGGGCATCTGCTGGCCTGGGTACTGTCCTGCTTCGCAGAGGCCGTGCTGGAGCCCGAACTGCCCTCTCCTCACCCAGGTGCAGGGGCAGCCAGGGAGGAGGAGGCAGGAGGGGCTGAGGGCAGGGGCAGGGGCTGGGCTGGGCCCAGGCGGCCCCTGGTGTTTCCTCCGTGCTCCCCTGCCTTGGGCTGGGGCTGAGTGCTCCCGATATAATCACCTACCCCCCCTCCGGGGGGGCTGTAGGGGCCGCTGGAGAGAACCCTGGCCTCAGTGGGAGCCGTGAGATGTCCGAGGGGGCCTGGTCATGGAGGTCCCCGGGAGCAGAGGCGAGGGGCGAGGAACTTGAAAAGCAGAAGGGCCCTGGGCTCTCAGGGTGCCCCGCCCGGCCGGGCCCCTTGGCTGCCACTGGTCGGGAGTGGGGGGCCGTGACGCCATAATCCCCTGGGTCCGGGCTAACGGCTGTGAGTGGCACCGCAGGCTCCCGCCCCCGGTTCCCGTGGGCTGGGCCGGCCTCGGTGCGGCTGGGTGCACGCAGTCGGAGGCGGCGCCGGCCAGGCCGCCGGGCGCCTATGGACGCGCGGAGCCCGCTGTCTCCCCGGGCCAGCGCGTTCAGCATCGCCTCTCTGGTTGCAGCAGAGGCCGCAGAGCACACGGCTCGCCTGGGCCCCGGGTCCTCCAACCGGGCGAAGCCTCACGGGCTGCCGGAATCCCCGGCCGGGATGCACTTCAGCACCGTCACCAGGGACATGGAAGGTGAGCCTTCCCGCAGCGTCTACACCGCCCGCCAGATCCTCTGCCACTGCTGCCCCCAGAGAGTGTTGGCAGGGCTGGGGCACGGGGTGGGTGTGAGGGGAGCTCTGTCAGGGTGGGCTCCAGGCTTCCAGCTTCAACTCTGGGGCAGAGAAAGGGCAGGCATCCTGCCCAAAGCGTGCGCACCCTCCAGCCTGGGACCCGGCTACAGGGACCTGCACAAAGCTAGACACGGGCCCAGAAGAGGTGAGTGGAGGCGGGAAGGACAGGAGAGGGGACCAGAGGAAGGGGCAGATGTAGCAGCCCTGAGCCCGCAGAGGTGGGGCGAGAGCGCAAAAAACAAGGGAAAGGGAGAAAGAGAAAGAGGTGCCTAGCCAGGAGGAGAAGAAATTGAGAAAAGAAGAGAAAACACATAAAACCCGAAAGGAGGGTAGGGAAAAAGAGAAAGAAGGAAAAGAAATAGAGGGCAAGAACAAAAAGAAGGAATGAAGGAAATTTCCAGGAAGTCATTTAAAAAGAAAAGAGTTAAGAGAAAAACTTGTTTAATTTTGTTAACAAAGAGAGAGAATAATAACCAAGAAAGATATACAGAAACAAGAGGGGAAAGGGCAGCCTGAAAAGAAAAAGTGATGAAAAATAAAGTGGAAAGGAAAGACATGACAGGAGAAAGAGGACGAGGCAGAAAAGCAAACAGAAATAAAAAGAAACGAAAGAGATAGGAGAAGAAGGAAAGACGAATAGGAGGGCGATTTTAAATGATCAAGACAAAGGTAAAAAATAAATAAATAAACTGGAAAGACAGCCTGGACGGAGGAGGGAGAAGTGCAACACGGGAGGGCGGCAGAGCGAGGGGCGGCGGGCGGCCGGCGCTCTGGGGAGCCGGTCCGGGCGGTCGGGGGGCCCGGGCCGAGCAGCCAGGGCGGGCGGGCTGGGGGCCGGGGAGGGGGAAGGGGCGGAGGAGGGGCGCGGGAAGGGGAGGGGAAGGAGGCATTGTCTCGGCGGGGGGGGTGGGGAGCGGGGCGGGGCGGGGCGGGGCGCCTCTTCGGGGCCGGCCCGCGGTGTGGGGCGGCGCGGCCCCGGGCGCGGCGCGGCGCCCGCCACTCGGCCCGGGGCGCGGGGGAGCGCTCACCTCGGCGGCGGCGGCCCGCGGGTCATGATCTCCGCCGTGTCCAGCCCGTGGCTCACGCAGCTCTCGCACTTCTGCGACGTTGCAGCCTTCACGGCCAGCAGCCTGAGCAGCCTGGGGGCCGCCGGGGGCTTCCCGGGCGCCGCGTCGCCGGGCGCGGACCCCTACGGCCCGCGCGAGCCGCCGCCGCCGCGCTACGACCCGTGCGCCGCCCCCGGCGCCCCGGGCCGCCGCCGCCGCTCGCCTACCCGTTCGCGCCGGCCGCCGGGGCCGCCTCCAGCGCCGCTGCCGAGCCCGAGGGCCCCGGGGCCAGCTGCGCGGCCGCCGCCAAGGCGCCGGTGAAGAAGAACGCGAAGGTGGCCAGCGTGAGCGTGCAGCTCGAGATGAAGGCGCTGTGGGACGAGTTCAATCAGCTGGGCACCGAGATGATCGTCACCAAGGCCGGCAGGTCAGGGCGCCCCTCTCCCCGCCGCGACCCTCCCCACGTGGCGCCGGCTCGGGCAGTGCGCTTCGGCCCGATCCACGCGAGCGGGACTGAGAAGCCGGGTGGGGGGCGCGGCCCGGCCACCTGCGGGTCCCCCTCGGCGCGGGCCAGCTCCTCCGCTCCCCGAGACCCGGCTCTAGCGACAGCCGCCTGGCGCGCCGGGCAGGAGGGCGCGCTGCTCGGGAGGCCGGGAAGGCGGCGGAGAGAAACCCTGCGGACCTGCCCAGCAGCCCCAGGACCCGGCACCGCCAGAAACGGACCGGCTCAGAGCACGCCGAGCTGGGGTGCAGGCCGCCGGCCCTCTCGGGCTCCCGGTGGATCCCACCTCAAAGGAAATCGGTCTTTGGTTTTTTAGTTCGGGCTGTCCCGGCTAAAGAGGAGCAGCTGGGCAATTGTCAGGAACATTTTAGGGGGGTATTAAGACTCTAAAACAGTGTGTTCTGTTCCGCGGAGATTGCTACCCAGTTGTCTTAGGCCTAAATTGCGGGCGATCGTGGGCCCTGGCGCTGCTGCCGGGGCCCGTGGCTTTCAGTTGGCCTGTATTTGCTGTAAGGGCCCCAGAGAGAAGAAGGGGAACAAGTTTTTCGATGCAACGGATTTGACCAACAGACAAAAGGCGAGTGCCGGGCTGTGTCTAATGTACACACAGACACCGGCTCTCAGTCCGCCTGGCCAGAGGGAGCTCAGGGCCTGTTTGCAGAGCCTTCTGGTGGTTTCTGTTTCCTTGCTGAGGCCGTCCTCCCTGAAAGCCTGGGGCCCATGCTCAGCTACAGCTCAGTGGGGCTTCTCCAGGCTCTCCTTGCTGTCCCGGGCACCTCCCTTCCCCCAGATCTGTGCCCCAGCCTCTGGTCCTGGCCAGGCCAGCAAGGGTCTTGTCACCAGCTAGGCTTTGCCCCAGGAGTCAGCATTCACCCTCCAGCCTGCAGAGTTGGGGTGGTGGTGGTGGTGGTGGCAGGCCAGTCCGTTCAGGAGGGTGAGCTCAGTGTCATGTTTTCTGGCGCCCCCCCCCCCCCCCCCTGCAGGGAGTGAGGAGAGGCCATAGGAAGGGCTGGGGGCTAGGCCTAGTGCTGTGCTCCCTGCCTGTCCCTGCGGTGGCAGGGCCGGCCCACAGTCAGCGGCCTGTCTTGGAGTGGCATAATGCCCTCTCAAGAGCCTGATCTGGTCATCAAGTTGGAGTCCCCAGGGAGGGAGAGTTAGAGACCAAGAGGGCACAAGCCAAGTCTGCCCTGAGTAGCTGTGCCTTGGGGTTACAGTGGCAGTTGGGGGACTTGTAGTGTCCCCAGGGAAGGCAGGGAGACTCCAGCACTGAACAGGAGGCAGGGCCTGGGGGATGGGCCACCGTGGAGGCTGTGGGCTCCAAGGCCTAGTCCTTACTGAGGGATTGGGGAGCAGCCTAGACCCAGTCGAAAAGGCACCCCAGACTTCTTGGAATCGCACAGAATACCCCGGTTTCACTTTGTCTGAGCCGGGAGCTTAGCTCGAGCTGGAGTGGCTCTGTGGAAGGCCGGGACTGGATCATGTGGCTGGGGTGTTGCCAGCGGAGGCTAGCTCGGCAATCGCTAGGCTGGGTCCACACAGGCAAGGGTGACAGGAGCGATTGGCCAAGGCTAGGACGAGGAGGTTCGGCTCCAGTGTTGAGCTAGCCATTTTCATGTTTTAAAAACGGGGGCAGGGGGTGCTCTGCCGATCCTCTTACCCTAGCTGGGCCTGGTCGGGTTAGAGCAGCTGGGTGAGGGGAGATGAGAAGGAAGGACCAGGCCCCCAAACCACACTCGGCAGTCACGGGCAGGCAGTCCTTCCCTGGCTGGTTAAGGTGGAGCGACCCTGCCCTTCTCCATCTGAGGTGACCTGCTTCCTTGCCGTCCTGTCCCCAGGCGCATGTTCCCCACCTTCCAAGTGAAGCTCTTCGGCATGGACCCCATGGCTGACTACATGCTCCTCATGGACTTTGTGCCCGTGGACGACAAGCGCTACCGGTGAGCGCCCAGCAGGACCCGGGAGGGTGCCCTGGGAAGTCCCGAGGCCCTGCCTGGTGATGCCTTGGGTGCAACCTAAGACATTGGTAATCCGGTGGCCAAAGGCATCTGTGCCAGCTTCCCCACCAGCTTTTGTGTCCTGTTCCCTTCCTGCTCTGTCGGACCCCAGACTCTCAAGCATCCTGCCCCCAGAGGCTCTCCAGAACTCCGCTTAGGAGGTCACACTGGCCGGTCACCTCCCCACCAGCTTTAGGCCCAAGGCAGCGCCCATACGGGGGAGACCCCAGCACACAGCCCCCCTTCTTCCTGTCTCCTCCCAGAAGGTGAACACCTTGTCCCCTTCCCCCACCCCCAGGGAATGCTGTTCCCCCCACCCCCACCCCAAGCAGGGCAGGAAAGGTGGGGTGACCGGGAGAGATTACGCAGGGCGGGCATTCACTGCCAGGACAATTAACAGCAATTAATAAAGAGAACATGGTTTGCCCAGTGCCCCAGGCAGCCTTCGTGGCCAAATCCAGGCGCCCGCTGAGCAGGCAACACCGGAGGCCAGCAGGGAAGCCCAGAACAGGCAGACCCGTGTGCAATGAAATGTGGCTCCGAGAGCCCAGCCTCCCTCCTCCCTGCCCCACCCCCCCTCCCCGGTGCGGAGCCCTGCCGTCTTGTGTTTGGGGACTGGAGGGAGCTTTCTGTTTTCTCAACAATTCCCCTCGGAAAAGCTCCCAGCTTCACCGATGGGAAAACTCATCGGAGGCACTTTCGGGGTTCACTCAGCAAGGCCCTCTCAGTTCGCCCCCACACGACGTGACCCATGCTCTGGTGCTGTCCCAGGTACGCCTTCCACAGCTCCTCCTGGCTGGTGGCCGGCAAGGCAGACCCTGCCACTCCGGGCCGCGTGCACTACCACCCTGACTCGCCTGCCAAGGGTGCACAGTGGATGAAGCAAATTGTGTCCTTTGACAAGCTCAAACTGACCAACAACCTGCTGGACGACAATGGCCACGTGAGCGACCCCCTTCCCCGGACGACCACGGGGGTCCCCAGCTCTGCAGGCCCTCCGCCGTCCCTGTGCACCAGAGGCAGAGCTTGGGCAGTTTGGGGTGTGGATGAGGGACAGGCTGCAGAGAGCAGCCCTTCCGGTCAGGGGCTCACAGGGTCTGGTGGCCCTCAGGCCTGGGAGAGGGTGCCTCGCCTTTTGTTGGGAGATTTTTAACTGGAAAGGATGGCGCCGGGTGTGGGGGAGGCAGGAGGCTCTTTGGAATCCGGGCTGGCGCTGCGTCTCGGTAGTTGTTGAGGACGTAGGGAAAGAGAATCTAAGCCTTGATCTTTTGCTACTCGGAGGAGCGTTTTTTCCGGGTGGCCCCCGTCGGTCACAGTGTCCACCTGGGTCCCCCTGGCCAGGCCTCATTTGGGGAGATAAGGGTTTTGCCCCAGTTCTCTGGGACGTCCGCTGCCTATTAAGATCTTGGCCGATTTCCTAGCTGCTCCTGCCTGGCCACCTTGTCTTCCAGATTATTCTCAACTCCATGCACAGATACCAGCCCCGCTTCCACGTGGTCTACGTGGACCCGCGCAAAGACAGTGAGAAGTACGCGGAGGAGAACTTCAAAACCTTTGTGTTCGAGGAGACGCGCTTCACGGCCGTCACCGCCTACCAGAACCACAGGGTGAGCGAGGCCTGCGGCCCGCACCTTCGGCAATCCTGGGGTGGGGGCACATTTCCAGCCTCTGCCCGGGGGGTGGGGGGGGACTGAAGGCTCGGACCTGCAAATGATGGACCCCCGTGGAACAAAAACCAGCCTGCAGCCCCACCCCCCAGGGCTCTGCGGCAGGACGTCCCAGCCGCCTATCAGGTTGACCTTTCAAGCAGCAACTGTCAATGTGGCCTGAAAGTTTGTTTTCCAAACCATTCCGGAAACTCCCCATCAGGGGCCAGATCTGAGGTTTACCCAGATTCCTAGGGCGCCCTTCGCTCTTCTCCCCTGCGGGGTGGGGGTGGAGGTGACCACATTCCCATCTCAGTCAGGGGTGTAGGGTCTCCACCCCAACCGCTTGGGGTCCCCAAAGGGGTTCCTAAACCAGAAAGGGAGGCTCCGCAGACATCCCGCCGCAAAAGAGAGGCATGACCTCCGTGGGGGAGGGGCGGCTGTGTTCAGTCCCGGGAGAGGAGAGGAGCCCTTCCCGGAGCAGCCCCTCTTCATGCTCCCCAACACTCCCCAAGTTTCCGCGGAGGTCCAACAGCCCCCTGCGCGGGGCTCCAGCGCTGGCTCAGTGCGAGTCCTCTTCCCCGCAGATCACACAGCTCAAGATCGCCAGCAACCCTTTCGCCAAAGGCTTCCGAGACTGCGACCCGGAAGACTGGTGAGTGTCCCGAGGAGACAGCGAGCGCCACCGGGCGCCTGCACGGGGCACCCCCCGACCCACCGCCCGCCTCCCTCCCTCCCACAGGCCCCGTAACCACCGGCCCGGCGCGCTGCCGCTCATGACCGCCTTTGCGCGCTCGCGGAACCCGGTGGCCTCCCCCGGGCAGCCCAACGGCGCGGAGAAAGGTAGGGCCGGGGTCGTGGTATTCGGGCCGCGGCTTCCGCGCGCGCTCCGCCCCCGGGAGGCGGCTGTGCCCGGCCTTGCCTGCGCCCCAGGGGCGCTCGCGGCATCCCCGCCGCTTGCACAACGGCCGAGGCGGCGGGCAAGCGCGCACTCGCCCGCCCGGCCCGACGGCGGAGCCTCGCCCTGCCGCCCGCGGAGGGGCGCGGGCTCCTGGGGAGGGCCGGGGTCTCAGGCTGGCTCGGAGAGAAGCGAGGGCGGGGGTAGCGCCTCCTCCTGCCGCGGGACTCTCGCGGGTCCCCTCTGTGGCGCGGCCCCCCACGCTCACCCGTCGGCCCTTCTCGCAGACGCGGCCGAAGCCCGGCGAGAATTCGAGCGCGACGCGGGCGGGCCGGCCGTGCTCGGGGACCCGGCGGCCCCGCCGCCGCTGCTGGCGCGCGTGCTGAGCCCCGCGTTGCCCGGGGCGGGCGGCGCCGCTGGTCTCGTCCCGCTGCCCGGCGCGCCCGGAGGCCGGCCCAGCCCCCCGCACCCCGAGCTGCGCCTGGAGGCGCCCGGCGCGTCGGAGCCGCTGCACCACCACCCCTACAAGTACCCGGCCGCCGCCTACGACCACTACCTCGGGGCCAAGAGCCGACCGGCGCCCTACCCGCTGCCGGGCCTGCGCGGTCACGGCTACCACGCGCACGCACACTCGCACCACCACCCCGTGAGCCCCGCGGCCGCCGCCGCCGCCGCTGCCGCCGCCGCCGCCGCAGCCGCCAACATGTACTCGGCGGGGGCCGCGCCGCCCGGCTCCTACGACTACTGCCCCCGATAACGCGGCCGGCCCCCGCGGGCTGGGGCAGCCCCGAGGCCGACAGGGAACGCGCCCCGGCCCCGGGCCTCCGCGGGTCCCCCCTTCCTTCTCCAGCCTCGCAGCCACGGGTCCTTCGCCCTCCGCCCAAGCGCTGTCGGAAGACCTGGCTCTCCAGCCAGGGCGCCGCCGCGGCCCCCTCTTCCCCAGCCCAGGGGGCCACGGCCGCGCCGCCAGTGCCAAAGCGCCGGCCAGCGCGGAAGGAAGTGATATTTATTGTTCTCCGCGAGGCCGCGGCGCCCGGGCCGGCCCGCGGTTGCAGTGTGGACCGGAGCCCCGTCTGCAGGCGGTGTAGATACGTGTAGATATCTGTAGATACTGTAGATAGCGCGCCTTCAGCGACTTGATAAACGGTTTCGCCTTTTTTGGAAGCTGCCTGCGTGTCCATTTACTTGAGAACAGCCAGATCGCGCGGGGGGATGTCAGGGACAGCGAATGCGTTGGGCTCGGGGACTGGAGGGTGTGCCCAGCTCTAGTCCCCGAAGGCCGCAGGTCGGGCGGAGGGGGGGTCCCTGCCGTTGCCCTTGGAGCCCCTTCCTAGAGCCCATTCCCTGCCACGCCTCTCTCCGTCCTCTCCCCGCCCCCTCGGCGTCAGGCGGGCCGAGTTTGCTCTTACCGCCCCCTCCCGGCCTTTCCCCGGCCCTGCCCGCGCGCCCCTTCCCCACTTGGACCTGGCAGCTTCACCCCCAGGCTGTGGGTACCCGGGCCCCGCCCAGCCCCAGGTGTGCATCCGGCCTTTTTACTTAAATTCCTCGCCGGGGCAGTTGTCCCTCTTCCTAGGACTTGGGTCCACGCCCAGGTCCTGTTTTCGGGCGATGCCGGTTCTGCGTGCTTTTCCAGGGAAGCTGGGAATGACGGTCATGACAGAGCAGTGTCACTGGGGATTGGGAAGGGAGAAGTCTGACTCTGATGAAGGGGAGGAAAAACAGGCAGTTCTCTCCTCGCATTCTCAGGCGCCCCCCCTCCCTTGCTGGCCCAGCCCGGCCTGCGTTTCCCCTGTTTATTGACTCTATTCACTGTGAGTGTCCCCACGGAGTGACCTGGACAGGGGGCACAATGACAGTGGTCATGAGTCATCTTGAAACCTGTCTGTGAAGCAGTTTTCCCAGGCCAGGTGGTGAGGGACCTCTCCCCATTAACTCAACACCAGGGATGGGCCGGAGGAACCCTTTGATCGCTCCCTTCCTGAGTCCAGGCAGGAAAAGCTGACAGCCAGTCAATGTCAAGGCTACTCACTTGGACACAAAATGAACGGGAAATGCAAGTGGTTGAGGTTTTGTCCCAGTGTTTGTGACAATCGCTGCCATCCCATCTCTCTGAGGGCATGGCCAGGCATTTCCTGATGTCTGCCCTGGACTGGACGCTCTCTGCCCAGATGTGTTTGCCCTGGGGGTGTGAAGTAATCGAGGGTTTAGAAATTGGATGGCAGGCCGAAACCGGTTTGGCTCAGTGGATAGAGCGTCAGCCTGTGGACTGAAGGGTCCCAGGTTCGATTCTGGTCAAGGGCATGTACATTGGTTGGGGGCACGTCCCCAATGGGGTGTGTGCAGGAGGCAGCTGATCCATGTTTCCCTCTCATCAATGTTTCTGACTTTCTATCCCTCTCCCTTCCTCTCTGTAAAAAATCAATAAAATATATTTAAAAAAAGAAATTGGATGGCAGGAACTGGTGCCATGAAGTAGTCTAGGAAGTAACCAAGGCTGCTGAGGGGTGAGCTCTGGAGCCAGAGTCTCCCCACAAAGCCTCCAAGGGTGTGAAGACTCCTGCAGCCTCTGCTCAAGTGGCCAGCAGGCTCTGTGGACACCGCTTGAGAGATGCACTCCCAAGGGAAGCTCTGGACACCATCCTGTGGACATCTGTCCAGCCCCGCTCCCCAATGCAGATGTCCCTCTGAGGGCAGCTTGTTTTGAATTTGACCACAAATGCACCCACACCCTTCCTTGTCTTGGGAGGCCTGCAGGAGTGTGGGCTGTGGTTGGCCCCGCAGACCCAGTGTCCCCTGCGGGTGCTGGGCATCCCTGCAGGGCCCACTGTGATTCTCAGGCCTTCCTGTCTGCACACGGGCGGAGGGGTGAGGTGCGGGGGGGCGGGGGAGGGTGAGAACCTCAGCTGGAGAGGTTCAAAGCTGAAGTGAGGGAACGAATGATGGTGCCGGGTGTTTGCGGAGGAGAGGACGCAGCGGCAAGCATCTTGGATGTGCAGCTTGCCTTCCTTGTGCATATGACCCCCTCCCACATCATAACCACTCAACACAGAGAGCCACACTGCTGGCCAGCACAGGGGCCACTAGCCATCGGGGGCCACTCACACTTTAGTGAAGGAAAATAGAATAAAATTAAACATTGGGTTCCTCACAGGCTCCATTCCGAGTGCTGGACGCTACAAATGAGGGCGTCCCCTGCTCTGAAGAGCAGCCCCAAAGGCATGGTTTTCTCTCCTCTACCCCATGGACGAGTCTGCCCAACGAAGAACTTCTCACAGATGGGGCCGCGCAGCGGGGTGCCGGGCTGGCTGCCACGCTGCTGCTCACAGCAGCTCTCAGTGCTGCCAGTGTCCGTCTCCTGTGATTGGCACCTGGCTGGCTCAGGAGGACGCGGCAATGTGCGGTGCTGAGGGCGGGGTTGGCTCCTTCGGGCAGCCTGCTGTGTGCACCGTGCACCCACCGTGCACCCACCGCGTTACTGTGCTGTCACCCTGCCTTGCACCCTGGGATGGGGGCGGTGAGCGAAGGGCTAATTCGGGTTACCCAGCTTCTACAGGAGGCTCCCAACTCTAGAAAGGCACTCGGGCAGTGGTCGGCAAACTGCGGCTCACGAGCCAAATTGGCTTCTTGAGTGTGGCTCTTGCACAAAATACCACGGCCTGGGCGAGTCTATGTTGAAGAAGTGGTGGTAGAAGAAGTTGAAGTTTAAAAAATGTGGCTCTCCAAAGAAATTTCAATCGTTGTCCTGTTGATATTTGGCTCTGTGGACTAATGAGTTGGCCGACCACGGCTCTAGGACGTGTCTCCATCATTCGTTCCCGAGCGGAGTGGCCAGTGAGCGCCCCCGGCTGCCGGCTGTCTGGCCGCTGCTGTGCGGCTAACATAACTGGGCATCTGCCCCTGGACAGTCCTTGGCTTCTTGTGAAGCATGAGTCGCAGCAGCTTCCATTCCCCTCACTTAGGATTCCTCTGCAAACACACCTGACTCGCCCTGTCTGTGCTGGGCAGGGCTTGGGGTCCTGGCCCCCTCATGGGCTCACCCCGAAGCTGTTGGATGCCTCCACAGCACCTTCCCCTGGGCCCCCTGTCAGTCCAGAGGCCCCTTGCCTGACTCCATGGGCTTGGGAGGACAGGAGTTTGGACTCGAAAGGACCTCCGAGATCTTTGGGTCCAGGGGCCCCCAGACTCCTGACCACTTGAAGCCTTTCAAGAAAACTAGACACCCCATGTATAAAGTAAGGGGCGGAGAGGTGGGCCTGCCCCTTCCCCTTCACCCTTTTGGGTCCCATATGAGGGACTACAGAACCCAAGCACCCTAAGAGGTGGTGGGGTGACCCCCCCCCCCAGCAGCCCAGCTCCTGTTCTCAGAGGAGCAAGACCAGGCGAGAGTCACTGCACCCCTGCCTTGGGCTGTGGAGCCTCCGTCTGTGACTTACCCACTCCTGCTCCAGGGGGTTGGGACACTCCGCCTGCTGGTGAGGACATCCCGACACAAACGTCTGGATTTTGGGGGGACTCACCAGTTCCAGGCGCCCCGGGGCTCACAGCTGCTACCTCCTCGCACCCAAGTCTCACAACAGCCGAGATGTGGGTGCTCTGAGGCCCTCCAGGACGCAGGGCCTTGCCCGCACTCACATGGTTTGAAGAGGCTCTGGGCCAGCACCCCTCCTCGCACTGCCACCGAGTAAAGCTGGTGACGCCCACACCGTTAGAAGGACAAAGAGGAGGCAGCGTGCCGGGCACTGTCTGGCCCTGCAGACATGGGCACGAGTCTCTTGGAGAGGCTGGTGACAGTCCCCCCCCCGGGAAGCATTGGGGTGCAGAGGCCATGAACTGACATTTGGCCATGGATGAGGGGAGCCGGAAGCCTGGAGTTGCAGGAGAGGCGGGGGGAGCCTATGGTTGTAGGGCTCCAGGCTCCACCCCGGGGAGCTCCAGCCCCCCCTTCCTTCTGGCTGGGGAAGTCCGCAGAGTGTGTGGGACCCATATGACTGTGGCTGCATGAACGTGAGGCCCTGAACGCCAGGTGTGCTGCAGATCAAAGCGCCCGCGCACCGGAGAATGCCGGGCCGCAGCTGCTGAGGGCAGAGCCAGCAGGGCCGTGTGCAGGCAGGCGGAGGGGAGGTGGGGGCGAGGGGCTTCTTTTAGGACCAAAGGCATGATTCCAGGGGTGGCAGGAGTGCCACCCACCAGGATCTGGGTGTGAGGGAGAGCACGCGCGCTGGTTCTGAGGCTCAGTGCCTCGGTTTCCCCTTAATGCGGTGGTGCTGACCCACCCTGTGCAGGGGAGCAGGCATCCGATGCGTCTGCCCATCCTGACCCCTCATACCTCCTCCTGGCTGCCCTGACCCCTTCAAGCCACCTCTGTGTCCAGCCAGGAACAGGAAGGGGACAGGGCCCTGGGGCCAGATGGTGGCACCCAGTCCTGAGAGGGGAGGAGGAGTGGCCTCCTGGTCTACCTCACACATTTTCTATATTTAAGAAAATGCCCAGCTGTGCCTTTGATTCGTTCCCTTTCCTGCTTGTCGCACTGCTTCAAACCAGATGGCTCTCGAGCTGGAGCTCAGAGCCGCGGCGTCTGACTGCCGCCAGGTCTGCGTGTGGGAGACGGCAGGACCGGGGTGTTCTGTTAAAAGCAGCTCACGTGGGGGAGAAGCTTAGATTTTAATAGCAGTAATTAAATGATCTTCTTAATTATAAAGAGGAATGGCAATGCAACGTCCTTTATCTATCGGTGTTCAATTGCACCAAGTAAGCACTTAATCCCCTCCTTCCAGCGGCTGCCACCCGCTCCCCCTCACCCCGCCCCCGTCTTCCCCCCAGCATCTCTGAAGTGGGGACACGTCTCTGTGGGAGGGGCTCACAGTGTAGCCGGAGGCCTTTTCCCGGGGCTGGAGCAGGAGTGTGCAGTGCCCCTTACAGTGGAGGGCCCGGATGTGGTCATCCCTTCAGCCATGCATTTATCAGTGCCTGCTGAGCCTGGGAGCCCCAGCGAGCGGGGTGCTGGCACCTCACCCTGGGAGACCTTGCAAAGCAGTTTACTGGGATGTAAGTCGAGGAGTATCTGTATTTATTGATAGTTTCTGCTCCAAAGAGAGTAAGTTCCTGCAGGGAGGGACAATGAGCCCACCAGGGCTCAGGACAGGTTCTACAGAAGCAAGACCACGTGGGTGGTGAGGCCAACCTCCCTCCCCCACCCCACTGCTCAGGAAAGGGGTCTCCCACATATTTAAAAAAATATATTTTTATTGATTCCTTAGGGGGAGAGAAATACAAGCATCAGTGATGGGAATCATTGACCGGCTGCCTCCTGCGTGCCCCCTCCTGGGGATCCAGCTCATAACCGGTGTGTGCCTGATCGGGAATAGAACCATAACTGTCTGGTTCATAGGTTGACGCTCAACCACTGAGCCACACCAGCCAGGCAAGGTCTCCCACATTTGGGGGTGACTCTGGGAGAGAGGAACTGTTTCTTAGGGGCAACCACTGGGCCCAAACTGTAGAATTGTGCATGATCAGGTTGGCTGAGCGAAGCTTCGGGTGAGCGCATCTACCCACAAGCAGACTTGCACCCGAATGTCAAGAGCAGTGGGTGTGGCCAGAACCAGGACACAGGCTGGGGGTGCCCCCGCAGGTGGGTGGGTAGGCACTGTGGTTCCTCCTTCACCTGGGTAGGACCCCGCCATGAAGAGGAAGAAACACGGAATGGGTGGCAACAGCATCAGGTGAGCGAATGGCGGCGCAGAGACTGGACCGGCCGGCTGCGCAGAGCCAGGCGAAGGGCAGGGCGGCAGAACTGGGGTGTAGAAGGTTGTCACCATTCACACAACCGTCTGCTAAGAGTGTGAATTCTGCGCTCACATAGAAAAAACCGTCTTTTCTTCTGTGTTGACCCCATTCTGGTGTCTGTCCTTTCCCTCCTCCTCCCTCTTGGTCCCCTTACGTAGTGGAAGGGTGTCCTGGGAATGGTTTAGGGTTTGTTATTCTCAGTGAGCAAAGCAGCATGTGTCTGTTCTTTACTTCTCCGAGTGGGTGGAGCGACGGCAAGTTCCATGGGTCGCGGGCGGGAAAGGTGTGTGCTGTCCTGAGAGGCCCCTGTGGCTGTGGGATCGCGCCAGAGTCCAGTCCTCCCGCCCATCCTCGCGTTCAGACTCCTGACCTCAGTCTAGTATACGAGGAAAGATCGACGCAGTTGGTAAAGCGCTTTGTCCTCTTTTATCTGGAGCTGTCACCCCCGTGTGCTGGAGGGGCAGCTGCGAGCTCCGCTGCCCAGGAGCACAGACCTGGAACCTGGAAAACAAGCCCGGAACCTGGCCAGGTGCCCTGAGGGGAATCGAACCAGCAGCCTTTCGGTGCACGGATGACGCTCGTCCAGCTGAGCCCCGCGGCCCAGGCGCCAGGCCGACTTCCTAACACTCTGCGCCCGGCTGTTTAATGCTGAAGCTGGGTGCTGGCTGCACCGGGAGTTTCCCCCTTCACTTGGGTCTGCGGTTGAAATTTCAAAAAAAAAAAGAGAGAGAGAGAGAAAGAAAGAAGCCAGTATTCAATGAATTCTTAAGATTAACAAATTGTATGTTGTGTAATAAGTAATTCTCTATATAGTCCCACTCCAACTCAGTTGATAAATCCAAATCCATGGCTAAAACAAAGTAAAATTACCCCAATGTTTAAACATTGGTTGCAAATTTATCAAAAAGACTTCCAAATATTTAACAAAAACGACAAGCCTAACATATCACGTCTAAAATGTCTTCCCATCGCAGGGAAGCCACACACACAGTCTGAGAAGCGGTTCTCAGGGGAGACACGAACACCCATTCTTTCTTAGGTGTGTTCTCTGCACCCACAGGGCCCCACCTGCCAGTCAGGTCGTCGGCAACTCAGCTCCGGGCCAGGCGCCTCGGGAGGCGCTGGTCTGCCCTCGGTGAGGCTGGCCCGCCGGCTTCAGATGGAGCCTCTCTTGTAACAAAACTGCCCTACAGATCGGGGAGCTCTTAACTATAGCCTCGTCTCTCATATTTATTTTCAGTTCCTGACCCTTGGCTTCTCTCCCTGAGATGAGGGATTCGCTAAATTTCCTGTAGGTGCGAAGTCCTGACCCGATGTCCTGTTGTTTGGAGATAAGACCCCGGTTGCTGAGATGAGCAACTTCCGGGTGAGCATTTTACCACCCCCAGCGGGGCTGGTGGGGCCTGTGTCCGCGGCTGGAGGGGGGGTGGCTGGACACTTCCACCTGCTCATGGCGGGAGGACGGGGCCATGGTCGCTGTCCCAGCCCTTCCCCCACAGCTCTGGAGCCTCTCATTCTTGATTGAGGGGCTCGCATAGAGGGTACTGCCTCCAGGGCTCTTCCTGCACAGAGGCTGTTTGGGCTGGTTGTTGAGGAGCAATGGGTAACTACAACAGGATGAGAGCAAACGACTCTATTCCTCACCATCTCCCACCTCTTTAAAAAGCAAGCGGGGGAGGGGGGGGGGTTGAGATGGGTACAGGGGCTCAACTGTATGGCGACAGATGGAAACTAGACTTTTCGTGGTGGGCATGATGGAGTACATTCATATGTCCATCATAATGGTGCACACCTGAAACTTATATAATCCTATAAATCAATGTTACCTCAATAAAAAATAAATTAAACAATAAAAATGTAAGCATCTTGTCTCAGTCCGCTCAGGCTGCTCTAACAAAATACCAGGCTGGTGGCTTATGAACAACAGAATGTGCTTCTCACGGTTCTGGAGGCCGGAAGTCCCGGTTCAAGGCCGATTCCGAGTTGGGTGAGGGCCTGCTTCCTGGCCCAAAGATGGCTGTCTTCTCTCCCGGTCCTCAGACGGTAGAAGGAGTAAGGAATCGCTCTGGAACCTCTTTTGTAGGGGCACTAATCCCATTCATGAGCTCCACCCTCAAGACCCAAGCTTCTCCCAAAGGCCCCACCTCTTAATACCATTACCTGAGGGGGGTCAGGTTGTCTATGGATTTGGGGGAACACAAACGTTCAGGCCAGCAGCCTCCAGGCACAATTGACTTTATCACAATACCTTCCTTCCTGGTGTGTCTTTGGTAACTTCTTATTTAATGTCAATGAGGATTCTTGGATTATGAGTCTTGCCTGTTCATCCCAGGCCTGTGTCTGAGGCCCCTTGACCTCGAGTGCTGCTTCTGGCACCTCTGAACACAACCTCGCTTTGTGGCAACAGCGATTCCCCACCTCTGCCCGTGCCCTGGAAGCAGCTACCCTTTAAGGCAGGGGCCAACACGCTTCCCTGTGAAGGGCCAGGCAGTGAATACTTCTGGCTCTGCGGGTCCGAGTTCCCACATGCCATGGAGCAAGTGTGACAGCTGACGACAGGCCGGCCCCGAGGGTCTCAGTGCCCAACCTGGGTGCAAGCCATGTGGGCATGCCCTGCTGCCTATGGCATGTGGGCCGTATCCCCCACTCAGATGCTTTCCGCGTGGATCCCCGAGCACGGTTTTGGAACTGCTTTTGGCGGCATCTGTCTGGGTGGGTCAGGTGTGTGTCTGCCCCGTTCAGCTGCAGTTGCCTCGCCCTCTGCATTTGCTCAGCTCCATCCAGCCAGGTGCTTCCTTCCTCCCTGGCTCCTAATGGGCCTCCTGGACACGCTGGTGTGAGGGCTGTGGGCTGCTCCCTGGCCTGGGAGGCAGAGTCTGGGCAGGGCTGAGCTGGCCCCGACACACATGAAAACCAGAGCAAAGGCGGAGTTGAGCAGGAGCGGGGGTGCAGGCTGCATGTGGGGCTGCAAGAGGGGAGGTGGCCCGTCTGCACCAGCGCACAGGTGCACGGCAAGCTCAGATTCAAGGCCTCCCGTGCCAGCTTGTCTTTAACACCAGGCTTTCCCATGAAGTTATAGCTAGTTGAGTATCAAGCGTTTCTAAAGAACCCCCTGAAGGAATGTTTTTTCTTTGTGCAAACAGTCCTTTTGTGCAGAGGGTGTTCTGTGGCTTCTTGGCAGAGACACAGGTGGGAAACACCTGATTGAACATCACTCACTCAGGAGTGCAAAGACACGCACCTCACGTCAGCACAAAGCCAGGCTGCCGAGCCAGCGCAGCGAGGGATCCCGGCTGCTGCACCCCGCAGGCCCTGCCCAGGGTCATCCTCAGCACCCAGCTCCCCGGGTCACCCGCCACCACACACGGGCTGGCCTGCGTATCTCCAGAGCACTCGGCTTTCTGACATGATCCCATCTGTGAAACTCGGGGAGCATAGGAAAGGCGGTGCATGCTGAAGACCTCAGGCTGTGTCCCTGGTCCCTGCCTGCTCTGCGTCAGCCTCCTGCTTGTCTGAGAACTCAACCAGCTGTGGGTGCTGGTGAATTTGTGCACTTGCTGTAGGGGGGGTGTGTAACTGTGGGACCCTCTTGCAGGGCGGCCACGAGGCAGAAGGGGGTAGGCAGCAGGTTTCTCTGATGCATCTCTCTCCAGGCTGGGCCACGCTCCTGCCTGTGCTGGCCGGGACCTCGGGGCGGCCTCATCTCCCTGCACAGCCACCTGCCTTCCAGAGGAGGTGGTCTGGGGAGGTGCCTGCTGCAGCCCTTGTGGTCCTGTGATCGGAGGGCTCCTTGCTCTGGCTTTGTGGTAGAACACTGGATCCCACACTGGACCACGAAAGGTCACTTCCATTGGCCATAGAGAGGCCGGCAGCCTCCGGGAGCCAAGGCTCAGTCCTACGACACCGGGCTCTGGTTCTGCCGATGACCATGAGGCCGGAAGGTGCCCACGCCGCTCACACCTGACTGCAGCCCGTAAGGCCCTGAGCGGAGACCCTGGCCACACTGTGCCCACGGCAGTAAGGACAGGACAGCAGGGCCCGCTGACCAGCTGGAACTACACAGGAGAGGCATCTATCGCTCTGCCCAAATGCAAGTTTTCTCTGTTGTGAGCAGCCTCACCACGACCTGACAGGTTGCAAAAGAAGAATACTGGGAGGCAGGAAACTATTCTGCGTCTCTCAGCTGAGGGGTTGGTTGGACTGGAAAACGTCTTGCTGAGGGCGCAAGGACACCCGAGGACATGGGATTAGCGACGCCTGTCCAGCGTGTCCCCTCGTGCTTGACCTGGGAAACTTGGGCCTCACCCAGCTGTTTCCTCCACTTGGTACCTTTACAAAGCCTTCTCCCAGGTCCTGCCAGCTCACAGCCTTCTCCCAGGTCTGCCAGCCCTCAGCCTTCTCCCAGGTCTGCCAGCTCACAGCCTTCTCCCAGGTCTGCCAGCCCTCAGCCTTCTCCCAGGTCTGCCAGCCCACAGCCTTCTCCCAGGTCTGCCAGCCCTCAGCCTTCTCCCAGGTCTGCCAGCTCACAGCCTTCTCCCAGGTCTATCAGCTCACAGCCTTCTCCCAGGTCTGCCAGCCCTCAGCCTTCTCCCAGGTCTGCCAGCCCTCAGCCTTCTCCCAGGTCTGTCAGCTCACAGCCTTCTCCCAGGTCTGCCAGCTCACAGCCTTCTCCCAGGTCTAGCCAGCTCACAGCCTTCTCCCAGGTCCTGCCAGCTCACAGCATTCTCCCAGGTCTAGCAGCCCTCAGCCTTCTCCCAGGTCTGCCAGCCCTCAGCCTTCTCCCAGGTCCTGCCAGCCCACAGCCTTCTCCCAGGTCTGCCAGCCCTCAGCCTTCTCCCAGGTCTGCCAGCCCTCAGCCTTCTCCCAGGTCTGCCAGCCCTCAGCCTTCTCCCAGGTCCTGCCAGCTCACAGCCTTCTCCCAGGTCTATCAGCCCTCAGCCTTCTCCCAGGTCCTGCCAGCTCACAGCCTTCTCCCAGGTCTGCCAGCCCTCAGCCTTCTCCCAGGTCCTGCCAGCTCTCAGCCTTCTCCCAGGTCTGCCAGCCCTCAGCCTTCTCCCAGGTCCTGCCAGCTCACAGCCTTCTCCCAGGTCTGCCAGCCCTCAGCCTTCTCCCAGGTCCTGCCAGCTCACAGCCTTCTCCCAGGTCTATCAGCCCTCAGCCTTCTCCCAGGTCTGCCAGCTCACAGGAAGTGGCTGACCTCGAGGGGGGGGGGGGGGCGCGGAGAATAACGTTGATGTCTGTGGCACAGAATCGTCACGGTTAGCCATGCGGACTGTGTAAAATTAAAATGACGCTGAATGAAATGGTGCTTAAATCTAACTCCCAAAGAAGCTGCTCAGTTAACAGCTAGAGTAGCCAGAAAAGCACTTGGGAACCAGGGAGAAATCATGGGGCCGATTTTGCGAAGCCACCAGATGCCGCAGACAGACTGGCTGAGTGTGCTGGGCCCAGGGAGGGTCCTGCTGGAAACGCCTGACACAGAGGCACATGGGCGCTGCGGGGCCAGAGATGGCTGGATGCCACTGCCCTCCCGCCCTCCGCCCAGCCCCAGCCACCCCTGGGGTCAGCAGACACTGTGAGCAAATGTGCCGGCACTGCCAGCCCCCAGATGTGTGCCCGGCCTGGGGTGGAGGCTGGAGAGCCCAGAACAGCCTCTGCAAGGGGGTGCCCAGGGGTGCCTCTGGTAACCCCTCCTGGGCAGACACCTGGAGAGCCCAGGAGATCTGGGCTGACAGTTTTCCGGCTCACGATGGCCTCCTCGGACTGCCCACCGCTGCACCTTCCACCCTGATCCCCGGGGCCAGCTGGTGCCTCTCTGTGGCTGGCGGGACTCCATGTATGGCCAGGCCTCAGTCTGCATCTCCATTCCTGTGTGCCGTTCCCAGTTCTGAAAGCTGCTATGAACATTCACGTGCAGGAAAAAAATAAGCCACCCCAGATTTAGAGGCCCCAAGTCCACACCGAGGGACTGACTGAGCGCTGGGCCTCCGGCAAGGAGCCACCTGGGGCTGCGCAGGCCCCTCCGCAGAGCACCTGCGTGCCCACGTGAGATGCGGGACGGCACCTGTCCCGCTCTGCAGCGCACCCTGGCCGGTCAGGGAAACGGGTGGCAGCTCCTCCACCGGGGGCCACACAGCTGCGGGCAGATGGCAGGCCCGCACCCCTGGCCCCGGAGCTCAGCTGGCTCCGGCACTAGCTCAGGTTTGACACGGTAATCGGAAGCTTTGCGAACATGAAGCATCCTTCCCAGGCTGGCTGTCTGTGCCTCATGGCGTGGGAGCTGCGTGGCGACTTGCTGATACCCTGGGTCCCGTTGATGCAGAGGCCGTGCTGCGCAAAGCCTCGGGGTGCAGAGGAGGAACCCTGAGGACAACCTGGGGGACCCCGCTGCTGTGGACACCAGTGTTTCTAGTAAGGTGGTGTCCAGGCAGCTCAGCTGAGTCAACAAAATCCTCAGCCACCCATGAAGCCTCGGAGGCTGAGGAACCTGCTCCCGTATCCACCCCGACCGGCACAGGCCCCGCTCTGCTCCGAGGACGCCACGTCAGGCAGGGAGCTCTTGGGGGCTGTCCCAGCCTGGCTTGGTCCCCATACACTGAGCGTGGCCACCAGATGTCCCCGGGACACTGCTCACCAGCTGCCTGTGATGTTCTGTGTGTCTGCTCATGTCTTCAACACGAAGGGAAAGGGCCAGGTACGGACATGGGTCTGCGTCACCAACACCCAGTCTTCACCGTCTCTGGGCGCGGATGCTGGCGGTGAACACGCCCAGCTCCCCCGGCCCAGCTCCCCCGGCCCAGCTCCCCCGGCCCAGCTCCCCCGGCCCCGCTCCCCCGGCACAGCTCCCCCAGCCCAGCTCCCCCAGCCCAGCTCCCCCGGCACAGCTCCCCCGGCCCAGATCCCCCGGCCCCGCTCCCCCGGCACAGCTCCCCCAGCCCAGCTCCCCCGGCACAGCTCCCCTGGCCCAGATCCCCCGGCCCCGCTCCCCCGGCACTGTGGAGGCACTGCACGCTGACCTGCGGTCTGTCCCTTGGTCTGGGACACACCTCCCTGGTATTTCTGTACACACAGCGATCCTGACAAAGGACAGCGTCATTGAGATTCTTGAGGAGCCGGCGACATGGACTTCAACAGGGCCAGGGGCACAGCCCTCTGTAGGCCCAGTTTCAGCCTCCTGAACGCCCAGCCCAGCGCCCGGCGCCTCGGAGTCCAAGCTGAGGCGGGAGGACCACAGGGGTGTCCAGCACAGCAGTGGGTTCAGGTAGGACCGTGGAGGGGCGCGGAAGACTGATGAGGTGCCCCTCCCTGTGGCGGTATCTCCGCAGCACCCTCGGAGGGACGCCGCCGCCCGCTCCATGGCTTTGCCTGTCTGTGCTCCGTGGCTTTGCTCCCGCGAGGCCAGGTGGGTTTGGAGCCTCGTCTGACAGCTCTGTTTGGCAGTAGCCCGTGGCGGTCAGCACCTCTGGAAATGGCGTGGAAGCTCTGCTGGAGGTCAGGGAGGTGGACGAGACCCTCGAGCCCGGCCCTGGGCAGGACCAGCAAGAGGTTCGTGCTGAAATGAACATGCAACCCGGCTCCCTGCTGCCTTCGGCCGTGTGGCCAGCGGTGCCTCTGCAGAGATGAGGCCAACGACGGATGTTTGAAGTGGCTCGACTCTGGCTGTTGCCCCAGCGCGTGGCTCCTGCGGGAGCCGTGGCCAGGCTGTGGCTTGGTGAGGTCACCCTCCATGGACCCTGCCCTGGCAGCTGCCTGGAGGAGCCCCTGGGGCATGGCTCACCCGGCAGCTTCCCTCCCGTCTCCTGAGGCTCGCACTGCAGCCCAGACGGCTCCTCCTCACTGACGTTCCTGCTGTGGAAATCCCTCTGGAAGTGTCCCCAGCATCCCAGCCACCTGGCTACAGGGCACTCGGGGCCTGTGTGGTCCCTCCCGAAGGTGCCAGGTCTCCCGCGGCGCCTCTAACAGGGCCAGCGTGGAGGCCAGTCCGTGCACAGGGAGATCCATAGCTCAGGACCAGGACTGCCTTCCGGACGGAGCTCAGCTCCTGGCAGTGGCCAGAGGCTCTGGGGAAGGAAGGCTGGGTGGAGTGCAGGGGCCAGGCCTGTTTCGGTAGCCCAGGTCCGATGTTGTTTCCTAGAAACGACCCTTTTGCTCACATGGACCAAGTCAGACTTAAGCAGGCTGACCCTCCATTCACTCCCAGGACCACGATCACCAGCCCGTGCCTGCACCTCTGCGTGTCAGGTTGCTGACTGGGGCTGCACCCCTACCGGCACCATGACAGCCATGCCCACCCTGCCTTTAGCACCTGAGCGTCACCAATAGCTCTGCCACCCGGGAACCCCCCGCATTTAGAGATCCCTGCTCTGTGGCAGCAGCTCCCACTGTAGTTTCTGACTCAGGGAGAAGGGCGATGCAGTTCTTCAAGGGGCCCAGGCCCTCACTGCTGTGGTCCCCACAGTCGTGGAACAGGGGCGCCCCTGGACCCTCCCGCAGTGGGTAAGTCGCCTAAACACCCTAATCTCCCTAAGCCCTCAGACCCCCCCCCCCCCCCCCCCCGCTCTGTGTACTCCAGGCGATCTGGCCTTTCAGTCCTACTTATGTGGCTGCCTGTGGTCCGTGTTTCAAATGACCCACGAGACCTCAGGCCTTCCTAATTCCCGGCGCTGCGGCATCCAGCGCAGACCCCGCCCGGGGACCAGTTCAGGGGACGCGCCTGATGCATCTCAGATTCCTGCCACCTGGGCCCACACGTGTGCTCCAGATCCCCGCCCGCAGAGCCGGGAGGACCACGCACTCTTCTGGAGCAGCCACCTCCTCACGGGTCACACTGTGCTCCTCACCCCTGGGGCCTGCTGGGCCTGGGTCTGGTTATAAGCAAAGTGGGGTGGGCTGAGGCTCCCCAGTGTCCCACAAGGCCCCTGCCTATGGGGGGCCATTCTAGGTGCTTCAGGGAAAGGAGGGCTGATTTCCTCAGAGAGGGGCCAAAGGGGACTCTTCTGGCAAAGAAGCCGGCAGAACAAAGGGGTCTGAGACCGCCGGGATCTGCCGTAGCTCCTACCCCATTTGAAGGATCTTCCCTGTCAGTGATTCGGCTTTAAGAAAAGACACCCTGACGGGAGGCGGCTCTGGATGCAATGCCTGGTTTGGCTGCTAACTCCCAGTTGCCTGGGGTGTGTGGTGCAGGCTAGGACTGTGCCTTGGCTGCCGGGGGCCTGGCCTGGCACATATGCTGCTGTGCTTCCCACCCCAAAGCCGCCCCAGACATGGGCCTCAGCCACCCTTGGTCTCAGTCTCTTTGAGTGGCTGTCCCCCCACTAATCCTGCATTTGGCCTGCCCAAGCTGGGGTCTCTCTGCCCAGCTGCCTTCACAGCCCCCCTCAGCGCCCTCTTTCTGCCTGGCCTCCTTAGTCACTTCCTTCCACTGTCCTGGCCTCGGGCTGGGCGACAGAGCTCCCAGCTGTCCCTGGGATGAGGCGCCATGTGGAGTCGGCAGGTCCTGGGGACCACGCTCAGTGTCCAATGTCAGATTCAGGCTGACTGACCATCAGCCCAGTGGAGGGTCTTGCCTCTGACCCTGAGGGCAGGCAGGGGGGTTGCCTTGAAGAATTCATACCTCGAGCCTGCAACTTTAGATTTACTGTAAAGCACTCCATGGCCTCTGACCCAGGCGATGCGTGCCCCGGTGTCTGCCCAGTTACCCTGTGAGCTGCAGAGTCACGGCTGCGCAGATGCCCTATTTCACAGGAGGAAACACCGCGTGCAAAAAGCGAGGACTCTTCGAGACTGGAGGAGAAGGGGTGACCTGACCGCAGGGCCCTGAGCTCGGCTTCCACAGGCCTGGGTCAGGCCTAAGTGTGGGAGCACCTCTCTGTCCTGTGTGTCGGGGACCGGAAATTGGCAGGTCACGAGCGTGGGTAGAGAGACCAAATGCTGATGCGATGATCCCTGGACCCTGCGGCCAGCAGGCCATCTGGGGCGAAGGCCACACAGTGGACGACGGCGCTGTGGAAGGCCAGCACGGCCAGCGGCTTCATGGTCCGCCAGTGGAACACGCGCACTCGATGGTCCCAGCCCGCGGTGGCCAGGAGCTTTCGGTCAGGCCGGATCTTGACGTCGGAGATCCCAGGATTGGTGAGTTCATGAGTCCCGCGCACCTACAGCAGCAGAGAGCCATTAGGGGGCTTCTGGGAGCCGTCACAGAGGCTCCCACCGCGATCATCCTGCCCGCCCCGGCCAGCAGCTGAGCAGGATGGAAACGTGGGCTGCCGCAAACTTAGCCCTTCCTACGGGGAGCAGGCCGGCCGAGGGGAGCGGCCTGACCCTGCCCTTAGCCAAGCCCTGGGGTTATGACTTCGGGACCTTTCCTCAGAGAGTCCCGAGGCCCCACAGAGCTGCCCCCTGCACAAGCCCCTGCACGAGGTCTGCTAGGAATTTGGGGGCTCTGAGTCCCTCCCATCAGGCCCTCAGGAAAAACCTCAGTGGGCGGGATCATGGGGCCCCTCACCACTGCACCCAGCGTCCAGATGAGCGGCAACACTTCCAGCTTGACATCTCTCCCTCCGGAGAAACCTCCCACCCGCCCAGAGCACCAGGAGTACAAGCAACGCAAAGTCCATCTTCAGCAAAACTGAGATTAAGTGAAACCGCAAAAGGCGAGAGGGGTTGAAGGCCGCCAAGAGTGGGAACGAGCAGCACGTGGGCGAGACGAATGGAGGACAACACTGACCACAGGCTGCAGGGCATGGCGACGGCCACGGGAAACCCTTCGTGCCCAGCCTGGGTCCCAGGAGAAAGCAAAACAAGGAGTTGCATAGGCACATCCATTTGTGTGGAGCAACCATGAGGGCTGGTATCACTGGCGCTGACACCCCTACACTCCTCAGTGCCAGGTGATGACCCTCCCCGACTGGTGCCTCCTGCAACCGGAGCTCCTGTGGTCACGCTGGTTACACAGGACTGTGCTGTGCTCTGCAGGGCACCTGGCACCTCTGTCCCCCCAACACTAAATGACAGGCACCTGGCCGTCACTGTGACAGTCCCAAACAGCCACCTCCTCCCACTGCTCCTGTGTCGGGCCTCGCTCTGTGTATCACGAGCTCTCACTGCCCAGAAGTCAGCTTGCCACCCCTCACTAGCACCCCTTTTCTCCTGATTCCCCTCCCAATGGGGCCACAGTGACCTAGATGAGAATCACCCATTTCTTCAGAGATAACACAAGGGAAATGAAGGCAAGAAATGCAGAAAAAGAAATGGCAACATTCCTTGGAAGCCAATAGAAAATGTCAACAAGCATTTCAGCCTTAAATTCACAAACAAAACTTCATGAAGCAGTTACCCCCTAAAACAAAAACCCCAAGCAGCACAAGAGAGGGGGAGACGCACTGGCAGAGCACAGGAAGAGGGGGAGGAAAATGCAGACATGAAGGGGAATCGCAAACAGCAGACGGAGACCCGGAGCCTCGTAACAAGACAGTGAAGGCAGGAGTGGCACACTGCGAGCAAAATGAAAGGGGCGAAGGGAACAGTCAGCGTTAAGATATGTCTAGTCAAATCATCGGACATAATAACTAAAAAGGCCCTTTGGTAGTCAGGCAAACAGAGCAAGTCAGTGACGAGGGTAAGGTGTAGGCCGTCCTCAGAATGTTCCAGGCCACATCCGTGCCAGCAGACGGCAGAGTGTTGCCTGCAGAGGCTGTGGAGGAGGCAGGGCCCAAGAATTTTATATCCAGCCAAACTGCCACTCAAGTATAAAAACAATAGACAAGCATTTTTGAACATGTAAGAACTCAAAGTTATATGCTCCCATAAGCTCTTCCTGAAGGACTAGGAGATTAACCCCAGTCTCCTAAGAGAACTGGAGAACTGCAGCAAATGGCCTGGCAGAGAACACGGAATCGACTTACCTGTGGGATTAGGTCTAAAACAATATGGGGATTATGGCTATAGAACCGGTTATGTAACTAACAGAAATATGGGAGGGTAGCAAGAGGGCTGAGATGCTAAGTTTACCGATTTGGCCATCTTTTGTCATTTGGGGAAACGATACACTAGTCAACCTCATATTCGAGAGATTATCTGATACTCCGTAAAAATGACAAAACATCATTTCCTCTGCCCCACCACCCCAGACTTTAGGTACCTTTGTTTCCTAGCATTTGCCCTTGTATTTCTCCACAAAGGATTAAAAAACAGATTTATGATTGGAATCCAAAGTTAAATCCAAATCTCTGCTACGGATGAGAGAGATGCCAACAGAATGATTGGCAAAGATGTATTAGGAGACTACAGACAAGAGAAACGGGGGTCCAATGTTATTAAGAAAGGCTGAGTTCAGAGCCGAAAGCATTGTGTCAGACTACGTACCATACTGAACAATGCTAAAGGGTACAAGTCATAATAAAGAGCTGTGAATACCAATCAACAAATAAACAGTCTTATCTTAAGCAAGAATACTAGGAAAGTGGCTATGATAGAGTAATGGTAGCAGACCCGTCCCCTTGCTGTAAACAACCATCAAACCGGACAAAACATATTAAGCAACTATGAACAGATACTGGACAACAGGATGGAAGGGAAGCTGATGAGATAAATCTCCCAAAAGCCCCAGCAGCTCCCTGCCCAGGGAATGTCGCAGCCACGGGTCCAGGTGGAGCCCAGCAGCTTTGTGAAGTTGAAAGGCATGGGTCAGAGTGTGGGGCAGCTGGAGCAGCTGAAATCTGGGGCATGGCAGCGGCAGAGCGGGGGCTGGTGGAGGGGCTGAAGGCCACACGTGGTCCCAGGACTTCTGTGTGAGGCTGCATGCTCAGGGTACCACCCCGGGTTTACCAGACAGTGGCTGCTACAGGGTTAAACATCACAGATACAAGAGACCAACTGCAATCTCAGGTCCAGCCGGGACGCGAGTGCAGAGACTGCCTGACAGCCCAGTTCTCTCTGAGACGCCACATGGCCTGGCTTCAAGAACGGGGATTACACCTTCGGGCAGGGCCCGCTCCAGACTTACTGTGACGAAGCTGGAAACCAGGCCCTACGAGTTTGGAAGTTGGTCCCACCAGCTCAGAGGTACCTGGGAATGACTCTTCCCACACACCTGCACTAACGAGCACAACGCAAAACCCACACAAGTTCAAGGTGAACAGCCAGTGACTGAACTGCTTTCGAGAACAAAAGTGAACACTTTTCAAAGCAAAAGAACAGAATTCAGAGTTTGTAGCCCATATTATTTACAATGATCAGCAAACAAACAAAAATTATTAGACATGCAAAGAAGCAGAAATATATTATGACCCATAGTCAAGGGGGGAAAAGCAGCTTATAGAAACAGACCCAGAATGACACAGATGTTGAACATATCAGACAGAGATTTTAAAGCAACTATTTAAATATGTTTTTAAAGAAAACATGAAAGGAAATGCATTAAATAATTACAAACAAAAAAAAAAGAACTGTCTTGGTGAGTGAACAGACAGGAACTATTACCAGAAAAATTAAAGCTATATATATCACCCAGAATAGCCAACACAGTATGAAAGGAGAAAATAAAGTTGAGAAACTGAGGCTACCTGACTCTCAGGGCTCGGAGCACCAGCCTCTGACGAGTCGGTCACTGCACCGTCTTCCACCCCAAGGGCAGGGTCAGGCCAGAATGAAGAAGTGACCCCATGCTCATCAGGTTTGTTTAAAGAGAGCCTCCAGGCCTAGCTGGTTTGGCTCAGTGGATAGAGCATCAGTCTGTGACTGAGGGGTCCCGGGTTCGATTCTGGTCAAGGGCACATGCCCGGGTTGTGGGCTTGATCCCCAAGAGGGGACGTGCAGGAGGCAGCCAATCAATGATTCTTTCTCATCACTGATGTTTCTATCTCTCTCTCTTCCTTTCTGAAATCAATAAAAATATATTTAAGAAAATAAAAATAAATAAATAAATATGAGAGCCTCCGCTGTCTGCACTGTGAAAGGTGAGGTTAGGGCTGGGAATGGCACAGGGGTGTAAACTGTGCCTGGGGTAACAGGGTAGCCTTATTTAGAGAGCGAATATTCACCAGGACCCAACCATGTTTTCAAATGATCATAAATTATTTTATCAGCTCATTTGCCAAGGTTTATAAAAACATCCATAATATATTTTTCCCTTAGATTCTGGAGTAACCAGTGTGACAGCTAATGCAATAATGATTTGTTTCGAATGTCAGTGTTTAAGCTGCATAAAGCTGATTTTATTCATTTTTCTGGTTGGCTGCATTCTTGTTAATGAAATTAATACGCCCATCACATTTGTCCCCAGGGGACAAGGATCTGCTTTATTTTTCTATTAAAATCACGTGCAGACAACCAACCACACTTGGATGCCCTGCATGGGGTTCACCAGGAGCCCAGGGGCTCTCTGGGCTTCCGGATGCAGCTCATCAGCACCAGGGCTGGGTGAGGCACCGCCATTCAAGAGCTTATGACATCCGAAACCTAGAATGTTAAAAAATGAAACTTTTGTAATAATATGTTTTTATTTCCTGTGATTTTTAAGATATAACAACAGATTAAAAAAATGTATTGTTTTCAGAGAGGAAGGGGGAGGAGAGAGAGATAGAAACATAAATGATGAGAGAGAGCATCATGGAATGGCCGCCTCCTGCACGCCCCCTGCTGGGGACCGAGTCCACAACCTGGGCATGTGCCCTTGACTAGAGTTGAACCCTGGGCCCCTCAGTCTGAAGGCTGACGCTCTACCCACTGAGCAAACCAGCTAGGGCCCAACTGATGTTTTAACACAAAACCAGTAACACTGTAAGGTGGAGTTTACAGTGAGTGTGAGAGTGAAACATACAACAGCATGGCAGAAAGCATGGGAGGGCGGGCACTCTCCTCCTGCTCGTGCAGGGCTAGGGCACAGGACAGGCAGTGTGACAACACCAAGTAGACAAGAGCTGTACAGTGAGAAGCCAGGAGAGGCCATGAAGTGGAATACTAAAGAACAAATACCTGGTTAATACACAAGAAGGGGGAAAGGAGTAAAAGAGGGTGAAAACAGAGGTGGCAAGTGAAAAGCATACCAAGATGGTCCCCCTAATGCCAGACACATCACTAATTATAATAAGTGCAAAGAGACTAAACGCCCCAATGAAAAGACAGAGATTGTCACCAAGGGTCCAAAAGCAAGACTACAAAAGATGCTTTAAATACAAAGAGATGGAGACAGGTTCAGAGTAAGAGGGATGTTGGTGGAGGTTGGGGGTGGAGGTGGGCTAGAAGAGGTCAATGGGAGGGGGGGGACATAATGTAATATTTTCAACAATAAAAATTGTTTTCTTAATGTAAGAGATGTATCGTGCAAAGAGGAAACAAGAACGCTCATGCCACAGTTCTAGTATCAAACAAAGCCGACTTGAGCACAAAGGATGTCACAAGAGACGCGGAGGACATTTCATAAGGGGACCATCCAGTGGGACGCGGGGACCATCTGAAATGCTCACGGCCCTAACGACAGAGCTTTAAAACAAACGCATGAAGCAAACATGGCAGACTGGAGGGAGAAGCGGGCACGTGCACCGCACCCCGAGACGGCGGGACCTCACTCGGGGCCTGGCAGAAAACTAGACACAAAGATGGGTAAGGACCCCGAAGGCCTGAACAGCACTACGAGCACCCCGACCCGCGTCGGGCTGACAGAACACTCCGCCCAACAACTGCAGAACACATGGGCTTTCACCAAGATACACCATGTGCTGGGCCAAAACACAAGCCTCAATAAATATCTGCATCCTGACATTGCACAGGGCACCTGCACTGACAGCAGAATTAACCGAGATTAAAGATATCCACAAATTCAACAAATATTTGGAAATTAAATAATATACTTCTAAGGAACCACTGGATCAAAGAAGAAATCACAAGGGAGAATAGAAAGAATTTTCAACTGGATAAAAATGAAGACACAATAAATCAAAATGCGTGGGACAGACCCACAGAGGCTGGGGACTAGACTCAAAGCCGCCTCCTCCGTGGCCCAGTGGAGGGGCAACGCAGGCCCAGAGGAGCACCTACAGCTGTGGGCACCGTCAACACGCGCCCCGCACTCAGAGGTCCCCGCTAAAGGACTCCTGAGGACATCCCCATCAATTGCTAGAAAGGAGGGCTTGAGATGCAAAAATGTGGGCAACACTCATGGCACGAAATGGTAAAGAGGAGATGCAATCTGTGTGAGACAGGGCGTCCGGAGGAAGGGGAAGGCGAAAGGATTAAAAAGGTAAAAGCTGTAAAAGGATGTATTATCGGAAAAAACTCGGCCTAAGCCATGTTAACAGTTGGCAAAATCAGCCTTTAGGTAAAAATCCTTTCCGGAGATAACGAGGGCGACTAACGAGAAGGTTCAGCCCGGCCCGTGTGGCTCAGTGGTTGGACGTCGACCTACGTATGAACCAGGGGACACACGCCGGGGTTGGGGGCTCAATCCCCAGTGCGGGGCGTGCAGGAGGCAGCCGATCGATGATTCTCTCCCATCGCTGATGTTTCTCTACCTCTCCCTCTCTCTGAAATCAATAAAAACATTAAAAAAAAAGAAAAGGTGCAGTTTCCCATAAAGGTTAGCATTCTGAACTTGTATGTCCATAAGCTGGCTTGGAAATGCAGAAAGCAACATGCACAGGACACGGGAAAGGTTAGCAAGATGTGCAGCAGCTGGAGCTCCACCTGACCCTCTGCAGGTCCGCGGGGCACGCGCGCAGGTACAGCCGCGCGTCTCGCCGGGAGAAGCACTCCCCTTCCCAGCACATGTGGAGCGCTCATGAGACTGGACTGGCCTCCACATTTCAAAGAGCTGATATCATTCAGACCTTCTTCTCCGACCACAATGGAATTAAACGAGAAAATGAAAAATAAAAAATAACTGGGGGAAAAAAAATCAAACATTTGGAAACATAAAAACACTCTAATCAGCTCAGCAGTCAGAGAACAAATAAAAATCAGGTCCGCCCAGAGTGAGTGGTGATGAAGACGGCGACATCGTACAATGTGGGACGCAGACTTCGGCTGCTTTGAGCAAAGGCCGGGAATGAATGCGTCATGCACCAGCTCAAGTCAGCCACAGCGCCGGCCCAGCGAGCACGGAGGGAGCAGGGTAGCGCAGAGCAGAAATGCCGGAACAGAAAAGAAAGATCACCGAAGACAAGGCTGATCAGGAATAATAAAGGGACATTCCTGCAAAGACAGCAGAGATGTACACAGTCCTCACCAACGCCTACGAAAAAAGTCAATATGAAAATGCCTTGAGGATTTTTACGCCTATAGGAAAATAAAACTAACCTCCAAAACCCAGACACCTAAAGTAGTCCCAGAAGAAAATCAGACCTTCCGTATGGGGAACACGCCTGTCCCTGGACATGCAAGGACTGACCCACAGCCACTCCAGAAACAGGCCCCCTGTCAACGTGTCCCAAGACCAGTAGAGGAGGGGACGCCTGCCTCCTGATTCTGGGGCCCCTGACACCCTGATACAATAAGCAGCGTGAGGCAACAAGCAGAGGGGGCACAGCTCAGTCTACTGACACAGCCCTGAACAACTCCAGCCGAGCCCCGCGGAGGACATGCTGTGCGGGGCTATCTCAGCACTGACCCAATGTGACCGGAAATGGAACAACAGAACTCCCGAATTGTCAGGTTTGAGAAGAAAAGCCATGGGCCTGATGCCCCAACAAGGCCTCATGATCCCTATTTCCTCCCCGCACCTCGGCCGACAGTGAAAACTTGCAAACCACACAGCCAGCGGGGCTCTCCCATCCCACCAGCGGCACGGCCAGGACGCCTGCGGTGGCTCCTGCTTCCCCTCAGCATGTCCTGCCCTCCCGGGCACAGGCTGGGGCGGGGCCACGGCAGTGGAAGCCACTGTGCGCCAGTGAGGAGACAATTCCACGCGTGGCCGTGTGTGGAGGCGTAACTGTCCGAGCCCCTCCTGAGTCGCGTGGACAGAGAGCTGGCAGCTGGAACAGGCACCAGAGCCTGACCGCCAGGGTCCCCCCCCCCTTCTCTCCTGTGAACTTCGCCCCCGAGCCACCAGCGTTCTCACACCCCCACAGCAGCATCGCTACCTGGCAGGGGCTGAGGTGCCCAGTGCTGCCCAGGGGTCAGCTATGAGACTCCCCACCTGCCACCCTCGCAGCCCCTCCTGGAGGCGCAGCAGCAGCAGCAAGGCAGAGGCCTGCGGCTCTCAGCTCTCTGGCAGCAATGAGAAGAGGCCATGAAGCCTCATGGGACCTACCCGGGGAGAGCGCTGTCCCCGTGCTGGGCGTGTCCTCAGGAAGAGCAGTCCCGGGTGTTCGTGGTGAACGTGGCCGGAGCCCCCTCCCACCGTGTTCCTAAGATGCGTACGACAGGCCGGGGGGCGCCACAGCCCTTTTCTCCCGTTATAAAGTCAGGAGGAACATGCTCCGTCAGGGTCCGGTGGGCACCCCCAAACCTGCCCCACACACCCTGCTGCCGAGGAGAGGGAGGGCAGGGGCCACGCAGCAGAGACACCTGGCCAGCCTCAGGCACAGTGAGAGGGGAGTGGGTTAGTCTGCTCCCCAGTCCTGGCTGGCTGGGGTGGGGGGGCTCATTATTATTTAAAGGCCTAAAAATATTGCTGGCCGTAAATCAGCCCCTGCTTCAAGGCCGTGGGCCCTGCCCCAAGTGTGGGAGGAAGGAGCAGGTCTGTGCACCACCTGTGTCTGACAGAGGCCGGAGCCCCCGGTGGCGCCCTGGAAAGCCACCTTGGGAAGGCAGGTGAGCAGCCTGGCACCACAGCGCGTCCTCAAGGCTGCGGTGTCCTGATGCAGGTGGCCGAGGACTCCTGGCCACTACCCTGCCCGGGCCAAACCTGTCCTGGACCAGGCCCCTCTAGGAAGGATCCCTGGCCACCAGTGGCTCTTGCAGCGCATGCATGACCTCAGGTGCCAGGAATGTGCACGCGGCGCGGCCGCCATCTGGTTCCCATTACCCACGCTCTGCTGCGGGAAACCTCATCTGCGTCTCCGCGCCCAGCGCCCGCCTGGGAGAGATTGATTTGGGCTCATTAGAGACTTCGGCAGCAGGCCGAAAGGTGAGGCACATCTGTGCCCACGTGGCTTGTGGGCCAGTGGGCAGCCACATCAGTGCTCACCGCAGGGCCGGGCACAGTGCACCAAGCGCCCTGGGGCAAGGCCGCCTGTGGATGAGGAGGGCCTGGGGCCCCCCAGATGCGTCCCCCTCAGAGGCCTGCGCTGCACGGCCCGAAAGTCTCTGGGGCCTCCGGGCGGAACTGACTTTGAAGATGATGCCCAGTTGTCCCCGGGTGAGGTGGCATGCTCAGCGGGAGGATCCCTTTCCAGCGGAGCGAGCCAAAGCAGGCACGGCCCTCACGCCAACTACAGCCATCCTCCAGAGCCTGCTCACCGTCTGCTGGAACTTTCCAATTCGTTAACAATGCCCTCTGCTTTAACTTTTCAATTCATCAGTACAGTAAAAGTTCATCTCTGGACTACAACATGCCCCATAAATTTAAGTCTTAAGTTCCAGCAGCTGTTCCTCAAGGGAGCCAGGAGAGAGCAGGCAGATCTGAGCCCGGGGCCCACTCCGGGACCCGGGACCGGGACCGGGAGCGCTGCGGCCTGGGCAGGGTCCCAGGGAAGCTGCGTGAGTCTTGAGCTCTTGGAGGAGTCAGGCTGATGAAGTTCAAGGCGCAGTGGGGTGGAGCACTGGACTCCACAGTGAGTGGGTCTCTACAAGGCTCGAGGAGCCGGAGGGGAGGGTGTGAACCCCGCTGCCCATGGAGGGGGGAGGGCTCAGTCCTCAGCAACGCTGACTCAACTGCTGAGGACCCAGCATTTGGAGATGTAGCACCAGAGTGGCTCCGCTCCCTTCTCAAGATGGCCACCATTGCTAGACCTTCACTCCCACCCCGGGCAGATCCACAAGGGCCCTCCTGCAGGATGAAGGCACTCGAAACTCAGCCGCCACTGCCTGGCCTGGCCCCACTGGGAGGCTGTCTGACCCCCTTCCTTCAGGGCCTTGTGGCTCCCTAGGATGACAGAGGAGGGAGGGATGGTTAGACATTGGGAGGAGTGATGCCAAAGAAGTTTGAACATGTGCCCTGTCCCCAAACATGACATGTCTTGCTGACTCTGCCCGCTGCTCCTCATGGCCCACAGAGCTCGAGACAGACCCTCAGATCCTACCTGCAGAGTCCGGGGCAGCCTCACACCTGGGCAGTTGGCATGGCCCTACCCCTGCTGCTACCACCACCTGCTCTGGGTCTAACCGTGGTTCTCCAGCAGGACTATTCTTGTTGGGATGCCAGGGGCCCCCTCAGCTGTAACACGGGAGGGCACCTCCCAGTCTCACTCTCCCTGACCTCAGTGTCTATCCTCAGACCTTACGTCACTGCTCTTTTGGACACCCCCTCCTGTCCTGGTTGTTCTCGCTCTGTTCCTCTTGGGGTGACCTGGTGACAATGTCACACCCCCAGGTTACAGCCAGAGTGTGGTGATGCCTGCTGGGTGCCACAGTGCGTTCTGATTTTCACCTGGGGCCTATCCCTCCCCCACCCCGCCCATGTGCCTGAGGGGCCCAGGGGTGCCTCTTCCCCTTGCTGTGGGGGTCCGGTCTGGGCGAGTATGAGGCACGCTTGGTAGGCTACTGGGCAAGGACCCCCACCTGGAGAGGAGCCCCGAGAGACACCTCTTCTCTGCCCTCCCATCGCCCGTGGGAAGCCCTTGGACCTGCTCTCCAGCCAGCACTCAGTGATGAAAGCCCAGTGAGGCCAGGGGCCGGGCTGCTGCTGCTATGCCACCACCTGGGCTCACAGAACTGCCCTTCTGAGAAGCTTCTACTTGCTGGTTATAGTCAAGTCCAAGACTCCCTGGCTAACGGGGGCTCCTCGCCCACAACCAGAAGCCAGTGACCTCTGGGGGCCGGGAGGCAGTCTGCCGAGGACACACCCAGCAGCATCTGCTCCCCCATGGCCTGTAGCTCCTGGGACCTGCACCAGAGTGAGGCCTGGGTCGGAGGACTCCCACCCCCAAAATCCATCCCTCCCATCCCAAACAGGGCTGAGCAAGTAGGCTGGGCCAATCCATGCAGAGCACCAGGCAGAGCCCAGACGTGGCCCCCAGGTGCTCCGCAAGGCAGGCCGATGGAAAAGTCCACTGGGGCGTTATGGGAGTTATTGGGACATTAGGGGAAGGCTTTCAGCAGCTCCCCAATCCACCCTGAGGCCTCACACCCCTTCCCCGCTGCCCGTGAGAAGCGGCCTCCCCCGGGCCGGCTTGCAGACCGCCACCCGGGCGTGACTCCGTGGATTTCTCCACATTGGGCTATTTTTGTTTTTTGATTAATCAGTTCCTTACTGACCAAATTCCTCTGAGTTTTTGCAAATGGGCTGGCGGACTCACTCCTGGACTCTACATGCCTTTTCTCTAGATGGACAAGACGTGACTGCTATTAACCCAAGGTCTGAGAGAAACCCAAACCATGTGAACGGTTCACGAACGCCCACGCCCCCTTCTTCCTGCACCGGCCCCACCGACAGGCCGGCCTGCACCCCGCCTCGGAGTGATTAATTAGCCAGCGATCTGCAACAACTCCTCTTCATGCCTAAATATTGTTTCAGCCTATCAGACTGTTAGTGCAGAGCAGGATAAATGACACCTCGGGTCTGGCGCACTGACCTGCAGGGCCTGCTGCTCATCCAGGCTCCAGACAGCCAGCGCCTTCTCCGCGGAGCCCGAGACGCCCCTGGCCTTCTGGGAGTCAAAGTCAAGGCCCATGACGGGCTCTGTGTGGCAGGCGATTCGGCTGCACACCTTCCGCTCGGAGACATCCCACAGGGCCACCGATCCGTCCTCGTAGCCGGCCAGGAGGCGCGGGCGGGGGCTGGAGTCAGTCTGTGGGGAACAGAACGGCAGTCAGCTCCTAAGGGGTCCTGGTGCGTTCTGGGGACAAGGGACTCTAGGGATGGGCTGTCTCTCCTGCTGCCCTGGGGGCGGCCCAGCAGAGGAGCCGTTTCCCAGGGTCTTCACCTGGCAGTGACAGTATGGAGGCTCCAAACCCCCCCGCCCCCGATGGATGATGCCATCGGTACAGGACCTCACAGCCTGGTGTTGGGGCACCCTAGGGACCAGGACTGGAGGGCACAGAGCTTAGCACCCCCCCACCTAACACTGCCCTGCCGCTGCTTGCCAGCCCAGGTCCTGCCAGGATCACAGGGTCCTTTCCGAGGGCCTGAGACTCCCAACCACCCTTCGGCGGAGCCAGTCACCTGTCTACAACCACCAACCAAAGGAAATTGTGAGCTCTTTGTCAATGAAAAATGAACTTTCTGTGCTTTGTCAACGTCGCTGCGGAAGCCCCCCCCATCCCGAGGCTGGGTGAGCCACAGCGGAGCTGAGCTATTGTGATAAATGAGGGCACAGGTCAGAGGGCCCGCACCCTGGGCAGACGCCTCGTTTATCTCGCCTCTGCATCGACTCCAGAGAGCACTGCAGGGCTCCAAGTCACCCTGGCACCGAGTGGCAACACCAGGCTTGGTGCCCAGTCCCCAGACACTACCAACAGGAAACGCCTCCAGGACAGTGCCCGGGGTGCTTCCGGGACTCCTCTGTCCCATGCCTTATCTCTTCACTCCCCTCAGCAGCCCCCACCGGACGGGCCGGGAATAGCCCCCACTTGAGTGTGAGAAATCACTGAGCACATCCCCTCCAGCTCTGACCCAGCCTGGCCTTCAGCCCTGATGGTGAGTGGTGAGAAAGGGGGGCTGCTCAGCGAGATTGCCTCCTGGGTCACCTGTGCCTCTGGGTTCTGAGCATCTCAACTAGTTCAGAGGCTACAGACTACTGACAGGGCAGCCAGAACTGACAGGGCAGCCAGAGCAGGGCAGACTGGCCTGCAGGGGCTCACCCAGCAGTTGCCAAGGGGGCCGAATGCTGAGCTCCAGCCTCTACTCCCCACCCGCCCTGCAGGCCTCTCCAGCTTCTTTCCCAGCATGCAGCGTTCCTGCGGGCCCCCCAGTGACGGCTGCCGGCAGGACAGGTCTCCGATGGCCAGAGGTTTTTGGTGGCCACACCCAGTGCCACGCTGACCTCCATGGAGTGAGGACCTGAAATGACTCTGAGGATTTGCTCTGTGACCCCTGGCCCGGAGGGACCCCAGCAGGCAGGCCCTGTGCACGGCACCTCAAGGTCCTGTGGGGAGCCCCCCGCTCGGGTGGGGCCCATTGCTCTGAAGGGGGTGTGAGTAACAGCATGAGGCTTGATTCTGATTCTGACAGTTTATGTGATAATCACCATAACAACGCAGCCTCCTTGAGGGATAAAACGAGACCGCATCTGAAAACTTCAGAAAAAAATGCCACTTCAGGCCATGCTGCCACACTCAGACTAATAACCTGGAGCCTGGGCCTTCATGTTTGGAGGGAAAAAAAGGGACGTTTAAGACTAACATAGAGTTTTCTTTTGTGTTGGATCCATATCAACTAACAAAAACGTGATTTGTCCTTCTGTCAACTATATTAATTACCTTAACAAGTTTGTACACCCCATTTCTACACTTTTTCTGCTGGAATTTTTACACGATTACGCAATGACAGCATTTCCAGGGAGTGGAGTGGGAGCGGATGTAGCCTGACGCCCCGCGGGGCCCATGAGGCCACGCCCCGCACACCTCGCCGGCAGCATCGTGGCCTCGGGGTATTTCCCACGAGCGGCTGCCACAAACCTGCTGGCGCCAAGAGCTCTGTCACCCAGTCAGCGAGCCTTGGAGCCTCTCACCTCCTCCCCGGGGACCTGGAATTCCAACTGGAAAGTCACTGGTTAAGAAACTACAGGAGGAAACCAACGGCTAGAAAGGCCAGGGACTCTTCCCGGTCCTGAGAGGGCCCAGCGGCTCGGGCAGGGCCTCTAGGGATGCCTGTCCCCACGAGTCTGATTGGCCACGCAATCATCTCCACGCTGCCCATCAGTCTAACTGTCAGGAAGAGTTCCAACGGGGATGAGGCACACGGCAGGAACTGCCAGCTCCTGATCCTGGACGGGCACGGGCGGCCCCCAGAAGGTGCTGGTGAACTGAAAACAGCTGAGCAAATGGCCTGAGCAGCACTTCCGAGATGGACACTGCTCAGTGACCTGCTTTCCAGTCTCTGCAATGGCCAAAGTGCCACCTGGGATTCCCTCCAAGTGAACACACCAACCATTTGCTTTGCTGTGCCAAACACGAGGGACCCAACGCATAGGTACGCTTATGAGGAGCCAGTGTTGACCTCTGACCTTTGGGAGCCTGTGCATCAAGAAAAGTCAAGGCCTCTGGTGAAGGTGGGCAGGTCCAGGAGAGGGGCGCGGGGGTGGGGAGAGAAAAGGGGAATCCTCCCTGGGAGGGGGCCAGCTCAGCAGACCCAGCTGTCCCCCCTCACTGCACTGGCAGGGGGTACCCCCTGCCCTGTGGCAGTCTGCAGGAGCATCCCTCGAAGCAGCAGGGGCTGCTGGGGGTGGAGGCTGTAGTGGAAGCGGCGTGCAGTTCTCCCGAGGGGCTAATTGCCCTGTTGGTTTGACACAAAGCGAATCCTGAATGGGGCATGATTCACGGCCCGGCGGGTGTGGCTACAGGGCGTGGCTGGCGTGCACTGGGCCTTACCTGCCACAGCTCCAGGCACATGGGCATGCCTGGCTTGGCATCTGCCTCTGGCTTCAGGGTGCACACTGACGTCTTGGATGGCATCTCCAGAATCTGAATCTGACAGGAAGAAAACAAGTTGATTTGGGCCGGCGCCAAGTCGAGTCTGTTCTATACAAACAAGAGACTTTTAAGGCGATTAGCTAAGACTGCTGCGAGTTTCTGTCTGCTCCCAGTAGAACCTGGGAGCCCAGCCTAATTAGGCCGCACAGGGCTCGTGGGCTCGAGGGCTACGTACGAGCCTTGTGAAACAACGTGCGTGGCGTCATTCCTGAGTGACCTGGGCACCTCCGTCGAGTAGCATTCTGCCCAGGGCAGCCTCCGGCCTCTCCAGTTTGGCCTCCTTGCTGAGAAGGAGGCCGGCTCACCAAGCACTGCTTAGCGCGCCCACTCTCCCAGCCTCTGCCTGCTCCCCTTTCCTGCTGTGGGTTTTACGGGCATGACTGCACTCTCAGCACATCAGATGGTACAGACTTACGCAGGGACCATTTGGGGACCCGCCACCCAGCCTAGGAAATAACCACAGCGTGCACCAGAGGAAGCTCTGTGTAGAGCCTGGCCCAGTGCCCATGCCTTGACCCTGGGTGTCGTGGCTGTATTTGTGTCACCTAGGCTGGCAGATGTGCCTCGCTGTCTTGCACAGACAGCTCAGACTTGGGCTTGTCCACTGAGTCGGGCCAGGTTCGGTCCCACACTGTCGGCAGGGGGCACCCAGAGTTAAAGGGGCAGGCTCAGGAGCTGAAGCCCCAAAGACTGGAACTGGGCTCTCAGACATCTGCGCACCTCCAGTCTCATCTGCCAAGCAGGGATAAGGGTGCCACTCCCGCAGGGCTCAGAAGAGAAGAGGGGTTCTGCCCTACTACTCCATGTTTGGGGGGTTCTGCCAGCCCTTAGCTCCCCATGCACTGGTGAGAGAGCTCCACCAACACCACAGCAACAATGAGAGCCGCTGTGGGCAGCACGTCACCCCTCGCCCACACGGAGGCAGGCTCTGGAGTCTGAGTTCAGAGGAGTTGAAGAAGCTGAGGGAACCGCTGGCCTACAGTCTGATGCCCAGAACACAGAACCGCCAGCGGGGAGAACCAGGGTGAGCTCGAGTTGTGCAAGCACGGCTGAGCTCTCGCTAACACACAGGAGAAGGGCCCGAGCCCCGGAGTTAAGTCCCGGGTCTGAGGTCTAGTCCTGCCACATGTGTGCTGGTGCCATGCCCGTGGCCTGGTCCTCTCAGCTTCGAGGCCTTCAGCGCGCCCCATGCCGGTCTCTATGCTCAAGCTGGGGCTGTGGTGTGCCCTGGGCAGAGCTCTCAATGGAGACCTGCAAAGCGTCCTGGCCCCAGCCCTGGTAGGAAGGCTGGGTCCTGGGGCCCCCGCCGCGTGTGGACACGTGCACAAACACACACGCACTCGCACGTGCAGACACACAGGCTCCACACCAGGTGGAGCCAGAAAAGGACAGAAGTGACGTGAGCTGTGTTACGGTCACGGAGTAAAGGGCGGCCGGAAAAAGGGCCCTGGAGCGGCCCAGACGCCCGAGGAGAAGCTCCAGCAAAATGAAAAGAAATATCAGAAAGATGATGTGCGACAACAAGACCCGGTGGCAACAGGTGTGAGCCAGAAATCGAGAGAAAACCGCAGAAAAGGAGAGAGGGCTCTTGGAGCCTTCTGTCTCTGAAGTGAGTGACCAACTCAGGGACACGCTCATCCCCGGCAACAGAGGCAGGCAGAGCACCCGGCCAGGATGGCTCGCCCAAGGCCGAGAGGGATGCTCTGCTCAGTCCCCATGCCTTGTGCACCCCAACACCATTCAGTGCCAACAGCGGGCTGTGGCCGAATGCAGGGCCCTTTGCTGCGTTAGCGTCCCAGTGAGCTGGCCGCACTCATGGTGAGGGATGGCCTGGAGAGACACTGACCACGCTGCTGGGGGCAGGACACGTGATTTCCTGCTCTGTGCACTGTTCTATTTCCTGAATTTCTCAGATTTCTTAAAATGAGGTTTGTTCCCTTTGTCACCATATCAGGACAGGCTGGTTTCAAGATGCTGAGTGGCTGGAGGGGGAGAAGACACAGGGAGAGAGAGGTCGGAGGAAGCAGATGTTGCCGGACACGGTCTGCACAGTCCACACCTTGGATGGCCAGGCACACAGGTCCACAGTCAATGGGATGGCCCGTCCTGGTCTTTGGGTTCGGGAGTCACCCAGCAAGTCTGCTCTGGTCAGGAGGAAACGTGACAGCCCCGAGGCCTGAGCTGGGTGCCGTGGGAGGGAGCGCGGGGAAAGGAGAGCAAGGAGCCGTGGCCCACGGACCGGGGCAGCCCAGTGGCCTGTGCCCAGAGCCTCCTGCAGACACTGGGGTGCTTTCCACCTGGCACTCAACCGCAACTTTTCTTTCCAAAAGGAAAAATGTTGGTTTGAGCAAGCGTGGCCACCCAGACGGCCAAGTGGGGCAGGAGCACATCCTCCCCCGGCAATGTCTGGGCCCAGGCCAGCGATGCTTTTCCAGGGCCTCGTCCAGGCAGATTCCAGGTGGGAACATGGAAAATAACCATTTTCCCAGGATGCGTGCGCACGCGGTCCTAGGACTGGCTGCTCCTGAAAAACACAGATGCTGCCAGAGCTGGGAGCCCGGAGGTGGGTAAAACAGCCTCAAGCAGAAGGCATGAGTGGTCTTGGGCACCGGGCCTGGGAGAGGAGGGTAGGGGGTGGAGGGTGAGGGCAGGAGGAGGGACGAGAGCAGCCAGAAGTCTGGGGTGCCGAGGTGGAAGCCAGCACACAGCACCCGGCCCCGGTGGGAGCTGGCTCGGCCGTGGGCCGTCTCTGCGTGTGCACGCAGGGGGAAGGCTGGCTGCCCGGCTCCTGCCCTCCCGCAGGAAACACCCCTCTTTTCACATTAATAAAACTTTTAACAGGTTTTTGGCAAATTGGCAAGAAAAGTGTATGTAGCTCCTAATTGGTGATTTAAATGCCATCATGAACAAATAAATGCCTGTTCCTATCTCATTATTTATGAACTGAACCTGCTTGAAGACAAACGGCTCTTCTTGGGCGGGGGCCAAGCCTCCCCCGTGCACAGGCCGCAGGTCCCTGCCCAGCGCTGCCAGCGAGCAGACTCCCTGGGAGAACACGGGAGTGGGCGGGAGGCAGAGGCTCCCACTCCCTCCCCATGGCCCACTCCACCCGAGGCGGGACCCCACCTCTCCTCCATCCAATCACCACTCCGGGTTTCCTCCCCATTTCCCTGCAGCTCCCTCACAGCCGCAGCCTCCTCCTCTCCCAGGCTTCCCGATATCCGCCCCACGTGCTGGGCGCTGCTTCCCGTGCAGGGTTCTGCCTGCTCTGTCCCCGGGCTGTGGACACACTGTGCAGCCTGAGCAGTCCCTGTCACCACCAACCGCTGCTGGCCGCTCTGGCCTGAGTGCCATCTGAGGCTCTGTCACACCCACCCCACCCCTCAGGCTCCATCCTCTGACGCTCCCCTAATCACTGGTGTCCCTCTACACTGCAATCACCACCCAGTGCCAGCCCTTATCCCCAGACCCAATGCTACCTGAGACCTCTGACGCCAGGGCCCGGTTCTGCTCCCCAAAAGGCTGCCCCTACCCTGCTGTGCTGGCTCCTAGGCCCACTGCAACTTCACCAGGGCCTTGGTCTGCCTTCCACCACCCCCTGTTGGTCTGCTGGGGACTTCCCTGCACGTGCCTGTTCCTAAGTCCTCTGAGGACCTGTCTGAGTGGTCGCCCCGGTGCTCCTGATGGCCTCAGGCCTTGCCACTCGTCCTTCTGCAGCGTGCTGGGTGCCTGGTCCTCCCAGAGACACCAGTCACCCCTGAGGGCCTCCTTCCTGACCTTCAGCACCTGGAACATCTCACGGGTGACCAGAGGAAGGCCCATCCAAGGCCCCTGAAGCTGCACCCAGCCGTCAGACCCAGACCTCCCACAGCTCACCGGGTCCTGTGGAGAGCAGAGTTCCTGCAACCCAGTGCTAAGGATGCCCACGCCCATGCAGGGAAACTGAGTCTCCAGTGACTCGTGAACAAGGGGCTGGGCAGGCCGGTGCTCACCTCGTCGCTGCCTCTCCCGGGCACAGCCAGCATCCAGCGCTGCTGGCCCCGGGCCAGGATGGAGCCCCTGCAGAAGCCCACGCTCTCCAGGCCCACGGAGTCCACCACGGCGTTCCTGCCTTCCGCCAGGTCCCACAGGCACAGCTTCAGGTCGCGGCCCTGACTGCCAGAGCCGGGGAGAGACAGGCCGTGAGCCTCCCAGGCGAGCCGTCTGCACGTCCCGCCTGGACAAATGCCGGCGTGCTGGGGCCAGCCTGAGGCCGAAGGAAGGCAGCGGCCTTGCCAGAGGGGACCTCGACTCCTGCCAGGTCATCGGCTGGGGAGCCCTGGCATTCACAGGAGTCTGTGTCCAGACTGCTGTTCACGCCTGAGCGTTTGGGGGACTAAGAACCACGCGGCTCTCTTAAGGAACGGCTGACACTGGCTCTGCTGGACTGTGAGGGAGACAGACGTGGCAGTGTCCTTAACACAAGGACGAGCCAGAGCCTAACGCAGGAGAGACATGCTCACACACGGAGGGCATCTGACTCACGGTCAAGATGGCAGCCATGCCGTAAGCAAGGACTGGCCTGCTTTTAAGTAGCTTTTTATTCTGAATTGGTTTCTAAGTCACAGAGCAGTTGTGAGAACAGCAGACCTCCCACACCTCCTTCACCCGCCACCTAATTGCTAACGCTGCGCACATTCTGTCCTGGCCCGCCGCCCATCACCCCACATGATCCGCACACAGGGACAGCCACACCCAGAGCGCCTTGGCCCAGGTGGCAGTGGGGGTGGGGCACTCACTGCACTGGGACAAGTGCAGCCTGGTGCTCCCAAGCAGCCCAATGTGCTCGAACGTTCTATCTGTGGGTACGGGATCCCCAGGAGGCCTGGCCGAGAGCCTTCTTCCGTTGTCTCTGCAGCAGGCCCAGGTGGACAACTCAGACCTCCATCCACAGTAGGACAGAAGTCACCTGGGTGCGCACATCCGGGCAACACCACCCGGAGACGCCTGCACAGCGCACTGCAGCCACGCGCACCTTGGGGCATCCCGCAAAGACCGAGCTGAGTGAAAAATGTCAGGTGCACAGGAAGCCGCTCTGGGTGACTCCGTTTTTTTAAGTAAAGAACAGTAACAAACAAACAAAAAGTAGACAAAATGAGTCTTTGCCTTTTGGAGATGCACGTTCCAGTGGTAAACACAGTGAGGCGTGGGGCTGCCCCCAGAGACAGGCAGGGAGCAGGGCTGCAGAGCTCCGCGTCCTGCTGGGCGCTTGCACAGGTGTCCACTCCGCCAGAACAACAGTCTGCAAACCTGTTCTCTGCACCCCTCTGTGAGTGTGCTTCATCTCACAATGAGAGGCAGGAAGCACACCACACAGGTGTGTCCTCGAGCCTGTAGGTGGGGCTGGGGGTGTCTGGGGACCTGCCCCTGGGCTCCCTGGAGCGCCCTGCACAGCCTGGCGAGAGCCGGGGCCTCTGGCTCCTCACTTTCTGTCCTCCAGACTCTCCTCGACATGAAAGCTCACTTTCCTCCCTCAAGAGCCACTCTGGAGAGTTGACTTCCAAACACAGCTGGGCGCACAGCCTCTAGTGCAACATAAACGCACCTGCGCATTCCAAGCACCTGCACGGCCTGCGCGGTGGACTCCTCACCCAGGCCCCTGCCTGGAGGGGGGCTGCCGCAGGGCCATCGCGACGGGAAGAAGAGGTGCCATCCTCACAGGTTACACCAGGAGCTGTACCCCCGGCACCGCGTTGGCCCAGATCTCCGTGGCCTGAAGCCTCAGAGCAAGGCGTCAGGCGCCCTCACGGCCAGGGGTTCCCAGAAGACAGCCCAAGGCGCCTGGGCCCTAGAGAGCAGGAGGCCCAGAGGCCTACACCTCAGCTGAAAACTCTGCAGGAACATTTACAAATGGCAGCTCCTGGTACAAGTGACTTAGCGGGGTATTCAGATATGACACCTACTCTATTGTCAGGGAAGATGGAGCTAAGAGGGCCCGGTGTACCGAGTGTGGGCAGGGACATCTGGGCCAGCCTGGCAAGGCCTGTGAGCGCTCTACAAGCACACACGCCCAGGGCCAAGCCTTCCAGGACACCTCTGCATCACCTTCAGGGTGGTGGGAGCCAGGAGTCTGGCATAACGGTGCTTTGCAGACCCCATCCTCTGGGGACCGGCTCCATAGCGCAGACAGTGTCCAGGCTGAAGCCAGAGCAGGAGAACAGACCAGTGCTGGGGCAAAGGGGCAGAGTGTCCAGGAGGCCGGCACTTTGATTGGCTAGATTCCCGGGCTGGGGCAGCAATTCCTGGGTGGGGGCAGATGTCAGCACCGCCCAAGACAGTGGCCAGCTCTAGCAGCCAAGTAGGTACCCAGCTCCCTGCAAACTCCTGGTCTGTGCCCTGCCCCTCCCGTTCCCCCTGGGAAGCAGGGAAGCCCCTTCCAACTTGCTGTCTCACCACCTGCCCTTCCTGTTACCTCTGGCCCAGCCCTCACCTGGAGTCCCCAGCCTGCCACCTCCACACGGCCACGGTGGCAGTGCCAGCACAGAACCACTCCCCACTCGCTGCCAGCCTCCAGCCCCTCATGGCCCGTGACACTCCCAGCTGGGCTGCCACAGCCTCGGCAAACCCACCTTCCACCGGGAGTGCCAGGCTGCCCTTGCTCCTGCCACTTCCTGCTGAGCCCTCACTAGCCAGCCCCGAGTGCCCGGACGTGGGCACCTGGTGGCGCTCCCAGTGCCCCTGGAGGTGGCCACGCCGGGTTGTGGAGCGTCTCTCTGACCCGCCTGGTGAGTTTAGGCTCAGGTTCTGAGCGCTGCCCTGGTGACCCGTCTTCACCACCTTGAGGGAAAGTGGCTGCTCGGCCAGGGATAAGGCCAGCCAGGGCCTGCAGGAGGGAAGCGAGGCTCCTCCCACGAGAGGCCTCGAGCTCAGCCTCGGGACCCCAGCTCCCACTACTGGGGAGCTCAGCAGGCCAGGCGGGCTCTGCTCAGCCACTGGCGGCTGGGGCTATGGACAGAGCCGTCCTATACGTTCATTAGGCCCTTCTTAGTGAGCAGCAGCGTGCAGCACCCAGCACACCCCAGACGCACTGCCTCAGGATGGGCTGAGAGCAGGGGTCACACCCTATTCTGCTGTTGGGGGCGGGGCAGCCTGAGTGGCTAGGGGAGGACGCACAACCTGGCTCCTTTGGGACTGCCACTGAGACCTACCTGAGGAGCTGGTGTCCCGGGGGCAGTGTCTGCAGCCAGAGCACACACTGACCCCCGTGCCCGTCCAGGGTGGCGATCGCCCTCCGTGTCTGCAGGCTCCAGATGTGCACCAGCCCACGCAGAGACCTGTCCAGATGAGTGCAGGGCAGGGTTGGGAGGAGGTGTCAGAGGAGGTGGCCCTGCCCAGCCCGCTCCTCAGGGCCAGCCTGGTGGACCAGGGTTCCAGCCGCCTGAGCCTGTAGTTTAGATGACAGAGCACAGACCAGCTCTGCACACGTGCTAAGGGTAAAGTGGCACTTGCTCTTCTTCCAAGGGGGCCTCTGAGGGCCCCGGAGGCAGAGCCTGCCTCTCAGCAGAGGGAGGGAGGGCTGCCGTTGACAGTGCAAACTGGATGGCACCTGTAACAGAATGGGTGTGTGTCCCTGCCCCCCCCCCCCAGGGGACACAGGGCCTGCAGGAGGGAAGCGAGGCTCCTCTCAGGAGAGGGTGGTGGGAGCCAGGAGTCTGGCATAACGGTGCCAGCTCTAGCAGCCAAGTAGGGGACAATATGTCGAGTGTGCTCTAAAAGTGTGCCCAGGTGACAGGCAGCTCAGCAGGACCCCCAAACAAGCGCCAGGCTCACTGTTAGCCCTCCAAACCTCTCCCTGGGCTGGCACCGGGGGCGGGCCAGCAGCGGGTACTCACCCGGAGAGGAGCAGCTGGTGCCCCTGCTCCTGGGCTCCTCCACAGAAATGCAGCGCGTGCACCGCTGACTGGGCGCCCCGGAGGACAAACTGGGGGTCTGGTGGGGCCGCCATGCTGGGCGGGGCTGCAGCCACCTGGGGACGGAGGGAGGGCAGTGAGCGACCCACCTGTCCCCCTTCAGACAGGCAGTGGGAGGCCTCCCCAGATGCTGCCCAGCCTGTCTCCCATCTGCCAAGGCCTCTGCACCCAAGTGGAGCCACCCCAGTCCCAACATGGGCACAGCAGTGGCCACAGCCTCCGTCAGCCACACTTGCCCGGCACGAACCCCTCCGCTGGTCTCCAGGGACTCCGGGCCACACCAGCCACACCTCTGGCTCTGGGGCCGCCCTGTCTGCAGGCCTGGCTGAGTCCTGCTTCTGACCAGGCCTCACTCCAGTTTCTCCCGCAGGGAGCCCACCCCAACCCGCACTCCCAGAAAATTCGGCGAGCGGGAGGGCCCTGGTGCCAAACAGTGAGCAGGCCCAGAAGATGGAGAGGAACCACTTCCTCTGCGCCTGCGCTGCAAAGGCTGCCCGCTGGGTCCCGGGCCTGAACACCCACAACTGCTGACTGCCATCGTTCAAGGAGGCGGCACCCGTTACGGGCGGGGAAGGAGCAGCCTCGTGAGCGGCCTGGGACCCGGAGCTCAGGCCCACACACAGCCGGGCAGCAGCGTGTGGACGGGCAGCGTGTGAGTCACCTTGCCACTACCCAGGAGGCTGCTGTCACAGATGGGAGGCCCTTCCGCATGTCACTGGTCCTGTGTTTAAGGCCTATGGGGCCCACTCACCCCAAAGGAGAATCCGCATCGTGTCCCCACTGAGCCTCCCCGTCACTCAATCCTGCAGAGTCCCAGGGAACCTGTGTCCTCTCATGCCACCTCAGTCCCACAGGCTACAAGGGACTCTCAGTGCAGAGGTAGCTACTCTCAACAGGTGTTTGTGTTTGCGGGGGGGAGGGGAGGTGTGCTCCAACAGTCAGGGGACACGTCTGTCTGCCCGAAGGCTGGGCTGCGTGAGGATGTGAGGCTCTGGGGCAGTTCCCAACCCGCCCCCTCCAGTCTGCACACGGAGCAGGAAGCGGCCACATACCCACCACCATGGCAGCCACAGTCACCTGGGAAACCGGACAGAAAGGCTTCCTCCAGGGCTGGAGAGGGTTCCAGGCCTAGGACCGAGGCCTGCAGGAGAGGCTGCAGGCTGAAGCTGGGCATATGCACGGGCAGCAGAGGCAGGAGAGGTGTGGGCGCGGGTCCAGGCCACTTCAGCCGTGCCCTCAACCACCAAGCCCTGCACCTCCTCTCCTTAAAAGCATCCCAGGCCCTTTCCTTCTGGTCCAGCTTCAGAAGAGAGCAGGAGCAGTGTGACTAGAGAACTCCTAAGAAATGCCACTGTTGAAGCAGCTGGGGACCCCAGGGGACTCTAGGCCACCCGAGAGCAGAGGGTGAGCAGCAACCAGAGCCTGGAGACCACAGGGGCTTGCAGGGGAGCGGGGGGGACCAGGACACAAGGACAGTGGTAGGCCACCGCCAGCGCCCAGGCCCCCTGAGGTCTGGCTACCATGAAGCAAATAGGGCTGGGTTCGAATCCTGCAAGACCAGACCGATAGCACAGAGCCGGCCCAGGAGGGGGTGGCCCCAGCCTCTGCCCCCGGGGCAGATAGTCACCCTGACTGGCCACTCTCCCACTAGATCACGGGGTTTCAAAGAGAAGGGGGTGTTCCCTGGGAACATGCTTTACAAATGGCCAACTGTGTATCTGTTTCTCTCTCAATTTCCCCCACCTTTGGCTACAGGCCAACTGACTCTTCCCAAACACAAGAACAGCCTCCAGCCAGGAGCACAGGGACCCAGCCCCATAACCCCATCTGCTCACAACCCACGGCCTCCGCTCTGGACGGGACAGATAGGCCGCCTCCGATGCTGCCAGGCCAGGCTGCAAACCCTGCAGGCTACCTGGGCCAGGCTGGCCTGGGGGACACGTTCCGAGGAACAGCTGCTGGGCCCTCAGAAATCAGCTTCTCTGGGCTGTGCCCACCCCATAAGAACAGCTGGTCAGCAACTGGCACAGGGTTGCTGGGCCCCAGGTTCAGAGAAATCCAAGAATGCAGAGCCTGCTAAAGCACCTCAACCCAGCAGAAAAGCCCCAATTCAGGATGGGGAGGCACCCCACCACTTAGTCCAAGCCACAGAGTCACACAGGCCACCTCTGCAGGCTCCTACTGCGCAGTCCTGACATGTACACTCCCCCCTTGTTCATGCTCACATATACACGCACAGGTGCTCATGCACGCATACCCACACATATCCATGCACATGCTTATCGACACACACAGGCATGTGCTTACACGCATGCACACACACATACACATGCAGTGCCAGCTGAAGCCCAGCCCACACTTGCCACCTGCCTGGGGCCAGAAAGGAGTTTCCAGAACCTCACCAGCACAAGGCTCCCTCTGAGGTGATGAAATCAAGTTCTCCTCTATTGTTTCCCCAGGAGTTCAGGGAACAAACCTGTCACATTGTTACAACAACCGAAATGCTCAGGCCAAAATGATGCACCGGCAATTAAGGGCTCCATCATTTCAAGCAATTAAAATAAATGCTTTATTTGAAAACTAATTAATTCTAGCTACATATTTTTCCCATGACAATATCCTATGATTACTTGATTTATGACATCTAATTATTCTTTATTAATCTAATTGAGAATAATCGCATTATCCTATCTCCCCTGGCACCGGCGGCCCGGAGCGGAGGCCGCAGCCCTTGCGCAAGGCTGATGTGCGATATGGCCGCCGCCGCCTCCGTTCCCTGTTCCAGCGCTTGTCTCTCCCTCCCGGAGGGCAAAGGAACATGAAACTTAATCCACCCAGCACAACTTCGGATTCTGCCTGCTCTTCAAGATGTCAAAGCGAGACACACATTCTTTCAAAAATTAAAAAGAAAGACAATCTGACACAATTTGCACAACTCTGACAGCCATTCCAACCGATGCTACAAATACCCCCAAAAGCCCTGCAGGCCCTCAGCCCCCAGATGAACAATGACAGCGTCCCCTTGTGTCCCCTCAGTGGCGACAGCCTGGCAGGCTTGTGTCCAGGAGAGGAGACGGGAGCTTGTCCCCAGGCATGGGGAGCAGTGGGCGGCTGAGCCGAACCCAGCACTCATCCGCCTACTGAGGTCACATGGCTTGGGTAGGCCCAGCAGCCACGGGGTTCAAGGACACCCATCATGGTGGAGGCAGGAGCATGTACCCCACCAACCAGGTGCTGGCGGAAACCTGCCCCAGCCCCGGGGGCTGCATCAGCAGGCAGAACCATGCAACTCAAGAGGCAGAGGAAGCGGGGCTAGAGGAGAGGCTGGTGCCCACAGGTCCCACCTGACATTCTTGGGCTCCTGGGGGTTCATACCTCTGTGTACCCCGAGGTCTGATCCACCAACAGGTTGTAGGACTGCCCTGGGCACCTGCCCTACACCCAGTCATGGGGCCCTTTCATTGCAATGGAACCACTGTCCCATGAAGAAGCCTGGAAACCAAGACAGAACACCGGAAGTGAGCCAAAGCGGAGAAGCCGCCACCCAGACATGCTGGGCACCGCCCCAGCCACAGGGTCCTGCCTCCCTGTGTGTGCGTGAGAGGGCAAGGACGGGCAGAACGGGATTCTGGAAGTAGCTCAAACAGGAACCCCACGCCTGCATGAGTGGCGGACACGGGCACAGAACCACCGTCAGCAGCCCCTAAGGCCCCGAGCGTTGCAGAGCCAGCGCAGACTGGGGAGGCACCACTTTCTAGCAGAATGAATGTCCCGATTGGCCCTCTCAGCAATAAAGCAAATTAAAATGCTGATAGAACTTTTTACAGCTGAAACCGGTTTGGCTCAGTGGATAGAGTGTCCGGCCTGCGGAGTGAAGGGTCCCGGGGTCGATTCCGGTCAGGGGCATGTACACTTGGCTGCGGGCACATCCCCAGTAGTGGGTGTGCAGGAGGCGGCTGATCGATGTTTCTCTCTCATCGATGTTTCTGACTTTCTATCTTTCTCCCTTCCTCTCTGCAAAAAGTCAATGAAGTATATTTAAAATTTTATTATTATTTTTTTTTACAAATCTTCAATACATCACTAAGTTGTTTTCCAAAAAGTCTGGAATCTTCAGAGGCCAAACACCAAGTAAAAGTCAGATTTAATGCAGTCTGTGGAGCCTGCAGCTGGCTCCGGCCCCGAGGGCATTTGCTGCACCGGGGACCTAAGTTTGTGCTCTCACAGCCTCTGGGCCCACGGAAGACAAAACTCCCCAAGCTGGTGATGTCAAAGGAGCATCCCAGAAAGATGAGACCCTCCCCCCACCTCGTCCCCCCGGCCTCGGCAATATTCTCAGTGTTAGACTGAAACAGAACTAAAGCTGAACCCAGAGGTGCCAGGACAAACCAGCCGTCAGATTTTATTTTATTTTTTTATTATTATTTATTTATTTATTATTTTTTTAAAATATATTTTATTGATTTACAGAGCAGAAGGGAGAGGGATAGAAAGTCAGAAACATCGATGAGAGACATCGATCAGCTGCCTCTTGCACGCCCCCTGCTGGGGATGTGCCCGCAGCCACGGTACATGCCCTTGACCGGAATCGAACCCGGGACCCTTCAGTCCGCAGTCCGATGCTCTATCCACTGAGCCAAACCGGTCTCGGCAGCCCTCAGATTTTAACCCTAATTCACACCACCGTGGGAGGACCTCAAAACTTCGGTCTGTGAAGTTTCTCAGAAGGAGCCCACCAGCAACTCAGACCTCAACGAATTCAGACACAGCCCTACAAAATGCAGGCTTATAGTCAAAACTCATAAAGATAGCCCTGGCCGGTTGGGCTCAGTGGATAGAGCATCAGCACTGGGCACCGAAGCGTCCCACGTTCAATTCTGGTCAAGGGCACATGCCTGGGTTGCAGTTTGATCCCCAGTAGGGGGCGTGCAGGAGGCAGCCAATCAATGATTCGCTCTCATCATTGATGTTTCTTTCTCTCCCCCTCTCCCTTCCTCTCTGAAATCAATACAAGTGTATTTAAAAAGAAAAAAAAAAACTAAAAAAATAAATAAGGAAACATGACACCATGAGGGAGAGCCGTAAGAAACAGGAAGCAGAACTCGACTCCCAGAGCAGAGCATTCGGCTATATTTAAAATAAGAATGTGCAATGGTTTAAAAGAAAAAGAGGAAGCCGAAACTACAAGTAGAGAGCAAAAGACTATAAAAATCACCAGTCAGATTTGAAAAAGGACCCAACCGGTTAAAAGGTTGTTGGGAAACAGGTGATTTGCATAGAGCCAGGGTTTACTCTCCTGGTTATTAACTGATCACAAAAGGAAAAGATTCCTTTACAATGGAGACATCCGGCGGCCACCGCCTCCACCATCTGATCAAAACTGGCACTGCCAATAGTGAACAAGCTGGCATCACGGACCGCCCGAGGTGACGCAAGAAGACACGGGCCATCCTCGCGCGGCCGTGCCAACAGCGAGCAGCGAACAAGCAGCCACTTCCAGATTATGGGACTAGACAACCAGCGCGGACTTTTCGAAAGGTCACGGTCAAGAAAAACAACAATAGCAAAAAGCAGGGCAACTCTTGTAAATTAACCATGACAATCAAATGCAGCATGGGAATCATAATTACATCCTGGATCAATTCCAGGTCAGGGCACATGCCCAGGGTAGAGGCTCGAATCCCCATTAGGGGGCGTGTAGGAGGCAGCCAATTGATGATGTTCCCCTCTCTCTCACAGAGGTTTCTATCTCTCTATCCCTCTCCCTTCCTCTCTCTAAAAGTAAAACAAACAAACAAATAAGTTGGGGACCCACAGAGAAATTGCTTGGGACAACTGAGGAAATCTGAACATGGACTGCAGATAATATGGAATTTTGTTAATTTTCTTGGGAAGGATAATGGTGTTTTATGTAGAAGACTGTCCTTATTCCTGTGCTACAGTATTTTTGAGGTGAAATGTCATGATGTCTGCAATGTGTTGCAAATGCTTCAGAAAAAATATTTATTTCTATGTACATATAAGTATATAGAAAGAGCAGTAAAACAAATGTGGGAAAATGTTAATAATTGGTGATCACAGGTAAAGGATACCTAAGTGTTCATTATATACTACTAGAGGCCCAGTACATGAAAATCATGCATGGAGGGGGAGTGTGTCCATCAGCCCAGCCTGTACCCTCTCCAACCTGGGACCCCTCGAGAGATGTTCAACTGCCCGTTTAGGCCCAATCTCACTAGGACTCTGGCTCATAATCCAGGACTACTGGCTCCCAACCACTCGCCTGCCTGCCTGCCTGCCTGCCTGATTGCCCCTAACTGCTTCTGCCTGCCAGCCTGATCAGCCCCTAACCACTCCTCTGCCAGCCTAATCGACACCTAACTGCTCCCCTGCAGGGCACTCTTGTAAATTAACCATGGGAAACAGCCCGATTGCCACTAACTGTCCTCCTCTGCCAGCCTGGTCACCCCTCACTGCCCTGCCCTGCTGACCTGGTCGCCCCTAACTGCCCTCCCCTGCAGGCCTGGTCTTCCCCAACTGCCCTCCCCTGCCAACCTGGTCATCCCTAACTGTCCTCCCCTGCAGGTCTGATCTCCCCCAACTGCCCTTCCCTGCCAGCCTGGTTGCCCCTAACTGCCCTCCTCTGCTGGCCTCATCACCCCAACTGCCCTCTCCTGCTGGCCATCTTGTGTCCACATGAGGGCATCCATCTTTGATCACATGGGGTGGCCATTTTGTGTGTTGGAGTGATGGTCAATTTGCATATTGCTCTTTTATTAAATAAGTTACTTGTAACATTCTGCAGTTTAACAATATAAAAGCATACTAGTGGAAGGGGAGGCATAAAAATCACACACGTCAATACCATAAGAAAGCCCTGGCCAGTGTTTCCCAGTAGTTAGAGCACCAATCTGCACACCACAGGGTCATGGGTTTGATTCCCAATCAAGGGCACTTACCTGGGTTGCAGATTCAATCCCTGGCCCTGGCTAGGGTTCATGCAGGAGGCAACCAATTAATGTGTCTCTCTCACTTCGATGTTTCTCCCCCGACCCCTCTGTCTCTCTTTCTCTCCCCTTCCCTCCCACCCTTCTTCCGTTCTACTCTCTAAAAAAAACCAACGGGGGGGGGGAATAAAATAAATTTAAGTACCACAAAAAAAGCAAACACCAAAAAAGAAAAATGATCAAACAACTTGAACAGATATTTCACAAGAAACATAAGTGGCTGATAAACATATGAAAAGATGTTTAACCTAATTAATAATCTTAGAAATGCCTGTCAAAACTGCCATGTGACATAACTACACTTCCAGCAAATTAGTAAAAAATTAAACAGTCTGTCAAATGTTGACCAAGATGTGGGGCAACTGGAACTCCTTACCAAGCTAGAGGGAGCAGAAACTGACACAATTCGTTTGGAAAACAATCTGGGACTATTTTGCACACTATATGACTCAGCAACCCCACTCTTAGATAAACATCCTAAAGAAATTCTCACACATGCACACAAAGAGATTTGTACAAGAGTGTTTATAGCAGTATTGTGTATAGTAAAAAAAACAAAAACAAAAAACCTAGAAACAATCCAAATGGCCATCATCTGCAGAATGCGATAAATGTGGTACATACATACAATAGAATCCTCCACAAAGTTAAAAATGGATAAACTCCAATCTCACATGGCTGAAGTTCAATATCACAATTCTCATCAAGAGCCAGTAAAGATGTAAAAACCAGGCTACAAAATGACAATAACAAAAATAAGGCTACAGACAGGGAGAAAATATTCACAAAAATATATCTGATAAAGAACTCATACTCAGAATGTAAAAACCAATAAGAAACAAAATGTTAAAGTTATTCCAAAAGGCTAACATTAGATAAGACAGTTATATCAAGCAAATGGAAATAATAAGAAAGCAGAGATTGCAATACTGATATCAACAAAGTTGAATTCTAACCAAAAAGCATTAAATTTGACAAAGCCAGACACTTTCTAACACTAAAAGCTGAAATTCACAATGGATATATGACACTTATAAATACCTATGTACTAATCAGAGGTACCACCTATATAAAGCAAAACTATAGGGGATGCACAGTCAGAAAAACTCACTAATGGCTCTTAGTACAAGTCAGGTCCAGTAGATAATAATAAGTAAGGAGAGAGAAAACTCAACAGAAAAGATATTGTGGATCTAGATGGAACTTTACATGGATGGGAGACTAAGCCTTCTTCTCAAAAGCACATGAACATGTGTAAAAACTGGCTGTAGCCTTAGCCGGTTTGGCTCAAATAGAGCGTCGGCCTGCAGACTAAAGGGTCCCAGGTCTGATCAAGGGCACATACCTAAGTTGTAAGCTCCATCCCTGGCCCTGGTTGGGGTGCAAACAGGAGGCAACCAATCAGTATGCCTCTCTCATCATTGGTGTTTCTACCTCTCTCCTCTTCTGTTCTCTCTGAAATCAATTTAAAAAAAATATATATATATATATACACACACACACACCACTGATGGCATATTGGGTGTCACAAAGCAAACATTGGCTCAGTAAATAAAAGCATCGGCCTGTGGGTTGAAGGGTCCCAGGTTTGACTCTGGTCAAGGGCACGTACCTTGGTTGTAGGCTCATCCCCAGCCCAGGCCCTGGTCAGGGGTCCATGCAGGAGGCAATCAATCGATATGTTTCTCTCACGTCGATACTTCTCTCTGTCTTTCTCTTTCTCTCTTCCACTCTCTCTAAAATCAATGGAAAAACATCCTCGAGTGAGGATTAAAAAACAAAAAGAAACATTGGTAAGCTCCATAAATACAAAATATGATAAACAATATCCTATAACTATAGTGCAATTAAACCAGAGATTAAAAAAATAAAACCCAAAAAATCCTTGCAACTAAAAATTTTAAACCATATTTATTAAATGAATTTCAGGTGAAAGGGGAAAAACTTAAACCACAAATTTTAAAAACAACAATGCAAAACACCTCATTTTTGTACAGAGAGAAAGTCTAGAGAATGTGAGAGGAAATCCCTGAGGGTTTGCTTCTTCCCTCTTGGTGCTGTCCAGCGATGGGCCCTAGACAGGGAGCTGAGTGGAAGAAGTGACTCTGTGAGAAACCTCTAACTGTCCTCCCCTGCAGGCCTGGTTGCCCCCAACTTCCCTCCCCTGCAGGCCTGGTTGCCCCTAACTGCCCTCCCTTGCTGGTCTGGTCATCACCAACTTCCCTATTTCTGGCCTGAGTAATCAAGGGACCCAGAATGAACTGTGGGTGGAAGAGGTGTATGTGTGTGTGGGGTGGGGGGGAAGGGGGGGTGTTCAGAGTGTGGGGAGAAAACTGAAGAGAGGGCAGAAATAAAGAAAAGGCCCCTTCATTTTGTGAAGGAAGCCACAAAAGTCCCAGGCTCATTCCTGCATTGCACATGCCTGGGACAGGCCTGAAGCAGCACCAGCTTTAAGATGTGAACTAAGATTTAAACCACCACCCGAATCTCAGACAGACCCCCAAGTGGCTGATGTGTGGGACAGACAGACCCAAAGCAGCATCTCAAAAGCTTTGAAGATTGAAATGAGATGAACACCGTAGTCCATGGAGGGCAAGACAGAACTTGCCTTGTAAAAGAAACGATACAAAGCTAACTGGGTTGACTACCTGCTAACCCAAAACCCAACCTTCTCCAAAAGACCCAACATAATACTCAATCCAGGATATGTCCAGGATACAATACTAAATTATTCAACATTCCAAGAACCAGAAAATGATGCCAATTCTCAAGGGAAAAAACAACTTACAAATGCCAGCCTTGATGATTCAGATGCTGGAAATATCAGATAAGGATTTTAAAACAGCTTTCATGATTATGCTATGAAGTAAAGATAAATACATTTGAACTTAATGGAAGGAAAGTTCTCAGCAGAGATATAAGAATTATTTTTTAAAGGAAATTTCAGAACTGAATAATAAAATATCCGAAACCAAAAAAAATTAATAATGAAATGAGAGATGACTAAGGAAAAAGTCAATGAACATGAAGACTGATCAATAGAAACTATCTAATATAAGGACAAAAAGAGAAAGATTACATTAAATACAGCATCCAGGACTTGTGGAATAATAGTAAAAGATCTGACATTCATATTATTGGAGTGTGAGAAGAAAAAGAGATTGAAGTACAAAAATTACTTTAACAGTCCCTGAAATTTCACAAAATTGGGAAAAGAAAGATTTACAGATTCAAGAACTCAAATGAATAAGAAGCAAGATAAAGCCACACTCAAACACAAATGATAAAAAAGTATCTTGACAGTAACAACAAATTATACATAAGGAAATAATAATTTAAATGAGTGTAGATTTCTCATCAGAAAATGTGGAAGCCAGAAGACAGCAGAACACCTTTAAAGTAACGAAAATAACTTTATATCCAGCATATGGTCCTTTGTGAATGAAAGCAAAATAAAAATATTCTCAGATGAAAAAAACCAAAGAGAATTTCTTGCCAGCAGATGTGCTCCAAAAGATATACTAAAAGAAGTTATACAGCTCATAAGAAATGTAATGAGAAAGAAATGTGGAATTGCAAGACAGTAGAGTAAAAGAAATGGTAAATATCTTGGCAAACATAAAATACAAGTTTTCACCTCTTAAGTGAACATGTATATTGTTAAAATTATAACACTGGTGGGTTTTCAATGTAACAGCTATACCATGAAGGTGGGAGAGTAAGGGGACCCATATGGTTGTAAGGCTCCGATATTTTATTTGAAATGAGAAAAAAAAAATTTAACCCTAGGAAGACTGTCGAAGGTTAAGTATGTGCACTGTAATCCCTAAAGCAAACATTTAAAACATATTATGTAACAGAAAAAGATATATGCACAAGACCAATAGAAAAATTTAAACAGACTATTTGAAAATATCCAAGTAATCCAAAAGGCAGAAGAGGGGATAGCGCTGGTCAGCATGATTCAATGGTGAGAGTATCCGCGTGAGCACTGAAGGGTCTCAGGTTCGATCCCCAGTCAAGGTCACATACTTGGTTTGCAGGTTATATCCCGGGCCCCAGTCAGGGTGCACGTGAGAGACAACCAATCGATGTATCTCTCTCTCACATCGATCTTTCTTTCTTTCCCTTCCCCCTCCCTTCTACTGTCTCTAAAAATAAATGGAAAGGCCCTAGCCAGTTTGGCTCAATGGACAGAGCATCAGCCTGCAGACCAGAGGGTCCCTGGTTTGATAACGGTCAAGGGCACGTGTCTTGATTGCAGGCTCCTCCCTGGCCCGGGCCCTGGTCAGGGAGTGTGCAGGAAGCAACCAACTGACGTGTTTCTCTCACTTCAGTCTTTCTCTTTGTCTTTCCCTCTCTCTTCCATTCTCCCTAAAAATCAATGGAAAAATATCCTCAAGTGAGGATTAACAAAACAAACAAACAAACAAAAATCAATGAAAAAAAATATCCTCACTCCTTGGGTAAGGATTAAAAAAAGAAAAGAGGAGAGAAGAACAAGCAATCAGAGGAAACAGAGAAAACAAAATGGTAAACCAAAATAAGACTATATCAGTGATTATAATAAATGTAAATACTCTCAACGGGTAAATTATAAGAGCCCCACAATTATAAACTATTACTAAAAAACAACTATAAGTTATCTAGAATAAGCCTGTTTTGGTTTAAAAACATAGATAAAAGTAAAAAAATGAAAGAGCTATACAAACAGTAAACGAAAGTTGGAGTGGATGTATTAAAATCAGACAAAACAGACCGCAGAGCAAGCAGTATCATCAGGAATAAGAAGGATATATAAAAACATAAGGCATCAATTGATCAAGAAAATATAGAAGCCCTAAATATGTATTCATTTAACAACAAAATGCATGAAGGAAAAGCTGGTGGAACTAAAAGCAGAAATAAACAAATACATAATTATAGCTGGAGACTTAGACTACTCCTTAGTAATCTATTGAGCAAGTGGCCAGAAAGTCACACGAGAGTCTTGACTAATATTATCTACGTACTTGACCTAGGTGACATTAATAAACACTCCACCCAACAGAAAAACATTCTTCTCAATGCACATGGAACATTCATCAGGTCAGGCCATATCCTGGGCCATAAAACAAACCTTTGAAAATGAAGAACTCAAAAAGCATACAAAATATGTTCTCTCGATTATGGAATTAATCTGGAAATTAATAACAGAAAGATAACTGGAAAATATCCAAATATTTGGAAAATAAGTGACACACTTTAAACAATCAATGAGTTATTTTAAATGGGTCAAAGGAGTCCTAAGATAAATTAGAAAAAAAGTTACCTGAATGAAAAATAAAAAGTCAAAACTTGTAGAATTTAGAGAAAATTTTCTATCACTAGTGCCTACATTAGAAGAGAAGAAAACCATGGCCTAGCTTCCACTTTAAGAAACTAGAAGAAGAGCAAAATAAGGCCAACGTAAGCCAAAGAAAGGAAATAAGGTTAGATTAGAAATGAAAGAGAGAATAGTAATACGATAGAGGAAAATCAACAAAACCAGAGATTGGTTCTTTAAAAATATCAATAAAAAATGATAAATCTAGCTAGAGTGCAACCAAAAAAAGAGAGAAGAAACAAAGTAAAATAATGAAAGAAGGGTTATCACTAGACACCACAAACACTAAAAGGATAAGGAAATACTATAAACAATTCAATGCACACACCCTCAACAACTTAGATGAAAGGAAACTGAAGACCACAGACTATTAGAACGGCTAAAAGAAAAAGGGAAAAAAACTGACAAAACCAAGCCCTGGCTGGAATATAGAGCAACTGGACTTCTCGTACATTGTTGGTGAGAATGCAAAATGGTACAAGCATTCTGGAAAACAGAGGGATAGCTTCTTATTAAATTAACTATACATGTGTCCCACCCTATAAATTTTATTCTAGAGAAGTGAAAACTTGTGAGCAAACAAAAGTCTACTGTATTAATAGCAGTTCTACTGTATTAATATTGTCCAAAATGGGAAATAACCCAAATGATATCCATGGGTGAATGGCACACTCTTGAGCAATAAATAGGAACAAATTACTAATTAAATGCAACATCATTGATGAATCTCCAGAGAATTATGGTAAGTTAAAGGCTACTAGCCTAATTATATAGCATTCTGGAAAAGGCAAAAGTAGGCAGACAGCACAAATAGCCCATTGTCAGGGGCCCATGGGAGGGGCAGGGCCAGGGGCTGACTATCAAGGGGCAGCAGGGGGAGGATTCTGAGTTAATGCGACAGTTTCGGTATCCGGATTGTGGGATGCTGGTGTGGGCAGGTGTTAAGACTCACTATAAGTACATTTCACAATAATCACAGCATTAATAAGAGATATTCATGAGATCATACTTATGCAAAGACAGAGTATAGACAAATTTCCCACACAGAATTCCAAATAATGTATGCAGATGCTCCACCTTGGAGGAGTCAGAGCAGAACACCCACCCCTGATGAGTGGCATGGCAAAGCGACATCCTTCCTCAGAGCACGGTCTGGAAATGGGGGCAGCAGCAGCTTCACAGTGGAGAAGCCTGACGACCACTATCTCGGGGGACCAAGGTCAGCATCCATAGTGACGTCATGGTGACAGCATGCGCCCGTGACATGATGCAATGAGGCAGCGCTTATCTTTGAGGCCTGGCTCCCAAAAACCCACAACCCCTATCTAATCATGAGAAAAACACACAGCAAAACCCAGCAGAGGGCAGTCCACAAAAGACCTCAAACGGTGAAGGCCACAAAAACCAGGGAAGCCCAGAAGGAACTAAGGAGACGGGGCGACTAGATACAACCTGGGATCCCGGGTGGGATCCTGGAATAGAAAAAGGACATTCGGTAAAAACTCAAGAAATCTGAATAAAATATACTCGAGTCGATAACAAGGCATCTATGTTGTTTCATCACCATGACAACTCTACCGCGCTAACAGAAGGTGTTAACAAAAGGGAACAGGGCTCAGGCAGCTTCTGTGTCCACGGTAACACACCCCTGGTCATTTTTCTGAGGGGCTTCTTTTCAAATAAAATACATTGCCCGACATTTTTGTGCTGCTTTTTCTCACGCTATAAGTAACGGCATGTAGTTCACCATTAACATATTATAAAAACCCAGTTTCCTGTTAGATTCTTTCAGATTTAGAGCCAATTTCTAATTCTACTCAAAGTGACTTTAAGCAGAGTTAATGCCAATTTTTAAGTGCTTCTCCCATTTAAAATATGATTCTATTTTTTGCCCTAATACAGATTTAATTTCATCAATAATGTCCCCAATACAAGGTAGTCAGTATTTTCTTCTTCTTCTTTTAATAATTAATTTTTTTATTGTTTAAAGTATTACAAATAGTAGTACAAGTCTCCCCCCCCCCACTGACCTCCCCTCCTCCCCTAACCCCCAGTACAAGCCCTCACCTGCCCCCCACCCCAGTGTCTTATATCCATTGAAGGTAGTCAGTATTGAGTTAAGCAAATTAGTGGGTGATCTTTATCATCATCATCATCATCATCATCATCATCATCATCATCGTTGCTTCTAGAAACAGAGCAACATGCCAGGAAAGGAAGAAGTCATCTAACAATAGTGCTCCCCACCCCCCCCACCCCCCGCCCCGACCTACTCCTTCTCTCTTTGAAGTAGCACCACCAGACCAGTGGGAAAATTCTGAATTGGCTGGTCCCTCTGCAGCTCCCAGGCCACAGATGGAACCTAAAAGGCATTCTCTGTACAGGCTGGTCCTGAGTGAGGCCTCACCGTCCTCCCACCTTCCTGATCAGGACAGACCACAGCAAAGCCCAGAATCCCAGAACGGACCCCTGCATTCAGCCACGATGGCCTGGCCGGCCACCTCACCCTCAAAGCTGCACCACAGATGCAGTGGCCTGCGGTCCAGGCCAAGAGAGTGGGAGACTTCCCAGGGCTGCTGCTTCTCATCAGGAAGTAGCGGTCTGACCACAGCCCCCACATCTTTGAGATCCAGGGGGATCCATGGCAGTCATCAGGTTCACATACAATAAATACATCAGTGACTTAGGACAGCCCTTCACCTCTCAGTTACTGAGACCTCTGGGGGTCGGTGTCCTGTCCACAACGTTGGCTCCTTGCTCAAGGTGGGGGTGGGGCAGCCCCATGAGTGACACGTGGCCCCAAGGGGTGGTCCTACCATAAAGCAGGCCCTCTTGCAATGAGGCCAGACCTGCCCTTGAAGGCTCCAGAAACTCCGTGGCCAGCTAAGGCAAGGGGAGGAACGGCCTGCTGGGATGACAAGACCCGATCCCCTTACCTGCAGCTCACAGCCATACAAAGAACTGGACCCACTCCCAAACCAAGGAAACAGCACGAGAAGGACCGGGGCAGGTGGGCGGGCCAGCCAGGGCCCCAGCCCGCCCGAGCTGGGAGGCAGGTTTGCCCAGGGAAACTGGAACTTCACAAAGAAACCATTTCTGGAATGGGGCTCCGTTGGGGAGGTGAAGTCAAAGGCGCACTTCATAGCTCCTTCCCGAACCCGTGTCGTCAGGCCCTCGCCCCTTTGAAGCCTTGGTGAGTGATTGAAGCGTCTACTTTCTGAGAGGCAGATAGTACGGGGCTGGTAATCTGACTCTAAGCCCCGGGATAAAGGTAGTTTGTTTCCTCTCAGCCCTTCTGTCAACACCTCCTCAGTAATTAGCCCTAATTATTACCGAGGGCCAGCCTCCCATTCGGTTATTAAATCAGAAATAGTATCATGGCCGGGCATCTGTCAACACCCGGCTGGCGACCTTGGATCCATTGAATCCTCTGTCAGTATCCATGGCTTCAAAGATGCGGGTCCTGGGGAGGGTTCCGGGATGCAGCCCGGCCAGCCCTGCCCCAGAGGGAGGGAGGGAGCCAGGAAGGGAGGGGAAGAGGAGAGAGGAGGGAGGAGGGAGGTTGGTGCCACAAGCAGCCCAGCCCCACACACCTCGGGCCTCACGGCCCAGTGGGCAGGTGGGAGCCCAGCACTATCCCTGCATCTGCCTCCCTCACGGCAGCAAGTGCACACTATCCAACCACAGCCATTCCCAACTCCCCAGGGGACTGATATAACTGCGTGCGTGCGAGCGTGTGTGTGTGTGTGTGTGTGTGTGTGTGTGTGTGTGCGCGCGTGCGTGCGTGCGTGTGTGTGTGTGTGTGTGTGTGTGTGTGCGTGCGTGCGTGTGTGTGTTGTGTGTATGTTGAGTGTGTGTGGGTGTGTGTTTGTGTGTGTTTGTGTGTGTGTTGAATGTGTGTGAGTGTGTGTATGTGTGTGTGTGTGTGAGTGTGTGTGTATGTTGAGTGTGTGTGGGTGTGTTTGTGTGTGTGTGTTGAATGTGTGTGAGTGTGTGTATGTGTGTGTGTGTGTGTGTAGGGGAGTGACAGACACCCCCCTCCCCCCAACAGCCCTTTCCCTAGAGGATCAGAAGCTGGTCCCAGGCCTGCCTGCCTCTGGCACATCTGTCTCCCAGGAGCAGCAGGCAGTGGCCTTGGCCTTGACTGATGGAGCTGGGCCCAAGATTGGGCAAGGCCCTGATCTGTGAGAGCACAGGGAAAACAGCCGAGCCCCGCTGCCAGGAGCCCCCTCTGAGCTTCGTGTACGGCCTGGGCACCCTTGCAAATAGGGCATCTCCCCATGGGCCGGCGAGTCCCCAGAACGTAACTTGGGACGGCCACAGACACAGGTGTTTGTGGTGGAGCCAAGTGTCACCCTCCTGAAGAGCCTGGGGTTAGAAAAGCTCCCACCTCTGCCTTTGGCTGAAGCCTCTCCCTCCATCCAAGAAAGAGTCACTTGCTCCATAACTTGGACCTTCTGCTCTCGCAAAGCTCTGCCACCACCGCTAGCAAAATAGCTGCCTCAGGCAGGAGCAGACACTGACCTCACCTCCCTGGGGGCAGTATCCCGGACCCCTTGATTCCTGTGAAGGCGGGGAGGGGGTGTTGGGGAGGGGCTGGGGAGAGGCTCCTAGCCTGCAGTGAGTTAGGCTTTGCTTCACAGTGCCTGGACACTCACTCCACCAGGTCTAAAAGCACCCCTTTTCCAGAAGAGCCCCACTGTGTTTGGGGAAGAGGGTGACAGACCAAGCTATAGCCGAGCCTCCCAAGACCAGATCTTCTGCTGCAGTCAAGGCCCGCCTGGTGTGGTTGGTGCCCAGGCAGAGGTGAGCCCCCCCCCCCCGGCCCACCTTGGCCCACTTCCCCCCTGCCACGTCACAGCCAATGCACTGGCTGGGCCAGGCCGCGGGGGCAGCAGGAGGGAGGGAGCCTTCAGGAGCTAGACGCGGTGATGTCTGAAAGGCAAGTGTGGTCTTACAGCCTGGAGGCTGGAGGGACGTGGTGTGAATGACCAGCCTGCTCACAGCCAGCAAGGGACTCCCACAGCTGTGGGTGCTGAGGCTGGAGAGTCCCGCAGACTTCTCCAGGGGACCGGGCTGAAAGGAAGGAAATGCAGGGCGAGGGGCGGCTAGGCTGCAGGGCAGGCAGGATGGGCGGGCAGGGCCTCTCCATGAACAGGCGTCTCAAGCTGCAGCCGAGGACATCCGTTACCCCAGGAGCAGGTCCAAGGAGCCCTGAGATGGCAGGAAGGAAGCCCGAGGGGCGTTTTCAGCCAACCTGCCCCCAAGCACTTACGGGCAGAGGTGGGAACCGGGCCAGCGACAGGCCACCAGTCTTTTTGTCACTGGTGAACACATGGAAAAATTTGTTTTACAAGAAGTGTGACCATCCCCTTGTGCCAGCCTCTGGGGCGCAACTCTGCCAGGAGGTCTGGTCCACAGCGGCCAGCTGCCCAGTGCTGATGATAGCGCCCAGACAACCCTCACCTAGGGCATGGGAAGGGCACCCTGCTTGTGCCCAGTCAGCTCCTGGAAACCCAATCCCACTTGAAGAGGGACCCTAACCATGGTGATGCACTTCCTGACAGGGATCTGCATGGTTGCTCCTGTGGCAGCGAATGGGGGGCTCCCATACCCTCAAATAACAAGTGTACGAATGCACTGCACATTCACAATGGCGGCAGGTCCAGGGGCACACCCCCATACGTGTGCACTCCCATGAATGGCTGCCAGCAGTGCCTGGTGGAAGTCTCAGGGAGGGAAGGGTCAGGGCCAGTGATTGCAGCCCCGAGGGGCCTGCTGCTTTCCAGGCATATGGGAGGCAGAAGTTCTAATTTACAGGTCCAGGAGTTCAGCAACTTGCTGGGAGTGGGAACAACAACGAGGACCAGGAGGCTGAAGTGGGCATTGTGAAGTGTGCACCTGGAGTGGACGGGTAGACAGGGACAGAACTGCACTGGCTCTGGGTCACCTCCTGGCTGCCATCACCCCAAGGCTCCAATTTGCACACTGATTTTCAGGGGAGGAATACAGGTACTCGGTGCGGGCGGCTGTGGTGCCCCAGGGGACAGTGCATTGGATCAGGTGCCTGACCAAACGCCTCCTGGATCCGCCATCCTGCAGGTCCTCCCAGGCCACCCAAAGCCTTTAAAAAGCCTGGCTATGGTGGAAGTGTCAAGGAGAATGACGAGGCTATGCACTTCAACTATGGGGAGTGCAAGATGTGGCATTCCCAGCAGTCAGCCAGTGTCCCTGTGTGACCACAGGTTTCTGGAAAGCAGCCCAGGGACATCCCCCTACCATCTGATGGTTTTGGCAATGGGGAGACAGAAGCACTGGTAAGTGGATGAACACTCATGACCCACATGTCCCAGGCTCTGGCTATGTACTCCTGAGGCCAAGAGAGGAAGAACGGCTGCCAAGGGCACCCTGCAGCCCAGGGGCTCTTCCCAGACCCACTCTCGCCACCCCTGTAACAGAGATCATGTCACCCATCTGCAAATGAGGACACCACTGCTCAAAGACAGATAAAGTGAGCTCAGGACTCCTGCTGCTCCAGAGAGCATGCCCAGCCCAGCAGCCCAGCAACACAGAACCCCAGGGTGAGGAGCACTGCCGGAGCCAGAGGGGCGCAACGCAGTCCACGGTGCCCTGCTCTCCACTCCTGTGCTGTGATGAACTGTGTTTAAACACTAGCCGAGACGATCTGAAGAACCAGGGAGGGGAGTTTGTTTCTCTACAGACAAAGGAGACGTGCCGTAAAGCTAGCTCATGAGTGAGGGATAGAACAGACCAGAGCCAGGCGTGTGTGAGATGGCGTCATGGACAGGTGTGGGCAGCATGGCATCCAGCACTGGAGGCCGACAGTCACCTTAGGGAAAGGTGAAATGGGGTCCGCTATCGGTTAGGATAGAATGCTATGGAAAACACAAGTCCCCAAACTCAGGAGCTTCACACATCCAATGTTTATTTTCATTCCTATTACAAGTTCAGCACCGGTGCGTGGAGAAACCACTCTTCTCAGGCTCTCTGATGCCAGCAGCAGACGCCTCCACACACCACACCATTAGATTCCAGTCAATGCAAAAGGCAAAGCATTAAAACTTGGGAATACAGTGTAATGTCTTTGACTCTCAGGGAGAGATTTCTTATAAAGAATCCTGCCCAGCCAGGTGGCTCAGCTGTTTGCAGTGTTGTCCCATGCACCTAAAGAGGTTGCAGGTTCGATTATTGATTGGGGTACTCAGGAGGCAATTGATGGATGTTTACCTCTCACATCGATATTTTGCTCTCCCTTCCTCTCTCTAAAGTCAATAAAAACAGCAGGCGAGGAGTTAAGAAAAAACAAAGAAGGCCCAGCCGGTGTGGCACAGTGGTTGAGCTTCAAACCATGAACTGGGTCACAGTTCGATTCCCAGTCAGGGCACATGCCTGGGGTGTGGGCTGAACCCCAATTGGGGGCATGCAGGAGGGAGCAGATTGATGATTCTCATCATTGATGTTTCTCTCTCTCACTCTCCCTTCCTCTCTCTGAAATCAATAAAAACATATATGTTAAAAACACTAATTTAAAAAAGGAAGTGGGAGTCCTGCATACAAAACAACTGGGCACTTGCTTCCCGCTACTGGGGCCTAGAGGGGCTCTGCAGAGCATTCAGTCACACTCAAGAAGGGCTCTCATGACAGTACCGGCCAAAATCGCAAATAAATTAATTTAAAAAAGAAATCCATTTTGGGCAGTATAATTGTGTCCCCCCAAATTCAGAGTTCTAACCCCCAGCGCCTCAGAATGTGATTATTTGGAGACATGATCTTTAAAGAGGTAATTTAGACTAAATTAAGCCACATGGATGGGCCCTATGACTGGTGTCCTCCAAGAGATCGGGACACATACAGGCGCAGAGGGACCACTCTGTGATGGGAAGACAGCCAGCACAAGCGAGGGAAAGGGGCCTCAGGAGGAACCACCCTGTGGATACCCTGATATTAGACTTCCAGCCTCCAGAACTGTGGGAAACACACACAACATTTTGGTTTAAGCCATGCAGCCCTACAAACGCACGCAGGCATCTTTCCAGGGTAGCGATGCAGCACGCCAACCGCTGCCTTGATGGCTGCTCTCGAGTCGTGCTGAGTGGATGCTTGCTCTTCTCAAGGCTCAGCGCCCCACCCTACCCCACAGGAGAATTAGATGCTCGCATCCATGCAAACTCAGGTGTGGCTTCTCTGGCCAAGCAATTGGTAATGGAAGGGGAGTCACATGCATCACCTGTGGTTCACTGTGGTCTTTTTGCTCTGTGTTCGTAGAAAAACACATCCAGTGGGGCTCCTGTTGGCATGGGTCCCTAAGGACTACAAAGGGCAGAGGCTGTCCCAGTTGATCTGTGACTGAGATGCAGTTTGTTACTGCAGCACAATCTGGCCCATCCTGACCGACACAGTGGGTAACAGCTCTATTTTCCGCCCCCCCTTACTTGCTAAACCTTTGGGCGGTTTCGTTTTGCTGCAGTGAGGCTCATTTGGCAGTCACTAGGGCTCAGGCCCCTGCGCGGGTGTTATCTCACTCAACCCTGTAGTTTATCCACAGGCTGTGGATAAACTACAGCTCCCAGAGGTCGCGGTGACACCAAGGACTGTCCGATTCCACGTGTAATAGAAAAGGTATGACCAAGCTCAAGTCCATGCTCTGAAGCCCCACACCAAGGGATGAGCAATGACCACACAGATGCAGGCAAGTGGTCAGCGTCTAAGCACCTAGAAATGCCACACGGGCAAATTGTAGTATTTGACACTTAACCCAATAGCATTAAAAGAGTCAGTTTCTCCGTGCCTTCAGCAATTCTGGGTATCTAAGACTTTTAAAGTAAGTTCTGGAATCACAGACTGGATTAATACTACTTTAATGATTTTTAAAATGTTGACATCTTTAATTCATCTGGAGTATAGGCTAGTAGGAAGAGGCAAGTATGCAGTTTTACTATTTTCCAGATGGCTAATCAGCTGTTCCAACTCCTTTTACTGAATAATACATTTTATTCCCATTAATTTGAAACACCTCTAGAACTAAATTCCTATTTGGCTTTATTCCAAAGTTCTCTATTCTCCTTTGCTCATCTGTCCACACCAATTTCCAAGCACCTTCATTATTGCAGTTTTATAAAATGTTCAGTATCTCACAGGACCTTTCCCTCAATGCTTCCGGTCTTAGAATTTTTTTGGAGACAGAGGCGTTAAAAACTCTCCATAGTGCCCGCTGTGTCCTATCTTTAAGAAATTAAGTCTGCAGGTATTTCCAAGAAGTGAAGGACAGGCATGATGATCTAGAAGGGCCCTCATTTGAGCTGGCAAGACAGCTCTGGCAGTGGATCCTAAAGCTGCTTTCTGTGGGGATGGCCCAGTTGACACCCTACTATGTTGCTAGCCTCTGCACGGACTGCCTTTCCTGTGTCCATGTAGTGGACCTGGAGTGAATTCCTTCAGCTCAAGATTGGCATTTTCCCTTCTGACCCCCTGGGTTTTTTCCTCCCTCGGGCTCCAGGCAGCTCCTCTGGGCTTGGGTTACCATCTGACATACCTCTCCTGAGGGCCAGCTTTGCCAAGGCAGGCCCAAGGGGGTTGGGGGAGAGGCCAGATGACCTGTTTAATTTGAGGAAAGCGAAGAAGAGGACAGGACCTCACTGGTGATGGCAAGGTGCCTGTCTCAGGGGCATCAGGAGAGGATGGGAATGCTCTGGCCTGGCCTGCCCTGCCACACAGGCAGTGTGTACAGTGCTGCAAAGTGATAGCTTCCTCTGGCACCGGCCTAGCTGCTTTCTCACTCTATGGAGCAACAGGAACGCGGGAGAGGAGGCCCTGTCATGCTCAGCGGGAGGAGGGCCCTTTGAGCATTCGCCACTCCCAGCTCTCCACACACAGGCGGGCGACCCCAAGGAGGCTGCTCCTGAAAGCTGCATGGTCTGGCAGGCTTGCGGAGGTGTTAGGGACAGGCGGCTGCAGTGGGTGGGAGCAGTCAGACTGTGCCTGCAAAAGGAGGGCCTGGACCTGAGCAACAGCAGGGGGGGGCAGTAGTGTTATCCCACACAGAGGGACTGGGGCTGCCTGGAACATTCTGGGATTTTCCACATCTGAGCAGAAAGGCTGCATATGATTTGTGTCAGCTTGTTTTGCTTTTAGGGTTATATTAGCTTACCACCCATTTCCAAGATTTGCAACTGTTTTACCTGCAAGTTATCTGTGCCTTAAAATAACTCACACGTAAAACCATCTGAACCCAGAGCCTTTTGAAGTGAGTTATTAAATAAAATAATCCCAACAATGTGCTTAAAAATTTTTATCAGATGTTTTGCTTATTACAATTTTTCCTAAAATAACCGGTTTTAGCTGCAGTTCGCATTTCCACTTATTCTTTCTACTTATTTCTTCTTTCCAGGAAGGTGTTCTTTAGTTTACACAATTGTAAAACTGAAAGGGGCTTGGAATTCTTGCCTAACCACTGCTCTGATTGGTGCACTGTACCAACTCTACTTTAAATTTGTTAAATTTAGCTTGAGGGAGCTTCCCAGCTCAGCTCATCATTGGGAAACCCATCCTGTGCAGAACAGGTCTTTCTTCATTCCAATCCTCTGCCCCCCTGGGGCCTGACACCTCAGGTCTGCTGCCTGCTCCTCACTTCACCTCTACTCCTAGAAAAGTCAGTTTTCAGGGCCAGACTTCACCAGTCAGGCCTCCCACTCCCACCCATTCAGCCCAACACCTCAACCAGACCCTTCCAGTCCTCAGAGCTCCCAACCATACATGCGACGCTGACCTGGGGTGCTTGGGCTGGGGCCTGGCCTCTCTGTTCCTGACGGAACGGGCACAGTGCTCCTGCCAATGGAACAGACTCTGCTTGTGGGCAGCCACCACGCCACAGGCACAGCCGTGGGTCCGTCACACATTTAATGAGCACTGGTTGTGTATCAGGGACGCGAGCGAAGATGGCGCTCCTGCCCTGGAGACTCAGTCTACGCAGATGTACCAGTCAGGTAGTGCTGGGTTCAGTGCTGAACCAGCAATGTGCAAGAGTGGGCAAAACGGCAATGATGTTGAAGAGCAGAAAGTGGAAGGGCATCAGGAGCAAAGGCACTGAGATAGGAAAACTGAAGAAAACCAGGTGGCTAGAATGTTAACACAAAAGAAAATAAATGCCTGGAACAGAGCTGAGACTGAAGGGTAGCCTGAGTGGTACCATCTGACTCACACTCACCAATGAAAGTGGCCACCTCCTCCTCACAACCTTTCTTAATTCCAGCCCAGAGGACAGGTCACGGGAAACAGAGATAGGGGTGGGGGCAAAGCAAAGACCACACAGGGACCAAATCCCAAAGAGGCTGGCGTGGCAAACCCAGTCCAGTTGCGTCCAGCACTGAAGGGGGTTCTGTGTGTGGGGGGGGGGGGGGGGAGGGTATGGGATTGGGGGAGGCTTACAAAGACAGTGCAACTATATAATGAGGACTGATCTATAGAGCTCTGTCCCACTGGTGGGAACAAACCCAGGGGAGATGGCACTCCACGGGCAGGTGTGAGGAGGCAGAGCCCGCAGGAGGCAGCCTCTGTGCCATCGGGGAAGTCAGAGAGTGAGGAGCACAGGGCAGAGGCCAGCGGTCTGCTGTGGTGGGGGACGGGGGAGGACAAAGGCAGAGTCCAAATAAGTACACCTCCTGCCCAGCAATGAGGCAAGTGGACAGCGCCACACCCGGCAGCACTAGATCTAGTCATCTGGCAATGCCACTTGGTCCGAGGGGGGGGGGGGGGGGGGGGGGGGGGGGGGGGGGCGTGGGATTCCTTGGCTACACAGCGACATAGGCCACTCCATCACGAGGAGCACCGCTGCACCTGCTGGGGCCTGTTCAGAGTCCAGGGCTGCGGGGTGCGGGGAGGAGAAAAAGGTGACTCTGCCGGGGTCTCTGGGGTATCCCCCGCCCCTTGTGGGCCACCTACCTCCCCTATCTTCTGGGGTTCTGGCCCCCCTGGGTGAGCTGGATCTGATCGCTGGGCAGGGGGGTTAGACAGATTCTGAAAGCACAAGAATAGGTCTGGGGACCATCCCTGTGGGCTGGGAGGAGGCGGGCCCCACCAGAACAGGGTTGGTGCTACACGCCGAAGTGGACAAGGCAGGGGCTCAGCGGGCCCAAGGCTGCTCTCCTTGGCCAGTTGCTGCTCAGGCAGAGGATTTTTCAATTCAGTCAGAACTAGGGTGGCCAGAATGTCTGGGACAGACCTGACCTGAGGGTAGCACCCACGCTGAGTGCCAGGGCCTCCGGGAACCTAGCTAAGTACTGCCTCCCCACAGGCAGCTGCTGGGCCACTGGCGGCTGGCTTGAGGCGGGGACAAAGGGTAGGGCTGCAGCTTGGTCCTCAGTAAAACTGTTCAGGTTTTTAATAACCTCCTCAAGATCCTGGCTTAGTTTCTGCTCATAATCATCAGGCAGGGACAGGTCCCTGGCAAGGTAGGGGGCTGCCCACGCTGAAGTGGGGTCTGTCAGGCACCCTGAGGATCTTGCAGACACAGCTGAGGTTACCCTGGTAGTGCTCGAAGCGGAAAGACACGCAATCGCCCAGCTGGGCCAAAAAGCGGTGCAGCAGCCACGGGGAGCCATCAAAGGTGCCTGGGTCTAAGCCTGGCACCCAGTGGAAGTCTACCCTGAGGGGTTGTGGGTTGGGCACGTGCAGAGTGAGGTAACTCTTCCCTGTGGCTTCACAACTCACTGTGCTCTTCTGCTCCATGGCCATGCGCACACACACAGGGTCCCCACAGCAGGGCTGCTCAATACAGGGATCCTCCAGGGGGGCATATGCAGCCCCAGGAGAGGCCCAGTCAATCTCTTGCCAAGGGGTGTGTGTTGGCATAATTGGCTGCAGCCCAGATGGGACTGCAAGGACCCTTCACCCGCGCCAGCCACAAGGAATGCTGGGAGTGGAGGGAAGCTGCTGAACCAACTACTAAAAAGCAGAAAAGAGAGGAAGAGATGGCACAGGAAGGGGGGGGGGGTCAGAAGAGACACACAGGACACAACAGGACAGAGACGGGTGTGGTAAACCCAGGTGTCTGGACAAGTGCTGAGGGTCAGGGGAGCTGAGAAGAGCTCATAAGATTGTCAAACACAAGTCGCCATCCAAGGCATTCAGTCCAAAAACAAGGTGGGGAAGAGCAGAAACTAAGCCTAACCATCACCCAGGGGCTGCAGGAGGAGGCAACAAACAGAAAACCCTAGATAACCCACCAGGAGTTCTGAGTGGAAGCAAGGCCTGGGATGCCCAATAGGCTGGCAAAGGCCACCTGTGACATTTCAAGGGCAAGATGTGCTGGCAGATGCTGTCAGTTCCAGAAGGAAAGGGGGTCAGATCAGAGCCCCCTGGGCTTCCTTGAGCAACCCGGCTATCAGGGAATTTCAGGAGAATGACAGTAGCAACCTTTTACTAAGTGCTCTATCCACACCACACCCTGATCCTCTCATAAGGTTGATACTATTATGGTCCGAGGCAGAGTGGTGAGTGAAGTCACTCGTCTGCAGCCACACACCAAGCAGTAAGTGGCAGAGGCAGCTGAACCTGGCTCTAGAGACCAAACCCTTCACCATTAACTTCACCACACCAATTACGAACTACACTTTACAATCTGCTTAGGAGTCTCCTGGCTGCCCCAGCACTAACCCTAACTTGGGGCACAGATGTCCGTACGATTGTCTTACTTTACAGCATCAGGAGCCTGGTACCGGTGTGAGTGACAGCAGCCCCGGGCCTCGCTATTCTCTGTCTCTAGGCCCTAAGCTTTCCAGACTCACTTCACCACTCAGAGTCCAACCTACAGGCAATGCCACCCTGACCCTGAATGCCACCTCCCTGCACTCCTTTCCCTGTCGAAAACCCAGCATCTGATAGTTCAAGTTTAATCTCCTTGCTGCTTCTTCTCTCACCTCCCTAAAGTTACTCCTGCTAAGGGCCTGGAGAGCAGTGGCCATCAACCCTGGGTATTCGTGGAAAGGAGGCTGCAGCCATCAGCAGGCACAGTTCGTTCCCACTGCAAGGAGCCTCCCCCAGGGCTCACACTGCCTAGCCCAGGGGTCGGCAAACTCATTAGTCAACAGGGCCAAATACCAACAAGACAACGATTGAAATTTCTTTTCAGAGCCAATTTTTTTTAAACTTAAACTTCTTCTAACGCCGCTTTTTCAAAATAAACTCGCCCAGGCCATGGTATTTTGTGGAAGAGCCACACTCAAGGGGCCAAAAAGCTGCGTGTGGCTTGCGAGCTGTGGTTTGCCAACCACTGGCCTAGCCTAACGTAGCCACCTCTCCGGTCTCTGCAAAGGGAGGTCCACTCATGGCCTCTGCAGCACTCTCCGCTTCACCCCTCCTTGTGGGGTTTTCCCCACAACCCCTCCACTCACACCCCAATACTCCACACCTGACTGTACACACCTCCCTGTGCCGTTTCCTGTGTGTTTACCTGGCCCCCTTCAGAGTGAGTTCCTCCAGCAAGGCACAGCTCTATTGGTCTTTCTGTCCAGAACCTCCCAGGGTGGCCTGCAGCACTCGAAGCTGCCAGGGCCACCAGCACCTACCTCTGTCACCAGAGCATTACAGAACCCCTTAGATATAGTCCCTACTCTGGGGGTGGTCTTCCCCTTAAAAGCCCTTCCCATCCTAATACAAGGAAAGAATATTCTAGGGCCTGCCCAGCAGTGGCCCCAGGAGCAGCACACAAATGCAGTACACGCAGTCCAGTCCCTCACCGAGCTCTGAAAAGCAATAATTACATCGCAGCTCCTATCCCCCACCTGAAGTCAGGTGCCAGGCGCCCACAGAGACCACATCCCGGGCTCAGGAGCCACGGCACTCCCTTTCTCCCAGTTTGGACCTCCCATCCCCACTAAGAACCCTAGCTGTCACCCTCCCAACTCATTATTATTCCTGTGTGTCCTCTGCAACCTCAGGAAGAAAGCATCTCTGTCTGCGCCAAGCAGCCGACCCTGCCCTGCATGGGCTGGAACCTTCCTAAACCCTGGGCCTGACTGGTGAGAGAACCCTGGCTCTCCCACACCTGTTGGTCTCTCTCATTTCTATCCTCACCATGCCTGGCACTGAGGAATTTGGGCCCTTCTCCTGGGCTGGACAGCACTCTATTAAGGAACAGATCCGTACCTCCCACAAAGTCAGAGCCAGCGCCTCGGGCACTGAAACATTCTCTACTCCGGGCCTCCAAGCGTAGAATAACTTGCCCAAAGCCCCCTAGCAAGTGCCTCCACTTCAGGGCAGACCACTGCCCCACCCCTCCTGCAACCGCCATGCAGGGAACAGCGGGGATCTGAGCTCACAAGCTCCACAGTAGGAATCCGACCCACCTACGGCTACGCCAGGCGCCCACGAAAAGGGTCCACGAATCTGCAGCCAGAAACCTCGCGAACGCGTCTCCCTCCAAGGCCGAGAGTCCCAGTGTCACCTAGAAAGTGGAGAACAAGATCGGCCGCCGTGAGGCGAGGCGGGGGACTACCTCTGGGGACGCAGATGGCGGGGGACCACCCGAAAACGATTGCAGACGCCCCCTCAGCCCCGGAAGGCCAGCGGGGACCCAGTCTGGGGACTCCGAGGGCGGACGGGGACTTGGGAAGGGACGGAGGGCGGAACCCCACTGCCGGTCGCCCGAGTTCTCGCCGTCCCACTGACCCTAGAGCCGAAGATAGTGACTCCTACTTGGAGCAGTGAGGACCTCACGGCTCCACCGCGCGCGCAGTCACACCCCCTGCGTGCGCACAGCCTCCCGTGCGTGGCCGCACCGGCGCTCGGCCCTCCCTACGCCGGCCGCCCAACCGTGCCGCGCCTGCGCCGTGCGCCGTGCGCCCTGGTATCGCGGCCGCGCCGAAGCTCCCAGGTCCCCCCAGGGCGGCAGCGCGGCGCAAGGGCTGATGGGATCGCGCTCAGCCGTACGCCGCGCCAAGTGCCACGAGAGCACACAGGGCCGCGAGCGCAGGCGCGGAGTGGCGGGAGTGGGCGGGGCTAGTAGGTGGTACTGCCCAGGCGGGCGGGGAACGCAGTGAGGCGGACTGAGTAGCTAGCGGGTGCGGCCGCGGCGCCCACCTGGCTCCCGCAGAGACGCAGCTTTTGATGCAACTGGAGCCGGGGTGTACCACCTCGAATCAGCGGGGCCCTGGGGGCTGCGGGCATCAGGGCGGGTTTGGGCGAAGAGGGGCCGCAGCGCTCCTCTGCAAAGCCTCTCTCACCACCTAGCGCACTAGGTTTTGCATACCTCCGGCTGCAGAGCGAGAGGGCGGGCAGCTCTGCTCTCAAGGACCCTCCACCTGCGGGCTGGCAGGCGGGGCCTGTGGGTTTCTCATCGTTGGTGGGTTTATGCTGCTCAACCCCAGCCGAGGCTGGCCCCAGAGGACAATGAGGGCGAGCTGCCAACGCTGCCCAGGAATGGCGTGCCCCGTCAGCACCCGGGGACATTGGGAACTCCGGTGCAGGGCGGAATTGGGGGCTCCTCACTGGCGCAGCCCATGCCTCCTCCCCGCGCCCTCACGGTGCCTAGACCAGAAGTGGGAGAAGGTGCCAGACCCCAGCGCAAGGACCTGATGTCCCATGGGCCAAGGACCTGGAGGCAAGCCAGGGGTGAGCCGGGCCATGGACAGCCGAATTCACTGGAAAATGATTTTTCTCAAGGCGAACACACGTAACACCCCAGCTCCTTTTCTGCCCTGGTCTAGTGACTCCTTTCATGAAAGGATCTCTGAAATGTTATCTGCATTTACACCCAAACTCACTCTCTTTGATCTTTGAAACGCAAATCAAAGATCACATTGTACCTCCACCGGGTCTGCGGGCTTTCAGCAGCCTCCGCCAAAAATAATAAAAGTGGCACCCGGCCAGGAAACGCCTCCTTGAAGCGTGAATGAAACTTGTATTTTTCGGTTGTATCTTTCCTAATTGACCTGATAATTTAAACTTCCTGCCTCAAAGGAGAGGGGGAGTTTCCGACAATTTGGCTTACCTCAGGCACTAGGCAGCTGAGGCCAACTCGGGGCCCATCAGCAGGCTTGTGTAAAAGGCTAATTCAACTGAGCCAGGCCCTCAGAAAACAACTGTTTAGGTCCAAACTGCGTTTTTCCCCACTCAGGCCATCTAAGTATATGTATTTCTTAATTGTGGTAAAATATAAACACAATACTTAACACTGGAACCATTTGTAGGCTCAGTGGCACTAATTACATTCACATTGTTGTGCAGCCCTTCACCACTATCCAGCTCTAGAACTTCATCACCCCAAACAGAAACTCCCCATTAAACATTAACTCCTCAACATCACCTCTTTCCGCAGCCCCCAGTGACCTCTCTTCTACTTGTCTATATTAACTTGCCAATTCTAGGTACCTTGAATAAGTGGAAACACTGGTACACTCCCCACCCGGGGACTGAACCTGCGATCTAGGTATATGCTCCGATGGGGAATTGAACCCACAACCTTTCAGTGTATGGGATAATGCTTCAACCAGCTGAGTCACTCTGGCCGGGGCTAGAATAGTTTTAAAGGTCCATCCATGTTGTAGCATCTATCAGAATTTTGTGTCTTTTTAAGGCTGAATGATATTCCATTATGTGTACCCTAGAGGCCTGGTGCATAAATTCATGCCCAGGTGGGGTCCCTCGGCCTGGCCTGAGATGGGGGCTGTTAGGGGGTGCCAACTGGCTGGGGGAGGGACTGAGGGAGGTTGGCCAGCTGGCCCCCCAATCAGGGCCAATGGGGGGGCCCAACTGCATGGGAGGGACCATAGGAGGTTGGCTGAGAGTGTGCACTGACCACTCCTGTGTTGAGCATCTGCCCCCCTGGTGGTCAGTACGTGTCATGGTGACCGGTTGACCAATCAACTGGTCACTTAGGCTTTTATATATGTAGATATTACATTTTGTTTATCCGCTTATCTGTTAATGGACACTTGGGTTGTTTTCATCTTTTGGCTAATGTGACTAATGGTGTTATGAACATGCATGTACAAATAGATGAGTACATGCTTTCACTTTTTTTAGGTATATATGCAGAAGTGGAATTGCTGAATCAGATGGTAACCCTATGTTTAAATTTTTGAGAAACTACCAAACTTTTCCACAGAAGCTGCATCCCACCAGCAATGCAGTTTCTAATTTCTCCACATCCTCACAATCATTTGTTCTCTCCTGCTTTTTTATTAAGATTTTTAAAAATTGATTTTGTTAAATTTATCTCTAAACATTTTAAGGGTTTGGATATTATTGTAAATAGTATTTAAAATGTTTTTATTTTTCAGTTGTTCTTTACTAGTATATAAAAATAGAATTGGCATTTTATCTTATGCTCTTGCTAAGTTCACTTAATATTTCTAGTAGTTGTTTTATAGATTCTTTAAGATTTTCTATATAAACAACCATCTACAAATAAAGGCAATTGCCCTTCTTTCTTTTATATACATATAACATTTGTATATTTATATAAAATATGTAAACATACATATATGCTAACATACATACATATGCACTAACATATTTCTATTATACACACATACACACACAAATAACTAGTATGACTTTTTTTTTTTTTTTTTGCCTGTTGCAGTGGCCAAAACTTTCAGAAAATGGTAGGAGTAGGCATCCTTGACCTATTCCAAATCTTAGAAGGGGAGTGTTTGATCTTCCACTATGAAGTCTGGTGTAAGCTGTCAGTGTTTTTCACAGATGCCTTTATTCAGTTAAGGGAGTTTCCTTTGAGTCCTAGTTTGCAGACGTTTTATTTTTTTATAAATGGGTGTTGGATTTGGTCAAATGCTTTTACTCCATCTTTGCTATGATCAAATATTTTTGTTCATTCTGTTAATGTGACAAATTACAAGGATTGAATGTTGAATGTAAAGCCACTTGCATTCCTGGCATAAACCCCACTTGGCCATAATGAATTCTTTGCATGTATTGCTAGGTTTGAGCACTCATATTTTGTTAAGGACCTTGGTCTACCTACTTAAGAAATACTGGTTTGTTATTTTCTTTTCCTGCAACATCTTTGTCTTGTTTTGATACCAAGGTAATACTGACCTGATAAACTGACTTGGGAAGTGTTTTTTCTTCTCTATTTCTGAAATAACTGGTGTAAGAGTAGCATTATTTCTTCCTTAAGTGTTTGCTAAAGAACTTAATTCCTTTAAGAGATGTAAAGCTATTCATATTTTTTCTACTTCTTCTTGTAAAAGTAATCTGTCCATTTCTAACTTGTCTAATGTATTGAATTAAATTTGTTCGTAATATTGCCTTATTATCTTTTTTAAAATATATTTTTATTGATTTCAGTGAGGAAGAGAGCGAGAAAGAGAGATAGAGACATCAATGATGAGAGAGAAACATTGATTGACTGCACTGAGCCTGCAACCCGGGTATGTGCCCTTGATCAGAATTGAACCTGAGACCCTTCAGTCCCTAAGCCGACACTCGATCCACTGAGCCAAACCAGCTAGGGCATCTTATTATCTTTTTAATGCTTATAGGCTCTGTAACAGCTACACATGTGTTTCAGTACTTAAAGGAAAAAGTGGTCATAATGAATGAACAGAGAGAATTTAGGCAGAGAAATGGAAACTATAAATGACAACCAAATGAAAATTCTACAGCCAAAAAATACAATAAATGTAAAGGTAAGTGGGTGGACTTTAACTGATCTTAAGAGTAAATTCGAGATGGCAGAAGAAAGGGTCAGTGAACTTGAAGACACATTTTTAAAAAATTATCCAAACAAAAGAATATGAGAGTAAAGCTACAGGTAATGTGAACCTGAGAAACCATATTAGAAATTCTAATATAATGGTGCCTCTGAAGAAAAGAGAGAGAATGGGGCAGAAAGAAAATTTTTTTAAAGAAATGGTGACCTAAAGGTTCTTGAATTTTGGATCAACTTACAGATCCAAGAATCTCAGCAAATCCCAAGCCATATTAAGCGTGAAGAAAACACACCTAGGCATGTCATAGTCAAATTCTTGAAAACCAAAGATAAAGAGAAAAACCTTAAAAACAAACAGATAAATAAGGACACATTGCATATGTCTGACTTCACATTAGAAAAAAAAAATAGATCAGAAGCAATGAAACAAAATTCAGGTGCGGAAAAGAAAAGTGCCTAGCCAGCATTGCTCAGTGGTTGAGTGTCAGCTATGAACCAGAAGGTCACGGTGATTCTGTCAGGGACATGCCAGTGTTGCAAGCTCGATCCTCAGTGTGGGGCATCCAATCAATGGTTCCAATCAATGATTTTTCTCTCATCATTGATGTTTCTCCCTCTCTCTCTCTCCCCCCCCCCTCTCCTTTCCTCTTTGAAATCAATACAATTAAAAAAAAAGTCAACTAAGAAATCTATATACAGTAAAAATATTTTTAAATGAGGGAGAAATGAAGACATTTTCAGATAAATGACAGCTGTGGTAATTCCTCATCAAAGAACTCTCACTACAAGAACTGCTATAGGAAGTTCTTCAGGCAGCAGGCCTCACAGCATCCCTCGGTGGGTGGGTGGGGGTCAGAGCTTGTCTGAGCTGGTGAAGGCAATACTCATCCATGCTGTGCCTGGGCCTCCTGGTGCAGCCTCCCGCCCTGATGTGCTCAGGCACCAGGGAGCTGACGGGTAACAGCTTTTGAGAGATGTAAGGTGCTGGATGGGACTCTGACTTGCAAGGAGTGGGCTGATGTGAACCACATACTCCATTTATACACCTTCTCCACAAGACTTTGAAGATCAAACACCCCCCCCCCCCCCCCCCCCCGGCCATGGAAACCCAACCTCTGCTCATTGTTAGGTGTTTGTTATTATAATCACCCACCCAATTCCAGCCACCACCGGCTGAACAAGGAGTCATTAAAGCCTTTTGGAGGTCTTGTCTCCCATCACCCTCTCCCACAGGCAAAGGCCTGGCACTAAGGCCTTGGTGGGCAAGGAGATGGTGTGGCTCTCCTCATCCACCGCTCTCCCCCCACCCCCCCCCCCAAAAAAGCAACACACAGTCGTATGTTGCTTTTTAAAAATATATATATTTTATTGATTTTTTACAGAGAGGAAGGGAGAGGGAAAGTCAGAAACATCGATGAGGGAGAAACATCGATCAGCTGCCTCTTGCACACCTCCCACTGGGGATGTGCCCGCAGCCAAGGCACATGCCCTTGACCAGAATCGAACCCAGGACCCTTCAGTCCGCAGGCCGACACTCTATCCACTGAGTCAAACTTTTTTTGGCTGTTGCTTTGATATCACATTCTGTCTCCTAATGGGCCACTAGGTGCCATTAACTGTTCTCACACAACATGCCTGCGTGCCTCTCTAATGGAACTATAAAAAGGAAGCCTGTGGGGTGCCCCATGATGGGGTGTTCATATACATGTGCCTCGGGCCCAGTCCCCTGGGAGCCTTGACTGGGTCAGTGGTCAGAGCAGAGAGCTGGGCCCAGCTGGCTCCTGACCCCTAGCTGGTACATAACAAGGTCACACGGTCTCTTGTTTATGGTTCCCCTTGATTCCCAAGCATTTGGTGTTATTTGATCATCAGTTGTAAGCCAAAAAGATCCCGGTTTTATTAGGGGAAAATAGCTTAATTTCATGGCCAGATCACTGTCCCATGAAACCCTAGAGGCCAGGACCTCAGCAGGCTTGAGGTGGGCCTGCCTTGGCCGTCATTGCTGCTGTCGCCACCGGCTTTGAATTTCCTGGACCATCCAGGAGCCGAGGGCTGTTTCCTAAGCTCATCGGGCTCATCAGGTGGGATCTTCATCCTGTGGGTGCCCAGCTCCCTGTCTTGTCCTGGTTGGGGTCAGCTCTAAACAGAACAGGCATGTGGGAGGGGGTCTTCTGGCTGCCCACTCAGCTGGCCCTGGGAAGGCTGCAGGCCCTGGTTTGGGTTTCGGGATTAGGGAAACCCGAGCACCATAGCGTGTTGGGGCTGGGATTAGGTGAGCTCAGCTCTAAGATGCTTTGCTGGGCCCCATGGGGCCCACTCAGTGACCTCTCTGCTGGCTTTGCAGGCACAGGCGCTTGGCCAAGACCAGCATGTACAGGGACCCTGGGGTCCACAGAAATCCAAGAGGCTACTGGAAGCTGGGGTGGCAGCTGGGGGAAGAGTGGGCACAGGGCAGAGTAGGCAGCAGGTCAGGCCTGCTCAGAGCAGTTCTGCGGGGGAGTGCCCTGGACTGTCCTCCCGCAGACGTTATTTCCAGGACTGAAGGTTGGGCCCAGGCCATCCCATGACCAAGTGCATGTGGAACAGGAAGCAGCATCTGTAAGATAGGCCCAGACCCCTGTCCACTCTGTCCCCGCCCTAGGACATCACTCCTAAAGTCACTCAGCCCTTTCTGCCTAGTGGGGACCCCTGGGATGGAATGGAGGGTAAGTGCCTCCCGGTCAGTTGTACACAACTCAGGGAGGCAGGAGTGACTCCTGGTGGCCACCCCTGAGTGCCCTGGCCTGGACCCCGATATACTTATAAGAGCCAGACACCAATGTGTGCACTTGCAGTGAGTGATGTGAGCACAGGGCACTTACCTGGGTGGCCCGAGCATCTGGAGCCTGAACAGAGTCGGGGGGGCTCAGGGATGTGGCCTGGAAGCCATGGGCCTCTCAAGATGGCACAGGCCCTGTCTGGCCGACTCAAGGTCCCCTCTTACAGGGTCCTGGGTCACTCTCACTGCAGCTCCTCACCCAGTGGAGAGCAGGGGGGTGAGGGGCTCAGGCCTGTGTCAAGCTGCAGAGCAGGCTGGGGCTCCACTCTGCTGCCTGGGCTAGGTGAAGTGAGGCGCTATGGGACGAGCCACCCCAGGGTCCTCAGGGGCTAGCTCGAACCTGAAGCTGCAGGCAGACACCCTGAAGCTCAGGCACCTCCTGATGTGGACCTGTTTCTCATGGGGCAACTCTGCCTGCAAGGGCCCTTGGCTCAGCAACGTGGGCACTTCCTCAGCCAGGCGTCCCCGTCCCCCCACCTCCCCCCATGTTAAAGCATGGCTGAGGCATGCATGGGGTCGGGTGCTCCCCGCTACTGCCGAGAAAAGCTGGGCTCCTTGGCCGGGCTGTGAGTTGCTGGGAAGACACCAGCAGCCTGTGGTTTGGAGAGGATTGCAGCCATGCATCTTGGCCACCTCTCCTGAGCTGATGTCCCCTTCTCAGTCCCCTCAGTCCTGAATCAGTCCCCTCCTCCGGCAAGGCCCACTCCTTCCCTGCCTTGCCTATTTCGAGTTCCCATCCAATCCTCAAAAACTGCTTGTCACCGTTTTCTGTATACCTGCCTCCTGAGGGGCCACGGGATATAGGGGACAGCACCTCAGCGGCTAGGAAAGGAAGGAGTGGGGGCCGCTGGAGGTGCCTTACCCAGCTTCCGAGCTAAGGGTGAGGCTGGGAGGGGTGGCTCGGCCCCTGAGTGCAGCCCCTCTCCCTCCCATGTGGTTGTGCAATCTGAGCCACAAGCAGAAGTGTGCAGGAATCACCCAGGGTAATTGCAGGTTACACCAAACAATCCGAGGAATTAAAATCATATTTTCATTGCACCATAAAAACATGCAAAGGCGGCGGGAAGGCGGCCCTCAGGCCAGGTGGAGAGCACCTGGCCTGTGGCGCTCTGGCCCCTTCCCCCCAATCCTTAGGAGGAGGGGACAGGGTAAGGGGTGGGCCTAGAGAGGGGCCTCAGGCCATACTGTGAGCCTGGAGCCAAGCCGCATGCTAGACAGATGACACTGCTCAGTGCTCTTATCGAGACCTAGACCCACGTGCAGAGCGAGCCTCAGGGAAGCAGCTGTCAGAACACCCTGCCCAGCTGGGACCCCAGAATCTGGTGCCCAGGCCCCACGGGGCAGTGTGTACATGCGGGAGTCCAGGTTCCTGGGCACCATGGCGGCAACTGCATACGGACACGGCATGTGGCCAAAGGCGGCTCCGGCGACGGTGGTCGCCAAGCCAGGCCCCTGCCCACCATTTACCAAAAAGATGTGAACCCCATGCAGGGGAGCCAGCGGGCCTGTGCAGCTTCAGGGCCACACAGGCAGCACCCCCACGAGCTGTCCCGAGCCCTAGGTGATGGCACAGGCCAGACAGCAGAGTGGGCATTACAGACACGGCAGGCGCAAGGTTGGTACTGCGGGAAAGGGCTGAGGATGGGCAGGTGGGAGCTCCCTGGCAGCCCGTGGTGGGCAACCCTGACTCTCGCCCCAGAGAGGTGCCCGGTGTGCACGAGGGCTCCCACGCAGGCAGCATCTTTCCATCGCCACCAAAGGCGACAAGGCCATTCCAGGTTCCTCATTTGCCCCGGGGCAGAGACTGATCGGCTCAAGGAACCTGAAGCCCCTGCCTAGAGGGCCCCCCAGCTGCCCTGGCAGCCCGTGTGAGCTGACCTCTGCAGACCTCGCCCTGGCCTCCCCGGCAGGGGCCCCCCTCCTCCCCGTGGAGGGGCGGCCCTCGCAGGATCCAGCATGGGGCGCGCCGCCAGCCGTGCGTTAAATGGGACACGGCTGATCTGGCGCTGCACTTGTCGAGAGGGCCCGGCCCAGCCCGGCACTTGGCATCTTAATTGGGCGTCTGAGCGCTCCTGCGCACGCTTCACACAGAGCCGAGGCTCCCGTAGGCCCATTAAGGTGCAAAGACATTCCTTTGTTTGCTGACAAGCAGGGTCCCATCCAAGGCTCCCGGGGCCGGCAGACTAAGTGATGTTTTCTTAAGAAAGACACGAGATTAACCGCCACTAAAGCCCCAGCACAATGCCAGGCCCTGCCCGGCGCTGTCAGCCTCTCTCTCTGTGGTGACTGACAGGCACCATCAAGCCTCAATGTGCAGGATTAGCCGGAGCACAGCACACAGCGGGCTTGGAGGCCACCGTGAAAACGAACGAGGTGCCTGACATTCAGGGGACAGAGAGCCTCCAGGCCCTGCCCGCTCCTGTCGCTGGGTCACGCTGCTGTCAGGATGCTCACCCACCGGGAGCTCAGAGTGCCTGTGAGCGCAGAGGGTGCCGGGAGGGGTTCCCCCAGATCCGTGCAGGGAGGAGGGGTCAGGGTCTTCCGAGGCACTGATGCTAAGAACACAGGGATACTACCCAGCTCCCGTTGCAGAGCAATCTGGATGGAGGTGATGGGGTGCGTGTGTGTATGAAAGGCTGGTGGGGGCACATCGGGGGCGCCACAGGCAGGGCACGCTTCAGGAAAACACCCTCTTTATTTGCACTCCAGAAACACCAGGGGGGTCAGACGTGGGCAGCCCACGGAGTGGGTTTCTGCGCAGGTCGTCATCATCTGGCACTGGGGGCCTGGCAGGGCTGGCCGGGCAGGAGGGGCAAGAGGGCAGGCGTGGGGCCGACGTCCCACGGGAGCCATCCCTGCAGGGCACACGGGCAGTCCATCCAACACGTGCCCACACAGACACCTCCGGCTCTCCAGGCCGGGCTGAGGACCGCCTGGGCGGGTCTTCAGTGTCCTGCCAAAGATGGGGGGTCAGCATGATGGCCATACCATCCCCGCATGCCCGTGCCCCCCTGCAGGGACCCTCTCGGGGCAGATGTACCCCCGGGATGAGTCACAGGGAGCACGGAACTGCGGAAAATACTCTGCGATGATACAATTTTTACCATCTTTTAGGGGTGACATCAGGTAAGAGCTTCCTCAGGATGCCCTCCCGGTGTGTGTCTATATCGAAGGCAGCCCTGACTGGGGCACGCTGGGGGAGCAGGTGCCCGCGGTGCCGCTGGAGAGGCCCTGAGCCACCGCACGGCCCCTCAGGCCGAGGCGGAGGATGCCGGGACTGAGAGAGGAGAGGCTCTGACCACAGGCAGCCCTTCGGCAGGGGTCAGGGAGGGTCTCGCTAATGTCTTCCTCCTCAGGAGAGGGCTGGAGGCAACAATGAGCCAGAGGCTTCCGGCCGCTGCTGGCCGGCCGGGCTCTGCCAGCTCCAGCGGAGCAGCTGTGTGGCGGCCGCTGTGCGCAAGGCAGCATCTCCACCTTCTGGGCGAGAGAGAAACGGGCGGTGCTGCCGTGCACGGGGCAGGACGGGGGAGGGAGGCCCGCTCCTCCCACCCAGCGGCCACTGAGCTCAGCCTGGGGGCGCTTTCCGCACCCGGCGTCCCCCCACCTGGCACAGGCCACCTGAGGTGGGTGTGAGCCCAGCCTCGAGACACTTCCTGTAGCAAAGTGGGAGCAGCGGCAGCCGGGCCGGGGTCTGGGGCACCCGGGGGCCCTCAGCGGCCTCCTTTCCCATCCTTGTTTCTTTGGTTACTATGTGCCCCCTTGAGGTGGCACAGCAGGTCCAGCCGGCCAGGCAGCTGGAGGGCAGTTCACGGGGGCACCCTCCCCGCTTCTGTCACTGCTCTATCCTTACCTGGAGCCCGCCCCGCACGTACCTGGATCCAAAGCCCCAAAGGGCCTGGCAGTGGGGGCGGCAGGTGTGTCGTGTGCCCTGGCTTGGCAGGGATGGCGGCTTAACCTCAGCAGCCGGTCACGGTGGGGTCCATGCCGGAGCGCTTGGTGATACGCAGTTTGGTCACCTCCTCGGCACAAGTAGGGTGGATGCCCACCGTCCGCATCACCTGCGCGTAGGAGGCCCCACACCTGCATTCGGGGGTTGGGGGGCGTGAGGCAGTGCAGGGAGATGTGTCATGTTACCCTGTCCCTGGGAAGGTGGCACACAGGAGGGCACCTCGCCCACTCCCAAACCCTGGCCCCCACCCTCTCTCCTCCAGCCAGCAGCCGGACACACCTGCCAATACCTACTGGACCCACCCCATCTCCCTCCAAGAAAATGCCTGCATTGGCCAAGTGGCCCACCTCCCACCTGCCTCCCACCGGACCGTCCCTCACGTGCTTCAGCCTGGCCCCTGCTGCCCCAGTCCCCCCGTCCCCCCCCCCCCCCCACACACACACACAGCTCTGCTTGGGCTGTGGCTCCACCTGGGCCCGCTGTGGGCGCACTTCCTCAGGCCGCCTGAGCCCACTTCTCACCACCGCAGCCTGCACCCGCCTGGCCCCCGCCCGGCCGGCTCTTCCCTCCACACCCGGCACCCATCATACAAGGGCCCCCCACATGCTCAGCGACAACCCCTCCCCACGCATTGTGCACCTTGGCACGTTGTGTGAGGGCACCCCACAGGGCACCCCACCGCACAGCTCTTCTTGCGTCTGTGCACACGCGTGCCGGCATGGCTGCCTGGTGGGAGAGTCCCGCCATGAATGACTAGCATGTCCGTTTCAAACGTGGACAGAGGGCCTTCCTCCCGACGGACTGACACGTCATTCTCACGGCTCCACTGACCTGCGCGGAGCTTCAGCGTCTCCCGTGCGGACGCTGGGAAAGGACCTGCTGGACGCCCTCCCCGACAGAAAGGATTTCCTGGTGTTTCAATTACATTTTAAAATCCTGATTGAGACGCATCAGCTCTCTGCTCATTTTTATGTTCTTTTCCTCTGAATTGCCTTTTCACGTTCTCTATTGGATTCCTCCTGTAATTACTGTTGATTTTTCTAAGAGTTCTTTGCATATGAAAGGAACCAGCCCTTTGCAGTTGCGTTATTGAAAAGGCTGCCGCCTGTTAACGAGTCTCCAGAAATTGTTCCAGCTGAGTGACAGGCCTAGCAAAAGCACCCACACGCTGGAGCAGGGAGATGGCTTTGTGGGAGAGCGTGGCTCTCCGTGTCCCAGCGGCCACAGAGATCGGGGCTGGAGCCTGCCAGCGCTCACACAGGTCAGGGGCTGGGCTCCAGGGGGCTCCCTCAGCTGTTGTCCTTGTGCCCAGGGTGGTCTGCCCTCCCCACAATGGGCTCTGGCAAGGCTCAGCAGAGCCCTGCACCAGGCTCGTGGGCCTCCTGCCAATGGTCACTCTACGTAAGATGAAGCCCATCATTAAGGACCACAGACACATGTTCCAAGTATGTTAGTCCAGTCCTGGACCCAGCCCTGCCCATCCTACTGTCCTCCAAGGCCCAGTTCCCCTTCCCCTCCAGGGAGAACCTGACCCCATAACCCAGTGATCACCTGGACGTGTGTGGGAAGGGCTAGGAGGGCAGTGGTAGGCCTGAGGCTTGCTGCCCTGTGACGAGTACCCCATCTGAGGGCCCATGTGGAGGCTGAGGTGTCCCTGGGACGTCTGAACTAGACCCTCGCCATTGTAGCCCTCCATCATCAGGTTTTCTGGGTATCGACCCTGCTCCTTGAACCTCCACACACCCCAAGCATCCGTGGGGATCCGGGAGGCACATGTCTTCCTTTATGAGTCCAGGCCCTCCCCCTTCCCCCCTTTTCCTGCCCCCTGGACTCTGCAGGCCACACTCAGCTGTCCAACCTCCTCACTGTCTTAGACAACCCACTCATACCCAGAACCACCATCAGCAAAGGCTCCAGGCAGGGGCCCCCAGTGCACAGCCTGTGCCCAAGATCCAGGTAATGGCTGGGGCTCCAGCAGACGAGTACCTGCCCAGAGTGGCTGGCACTCACGGTCACCTGAGGCTGAGACCTTGCTCATGACCACCTGGGTGCTGGGCCCCATGAACAAAGGCCCCCACCCTGCTCATTCTGAGTCAGAGAAGACCCAAAGAGTGACACCTCCCCCCCAAGGGCCAGCCAAGGACATGATGCTCTCCTCTTGCTCCCCAAGTGGCCTGGCCATGCACACTCAGTGTGGCCGGCTTCACTGGGTTTGGCGGGAGAAGAAAGCTCCCTCCTGTCTGGCTGAACCTGCCCCATCGGGGGAGACGCTCTCTCTGCTGAGAACACAGACAGCACAGCGGATGCTCACTGTAGTGCTGCCAACACTCAGAGGGACCCCGTCTGAGCGCCGAGCAACAGCCGCATTCTTTTGGACTTACTTGATCCCCAGAGCAAATCCTTGAGTAACTTCACCTGCGTTGGGGCCCAGGAAGTGCAGGCCCAGCACCAGACTCGGGGGCTTCCGCAGGCACACCATCTGAAAGCCACATTGTCAGCTGCCATCTGCTGGTGGCGGGACCCGGGGGCTGCATGTGGACCACCCCCCAAGGGTATGTGTGGCCATGGTGGGGGGCTCCTCCACCCGCAGGGCCCACTCTTTCCCTCTCTCTCACCCCCTGGCATGCCCAGCCAGGCCCCCCGAGGACACTCACCTTGATGTAACACTGGGACGCGTCCCGTTCGGCCACTGTGAACTCCAGTGGCTTGTAATAGGCGTGATAAACCTGGGCGACAAGATACGGATTCCTGCAGTCAGTGGCTGCGGCCCATCACCCCCCTGGACACCTTCCAGCTCTGACAGGCTGTGTGGACACAGCAGCGGCTCCGGATCGCCCACCTGGTTGTGGTCTGGAGAGCACCCTCTCTTCCCCGCACAGGCCATCTACGGCCGGAGCCGCACTGCAGGGCAGGCCTCTTCCCTCCAGGCCGAGGTCCCCGTGAACCACAGCAGCAGAGCAGGCGCCGGGTCAGTGCCGCCCGCTGGGACTGGTCACTGGGCCCGAAGCTCAGCACAGGGCACGGGAACCACCCAGGAGGGCGGTCTGAGTGGACGCTGCAGAGTGAGGCGGTGGGAGACAGGAGCGGGTTTGCGGGTGGCCATCTGGCCTCCCTCAGGCACCCTGGGGCTTGGCGGGCCCTCACGGAGCAGGGAGGAGGGGGCAGGCCGGCGCAGGGGCCCCCCAGCCCGCACCGGAGCTGTCGGACAAAGGCTTTCAGCACCCGAGAAGGGACCGACAGCGCGTTCAGGGCTGCGGCCGAGTAAAAAATGAGCAGGGCCCTCACATGTGTTGCACAGCCATTATTAATTAATGGAGCTTCAGAGAATATTGTTCTAACTAAGACAGAATTGTAAAAAAAACAAACAAAGGGTATTTGGCCATTCAACATTGTGAAACATAAAACAACATTATAAAATGCCACGAACATATGTCCCGGTGTACTTGCGATGAATCAAACAAAAATAGCAAATAAAGTGCTGAGGGGAAGGCCGGCCTGTCAAGCCTGGCCTGTTGATGGAGGGGACGGGGGCGCTGGGGCAAGGGGCAGGCCCTGGAGTCCAGTGACTTGTTCCCAGAGGGCACCAAGCCCTGCTGTGGTGGCCACATGGGGTCTGGTTTCTAATCGGTCCGCCTGCAGGCTGCTGCAGCAAGAGGAGGCCACACTGAAAGGCTTCCAGCATCCACAGTGTCCCCACGTCCTGCCAGCTGCCTGGGCACGCGCTGTGCCACCCTCAGGCACAGCTGGCCTGTCAGAGCAGACCCCAGAAGCAGCCTTGTCTGATGGAGGCCCTGCCTCTGGGATGAGAGGGCGAGTCTGGGCTGTCAGGGGCCTTTGGGGACTGGGAGGGTCTCGTAAGAGGAGCAGAGGCAGAAGCTGGCATGGGGCTGGGTGGGCTGAGGGGTCACAGACTGCAGGAACCACAGGGGAGTTGGGGAGTTGTAGGAAGTCGAGGTACCTGGGGGCAGGGCCAGGCTGGGCAAGGAGAATAGGGGACGGAGGTTAGAGGTCAGAGTGCAGGAGAAGCCTTTCCAGGTCTAGGGAGATATGTACCCCCGTGAGGTGGCCACACCCCAAGGTCCCCGAGGCCACCCTCTAACACTCCATGTCACATGTCCCTTCCGGCCACATCACAGCCTCACAGCCCTGGCTCTGGGCCCCGTGTCCCGCCCTGCGCCTGCCCTCAAAGATGCAGTCCTGGGATGCAGGAAAGCCAGCTCTCCTGCTGGCCTCTCAGGGCGGGGGTGTCAGAGGACACGGGTGCCACATAGGTGTCACGTCCCTTCTGCTCGGGGCCCTGACTCACCTCCACCTGCTCCTGGCCGTGGCGTGCCGCAGCCGCCTCCTCGGACAGCCCCACACAGCCGTACTCCAGCGGGGTGAACACTGTCGTGGGGACCTGGAACGAAGGTTCCGACTCAGGCACACCGCTGGGGACCCAAGATTGAAGATTCTCACCGGGCCCAGTCCCCAGACATGCTGGCTGGCAGGCCACAAGCAGGCGGCAGACTCACTCTCTTTTTCCTGGGCCCTTCCCACAGAGCCAAACTTCACACGTGTATGCACACACACATGCACATGCACATACATGCACCCACCCACTGATGTACACACACCCACACATGCAGATGTGTACATACACACTCATAATATGCATGCACATATGCAAAGACACGCACAAAATGCACAGATCTATGTACACACAGACGTGCATATACTCACACCACACACCCACATGCAAACACACGGGTGTGTACATACATGCACCCCCCCACATACAGACACGCACACACCCCCTCACACTTCAGGCTGAAGCCAGCCCGTGACGAGCAGTGAGCACTCACATTGTCATAGTCCATCAGGTCTGAGGACTGGCCGCAGAGCCTCTGGGCCAGGAGCCTCCCTGCCATGATCGCGGTGGGCGTCAGCTCGGGCCGCCCCTGACGAGGAGGGACAAGTGGAGTCAGCTCGGCATGTCTCATAAGGGGGTCTCTGCAGTCCCTCCATCACCCTCCACCTCCCTCGTGAGGTGTCTCCCTTTCAGAATCGCCCCAGCTACGCCGTCTGCTGCTGGGCCTCTGCGGTGGGACAGCAGGCCCTCCGCAAGTCCATGGTTCTCTTCTCACTCCCTCTGTCCTGCTCTGGGTGATCACACCTTCCCCTGGCAGGGCGGTGAGCTTCTACTGAGCCTGCCAGGCTCCCCTGTGGCTTCTCCCTGCACCCCGTCTTCGTGTCAGTGACCTTGCAGAGCTGAGCCCACAGCAAAGCTCAAGAGATCCTGCTGCCACTCAGCCATTCAGTGAGCTGGGATTCTGGCTACACCGGGCCCTGGAGTCATTGTGTGTGCTCCTGACACAGCTCATCACAGCCCATGACAAACCCAAAATGAAAATGCCGCTCTCCTGGGGTGCCCTCCGTCCCAGTGTGTGTCCTGTGGGGGGGAGTGGGGGACACAGCCCCCAGCGTTCCTGCACGGGTAGGCCTGGGACAGGCTGCCAATCACCCCCGCAGCAGCAGGAAATGCAGATGTTGTTTGACATTCCAGAAATGAATGGAGATCCACAGAGATAAGTCGGGAGAGCAGGCTGTGCATTCCACCGGGCCTGGCTAGTTGCGGAAACCTCCAGGCGCACGCGCACAACATCGCACTCGACAATGGCTCCCCCCCCAACCTGCACCATGGCGGTGTTAACCCTTGTGCCTGTGCAGAATGACCTTTCCAGTAAGCGAATTTAACATCTGAATAAATAATGCCTTGCGTGTGCCGTCCGTTCCTAGACAAGTGGTCTAAAACAGTGGTCGCTAACCGGGGGTCCTCGGACCACTGGTGGTCCGTGAGGGCCAAAAGGTTGGCGACTGCTGGTCTAAAATATTAACAGCTTCTTCCGTTAGCACAAGCCCTGCAGCTGATGGAACTCCAACTCGCTCAGTTCCCGGGTGCGTAGAGAGCGCGTCTTACTCGAACGGGGCTCTCTCCCACGACCACGATGCTATCTCAGGGCACAGCTCACAGGATGGACTCCGGCAGTGACCGCCACTGCCAGGCCATCAGAGATCACACCGAGCAACCGCTGCTGGCACCGCGGTTGGGCCCACGGGACACGGGAGGACACGTACAGCCACGCACTCCCGTTCCCACAACAGGACGATTAGATGGTCAAAGCTGACCCGGAGGAGAACTGACCAGAGCTCTGGCACACGCCCCCCCTGAGCTGTCCCCGAAGTCCCGTGCCGATGGGAAAACGGGCCCTTCCGGAACAGCAGGAAGGCCCGGCCTTGCATGTGCCTGCCCTGGCCTGTCTCCACGTGTCCAAGCTCTCCCGGAGGCCCCCAAATATCATGACCACTACCGAGGCTGGCAGGTGACGCTGCGGGAAGGATGATCTCATAGCATCAGGGACAACTGCCTCTCAGCTCCCGGATGCCCCACCTAGGGACCCACTCACCTTAGATACTGGCTTCCCGACCCCTAGGCATTTCCCAAAGTGGGTTCCCTGGTGTACCTGGGCACAGGCATCCTTATTCAGCTCCCCCGTGTCTTTTCTAGCTCTTCTCTAGCCCAGGCTTCCCTCACTGCCTGCCCCCGCACCCCCTGGCATCCCCCCTCCCGCCTTAGGTCTCTCCTGACGCCCAGGAACCAAGCATCTTCTGAATCTGAAATAGTTTACTCATGTATTTGTCCCCTGTGACCAATACCAGAATGTTACCTCTTTGAGGCCTGGGGCTTTATCTGTTCCTGCAGTAGCCCCAGAACCCAGAAAAGTGCTTGGTACCAGAGTGTGGGCACTCAGTCAGTACATGATGAATGAATGTAAATTAGCATATCATTGTGGGTTTAATAGCTCCCCCCTCCCCTGCCCCAATTCACCTCTGCCTGGAACCTCAGAATGTGGCCTTATTTGGAAATAAAGGCCTTTGCAGGTAGAATTAAGGTAAGGATGGAGACGAAGTCATACTGGGTCAGGGTGGGCCCTCAATCCGATGAGAGGGTCCTGCCCAGAGGTGAACAAGAGCACGGCACCCTGGGGGAGACGGCACGTGGGACAGAGACTGCAGAGTTGAGCTCCACGCCCGGACCGGCTGGGCCATCAGATGCTGGAAGGGGCAAGAAAGGTCCTTCCCCTAGAGCAGCGGTCGGCATACTCGTTAGTCAACAGAGCCAAATATCAACAGTACAACGATTGAAATTTCTTTTGAGAGCCAAATTGTTTAAACTTAAACTTCTTCTAAGGCCGCTTTTTCAAAATAGACTCGCCCAGGCTGTGGGATTTTGTGGAAGAGCCACACTCAAGGGGCCAAAGAGCCACATGTGGCTCATAAGCCACAGTTTGCCGACCACGGGGCTAGAGCCTTCAGAGGGGGAGACTTCAGACCTCCAGGCTCCAGAATTAGAGAAAGTAAACTTCCATCGTTCTAAGCCACCCAGTTGGCGTGATTTGTGACGGCAGCCCTGGGAAACTAACACACGTCAATGATGCCAGCAGGTGTCCAGGCCAAGAGGCTGCTGGGGTCCGGGCGTCTGGTGCCCCTCAGTCCCCTTTCACCAGGGACTCTCCTGAACCACTTCCTCTGTATGTGCTGCACACATGTGGGGCAGGCGACTGCGCCTGAGGCTTTTGGGAGAACAGGAGCCCCACAACTGACCAGCTGTAGGTCTTACTAGGAGCCTGTGAGGGGTTCAGGGCTTCCACCAGGGACTTGCAGGTGGAGGGAACAGGCAGGCCTGAGTGGGGCTGGGTCCACATGCTGTCAGGCTCCGGCACCCTCAGGGCCTGCCTGTCGGCCAGCCCAGGGAGAGTACTGACCTGCCCAGAGATCAGAGCGTAAACGGAGGCAAGGAGGTCAGACCCAGTGCTCTGGGGCCAACATGGCAGCATTCCCAGGGCCTGTACCTCTGCCCTCCTGTGGGGAGGTTGAGGCGGCCACGGCAGTGAACAGGTGCCATTGCCTCGGAGCTGATGCAGAGGTTTGCGGGAGGAATCTGCTAATGGTGCTCTGAGCCATTTGTAAGCGTCCCCACCTGCCCTCCATGGCAAGGAAGAACATTCGAGAGAGCAGAGGCTGATGCCGATTCCTCCCAGGACTCAAGTCTAATGGCACCTGGGACTTGGCCCAGAGCCTGTTAGCCATGTGTTTCCCCAAGGCCTGGCCAGGGTAGGTGCCAGGGTCGGGGGACGGGGGTCAGGCATCGGGCACTAGCCTTACCTCCGCTGTGTCCCCAATGGCATAGATATGGGGGACAGAGGTGGCTTCCTGGGCATCAACCAGGATCTTCTGACTCTGAGGGTTGGTGTTCACTCCAGCCTTCTCCAAATTCAGATTTCTGGTCTCTGGAACTCGCCCTGCGGGAAAGAAAGAGCAGTTTGTTTACCGCAGTTTGCTTTAGCCGTTCTGACCGAGATCCCTTGGTTTATTTGAAACACTTCTCAGGCTGCCTACTCTAGAATTGTAGAACATCAAACACAAACATCGCCGGGGGACTCCTGGCCTCCACGGGCCTCAAACACACACACACACACACGCTCACACATATACACACACACACACATACACTCACACATACACACACACACTCACACACACTCACACATACATACACACACACTCACACACAAACTCACACACACACTCACACACTCACTCACACACACACACACTCACTCACACACACACACACACACTCACACACACACACACTCACACACACTCATACACACACGGACACACTCACGCGCGCACACACACCCCTTACATTTGCACAAAGAACCAATGAAAGGATGAGGCAGGACCAACAGACACAGTAGGCCTCAGAACGGGAGGAAGCAGGGGGAAGGGACAGAGACAGGAATAGCACTTCTCTAAACACATCCTGTAATACAATTTTGTTTTCTTAGTCATCTATATGATTACATATTAAAACATAAATTTAAATTAAAAATGGGGGAAATCCCCACGACCTATAAATACCCTGAAGCAAAGGGGCCTGAGGGTGTATGCAGCTGGTAACAGAGCAACAGAAAGATGATTTGTTCAAGGACTGGACGAACCAACATTTTAACTGAATATCCTCAGAGGGTTTGTCCTAACAATAGAGCTGCAAACAGATCTTGTGTGTCACAGAGAACAGTTGCCACCTCTTAATGTTAAATTTGAAATTCATTTTTTAAAAATAATCCACCCTTACCACAGAAAGGTCTAGAAGCAGTGATGAACCAAAGGCGACCTGCATCGACCTGTGACCCCTAAAGCCCTCTGCCACGAAGGGGCTGTGATCCTGGCGTAGCCCACCCCAGGCCTGGGTGCCTTGGACATGGTGGAGCCGCCACAGACATGATGTGACAGGGCCATGCAGCTGTCAAAGTCAGCACGCCCCCTCCCCTCCTCCCGGGGAAGACACGGACCATCCACACCCAGGCCCCTCACAGAAGCCGTGGCTCCTGTCCTGCACGTACGTGCATTTTCCACTGAGGTCTCTACGCAGCCCATCTGTGGGCCTCAGGTGAGCTGGTGGCCTCGTGAGTCCCCACATGGCTCTTCCCGGGGCGTAGTGACCTCCCTTCCACTCTCTGTGACCCCAGGGCTCCCCATGGTCCTCCTGACGGGTCGCACTGGGGTGAGGACAGCACATCATGGTGATTTGACACTTCTGTCCTGCCATCAGACTGAGTAGGTAAGCGTGGCCTTGTGTCCAGGTGCCACAGGAAGGGGCGCCAGCCCTGAGCAAGCAGCGAGAATGCACAAACTCACGCTGCTCAGGGTCTCAGGTCAGGCCCCACAGCCCCTCTAGGGAGCTAGAAGGCGGTTCCTGAAGCAGCTCCAGGCTGCAAACATCAGCTCCTCCACTTGTGTGTGTCACGACTTGCCCAGCAAGCAGCCCCAGCATTGAGACCCCCAAAGCTGAGAGAAGACCTGGGCCAAGGGGCAGAGCACACCACAGCCACCCTTGGTGCAGTCAGCATGGTTAATCCTGCTCTTGGGTGCAGAGAGGCCAGGAGGGGCAGGGGACAGTGATCCCGGGGTGCTGGCGCAGCTGCCTCCTTGCCAGGCTCCACATGCTACAGCCTGGGCGTCATCACAGCTGAGCTGTCCGCACAGGTCCCCTTTCCCCTCATCTGGTCGATGTGGCCCGACCCTTGGAGGCTAGTGGGCAGCCCATGGCCCCCAGAGGCTCAGGATGATCCCCTAATGACAAAAATTAATGACTTCTAAGGCACAGTTCCCACAACTTGCAGTGGCTCAGACACACAAGAGGGCGGGTGGTGCCAATCTGAACATCTGGAGGACCAAGCCGTGTGAAAGGGAAACCTCGTCTCCAGCTGCTCTCTTGAAGCGGGAAGTCAAAACAGAGACTTGGCTAAGCCGTGCTTCTCAAGTTCATGGGGAGCCGGCTCCAGCCTCTTCCCTCTTCCCGGCCACAGGAATCGGGTGCCAGGCAGGCTGGCACCTATCACCAATCAGGCCAGACATAGGCAAGAAGAGGCTCCGAGGTCCGTGCATGCTGCCGGCACTGGAGCGGTATGAATGAAGACCCGTGAGAATGCAGAGGGGGACATGCCCCGCAGCCAGTGTCCTGCCCTGGACAAGATGGCCTGGGGGGGGGGGGGAGGCAGGCCTGATTCCCACGTAAGGGAGATCAGTCTTTTGGAACCAGTGGGTACCCAGGAATCCTCGTGCATTTGGGAAGGGACTGAAACGTGCTATGCCTCAGTGAGGAAGGAGCTGGGCCCCGAGGGCAGAACTGGAGGGGGTGGGCTGGGCAGGCCGAGGGTCCCTGCAGGCAGAGGGCTCATAGCTCAGCGCACTGGTTCTTTCCCAGGCTCCCAGTTCTGGGGAACACAGCATACAGCAGCTCACCATGCCCACTGCTTTCTGCAGATTGCTGGGGGCTAGGGCAAGCTGGTGCCCCAGACCAACTTGCTCTGATGCTGAGCACGCTGTACCCCAACTCTCTCCTGCACTCCTGCCTGGCCGGTCACGGGAGGCCAAGAGCATTTCCTCATACACTTCGTGGTAACCATGGTAACTACACACCTTTCAAATACCAGCAAACCACATCCGAGGTCCTGAAGAAAATACAGTATCCCCCCTATTCACGGACGTGATACATTCCAACACCCCCAGTGGATGCTGGAAACCGTGCACTGCACTGAAACATATACTTTTTTTTCTTATACATCTGCAATGTTCAACCTTTTTCATCTCATGGCAAACATAAACTAATTACTAAAATTTTGTGGCACACCAAAAAACATATTTTTTTTTGCCCATCTGACTTTAAAAAAAAGGTATAATTTTGATTTACTTACACTGGACGGCTATTGTTACATGACTATTGTTTTGTTTTGTTTTGTTTTTGACAATCTAAGGGAAAAGAGGTCGGTGCCCGTGGCTAAACAGCCAGGTAGTGCATGCTTTAAAAATTCTCGTGGCACACGGGTTGAAAGTCAGTTACACATGCATGCCTTTGCACTTAAAGAAAGCACTTTATGGCTTCTCGCGGGCATAGTCGAACTGTCAGCATTACTCCTCTCCTGCTTTGGGGCCATTATTAAGTAAAATAAGGGTTATTTGAACACACAAGCACGTAATGCCTGGGCAGCTGACCTGGTAACAGAGACGGCTACTCGGTGACTAATGGGCGGGAGGCAGAGACGGCGTGGAGACCCCGACAAAGGGATGATTCACGTCCCAGGCAGGAGGGAGTGGAATCATGCAAGGTTTCATCCCTCTGCTCGGCACAGCATGCGATTTAAAATGCATGCACTGTTTATTTCTGCAACTTTCACTTAATATTCTTGGACTTCAGTTCACTGCGGGTAACTGAAATAGCAGAAGGTAAAACCATGCATAACAGGGGACTAGTATATAGATGCATTTAAAAGTAGGAAATTTGCTACTAAATAACAAATTTATGAATAACAAATGCATGAATCAGGTTGCCTCTACAGTCCACTTTGAAGGCAGAATTTTAGGGCCCCCGGAGGCCCAGAGGGGGGAATGGGTGCCATGGTGGAACCCAGTGGCTGGCCACACAAGCAGGTAGCGCTGCCACACGGAGAACGCCCAGCCTAGGCCGGGCTGCACAGAAATGGCACAGAGCAAGGTGCAGGCAAGTCATCTCCTTGACCACTTTCCTTTTACCTTAGGCAAGAATAAAGGTACTACTCTGGCTGGTGCTGGTTGGAGCATCGTCCCGTAAACCAAAAAGTTGCAAGTTTGATCCCTGGTTCGGCTGTTTCTCTCTCACATCAATGTTTCTCTCTCTCTCCCTGCCCCTCTCTTTAAAATCAATAAGCATGTCTTCCGGTGAGGATTAAAAAAATAAATAAAGGTACTGCTCCTGTAAGAATTTGGGGGGAGAGGGGAGCCCCCACCATGCCCCAGGCTGCATCACCCTACACGTCAGGCGGGACTTTCTCAGTGCAGGGCCAGACAGGAGGCCGCACCCCCATCCATGGCTGCCTCTCGGGGGTTAAGGGCTCTGCTCCTTCCCAAAGTGGGGTGGGTTTGAGGGCTCAGCACGCTCTCAGTGCTGATCTTTACTAGTAAACTTCTTTTTTGGCCATGCATTAACTCTATTTCCTCTTTCGAATGTCGGTTCCTGCCTTTTCTCATTCACTTAGAGACATTTTCATGACTTTCTGGCCTTGTAAGAGCTTCTTAGGGAATACACGTATGATACTCTGCCGTTGTTACAGCAAACAATGAGAACACTGAAATTCCAGGTACAAGCAGATGTTCCCCCTTCCTCCTCAGAGGCCACACCATCTGCCTAAATGTGTGAATGGGCCCCCACACCTCTGCCCGTGGAGCTGCCTCCCTCACCAGGCCCAGCCTTGTCCATTGGCCAGAGTCCCTCTGGAGGACCATGCGACCCCTGGTGTCTCTAAGGTCAAACAGTTCCTTCTTCCCAGCACCCACCACCCAGGGCACCCCAGGGCCCTGAAGGGGTGGCAGAATCAGCATTCAGCCCAGATGTTCTTGGTACATCCGGACCGGCCAGCCTTCCTCTGATGCCCACAGCTGCTGCTGCTCACTGGCCCCCACACCACGCAGCCGCTGAAGAAGCCAAGCCTGAGAACCCCAAGAACCCCTGGTCAATTACTACTTGCTCTGCCGGCACAGGGGCGCAGATAACCGGGCAGAGGCAGCTTCACGCGCCTCTTCCATCCATTACGGGAAGACAGGCATTCCCCCCGATTTCATGCCTGCCTGGAGCACATGTTCTGACGAGTGAAGGGCAATCCGTGTAACGAGGTAAGATTTAAGTGCCAGCAGGAGTATGACAGGGCGAGTGAGGACTGTGATCAGAGAGACGCAGCAAGGATTTACAGGAAGCAGCTGGAGGCTCAGTGCTGGGAGTTGGGGAGTCTAGGAGGCTGGACAGACAGCGTGGGCGAGGGCCCGGAAGCAGCTTCACACACAGGATCATGGAGGGCCTCCCCCAAGCGACCCTCCTGAGGGGCACATGGACCCCCCAGAGCTGGCCACTCCCCCCGGCCAGGCCTGGGCAGCGCCTTGAAACAGGCACAAACAGGAACTCACACCTTCGGAGCCTCCAGTTGGATTTTTGGAGACTTACTTTACAAAAATGTATGATATGTGTCTCGTCATCCTTCAGACTTAAGGGAAAATGATAAAAACAGCAAAGGGCTTCTTTTATTTTCTCAGATGGCCCTTTCTCAGGGAGTCCCAGGCCGATCCACAGCTGCCAGCCCGCCGAGGACAGAGAAGCTATCCTGCTGGCCTCAGCCTCCCGGGCAGGACTCCACGTTTGCTGAATGAATGAGTGAGGCCCTGGACCTCCGTGTGAGCGGAGGTGGGCTGCTTGCTGTGACCACCAGCACCTACCAGGGTCTCCTAGGCCAGTGGTCGGCAAACTCATTAGTCAACAGAGCCAAATATCAAGAGTACAACGATTGAAATTTCTTTGGAGAGCCCAATTTTTTAAACTTAAACTTCTTCTAATGCCACTTCTTCAAAATAGACTCGCCCAGGCCGTGGCATTTTATGGAAGAGCCACACTCAAGGGGCCATAGAGCCACATGTGTCTCTCGAGCTGCAGTTTGCTGACCACTGTCCTAGGCCATCATGAGGGAGCCTCTTACCTGGAGGGCTCCTTGGACAAGCAGGGAGAGCTTACCCCTTGGGGTGCACATGTCCGTTGGCCAGAGTCCAGCTGAAGACCATGTGCGGGTCTTTCCTGGCTAAGCCTGTATGCCAGCACTGGCATCGCGTGCAAAAGCCACACTGGCCCCGCAGGCGGCCCACGGACTCCGAGAACCTCCAGCTCAGTCCCAGCGACAGCCTGGTCCAAGGGTCCCCAGGAAGGACGTGCTCCGGGGCAGGCAGCATTATGGTCGTAACAGTTGGAGGTGTAACTCCCGCTGTTGGCTGCTCCGAGGGGCACGTGCAGATTTAGACGGTGCACATTACTGTGGTGCCCGTGTATCTCTAGGAGAACTTCCACAAAGGTGTGTTTTTCTTGCCTTTTTTCCTAATTCGTTTCTACTAAGTTCTAACCACAAATCCTGGATTTGACTTGGTAAAGAGACCCCACCTGATCCCCGTGGGCACCGAGGCTGGCTGGCTCCGGTGGCTGCGGGGGGCACGGTGACCCTGCACACAAGGTGCTGGCTGGCAGACCTGGCACAGCTCTCCATCCTGGCTGGTGGCTCACCCCAAGCAGAGGGCATGAGGCCAGTCTGGGGGCACAGGGCCCTGTTTTCCCGCTGCCCCTCTCTTGGCTTCTGCCACTGCAAGCCGGGGCGGAGGGAGTTGAAGGTCGCAGCCGATGGCGCTGCTTCAGGAGCGGGGGGTGCCCTGCCGGCCACACGGTGTAGTAGATAAGCCTGCGGCCACTCCCCTGGCCTGTGAGAGTGCCCACAGGCGTGAGCTCCACAAATGTCTTCTTTTCCTCCAAAAGCAAAGCACAGATTTGGGTCTCTTGTGATGTCAGTAATTACAAACTTGACATTTGCACTGACCTAAAAAGGCATTAGAATTATCAGGAGAAGAGTAGTTCATTCTTCAAAGGCCAGCTGCTCCACCTTGAGAGAGGGAGGGGTGGGCACTGGGTGAATCGAGGTGTCTGTCACAGAGCAGTCACAGCCAGGCCCCTGCAGAGTCCCCTCCGGGAAGGACACAGCCAGGCCCGTGCCCTCCTGTAGCCACAGCGACATGCGGTCCCAGAGAACGGGCCGGCGGCCCTGCACCCGGGCTCCTCCCAACCAGGCTGCATCCCCGGTCAGCCCACAAGCTCCTCCCCAACATCCATGGCCTTGAGGAGCCGGAGCCCTGGGCCGCCTCTTCCTTTTTGCTGGACTCGGAGCACTCCCGCCCAGGAATCCTCAGCCCCGGGGCTCAGTTCTGTTGTGCCTCCTGCCCCGTCTCCTGCTGCCTGGCACCGTGAGGGAAACCCCTCAGGGACTCTGTGAGCCGTGTGCGTGGTGTGGCCGTGCCATCCGATGAGCACAGTTGAGCAGGACGGCTACAGTGCACAATGGACACGATCCCGGAGCAGAGAGAGAAGCGCTCCAGGCTGCAGTCCACCCTGGACTGATGTGCGCCCTCCCTGGGCGTGGTGGGCCCCCATCATGGCTCCCGGACACCTCCCATGTCCCTGGCTGCGGTCCGAGTACACGTGCTGTGTGGGTGGGCTGTACTCAGCGGCTCGCGGTGAGTGGCTCAGTGTGGCGGCTGGATGGGAGCGGGAACGCTGGGTCCCCAGCGCCAGGGCCTGCTGGCTCCGTTCACACCACCGTAGGGGCTCAGAGTGACCTAACGGGGATGACCACAGCTCCTCTGCGGGGACGAAGCCTGAGAAAAGGAAACGGCTTCAGGGCTGATTCCCCAGGTCTCACCCAGCAGACCCCGGGGGCTCCCCAGGCGGGTCTAGAACATTCCTCCCGGCACCATGGGTGCTGAGAACACGGGCCATCTGGCTCTCCCAACGGTGCGCAGAACGCCATGGCCCAGGGACGGGTGCGCCAAAGCCTTCGCCCTTCCCTCGAGTGAAGGACAGCATCTTCCCGAGAGGCTGGAGATGCTGAGGGGCAGGGGGTCCGGCTTGTGACTTTCCAGGCTGTGACCCAAACCCCTTCCGTCCGCCCTTTAAAACAAAACCTCAGCTGAACGAAAGCTGGCCACCGGCCCGGAAGCACTGGTGCTCGGAGTGTCCACTCCTGGACACTCACCCTGCGCCTGCCGCCCCGGACAGCGGGGATTCAGGCCACAACTGGTTAACTGTGCAGGGCGAATTCGAGCCGGCAGCGCAGGCTGACTGTCTTCACTCAGCACTGTAATCGGCACATCTGCAGACAGGAAATCCTCCTCGCTGCGAGTTCCCAGTCTATTATCTGAGACACCTGGTGTGGGTGGGTGATTCAGAGACAAACAATGAGAGGGCCCCCTGCACAGCAATTAACTGCTTTAACTGCTAATGTGTTTAATCCACCACGTGGAGATCAAGGCTGCGCGGAGGAAGAGGCGCGGAGTCCTCCTTGGCTTCCAGACTGCAGGGCTGACTTCGCCATCCCTGCGTGCATGGTCCTCGCCAGCTGTGGCCCAGCCACCGGGCACAGGGGCATCCCGGCTGGGCCCGCACCTAGCCCCACTGGAGCTCCCGGCAGCCCCCTGCGCGTGTCCATGGGGCGCGAGGGGCATCCTTCCCTTTTCCGTCTGTAACTGATGTCAAAGCCCAGCTCCCTGCTGGGGCGGGATGTCCGGTCGGTCCGAGAGCTCTGTTGCACCAGCGTGGCCCCGGGGGGGGGGGGGGGGGGCGTTTTATTTTAACCTCCTGGATCGGATCATCCTTTATTGCAAGTAGAAATAGAGCTTTGGTTAAAGGCTTACGGGAGGAAACCGGCAGAAAGCATTCCCAGTGGTTACGCTAGGAAGTAACTCCTGATGTTTACAAAACCTGGCCCAGGAGTGAGCAGCAAAGTCAGCACATGCCCGTGCAGCCCCAGAAGGCGTGCCAGAAACCGCCGCCACCGCAGCGCCGCCTGGGGAAGCAAGGTCAAAGGCCAAGGACTGTGAAAAGCTTACACCCCCAGCATCAATCATGCCGGGCAGACTGTCTGGGGATGCTCTTTTTGAAAACACAGAAAATAAAGTGAACTCCTGGTGGGGGAGGGCAGGCATGCATGTTGGGGGGCCTTGCTTGTCATCCACCAGGCCCCGTCTGGAAGCGGGGCGACCCTAAAGCTTTCCGGGGACACAGACCCTTGCCCTCCGAGCTGCCGCCATCAGCATGGCCCGAGCAGGTAGTGCTGGGTGCAGGCTTGCGCCTCGGTGCAAAGATGGAGACCAGGGACGCGGTGGGCTCAGAGGCGGCAGAAGACGAAGGGCTAGTGCCGGGGTACAAGTGGGAACGAGAAACAGGCTGCCTCCCAGTTCAGAGCGGAGTTTAAGGTACCACAGGTCAGTTGACACTTCTGGGTCTGAACCGTTACACAATCTCTCAGCGCTCAGCAGCACAGACCTACTTAAAGTTCACTTTTACAAGCGGATCGGGAACGTCTCCTCTGGTAACGTACTGGCTTTTGATGAAGGGGCACTAACTCTACGCGGGGGCACTTCCGATCCTTTTCCTTGCTCCTCAGGCCCGCTCGTGTTGACCACCCAAGAGAACAGCCCCTGGAGGTCAGTTCACCCTGTCATTTCCCATCACTCCGAGCAGCTCGGAAAACGGCTTTTCAGAAACCCACCGCTCCGTGCTGCACACCTGCTCCTGCCAGGAGCCCCGCCTCAAGGAGCACGGGGACCGAGCCCCCGGGCCTCAGCCGACACCGGCAGGACGCCCTCCGAGGGCTCGGTAACCAGCGCTGCCCGGACGCGAGCCCGAGGACAAGCCTGTCAGCCACAGGACTTCGGGCCCAGGCCCACCGCAGAGGGACAGCTGGCCAGGCGGAGAAAACCCCTCACACTGAAAACGTCACGAGCGAGCAAGACCTCGACTTCACATGCACGTCGGCGGGTGACGACGGAAACGGCTCTAACCCCAGAAGCCACAGCAGGAGCGTCCCAGCAGAGACCAGGCTCCCGAGGGCGTGGTGTCTGGGGCCCGTTCTCCCGACCCAGCTCCAGGCCTTCCCTCAAAGCCCATCCCTCGCCCGAGTCCAGCCCTGACCAAGGATCTTCCCCCGCCACACCCCCTCCCCACCCGCCTCCCCAGGGGGCGCCCAGGAGTGCAGGGAGGGCCCCACCTGGGAGGAAGTGTGTCTGGCAAGGTGGGCAGTGGGCGAGCTCCGGGCAGCCACACTTGCCCAGCCTTTGCCCTACCAGCAGCTGCCCTGAGGCCCCCCAGGGCGGCGGAGGATGGGGGCACAGCCCATCCTGGCTGGCAGAGGCCTCGGGTCTCTGTCCCGTCCCAGGATGCTGTCCTTGGAGATCTGCAGTGACTGCCAGAAAGGCCGGGAAAAGGGCCCTCGTAGGATGTGATGACCTACAGCGCGCACAGCACCCACTGGGCGGTTTGTTAGGAGCAATCCTGCGAGTCTTCAGGGCGGCCCAAGAGCGCGCTGCAGCGCCAGCCCAGCTGGGAGCCCGCAGGATGAGGGAGCCCCAGGGAGCAGCGAGAGGGGGAGCCGGCGCCATGCTCCCCACCTTGTGCGCTCATGCCCGCACCTTACCTATGGCCCACAGGACGGTGTTGAAGGTGTCCATGTCCTCCTTGCCAGAGGCGAGGTCCTTCCAGGTTACCTGAAGCTGGTTGTCCAGGAGCCTCTTCACTCTCAAGACGGTGCAGCCCCTCAGAAACCTGGTTCCGTGAGAAACCATGTAGTCCGTGACCAAGGAGGACATTTGCTGCAAAGCACAGAGGACATGCTGTGAGGACCGGAGGCAGTGAGAATGGTGCTACTGAGCAGGAAGAGAGGACCTCGCTGCCTGCCTCCTTGCAAAGGCCCTGAGGTGGGGTAAGAAGGGTCTCTTCAAAGGAGAGGGTTCAGGGCCCCCCTTCTTCTACATGCTCCATGCCAACTGTCCCCACCTCTGGGCCCCCTTCTTCTCTGTGGAGCTGAAAGAAGAGCCGGGAGAGCAGCTGGCACCCCCTTCCCCAGCCCCCCTCTAACCCCGAGAACCCTGAGCCCTTCAGTTAGGATGCACTTGACCCCTGGGCTCTTCTTTAGATGCGAATTAACTGTCTCCACTGAAATGACAGAGAAGCACCCCTTTCTCCTGGGGCTCCGCCCTCCCCAGCCTCCCTCATAGAGCAGGGAGCTGGGACAGTAGGTGGGCCCCCCTGTTCCCCACAAGAAATGCAGGATAGAGGGTGCTGTTGGGGGGAGGGGGCGGGGGCAGGTCATCTATAGAGAGGACTCCCAGGCTACAGGTGGGGAGCCTAGCTCTGGGGCCACCATGGGGCTGGTCACCGAGGCGCAGTCAGCCACAGCCTCATTTTCAGGAGAAAGTAAAAGTCACTTTAAAGGCGCCTCAGATGCACCTGCTCACTCAGGGACGGGAACGCCAGGAGAAGCCCTGTCTCTCTGGGATTGTCGCCCCGTCACAGGAGCAGGCAGGGAGGCTGCCTGCCCTCCCTGGAGCCCTTTGGACTCCTGGACATCCCTGTCTCAGTCTGAGGGGGGCTGCTGGCCGCCTTGCGCTACAGCGCAGCTCCCCGCCCCCGGGCCTGCCACTGGGGCTGCGGTGAAGAGCTCTGGCTCACTCTTCTTGCTGAAGCCCGGCCTTGGTCACCTGGCGTTGCCACTGTCCCTCCCCCAGGGCACACTGGAGGCTGCTCCCTCCCCTCCCTGGGGTGATCCCACTGTGTCCAAGTGGGGGGAATCCAACCGTACCCAGGCATCAGATCGCATCCCCTGCTACAGTGCCTCCAGGGAATTCTGCCAACTGGCCCTCCAGCCCCTCAGGAGGCCTGATCCAGCCTTTCCTCCATTGGTCCCTCTCTGGGAAATGCTCCCCCTTCCCTCCAGTGGCCCCTCTCTGGGGAATGCTCCCCTTCCCTCCAGTGGCCCCTCTCTGGGAAATGCTCCCCTTCCCTCCATTGGCCCCTCTCTGGGAAATGCTCCCCTTCCCTCCAGTGGCCCCTCTCTGGGAAATGCTCCCCTTCCCTCCAGTGGCCCCTCTCTGGGAAATGCTCCCCTTCCCTCCAGTGGCCCCTCTCTGGGAAATGCTCCCCCTTCCCTCCAGTGGCCCCTCTCTGGGAAATGCTCCCCTTCCCTCCAGTGGCCCCTCTCTGGGGAATGCTCCCCTTCCCTCCAGTGGCCCCTCTCTGGGAAATGCTCCCCTTCCCTCCAGTGGCCCCTCTCTGGGAAATGCTCCCCTTCCCTCCAGTGGCCCCTCTCTGGGAAATGCTCCCCTTCCCTCCAGTGGCCCCTCTCTGGGAAATGCTCCCCCTTCCCATGGCCTCCAGCTCCTGCCTCCATTAGTGCCAAGACCAGCCCTCCCGCAGCCCTGGCCCCTCTGCCTCTGCTGCCTCATTTCCGCTGCATCCTCCGAGTGGCCTCCGAGTGGCTCCTGTCTGCTGCCTGGGACATTGTCCCCACAGCCCGGGCTCAGAGGCCTGTCCCCACAGCAGCGTCTCAGGGCCTCTGCGCTGAGGGAAGTGACAGATGAGTGTGGCAGAAGGCAAATGGCACATAGCGGGCCCACCGTGGCGGGCAAGTCTCTGCATCACTGGGCAGGGCAGGGCAGGCCCGGGAGCGGAGGGTGGACAGAGGGCCAGTGGGACTGTGTGATGAGGGGCCGTCTCTCTTCTTTGGGGAGGCATGGAGGGTTTGCCATCGTAACAACCCCACACTTGGATTTTAGCAGGTGACCTTTCCTCGGAGAGTTTTCAGTTAAAAACATTCAACGTGCTGTTCACGTGGTGCCTCTGCCATCAGCAGGGTGTCTGCGTCCCAGACACTCGTGAGGACAACCTGCCAGGTGAGATGGCTCCTGCCCCATGGCGGTCAGGAGTGGGCACACGGGCTCACTGTGCATTCAGCTGGCGCTGCCCCTGAACAAGGCACGTGAGCGATGGGGCCTCAGAGGCTGTGCTGATGCGCCCAGTGCTCAGGGCGGGGGACCGAGTGCCCGCCGGGGCTCACGGGTTCCGTCTTTCACTATGGCAGGTGCCAGTCCTGTGGCCAGGAGCTGCCGACTTCTGACGTGGCCATCCAGGGCCTCACCAGTCTGCCACCTGCTTCCTTGCCTGGTGCTCCCCTTGCTGAGGGGGCACCCCCATCGGACCCCAGCAAGGAGGCGGGGCTCGCACCGCTGCTGACAGACACCTGCTGACGAACGGCCGAGGTCGGGGGGGCCGGCCCAGCGTGCCCAGAGCTGCCACACGCTCTACGTGACGATCCTGCTTCCGCTCTGGCAGGTGTTCTATGTTTTATGAACAACCTCCTTATTCAACTCAAGAGCCAGCTTCTAAAGACTGAGGCTCCCAGCCCACACCTGCGCCTGCCTGGGCTGGAGCTGCAGGCTGGGGTGGGGAGCGGACCACAGGGTGGGAGCGGACCACAGGGCGGGAGCGGACCACAGGGCGGGAGCGGACCACAGGGCGGGAGCGGGGCCGGGCGGTACCTGGTCAAAGCCCCGCAGAGGGACGCTGCGCATCACGACGGTGGCGTCCAGTCCGAGGCCGGTGAGGAAGCCGGCGCACTCCAGGCCCACGTCTGCCGGAGACACGCTAAGGAGCGCTCGCTAGCCCATCGCGACATCGGGAGCCACATGGCAGGATCCCCAGGGCCTGACACCAGCAGCCCACTTCCCAGCAGCCCTCAGGCCGGCCCAAAGGAGCACCCCCTCCCCCATCTCTCATCCCCCATCTCTCACACATGCGGGTCGAGGGAAGGGCTCCCTCCAGCACCCATGGGCCAGATGGCTTCTGCCTCCACGGGGCCTCTGTCCAGACGCCCTGGAGTTTCGCCTCAGCCTCGAGGAGGAGGCCCACGCTGTGGGGTCCGAGTGGTGATGGAGAGGAAACACCCCGTCCGTGAAAGACACAAGGCAGCAGCTTCTGGCCCGCGCTCTGGGCTGGCGGCCCCCGCACTTTTATCTTCCCCGAGTGACCCCCTTCCTGACCCCGGGGCCTCCTGTGGCTCCGCGCCTGACCCCCCTGGCTCTGCTGCTCCCCTAAAGGAACGGACCTCAGTGCGGGGGGGCTGCTCTCCAGGGAGGATCACCTGCCTCCCGGCTGCGTCCAGCTGGCCCGGCTGCCGCAGCCGCTCCGTGTGCGGCTCGGGAACAGCCTCCGGAGGCCCGAGACTCAAAGGTCGGCCTGAAATTGTCCCGAGTACAGGTCATCCACTCTGCGTGGCCCTTTGAGTGATGCTCCCGGGCAGCGGGCGTACTTGCGGGCAGAGGGAGAGCGAGGGGAGAGAGGGGGAGGTGGGGAGAGGGGCCCTGAGTGTCCCCTCTCAGACGCAGGCGCGGCCCTTGGTCACCTGCACACCATCAAAGGATACAGCTGGCTCCAACCACCAACCTGTGAGAGGAACGGACACAGAGGAGAACAGAAGTGAGTCTCACAGGTGGCCCCCCATCACACACAAGCAGCTGCTCCAAGCGGGGCCTCTGCCTCGGGGACGGGGCCCTTCGGCCTCCGTGCGAGGCACTCAGGCAGCTGACGCGTGACTGCGGGAGAGTCGGCTGAGGCCGAGCGTTCAAACAGCTCGTCCCGAGGCACAAAACCCGCTCCCCAGCGGCCGCAGCTGTGAGACACAACATGGCAAACAGTGTGGTGGGGTCAGAAAATTGCCGGGTGGTGAGGGATGTGAGTGGCCAGTGACAAAACAGCACGTGTCCCATGAGAGGCCCTGGAAGTGGGACCCGCATGGACCTGGGGGCATGGTGGGAAAGCCCAGGCCGAGGAAGCAGAAGGGTTTCCTTCTCCCTCAGGTAAGCTCTGCCTTGGGGTCTCTCTGGACCTCCTGAGGTGGCAACAAGGACACTTGGCAGAACGGGGAGGGTACCTCACAGTGGGGTGGGGGCTCCTGGAAAGCATCCTCTATGGGCAGAACCCTCTTGACCAGGGAAGGCCAGGCCGGAAGGCGGACACCGGCCTGTCCGGCCCCAGCACACTCAGGCCCAGGGCCTGCAAAGCCAGCTCCTCTGAGCAAGGCGAAGGGTTCCTGGGGGAAGAGGCAGACACAGGACACGGGGACCCAGCAGAATCCTTTAAGTACCTGCCATCGTAGTATAAACGCTCTCCTGCGATTCAGCTCCACGCTTGGCACGCACACACATACGCACTTGCACGCATGCTCACACAGGCACACACGCACGGAGCCCAGCGCGGAAGGAAAACTCCCAGCCTGGGAGGCGACGCGTGGGTGGGCCTGTCAGACCGCTCCCTCCGCCTCTGAACAGAGGAGGTGATGTAAGGATGGCTAAGCCTAATGTCAGCTCTAATCCCGCCGGGTACTAATGATATAATTCCGTTTCAAGAAGTGGCGGATCCCGGGGAACCTCGTGCAGGTGCCCTGTGAGAAGCCACCCCACGTGGCTTCCTCTCGGGAGCCGGAGAGAGCCACGGAGCCACGCCGGGGTGGCTGCAGCGCGCTCAGTGCGCGGGAAGCCGAGGGGCTCCTGCACCGTGTGGTGTCACACAGATGTCTATGCATCGGTACGTTTTCAAAATTACAAAAGACCTAACTTTTGGGGGGGGGGGGGCTTGATTATATGGTGAAAGGGATAAGCCTTTCTTTAGGATATGAAATTATGATACAAACAGACTTCAGCTACTTTGAATACCCTGCCCCAAACACGAGAACAAAGCTGAGCTAGGGCACCAATGCCGAGTGCACTTTGCTCCCTGCTTCCAGCGGCAGCGATGGCGTGGGCTGGCCCCCAGGGCAACCCCTCTGTCCTCCGAATGGCCTGTCCCTGCTTGTCTCCGAGCCTCCTGTCTCTGTAAAAGTGGGCCGTCCTGCGGAGTGGACTGTGCACAGCCGTGGCCTACAGGACGGCTCCAGCCCTCACGCCTCATCGTATACAACACCGCTACATGCACGGTCTCCTGATTTAGGCAAACACATTACGCTTCTGCAGCCCCCACATTCCTCCCTACCCTCCTGCACTAAAGATGGGGAGCTGGATGGAGAGACAGGGCAGACAGGCGCTGAATCCCCAGCTCCTCACACACACACCCCTTAGTGCGCTGGGCCTCCCACTCCCACCTCAAAGTCACGGTGCCCCCAACCCCGGGACCAGCAGGCCCGAGTCCCCAGCAGGGGGCACATTTGGGAGGAGGCAAGGGGCCAGGCAGGCCTTTCCGAAGGGGATGTCCTTGACCAAATGTGTGCGGCTGAAAGCCCACGGACAAAAGCAGACACCCCACATGTGCCCGGGCTGGCTCTGGGCCTCTTCCTGCCTTCACGAGGCAGGATTATCAGCCATCTTGGTTTTCACTCCACCCGGGACCCCAATTTACCAAATGATGCCTATTCTTTGAAGAATGAAGACCGAGAACTCGGCCAGAGAACCCCTTCAAATGGACTAAAGTACGAACGAGACGGGGCCCAAGTGGAGCCTCCAGGTCCTGAGTGGGGAGAGGGCCAGGAGGCAGGGGCGCCATCTCGTTTTATTGGCAAGTTTGAAACTGCAGGCCAGCTTCCCCCTGAGCATGGCCACTGAGGACATGCTCAGCCTGGAGGGGGGCCCGAGGATGATGGGGCCGAGCCTGGGTGCCGTGTCACAGGGACCAACGCCGGCCCTGGGAGGACAGCAGTGCTGGCAGCGCAAGTCGGGGGCCAGCTGGTTGCACCTGGGGCGGGAGGAGTGACCTTCTGAGGGCTGGAAACGTGCCTATCTCTGCATTAGGAGGCCCGGGACCAGGCCAGCAGCCCCCGCCGGAAGTCCCCATCTGCACTCGGAGGCCCTGCTTCCATTTTCCTGGTGCTCTGAGTGGTCCTACTCTCTGCGCCTTTCTGCGTGCACACGTTTTTTTTTGTTTGTTTTGTTTTTTAATATATTTTTATTGATTTTTTACAGAGCAGAAGGGAGAGTGATAGAAAGTCTGAAACATCGATGAGAGAGAAACATCGATCAGCCGCCCCTTGCACGCCCCCCACTGGGGATGTGCCCACAGCCAAGGTACATGCCCCCGACCGGAATCGAACCCAGGACCCTTCAGTCCGCAGTCCGACGCTCTATCCACTGAGCCAAACCGGTCTCGGCTGCGTGCACACGTTTTACACGAAGGCATAGCTACCGCGGGATTAGCCTAATCACAGGGCAGGCTTTCTTGTTCAAGATCTGAATGGGGGGAAACAGAAACAAAAGCCTTAATTCAGGCCCGGGAAGCCCTGGCTTAAAGAGCTCTCCACCTGCCTCTCGAGTTTGAAGGCTCCTGATCTGCTCCCCAAGGGGAATATCCACACAAAGTGGGGGCCTCTCGGCACGCACCTGGCCCCTTGGCAGTCCCGCCAGCGCAGGAAATGCCAAACAGGCCCCAGGCGGTGGCACGGGGCGGGGGACCCACGGCCTCCTCCCCGGTGTGGACCACCCCCCCATACTCCCAGGGCCTGTGGCTGGGCCCACTTCCACCAGGCCCAGATCTCGACATTCTGTCCCCATGACGATGCCACCTCAGGCTCTGGCCCCACAGCGACTGAGGAGGTGCCCCCTGCGCCCCCGAGCCCTCCACGACTCAGTCACAGGGACCCCTCGGGGAGGCGGGCAGCAGTGCTTTCCGGCGGGGGGCCAGGTCCAAGCTGCTGGCGCACCTCCCTTTGCTGGACCTGAGGATGTCACGCTCACACCAAACAAATGCGGGAGTTTGGGCAGAAAGTGAACCATTAAGGGGCAGCGGATTTTCCTAAATTAACGGCTGTGGAGCTTCGCAAAATGAAATGCACATTCTTCTCTCTTCCTCTTTAGGAAGAGAGAAAAGCGGTTCCAGTTCCTAATCAGCTTCTGAACTCAACAAGGGTCCCACAGAAGCTCCTTCCATGACCTCGTCTGTCTTGCAGCCCAAGTCACAGACTCGCCCTGCTTCCCGCTCGCTGGGGCCCAAGGACGTGGGCAGCGCGCGGGCCGGCTGGAGAGCGAGCTGGGCAGGCTGGAGAGCGAGCTGGGCCAGCTGGAGAGCGAGCTAGGCTGGCTGGAGAGCGAGCTGGGCCGGCTGGAAAGGGAGCTGGGCCGGCTGGAGAGCGAGCTGGGCCGGCTGGAGAGCGAGCTGGGCCGGCTGGAGAGCGAGCTGGGCCGGCTGGAGAGCGAGCTGGGCCGGCTGGAAAGGGAGCTGGGCCGTGCGGGGCAGGCCGGCCAGCGCCTCCCTCTGCAGACCCTCAAGGAGACCAGGCGGCCGAGTGGCAGTGGGGGCACAGGGTCCTGGGTCCCATCTGGACGTGACAGCTCTGCTGTCTGGTGGGTCCCACATGGGAGAGGGGCCGCCAGAGAGGTGGCTCTGGTCTCATTCGAGCCCGCTTCGCCATCAGAGAACGTTCTGACGCTGACGTCAGCCGAGAGTGCTCGCTCAGAGCCAGGGCTGCAGAGAGCTGACCTCAAACCCGGAGCGAGCCCAGGCAGCCGGGCTGAGGCCAAGGGGGGTGAGTACGGTGACCTCGACTGCCTCCCCCGAAGGCACGCAAACAGTTGTAACACGCAGGGACCAGGTCGTCCTGGGCCTGAGCAGCTTGGGTGGCTTGGCCCCGGTCCCAACCAGTCTGCCTGGGGCCAAAAGGCCTCTAAGGGGAGATGGCCCTCCAGGTGCACAAGCAAACGTCCTGGGGCCGTGGGTCGAGGTGGAGCCCGGCTGCCGGAGGGGCACGTGGGTGTAGATACCCCAGTACTTCCATCCTTCACGAGCTGAGGGGAGTGGGCCCCTTTCTCCCCTTCCATGTTCCCTCCATCTGCCCGGGGGTTGCCCAGCCCAACGCCTGGGCCATGCAGGGCTTGGGCCTCGCTAGGCAGGGCTGTACACCCCCTCTGTGCCCCTGCTTCTTCCACCGGTTGGGGACAGCTTCCCAAAGTGGCCATTATTCCCCTGCCCATTCCTTCCTAGAGGGCTCCTGCCAGCCCAGAGGACCCCTTCCTTCCTCCAGAATCACCCATGCATCTTCAATCCATCCTGGGTGTCCACACAAAAATAAAGAAATAAGGCCCTAACCAGTTTGGTTCACTGGGTAGAGCATCAGCCTGTGGACTGAAGGATCCCAGGCTCGATTCCAGTCAAGGGCACATGCCTGGGTTGCAGGCTTGCTGCCCAGTAAGGGGCTTGCAGGAGGCAGCCGATCAATGATTCTCTCCCATCACCACTGATGTTTCTATCTCTCTCTTCTTCCTTCCTCCCTGAAATCAATAAAAATAAATCTTAAAAAAAGGGAGAAAGAAACAAGAATAACGGAAAAGGCACACAAGCCGGGCACAAAGCTGGTGTTCAGGCGGCAGAGCTGAAGGTGCCACCCTGTGCAGCCTGCCTCGGGCCCCGCACGAGCTGGCCCAGCCCGCCTGCCCCCGGAGGTCCTGCCATGAACTCGGGAACTCACGCTGCACTTGCCCGAGTCCTCTGCACAGGGCGTGTCACCCCCAGGAGGTCCAAGTCAGGTGCCCAGCTGTGCAGGGAGGGTGCTGACTCTGTTTTCCGACTGGGCTCAGGCTGGGCCACCCCCTCTGCCATCTATGAGCCCTGGGCTCCCCAGACCTGGACGAACGGGTCTCCTTACACATCCATGAGGCTAGGACACCACTGTGGCTGTGGGTGGGGTCCGAAGAGCAACAAAGGTGGTGGGGCAAATGCAGGAGGCTGACAACCGCAGCGCCCCCGCCCCTCGGGCTCCGAGGGCCAGATCTGAAGCTGCTGGTCCTCATGCGCCATGGGAGAGAGTCTGGTGCTACCCAGGCCCCATCACAGGAGGAGGAGAGAGGGAGGCCTGTACATGCAGCAGAATCCACTGGAAGCCGATCGTTGTTTTAATGATAGAGAGCTGAGGACAGAGAATTTGGAGGGCTGGGCCACCTTAATTGCTCTGAAGGATCGGAGCTAATTACTAGATATTGGTAGTTGAAGCAGCCCCCACCTGTTAGTCCTAAGTAGATTCACTGATTGGCTTTTATTGGCGTTTCCTGCCTGGGGGATATGGGTGTATCTTATGATCTTAATCTTAATAAAAGGGAAGGCAAAGCCAGAGCGAGCAGTAGTTCTCCCAGTAGAGCTGGACTACCGCCTGGCCCCCATTTTCCAAATTAATCCTTTTCTAGTCTCTATTCATTTGTGTGCGGTCTTCTCCAGAAACCCGAACCCTGAACCGGGGACCCTGAATCACGCGGGACGTCAAAGGGGTTCCCACAATCCAGGAGAAAGCTGGGGCCTGGCGCGCCACCCAAAGCCTCCAACAGGCCCTGGGGAGCCGCTCAGAGGACACAGCGCCCGCTGCGGGAGGCTGGGCGCGAGGGCACAGCGGCTACCGGCCGGGCCTCCTGGATGAGGCCGAGTAGAAACGGCCCGCCCGGGGACGGGAGGCACTTGGGGGCAGGGGGCAGCCCTCGGGTCCATATTAATTTCAGCTCCATTTTAAAGGCGAGTTAAAATAAACACGGGGAATATTTATAAGGCAAATAAATCTGGCAGAAACAGCCCCTCCAAGTGTGAGCGGAGGCCTCCCCCTCAGCCCCAGCCCAAGCTGATAAAATACAGAAATGCTACTGTAGACCCTGCGGGCTTATTTTGACTGCGCGGAGGAATGTAACATGTAAACACTGACTCCCCTATCACACTGTTACAACTTGCATTAACAGCACCGGACAAAAGCTGCATTTTCACAGAAGCATCGTACAGGGATATATCTCCAGCTTAATTTTTTAAAAAAACCATTTCCTCACATAAATCATGCTCAGAACGAAACGGGTGACTGATACATTGCAAACACTTTTTTTTCTTAAACAATAACATACCTAGATTCCTTCTAAACGAAAGAGCTTGTTTAAAAAAAAAAATCTTCTAATTTTTTTTTTTTTTTTTTACTACGAAGAAAATAAACACTACAGTTTCTTTCCCGACCAAAGTATCTGGGGCCGTGTCTTCTGGCCGAATGGGCCACAGCCCCAGCTCGTGGCCACAGAGGAGCAGTGCGGGCCAGGGCCGCCTCGCCGCCGCCGGCACCCACTGCGCCCGGGCCTCCCCCCCCCAACCCCCCAAGACGATGCCAGGCACTCCCGCCGATGCCACGGGAGAAGCGGAGCTGAGAGCCAGGGCGGCACAGGGACTCCACTCCTGCATGAAGCTTCCAGATGGGCCTGAGGGGCCGAGCGGCCACCACCCACCACCCCACAGATGAACTGCAAACAGCCCGGACACAAAGGCAAAGCTGAAGGGTGGAAGCCCTAAGGGAAAATCCAGAAGCTTTTTTTTTTTTAAAAAAGAAAAAAAAAAATCTTGGGGGTAGAGAAGGCCTTCCTGAACATGCAATAAATCTAAAAGCCATTAAGTGTAAAAAGAGATCTAAGTTACATTAAAAAAAAAGAACATTTGTACATTGCACAAGTTAAAAGACATGACAAGCTGAGAAAGTCTGCAACATAAACGACAAGGGATCACAGTCCTAATATGCAAACCAGCTGGAAGATAAGAGATAAGAGAAGAAAAAGAAAACCAGACAGAAAGCAGGCCGAGGACCAAGCTAACAAGTCACACGCGCGCGCACAGGCACACATTCACACGCAAACTCACACACAGACACTCCATTTGAAATGGCCGAGACATACACAAAAAGATTACTAATAATAGCAAATGCAAATAAAACCAGGTCGTGTTTAACCTATTGGGTAGTCAAAGATAAAAGAACAGAAATTACGCATAAAGAGAAAAAAGGAATAAATGTGGACAACGTAAAAATTAAAAATTTCTGCATGAATGACTACCTTTAAGTCAAAAGACAAACCACAGCCTGGGTGTGCTTGTGGAAGGTGATGGATGGACAGAGGGACACAAACCTGCATGTGAGCCTGAGCGCAGATCTGGGAGGGACCCAGACATGCCGGGGGCAGAAGCCACTGGCGCTCACCTGATGGGGCCAGGAGAGGCCCCTTTCATTTTCACTCTGATGGAAAAACCAGTGCCCACATGAGGGAGACAGCAGGCAGAAGTGCCCGGGTACCAGGGAGCCACCCGTCAGGAGGGAGCTTGTCATATGTGTGAGGGTGTGAAGGCATCTGCCTCGGACCTCAGGGATATGTCACACATAAGAAGCTCTTATGCCCCGGTGGTTTGGCTCAGTGAACAGAATGTCTCAGGTTCAATTCTGGTCAAGGGCACATACCTCGGGTGCAGGCTCAATCCCCAGCCTCGGTAAGGGGGCGCATGAGGAAGCAACCAATCAATGTCTCTCTCTCTCTCTCTGCCTCTCCCCCTCTCTTTCACTCTAAAAATCAATGGGAAAATATTCTCGGGTGAGGATTAACAAACAAACAAACAAAAAAGGCAGTACTTATGATGGTATATAAGATGCACACCAAAAGTTTCCATTGCAACATTTTATAACAATAAAAAACACCAAAGGTTTCCATTGGAACACTGTATAACAATGAAAAAAGAGAAACTACTGAGTTACTCCAGTACCGTGCAAAGATAAAATGAACTATAATATGTCCATTCAAGGGAATCCAGCCCCTGCCCTGAACAAAGATGCTTGGTGAACAGCAAATGATGATGGTGAGCAGAGCACCGTGACATGCACACACACTCCCCATGTACACACAACACACACACGCGCGCCTCACATGTATGCTTGTGCACACATGCCTGTCCACCTCTGGACACATTTTTCCACCACATTTCCTTGCAGGCAAGTCCCAAGGCAGCCCAGTGCTGCTCACGACCAAGCCTCTGTCGCCCTCTGGTGGTCTTTTTGGTTGGCATGAGCATGAAGTCCCCTCCGTAACCTAAAGCTAGCTCTGTGGATGCAGGAAATGAACTCGGTGGGCTTTCACCTGCTTGGGAAATATAAAACCACTCACATCCTTCACAGATCCCATTTCCACAACTGGGATGTGGTTTATGAGGCCTCTGGAAGCTTCTTTCTGAGATCTCAGGGAAGTCCAAGGTGCAAACCAGATGAAAGTAGAAAAGTTTGAGGCCAGAGGGGCGGAGGGCTTTTCCTAATGACGGACCCTCTTTCCCTGCTTGAATGCTCCTCTCTCTGGTGTTTCTGACAGGAGCCCCTGGAACTCTGGGGCTACAGGGAACCCTGTTTGAAAACCACTGCCCTAGACAATATTCGATTCACTTGGTGACATGTGTGCCATCATTTCCAAGATAGTCATAGGATGTGTCAACAACCCCTCTAAGGGGCACAGATAATGGGCTTTCTGTCCTCCTCTCAGGAAGACGGGAGCAATGCACTAGGAGAGAGGACCACACAGTATTCTACACGGCCCTGATGTTTAAGAAACAAACAAAGGGGACCCCCATTCAGGCATGCATCACGTCTTACGTTTTTCCAGGGGACTCCTTCAGCCAGAAGATGTCATCGCTTGTAATCCCATGTTCCACAGCACCTTCAATCTACCCAAAAAAAAAAAGGATCGATGAGAGAGAATGTCATCGGACCTGTCCTGGAGACTTCCTCAAAGGGGACACCCATTTGGCAGACACAGCACACCAGACCCATCCACCCCACTTGTGGGTGCACCTTCCTGCTCCACAGCCTCCTTCAGGTTGTGGCTGTAGGGACAGGTGGCCTGTCTGGATTTAAGTCGGAGTGCCATCTGCCCAGCATGAAAGCACTGCCTCTCTCTGGCTGTGCAAGGCGACCAGAGCCAGGGCACAGCAGCTCTTCCCTCTCCGCTCTCCAGGACCCCCAGCTTCCTCCAGACCCCGAGCTGGGAGGAGGGGCGGGGGAAGCGAGGCAGGGGTGGGGGAGCCGGCCATCTCCACGGGCACCAGGCTGAAGGCTGGACGGGAAGGCCCAATGGTCTCTACCCTGGAGGGGAAGCCCAGGTGGCCGTGCTCAGGAGCTATGTGGGTCCTCCCGTATCCCAGCGGGGCCCGGTGAGGGGCTCTCGGGCAAGTGGAAAGACACCAGGAGAGCCCTGACTGGTGTGGCTCAGTGGATAGAGCGCCGGCCTGCAGACGGAAGGGTCCCAGGTTCGATTCCGGTCAAGGGCATGTACCTTGGTTGTGGGCACATGCCCAGTAGGGAGTGTACAGGAGGCAGCTGATCGATGTTTCTCTCTCATCGATGTTTCTAACTCTCTCTTTCCCTTCCTCTCTGTAAAAAATCAATAATATATACTTAAAAAAAAAAAAGAATACTTAAAAAGACACCAGGCGAGCACTCCCTCAGGTCTGTGAGAGTAAGATGTGCTGGTGGAGAGGAAATGGATTTCAAACAGTTTATGATTCCAACTGGCAAAAAAAATAAAGTCAGGGATTTCTCGGGTTTGCTGAAGGGAAACCGAAAGGTCTGAAAATCAAAGGGATTGAAACACAAGCAAGTCTTGGCAGGCACCCAGGGGGGTGGGCAGCTGGATCATCCGAGTGAGGTGTCAGAGAGCCGGGACCAGGACCCGCAGACCCGGCCTCATCTCCCTCTGGGCAAACAGCGACACGGGCAGCTGCCCAGCCGGCCGAGGTCCAGCAGGTGGAGCCGGGCCGGTGCCTCCACAGGGCGGGCGCCCTGGTGTGGGGCTGTGTGCAGCTCAGAGGAGCTGAGGTGACTGTCCGGCTCCTGGGGCTCTAGGCTGGGTGACGGGTCACTGACAGTTGCCCGCTTTGCCCCCATCTGTTGTAGCTGCCTTGAACAACAGCGCCCTGCCGTCCTACGGAGCCAAGCAGCCTGCCCCAGGCCAGCCCTGAGCACCACCTCCCCTCCCCCGGCCCCGAGGCTGCTCCTGCTGGCCTGGCAGCAGAAAGGAAGGCCCAGTAGTCTCGGAGGACAGGGGTGTGCCTTTTCCTCGGTGCCCCGTTTGCAGAGAAAGCACAAAACAGAACCCGGAGGTTCTGGGAGGAAACTGGACCAGCCCCTGTTCTTGCAGCCATGCTCCGTCTGGGTCTCGGCAGGAGGCAGGAGGCAGGAGCCCTCCAGGCTGTGGGACCTGTGGGTGTGCCCTCTGCTGCGGCCCCTGGAGGCTCAGCGCTTGCAGCGCCCACTTCCTGGGGACCTGGGAGACCCTCGAGGACGTGGCTCCACCAAACCCCTCTGGCCTCCCTTCCCGCTTCCCACTCTGCCTCGCCCCACCTGCGCCTCTTCCTCAGCTCGCCTTCCTGGTCGCAGGGAGGACAGAGGCGCCCCACACGTACGACGGGGCCAGGAGGTGCCGTCAGCGAAAAGGGTGTAGACTGAGTGAGGGCTCCCCAGGCCCATCCCTCCATAAAAACAGCCAAAGAACTGGCAAAAGCGGTCAGATTCGAGTTTTCATAACTCGGGAAGTTAACCGATGGCTGTGGCAACACCGGGAACGTTAAGTCGAGAAAAGTGGCTGAAACTTGGTAAGAATGGTGAGTTTTGTGGAATGTTAACTTACTCTAGCCCCATCCCCCAGCTCACCGGCAGCCTTGAAAAATGACAGAAGGGAGAGAGGAGAACGGAGCTGGAGCCTGTTCAAAACTCCTTCCCCGGGAGCAGCCCCTGGCAGGCCTTGCCGGGGGTTCCCTGAAAGGCCCCACTCAGTGGGCTGGTCCTCCTCTGACCTCCCCTGACCTCGCCCAGCGCTGAAAGCCTCTCCCCGGGGAGGATGTGCCCAGTGACTGGACATCACGGCTGCCTCCACGATGGATAACGACGGACGCCAGCAGCAGCCGAACCAGAGCGGAAAAGGAGAAGCTGGGGCAGGAGGCGTCCATTGGGGCTTTCAAAAGCTCCAACGTGTTCCTGGGATCGAGATGGCCGGGCATCAGCTCTGGGCTGTGCACAGGCCCGAGAGAGGCCTGAAACGGCACTGACCTCGGGCTCTGGCTGACCTCGGGCTCTGGCCCAGCAGGAAGTGAGAGCTAAGGTAGTTCCTCCCTCGTGCCTGGCTCAGGGTTGAAGGTATGCCTCCAAATGCCTCCGGGGCCCTCGGCAAAGACAGGAGATCTCTTGGTTCCAGGTGTTTAAAGAAATCTGTCATTAGCTGACCACTAAGCTCCCTGAGCATTCAGTGGCCTCACACAACAAAGAATAAAGACTTGACAAAATCCGCTCAGAGACAACCATCCACCAGCAATACACAATCCTACAGCGGAGAGAGACTCTGATTCCCAGAATTGACATATTATTTAATTTGAAAAGCTCTGTTATTGCCTAGCCCGAGTGGCTCACCGATTAAGCATGGACCTATGAACCAGGAGGTCACGGTTTGACTCCCAGTCAGGGCACATGCCTGAGTTGCAGGCTCAATCCCCAGTAGGGGGCGTGTAGGAGGCAGCCAATCAATGATTATCTCTCATCATTGACGTGTCTATCTCTCCCTCTTTGAAATTAAAATATATTTTTTTAAAGAATGCAAAGTTCCGTTATCAACAAAAAAACTATGAGACAAGCAAAGAAACAAGGAAGTATGACCTTCACACACTGCTGGCAGGAATATGAAATGGTATAGCTGCTTTGGAAAACGGCCCAGCAATTCCTCAGGAAGTTAAACATAAGATTTCATATGCCCCAGCAACTCCACTCCAAGGTATATACACTGAGTGGCCAGATTATTATGGTCTCTGAACATTTAATAATCTGACCACTCAGTGCATATCCTATATAGTAAAAGGCTAATATGCAAATTGTCTCCTCAACCAGGAGTTTGACCAGCAGGCAGACCGGCCAACAGCCCATGTCCCCTCCCTCTGGTCAGGCTGGCTGGACCCCACCCATGTACGAATTCATGCACTGGGCCTGTAATACACACCACACACACACATATACTGAGTGGCCAGATTATTATGTGATCAGAGATCATAATGATCTGGCCACTCAATGTATATACACAAAAGAAGTGAAAATTTTAGTCCACAGAGAAACTCCTTCACAGATGTACACAGCAGCATGATTTGTAAAAGCCCAAAGTGGAAACAACCCAGATATCCATCAATGGACAAGTGACATATACATACAATGTGATATTACTCATCGTAAGAGGAAACGAAGTTTTGATACAGGCTACACCAGGAACGAACCCTGAAGATGTCACACCAAGTGCAGAAGCCAGTCACAAAGGCCACACTGTGTGATTCCCTGTATGTGACACGTCCGGAACAGGTGCATTCAGAGAGACGGAAAGCAGGCCTGTGGCTGTCAGGGGTCGGGGAAGCAGGGAATGGGAGTGACTGCTAAGGGGTAGAGGGATTCATTTTCGGGCGATGAAAATGTTCTGGAACCAAGTAATGGTGATTGATGGGTGCACAACTCTGTGAAATAGCCACTGAATTGTATCCTTTAAAAGGGTACGTTTTATGGCATGTGAATTTTGTCAATTAAAAAAAAAAAGATTTGAGTTTGGAGGAGAAAGAACAAGGTTTAAGTCCTGGACGTTGCAATGTTCTGAGGCTGAAGAGAAAAGGAAGAACCAACAAGGGAGACAGAACAAGTGGCCCTGAGATACAGGGAAACAGGTCTGAGCATCCACCCAGAAACCCAGAGAGCCCCAGGTCTATCCCAGGTGCGGGCTGATCCCCAGTAGGGGGCGTGCAGGAGGCAGCCAACTGAGCTTTCTCTTTTATCAATGTTTCCATCTCTCTATCCCTCTCCCTTCCTCTCTCTCTAAAATCAATAACAACTTTTTTTTTTTTTTTGAAGAATGACTTAGGATTCAGCAGTGTGGGGGTCCTGGTGACCCGATTCAGCAGAGTGGATTGAAGAAAGGATTGGAAAATAGAAAGTAACAATGGTAAGCACACAAAAGCCTTTCTTAAAGAAGAGGAAGCATGGGGAGCGCTGCTGGGTGGGAAGCATGAGCGCAGCGAACAGCATTTCACATGAGCCCAGAGACCATGGACACGCAGGGCGGCCGGGAGGATGTGCTCGAGGACACTCACGTGCGTGGGGTACTTGGGTCTCCCTCCAGTGGCGATGACAATGTGCTTAGCCGAAAGCAGAGTCTGAGAAGAAACCAAGAAAGCCAGGGTCAGACACATACAGCAGGTACCCCAGGGCAGAGATCCACGCTTCTAATGCACCCCCTGCCCGGCACTGTGGACCCCGGGGCAGCAGCTCAGAGGCCCTGTGGAGCTGGGAGCCCTTCAGGGCCCAGGGACAGGCAGAAGAGGGCAGGGAGTTGTTCTAACGCCAAGCACCTCACAGTTTACAGAGCACCCTGCGGGGGTCTCGCTCCCACTAAACCGTGCAAGGGGGTGATCACCCACCCCGAGGCCTCATCACGCGTCGCCCCACGTGGCACGTGAATGGCCCTCGCAGAGAATGCCGAGCAGCCTCGGAGCCATCCGCCTCGCCCGCCCACAGCGCGGATTACTGAGAACGGCGGCTCGCGGCCCCGCACTCACCTCTTTCCCGCCCTTTGTCACACCGCGAACCACGTGCTCATTAACAAAGCTGGCCTTCATGTTAAAGTAACTGACTTTTCTGCAAAACGAATAGGATTTGCAAACATTTCCGTTACAAATTCAGCTTCCCCTGTGGATTAAACAGGGAGCCCCGCGCGGCTGGTACAATGTGAGCGCGGGCCCCAGCGCACGGCCTCCACCCCCAGCCCAGGTGGGGGGGGGGGGAGGGGCAGAAGCACGGCCTCCCCTAGGGGCCAGGAAAAGACCCCCATGTGCACCCAGTTACCCCGAAACATCCCAACCACCAATTTCCCGCTGGCAAGAAAGAGTGCCCAGAGGATGGGCAGCACCCCAGCCTTTAGGGGCAGTGAGACCAGGAAATGGGTCTGACGGGAGCACGAGGGTGGCCGGGAACAAGGTGCACAGAAGCCAGCCGCCCTCTCTGACCACGAAGGCTGTGCTTGGTGTGGGCTCCAGGCGGCTCTGGGGAGCCTTCCCCACCACCTTGGCCTGGCATTCTCCCCACTGCCGAGCCCTGTGGCTCCTGTCCCACCTGAAGCGCCCACAGAAGTCCTCGCCCACCCACAGCCCACGAAGGGCTGCGGGACACAGACACGCAGTTCCACACCAGCTCCTTCTGAGCAGCTCGAGAGCCAGCCCCGCGCCTGGCCCGCCCGGTGCCCCCCCGCGGTCACACGGAACAAATGGCAGGGCCCGATGCCTCCGGAAAACCGCACTGGGGAACGGCCAGCCCCGTTCGGAGAAGAAATGACACGATGTGGCTTCGCTCCCCGAGGGACCCCTGGGGAAGCCAGGGCAGCAGCCCCCTGGCTCAGCTTTCTTAGGCAACAGGGCACAAAGCAGCTGCCTACTGCCCGGCCACGAAGATCCCCTGGGACCAGCTCAGGGTGCTCAGATGGGGGTCACCAGACCTCTGAGGGCGTGGGTCTCCCCCATGGCCCACACGGCGCAGGGCAGAACCGCTGGGTAAGGAGCAGAGCTTGGCCGGGTCCGTGCCGTGTCAGGCGCCTCTCCCTCAGGATGGGAGACGCTTCCCAGTGGGAGAAGACGTCAGCATCCGGGCTGGGGGTCCCAAAGGGCCGAGGGGCCCTGGTGGGCTCAGGCTGGAGTGATCACATCAGGCCTCTGCTCTAGCGCATAGCGCCAGGCCTCGTCACCGAGCCCAGAGAGCCGCAAGCCAGACCAGGGGCCGCCTGCTAAACCTGTACACTGTGAACCTCACACTCTGCTGCTCTGGGCTCTGCTGGGCCACCCCGCAGGGCAGCCTCCACTCCCAGGGCACCCGCCTGCCAGCTGTTTATCTGCACGCTCCACCCTCTGAGCAGGGACTCCCATCTCTGCTGCTGAGCCCCCGGGAGCAGGGGCTTGTCGAGGTCTGAGATGACCCAGGGAAGGCGGGGGGGGGGGGGGGCTCAGTACCTCTCCTGCAGCTGGACCCGGTGCCCCCAGTTCAGCGACTTCACGTAGTTTTGAACGCCTTCTGCCATTTTCCCCCTGTTGTTGCACAAAACAAGACGCTGAAAACCGCCACAGAAGTGGTAGCTGCAGAGTCCCAAACAGACTGCGAGATGCAAACAGAGCGTGAACAGAAACACCAAGAAACAGAGGTGTTTCTAAAAATGGTCAAACATGCCCTCACTGGTTCAGCTCAGTGGACAGAGCTTCGGCCTGCGGACTGAAAGGTCCCAGGTTCGATTCCAGTCAAGGGCATGTGCCTTGGCTGCAGGCACATCCCCGGTGTGGGGTGTGCAGGAGGCAGCCGATCAATGTTGCTCTCTCATCGATGTTTCTGGCTCTCTATCCCTCTCCCTTCCTCTCTGTTAAAAAAAAAAAAAAAAAAAAAAAAATTAAATCAATCAATAAAATGTATTAAAAATAGTCAAACATGATGTCCCTCCCCATGGCCACCACCACTGTCCCAGGTTCGGGGCAGTGGACCGTTGGCCTCATGGGAAACGGGGTTTTGGTCCACAGAGGTCAGGACCGGATAGCAGCCTGCGTCTAGGTCCCCGAGAACCACGAAGGGGCCTGTGCGTGGCTCTCGGTGGACCAGGTGCCGCCCACTAAACCTAAGATGGCATCCACCCCGAAACACTGGCCTCTGGGTCAGCTCATCCTATGAGGTGTCCTGTGTGCTGCAGGACCTTTAGCAGCATCCCACGGTGCTGCCCAGAGACATAGCAGCATGCCCATCCCCCACCCCTCTGGTGACAACCAAAACTGTCTCCAGACACTGCCCCATGTCTGGGGTCCAAGGCTGCCCAGGGTGAGAAGCCCCAGGGGACAGCATGGTTCCCTGCAGGTGAACAGATGAATAACCCCCGCCTCCTCTGGGAGTAGCAGAAACGCGCTGGGCTGCCTGGGGTGGGAATGGCTGCGGTGGGGTGGGGGGTCAACTGGGGGAAAGGAAACATATGTAAAACTTTATACCATAAATAAAAATTAAAAAGGAAGGAAGGAAGGAAAGAGGGAGGGAGAGAGGGAGGAAGGAAGAAGGGGAGGGAGGGAGGGAGAGAGGGAGGGAGAGAGAAAGAGAGAGAGGGAGGGAGGGAGGGAGGGAGGGAGGGAGGAAGAAGGGGAGGGAGAGAGTGAGGGTGAGAGGGAGGGAGGGAGGGAGGAAGAAGGGGAAGGAGGGAGGGAGGGTGAGAGGGAAGGAGGGAGGGAGGAAGAAGGGAAGGAGGGAGGGAGAGAGGGAGGGTGGGAGGGAGGGAGGGAGGGAGGGAGGAAGAAAAAAGGAAGGGAGGGAGAGTGGGAGGGAGGGAGGGAGGGAGGGAGGGAGGCAGGCACTGAGAACAGCTGGGCTCCTCACCAGTCATGCGGGACCTGCTGGGGCACCCCCCAGCCGTAGTGGGGGGCGTCCTGGATCATGCCCCCCAGCAGTGCTGCGTGGTGCATCAGCTTCTTGGGGATGCAGCCAACATTCACACAGGTGCCGCCGAGGCCCCAGCGGGTGCCTGGTTGCCGAGAAGAGCACAATTAGACTCACATTCCGGCGAGGGCTCTCCTGCTCTCGCACAGTTCAGAATCCTGAGGCTGTGGACTGTGACTCATCCCTGGCCCAGGCGGCCCTGCTCTGCTGCTCTGCTCTGTATGACTGTGTCCGGAGTTCTTTTTCAGTGGGGCTATTTGTCGTTGTTGTTGTTGTTAATCCTGACTGGGCCAGGGATCGAACCTGCCACCCAGGTATGTGCCCTTGTCCGGAAATCGGGCCTACAGCCCTCAGGTGCCCAGGCCGACACTCTAACGCCAGCCAGAGCCAGAGGAACTTTAAATCAATGGCAGTTCACGGGGAAACAGGGCGCTCTCCGGAGGCTCCGGAAAGAAGGGTGCTGGGTGGCTCTGCTGCCCTCTGTACCAGGAACTGCCCTTCCCCACCCCCTTCCCCAGGACACGAGGCTTCAGCTGGGGGCTGCCTACCTTGCAGGGACGGCTCCACGTAGTCTACCACGGCCACCTTCTTCCCCAGCTGAGCGGCTGGAATGACAAGGGGAGAGGGCAGGTGGCACAACTGGGGAGCTGCTTTGGGGCTGGGACCCCAGGAGCCTATGTGACCCAGAACGGGGTGGGAAAGGACGAGGGCCAGTGGCACTACCAGCTCTGCACCTGGGCCTCCCACTGCCTGCTGCCACCCAGCTGTGCTGCCCACAGGCGGGAGCCCCTCTGGGCCCAGCTCCCCCCGCCTCCCACCCACCCGGTTCCAGGCCCAGACACTCAGCACAAGCCTAGTGCCATCGATGTGTTGATGTTTCTCTCTCTCTCCCTCTCCTTTCCTCTCTGAAACCAATAAAAATATATTCTTAAAAAATGAACATACACACACACACACACAGTTCATAGCAGCACCGTTTACAATAGCCCAAAACTAGAAACAAGCCAAATGTCCATTTACAGCTGAATGAACCCACAAAATGTGATATATGTTGTCCACTAATCAACAAGAAAAAGGAATGGACTGTGGGTATATACCGCTACATGGATGAATCTCAAAGCAATCCTGCCATGTGAAAGAAGCCAGAAAAGAATACACATAGCATGAGTCCACTTACACACAAAGTTTAGAAAATGCAGACCAACGTACAGTGAGAGAACACAGATCGGGGCTTGCCGGGGGACACAGCAGGGAGGCGGGAGCAGGAAGGACTCCTCAGGGTTTGAGGAAACCTTGAGGGCTGTTATGGAGTGCTAACCCCCAGGATCTCAGAACGTGGCCTTACTTGAGAACAGGGTCTTTACGGGGAAGGTCTGTTAAAATGAGGCCATACGCGTAGGCGCTAATAGGAACTGACTAGTATCTTTATGGAAGAAGACATTCACCAGGAGAGGGACAGCCGCGTGAGGGCACAATGAGAAGGCGGCCCGGTACAAGCCAAAGAGAGCGGTTTCAGAAGAAACCGACCCTGCTGGCCCGTGATTCCGTCTTCCAGAACCACAGGGAAATACATTTTTGCAGGTTAAGCCGCTTGGTCTACGCCCCTGGTCATGACAGCCCCCGACACGAATACAGGGGTGACGGACACATTATCTTGATTGTGGCACCGTGTCACAGGTGTGTGCGTATGTCAAACCCTATCAGGTTGTCCACTTTAAACACAGACGATTCGTTATGTCCCAATAAAGCTATAGAAATGCCACTGTTACAAAAGCCAAAGCCAGACCCGGGACCTGTTTTGGGTTGGGCTACGTCCCGAGAGACGACACTGGAGTGGGCACACGTCCGGGGCTTTCTCCTGCTGTAAGGGACAGACAACTGCAGTTTGTTCCCTGGGGTGGGCTCGGTGGTCCAGTGGAGTGAAGCCCCCAAGTCCCTCTGTGAGCCCCCAAATCAGCCAGGAGACTTCCCAGGTTCCTGGCCTGCAGAGCACCCTCAGAGCAAGAGCAGTGGAGGGTGAGTTTCCTTTACACCATCTGAGATTCTAAAACCTAGTATCTGCCACGAGGGAGCGAGTTTCATGGCCAGCGTGCCTGCTCCACTCTCTCTTGCTTTGGGCCCTGTTTCTCTCCCGTCTCCTCCCTTTCACTCTCCCACATCTGCCCCATGTCATTTAGGCTGGGGAGCAGACTGCTGGGCGCTCCTGCAGCAGAGCCAGGGTCTACAGGGAAACCCCGGCCGTCTGTCCCCATCTGGGGGAGCGGCACCCTGCGTCTCGAGAGAGGCATGATGTCTCAGGGTGCCCGTTTGCGGCACACCTCTTCGCTAAGTGCCCCTGGGGCCTGGGCCCATCCGGAGAGCAAGACACAGCCCGCACACAAACCGGGATGTCTGCGGGACGGTGCCGGGGCTCCAAGCCGGGACAGTGGAGCCAGTGATGGGAACTGGACATGCAGGGGGGTACAACACGCAGTAAGGCCATCTCAGCAGCAAAGACTGGAGGGAGGTGAGTGAGCCCCACAGCTAGCTGGGCAGGTGAAGAGCAGGCTACACAGGGCAGCCGCCAGGGCGTGGCACCAGGCCACAGGGACCTAGGAAAGCATTTGCAAAACAGCAGAGAGGCAGGGGGCTGAGTGGTATGAGAGAAGGCATGAGTGGTGGGAGATATCCCAAATGGGGAGATCCCTTGAGGCCTGGGGCTGGTGTTGAGGAGGGCAGACTGAGACATGGGGTTCCAACCTGGCTGCCATGTGCTGCACAGATAACTGGGGTACCGTGGGGAGCAGGGCACAGTGACAAAATTGCTGGGGTGATCCTGGCAGAGTGATAGGACCCTGGAGGCCAGTGCTGCTCATGGCTTCTCCGGGCACAGCCCCACCCAGCCACGGAGAACGCCACCACCCACTTGGTGACACCATCAGGGCTCTGGACACAGGACACATACCTTCCTTGGCACAGGCCAGCCCGCCGGATCCCCCACCAATCACCAGGAGGTCGTAGTTCGGTAGTCCTGCTGGAGTAGGGGACAGGGGTAAGAGGGAAGGGCAGGACAAGCCTGGGGCACCAATCCCAGAAGGTAACACATCATTTCCAAAGGGCAAGCAGCCCTGTCTGGTTAAAAGTGGACAGGCCCTTGCCCTAGCCAGTTTGGCTCAGTGGATAGAGTGTCAGCCTGCGGACCACAGGGTCCCAGGTTCGATTCTGGTCAAGGGCACTTACAGGCTCCTCCCCATCCCTGATTTCCTCCCTGAAATGCCTTTGGGGCTCACTGTGGTGTCCCCTCAGAGACAGCACGCAGCCTCTACTCCCGCGCCCACCACAGAGGACTGCTCGTCTCCTCTGCAAACTACTGACACAGAAGGCAGTCAAAGAAGACATGGAGAAAGGGGATGGAGTGAGGAGGTGAGGACAAGTGTGTCCTTAGGGTGGCCAGCCTGTGAGAGCTCTAACCCAGGACCCAAGTTGGGGAAGCCCAGCACAGGCACGGGATCAAAGACTCCGAAGAGGTCTTAAACTGCTGTCAGTGACTCTGATGGCTTCCATGTGAGCCCAGAGCACCGGGAAGGAAGAAACGATAGGAAATTATCAGTCCGTGTGGGTCTGCTCCCCAAGGCCAGCGAGCCTCAGAGCCTGGGCCTCTCTGTGAGGAGAGTGTGGCTGTTTGCAGCCACATCAACCTTCCCGGCTGCAGAGAATACGCCCAGCAACCCCTGCCCCTCAGGGACCTGAGCTCAGTCGATGCCCCACAGGCCACAGTGCGGGGCCTATGCTCCTCAGGGACACAGCAGCTTGGGCCTAGAGGCCCTGGGGTGCAGTTGAGGAAGCCTGGGGAGCAGCCGTCCAGGCACTTGGTGGTCAGGACCGTGGCCAGTTCCTCTGTCCTGCCCACGGAGGCCCGCAGCTGTGCCCGACAAACAGCAGGGTCATGCAGGTTCCCTCCAGCAAGAGGCACTGGAGGGCACCTGAGATGCATGGACAGGTTCTTAGGGATCGCATGGAGCCACAACTCGGTTCAAACAGCCAGTCCAAAGTGGAGTCAGTTCCAAATGCAACTCAAAGACTCTGAGGAGGTCTTCACCCGCTGTCAGTGACTCTGATGGCTTCCACATGAGCCTAGAGAACCCCAAACCAACTGCTGTTGGAGAAAAGCTACCCCCGGATGAGGCGCTCAGGCCTGCCGCGTGGCCGAATCTCTCCAGCTGCCTGTCGGCAGCCACAGGGGGAGGCTTTACCCAGTAGGACACCCCTACCTTCCATTGCATGTGCTCGTCCTTCCTGTCACCACAGCAGGGTCCCCGCTGAGTGTCCCAGCCCAGTGCCCCCCCGGCCCACTTTACCCGGCCAGCCCCCAGGCAGAGGGCAGGAAGAGCAACTGGCCGTGTGGCTTACGGGCTTATCTTTGGCGGTTTGCTCTCCCCACTCCCTGCGCACACCCAGCAGCCCTCTGAGCCTGATAACCCCCTGGCAGAGGCCGCAGCGGAGCCTTCGGTAAGTGAGAGAAACTGCCTTTAAACTCACGGGAAGGTTCAGCTGGCTTGCTGGGGAGGAATGACCCTGAAGGACCCCAGAGTGGATGGGGCGGGAGCTGCTCTGCAGGGTTAGCTAGAGGCACCTGGGCACTCCATGCCCTGGGTTGCCTCACAGCCTCACCCTCCCCGCCCCCCTCAGCCAGGCACAGCAGGCAGGGCTGGCCCAGGAAGGTCGGTCTGTCTGGCCTTTGTGTTCTGAGCCCTTTAATTTTCTGCTCCTCTCTGACCACGGTGCCCGGCACAGGGGCCCAGCAAGTGTGGCAAGGCTGCGTGAACAGCGTGCTGCTCTGGGAGGGCAAGTGGCCCCAGGTGTGCCCGTTAGCTCGGGGCACTGCCTTGGGGAGACACTGGCAGCAGGTGTTAGGGGGCAGTTGACACCAGTAGCGCTGCCTTGCTGGTTCCTGTTCAGGAAAAGCATCACAGCTCCCCCAAAAAGCCTGGGACACCCCAGGCCTCTTTCTCCTCTCAGAGATGCTGCAAGGCTGTCATGGAGGAGGAGGTCTAATATCTGACCAGATGTCCTTGTTGGGGGTTGGCCCTATCTGCTCATCACCACAGCTGAGGGGGGGGGGGGGGCGCAGAGGGGCAGAATTCTTGGGGTACTGCCTCCTGCCTAACTGGGAACTAAAGACTCCATCCCAAGGAGGAGGACGGCTCAGCTCCTGAGGTCCCAGGGGCCGCCCTGCACACCCCGCGACCACCCCCTCCCCGAGGCCCTAGTGCCCCACCCAGCAAGTTCTCAGTACAGGCACCTGCGTGACTCCATGAGGGGTGAGGGTGGGGGGGGAGCAGGGCACCCACTGCCCACAGCTGCTCTGCAGGTGCTCTGGGCTGGAGAGGAATTTGTGGCTCAACCTCCTGGAGCCACTAAGGGACTCTGACCAAACCAGGACCAGTCAGTCAGCCCTTGCTCTCCATCCCAAGGTCATTGCTGTGACCCTCAACTTAAAAAAAAAAAAAAAAAAAAAGAACCTGAACTGTTGGGGCAGCTCCTGTTTACAGACCTCCTTGGCCTCCCTAGGTTCCCCAAGGCCACAAAGCACATGTTTGCCCAGGTACACCTGCAGTCGCCAGCCCTGCTTTCCGGCCCACCGTGGGCCAAGGGCCACCACTGGATTCCCGCAGCCCCAAGTCTGCGAAGGACCCCCTACCGAGCCCTGCTCAGGCCCCTGCACACGCCCTCACCCCCTCCTGAGCAGCCAGCCCCTGCACACTCCCTCACCCCCTCCTGAGCAGCCAGGCCCCTGCACACTCCCTCACCCCCTCCTGAGCAGCCAGGCCCCTGCACACTCCCTCACCCCCTCCTGAGCAGCCAGCCCCTGCACACTCCCTCACCCCCTCCTGAGCAGCCAGCCCCTGCACACTCCCTCACCCGCTCCTGAGCAGCCAGCCCCTGCACACTCCCTCACCCCCTCCTGAGCAGCCAGCCCCTGCACACTCCCTCACACCCTCTGAGCAGCCAGCCCCTGCACACTCCCTCACCCCCTCCTGAGCAGCCAGCCCCTGCACACTCCCTCACACCCTCTGAGCAGCCAGCCCCTGCTGGGGACCCTGCTGGCACCCCAGCACTTGTGGGTCTGTGACTACGGTCCTGGTTTGGTCCGAGTCCCTGAGTGGCTCCAGAAAATTGAGCCACAAATTCCTCTCCAGCCCAGGGCACCTGCAGAGCAGCTTCGGGCAGCGGGTGCCCAGCCCCCACACCCCCTGCCCCGCTCCCTGGCGCCTGTACAGAGAACTTGCTGGGTGGGGCGCTAGGGCCTCCGGGAGGGGGTGGTCGCGGGGTGTGCAGGGGCATGGCCCCTGGGAACCCCAGGAGCTGAGCCGTCCTCCTCCTGGGATCCATAGTGAATGCCGGGCAGGGGAGAGGGCGCCCCAGCAGCACCTCGGCCGGGCTCCCAGCTGTTCCTCCATCTGGAAAGGGGCCGAGGGTGCCCGGCCGCTGGAGGACGCCGGTCCCGGCCGGCCGACACCGCTACCTCCGGGGCCACCACCACGTGGACGCCCCCGGCCGGACCCGCCCTACCTGCTGCGCCCTGCGCCGCGCCCCGCACCCCGCCCGCCGAGGCCGAGGCCTGCGCCCGCCACCGGAAGCACCCGCGGAGTCCCCGCACCGCCATCGCCGCCATCGCCGCGGGGCCTCGTGGCCGGGCTGCCCGCCGCGCTGCCTGCGCCGCCCGGGCCGAGGTGAGTGCGCGCGGCCGCCCCGGGCACAGCGGACCTGCGGCGGGGCTCCACCTGGTCCCCCCCGACCCGGGACGGCGATCCGGGCCGGGCGGGGCACTCCGGCCTTGGATGGGGGTCTCTGGACCGGAGTTGGGGGTTCGGTTGGAGGGGTAGGGGGTTCGGACCCGGATGAAGGGGTCCGACCTGGGGTGGGGTCTCTGGGCAGAAGTTGGGGGGCGGGGGGAGCCAGGCTTCACAGAGGGAGCGGGAGCTTGGTGCTGTGGGGCAGGGTCCGACTTGGGGACAGGGGTGCAGACTGAAGTGGGGTCTCCCCTTCCCGGGGGGATCCAGACTCCTGGGGGAGGGGGTGTCGCTGGGGGAGGGCCCTGACCTGGGGACTGATTGCAGAGGCAGGTGCTGATGACCGGGTCACCCTTGGCCTTGGAGCTGAGTCGGAACCTTGGGAGCGGGATAGTGAGGGCCCAGGCCCAGGGGGGCTCGGGGATGTCCCCAACAGGCTCTCTCTTGGAGGTCTTGGGGTACCTCAGGCCGTTCCCTTCACGGGAACGGCTGCCCTGCCAGGGAGGCCATGACAGTTGCCCAAGGCTGTAGAGAAAAGGGAAGTCGCCCCAGGCCTGACCTGCTAACTTTTGGGGGTTTCCAGCCAGGGACGTGTGTCCTTTGCCTGGGACTGAGCTGCCCTGACTGCCTGTGCCTCCCAACTCGGAGGGGGGCTCTGAGGGGCGAGCCCTGTGAGGAGGGCAGAGCAGCCAGACGCCAGCTCAGGCGGCAGGGACGGATCTTATTCAGTAACTGCGAGCAGGGGCCGGAGCAGGGGCCGGAGCTCCCTGTGCTTAGAGGAAACTGGATGTCTTTTCTGTGAATACTTTATTGATTTCAGAGAGGGAGGGAAAGGGAGAAAGAGAAACAAAGCCCTAGTGTGCCTTGACCGGGAATGCAACTTTGACCACCTGGTTCGTAAGGCAACACTCAGCCTTGGAGCCGCGCGGGTTGGGTGAAACTGGGTGTTTTTAAAAGGAGAATAAAATGGGGGTGGAGGACAGAGGATCGTGGTATGGGGGCTTGAGAGAGTCAGGAAAGTGGAAATTACAAAAAGCAGAATGGGGGATCCGCCCCGTGACATTTACCGGAAAGGGGACCTGGCCCTTGGCGGTCCGCCTAGTGTGTGGGTTTTGACTTTTGTGGGGGTGGGGGGATGTTACGAGTCCAGGTGAATTTTAGAGGACGTTGGTTAAAGTTGGGGACAGTGAAACAAGAAAGGGCTGGGGGAAGGAGCCTAGGCTCACTCAGAAGTCAGAGAAAGGGGGGCCTGGGGAGCAGGTTTAGGAGGTTTGCCCGGGATGAATTGCCGCTGACTGAGGTTGCTCTGGTTGTAAGCCTCATGGGGTCACTTGAGAGCAGTGGTTCTCAACCTCCCTAATGCCTCGACCCTTTAATACAATTGCTCCTGTTGTGGTGACCCCCAACCATAAAATTATTTTCGTTGCTACTTCATAACTGTAATTTTGCTCCTGTTATGAATCGTAATGTAAATATCTGTGTTTTCTGATGGTCTGAGGCTCTACAGCAGCGGGTCTCAACCTGTGTGCAACCGCCAGCAGGGTCACCTAAGACAATAGGAAAACACAGATATTTGCATTACGATTCATCACAGTAGCAAAATGACAGTTATGAAGTAGCAACGAAAATAATTTGATGGTCGGGGGTCACCACAACATGAGGAACTGTATTAAAGGGTCGCAGCATTAGAAAGGTTGAGAACCACTCACTGGCTTACAGTTTAGGAGATGCAACCCTGTGGAGAAAGAAAGGCAAGAAGGGAAGAAGAAGGTTTGGGTGTGCAGGCACCCACTGGGACCTTCCTTCTCAGGGGGTTTAAAGTCTGGGCATTGAGGGAAGGCCTCAGGAGAGGATCTCAATAGAATATTCATCCGAGGGATGCTGTTGTACCAAACAGGCTTATTCTCTTACCCCCATCTGCCCTTGGGTGCGGTTGGCAGATGGCACTCGTTGGATTTCTGCTGTCTCCCTACGTGAGGCACGTACGCTATTTTCCCTCCGGTTGGAAAGAAGTGCAAATTGTTGGCTCCCAAGTGTGCTTGGTTTAGGGGAGATAGGACTTACTGGGTGTCTAGAAACTGCTTGGCATCTAGACTTTCTGGATGGCTGCAAACGGCAGTTGAACTATCCGTCTCGGTTTCCCTCTGCTGTTTGTCATGCTTACTAGCTTGCTAACTGGCACTTATAGAAGTGAGGTTCCTTCCCTCCCGCAGAGGCAGGGAGAGGGGTGTCCTCGGTGATTGGCCGGAAGAGGCGGGCACCGAGTCCTGTTCTCACTGAAGGAAAGAAGAATGAAATGAAGTCCGTTGCCTGTTTGGCCGTCTTTTGTTCATTAAGGAACAGCTGACCCATCTGTTGGGACTTGGTAATAGATATTTGCCGGGTGGTGCAAGCAATCAGGCATGTAAAAAAAAAGTTTTTATTTATTTTAGAGGAAGAAAGGGAGAGAAACATCATTACAAGAAACATGTATCAGCTGCCTCCCTCCTGTACGCCCCCTACAACCTGGTGGGGAATTGAATGGCAACCTTCTGGCAACCAACGGAGCCACACCAGGCCAGGGCATGAGGCGCATTGCTATGGAAACAGGAAGCAAAGCAGAGGAACTGACCGTAAACCCAGTTTGGGAGTCCTGAGGGCAGACAGCTGAGGAAAGTTTCCATTTGAGCTCTAAGGGTCTCTCGGTGGTGGAAGTTGCAATCCAATGGGTTTCTGGTGTGTAGTTTGAAAGCTTGTGGCGATGACATAGACCAGTGATCGGCAAACTCAGTCAACAGAGCCAAATATCAACAGTACAGCGACTGACATTTCTTTGGAGAGCCAAATTTTTTAAACTTAAACTTCTTCTAATAACACTTCTTCAAAAGAGACTCGCCCAGGCCGTGGTATTTTGCGGAAGAGCCACACTCAAGGGTCCAAAGAGCCGTATGTGACTAACAAGGCGCAGTTTGCCGACCGCTGGCATAGACATCCATGTCGTAGGCGAGGTTGTATCCTAGAGCAGAGCCTGGAAGGTGCAGGGGTTGCCAGGGACTTTCCGAGTGGCCGCTGCAGCACAGAGGCTGCCTGCACAGGATTTGTGGTGGTGATGAGTTCTTCGAAAATTTTTTTCAAATATATCTTTATTGATTTCAGAGGGAGGAAGGGAGAGAGAAGCATCAATGATGAGAGAGAACCATTGATCGGCTGCCTCCCACACGCTTGGGGGTTGAGCCCACAACCCAGGCATGTGTCCTGACCCGGAATCGAATCAGGACCTCCTGCTGGCGAACGAGTCAACCTCAACCACTGAGCAACACTGGCCTGGCTTTGGAATGTATTTCCGGTTGTGGGGCTCTTTCAGGTCCTGAAGGGAAAAGGGAGCCACCACACAACCTGAGCCCCGGCCAGGGTCTGGGCAGTCACGTTTTAGATGCTAAGACAGGAGGGAGGGAGGGAGGGAGGGAGGGAGGGAAATGGAAACATCACTTTGGAGAGCTGGAGCCAGGTACTGAAGGAAACTAAAAATGATTTGCTAAAGGCTGACAATATGGTTACGACGGCAGGACCCTTCTCCTTCCTCTGTAGAAGATAAAATCTCGAAGACGGTGAACAGGACTGGTATCTTCAGGGTGTGTTATTTTCCTCCATCGAGAAATTTATCTCTACAGTCACTTTTTGATCAAAGATAACCAGAGTAATTATTCTTGTTTAAAATAATTCTGGTGTCATTAAATTTGGTCTGATTTATATTTATATAAGAAACGTCCAGCCGAAACCAGTTTGGCTCAGTGGATTGAGCCTTGGCCTGCGGACTGAGGGGTCCCGGGTTCGATTCCAGTCAAGGGCATGTACCTTGGTTGCAGGCACATCCCCAGGAGGGGGTGTGCAAGAGGCGGCTGATCGATGTCTCTCTCATGGATGGTTCTGACTTTCTGTCCCTCTCCCTTCCGCTCTGTAAAATAAATAAATAAATAAATAAATAAATAAATAAATAAATCCGTCCAAACATGTGGAGAATTTTTATGAGTTTATTTGAGCCAAACTGCCAATTGCCCGGAAGCAACATCTCACAGGCATGAGAAAATGCCGTGAAGGGCAGTTGGGTAGCTTGTTTTTGTACGTTAGAATAAAAGGAAGAGATGTAAGGAAGGTGAAGGGGGCCAGAGAAAGCAAAGCAGGGGTGCGGGAGATCTCTGGGATTAGATAGAAAGCAAACTGGAGCCCTGGTCAGTGTGGCTCCGTTGGTTGGGGGTCGCCCCAAGCACTGGGAGGTTGGATCCTGGTCAAGGGCACGTGCCCAGTTGCCGGCTCTGTCCCCAGTAGGGGATGTGCAGGAGGCAGCCTATCCATGTTGCACTCTCACATTGATCTTTCTCTCTCTCAAAATCAATAAACTATTTTTTTAAAAGTAAGCTGGAGAGACACACATTTCTCTTCCGGTTGGTGGTTACAGCACAGCTATAATTACCATTTACAGCACAAGGAGATGGTGTGTGGGAAACACGATAACAATGAGGACTTCCTGGTCTTGTGCTCTGGTGCCCTGAGGGTTCTCAAAAAGATTACTCTGATATTTCAAAGGTATGTTAACCTTAAAGGCAAAAAACAAAACCAAATAGACAGGCTGGCTCAAGATAAAGATTGACCTTGATCAAGGAAGCTAGCTGCCAGGACTCACTTTTAGTCAGGAGTTTTTCTGTTCAGACCATCCTGCGCGGTTACTTTCGGTCTCTGAGTTGTAAGGCCTGCCATTAGCTTGTCAGGTCTAGTACTGGACCACTTTTTCATCCACAAGTGCATGAAACCAGCCTAGGAACCAGGGTATATGGTAATTGACCACATAGACCTTTAAAAGTGTTCTTTGTGGAGCCGAGACTGGTTTGGCTCAGTGGTAGAGCATTGGCCTTTGGACTGAAAGGTTCCGGGTTCAATTCCGGTCAAGGGCATGTACCTTGGCTGCAGGCACATCTCTAGTGGGGGGTGTGCAAGAGGCAGCTGATCGATGTTTCTCTCTCATCGATGTTTCTGACTTTCTATCTCTCTCCCTTCCTTCCCGGGTTCGATTCTGGTCACAGGGACATGCCTGGGTTGCAACCTCAATCCCCAAAAGGGGGCATGCAGGAGGCAGCAAATCCATGGTTCTCTCATCATTGATGTCTCTCTCTCTCCCTCTCCCTTCCTCTCTGAAATCAGTCTTTAAAAACATTTTATAATAAACAAGAAAGAAAGAAAAAGAAAACCCCTGTCAGATAAACCTAATTCATTTAACATCTCTCTTTATAAGGGAAAGAACAGATCCCTTGAGATCTCCCAGGGACCCTCTGTAAAATCCCAAGGTCCGTTTGAGATCAAGAAGACTTCATTTAGAATTTGGTTTTAGAAAGGGAGCATTGTCAAAAATGTCAAAAGGTTTGAGCCTTTTTCTAAACAGGATCCCAGGTCATTGTGAAACAATACTTAGTCACCTGTTTACTCACAGTGGCAATAAAAGACTTCAAACGTAAATTCGAGCGCAAACAACTGTTAAGTAACCGGGGCTCCTTGGGCAGCGAGAAGACTGGGCCCTTCTTACTTACGACAGGATGTGAGGTGACAATATGAAGCAAGCTCTCTGGAGGGAGGGTCAGAGTTGGCGCACGAGGAAGGAGGAGCAGGGGGCGGGGGATGGAAGGAGAAGTCTTACAGGAGCCACTTTGGAGAGACCTGCAGTTTCCCAAAGAAGCCATTGAAGTTCCAAATTAGCCTTAGTAGAGCCATGCCTACCAGAAAAGGTGCGACCAGAATTAGCACCAAGATGGATGCAGTCAGCAAGGGTGCAAGAAGGGGGTACAGTAGCTGAAAAGCACCCCTGGAGGGAGCAGGATCAGCTAGAGACACAAAGGCCTCCCCAAGAGCCCCGAGGAACCTTCCAGAGGAAACCTGGCTTCTCACCCAGCCCTCAGAACACAGATTCAGAATCAGAACCAAAAGCTGTCCTCACCACACTGCGGCCAACATTTGTCGGGAGCACGGGGTCAGGAGTTGAAATCACCACAAGGTGCCAAAATGAATAGCAGAGGACTGTTCGGCAAACTGCAGCTCATGAGCCACACGCGGCTTGTGAGCCGCAGCTTGCCGCTCTGTTGACGAATCAGTTTGCCGACCACTGGCCTAGGGGCTTAATGACAAGGAACAACAAAAGCCTGCACTTATTGGAAGCAGGAGCCTAGGTCAGTGATCGGCAAACTCATTAGTCAACAGAGCGGCAAACCGCAGCTCGCAAGCCACATGTGGCTCGTGAGCCGCAGTTTGCCGACCACTGGCAGAGGAGATAAGACATCTTCGTGGGTGCCGCCCTCCAACCTGAGGAGTGAAGTAAGGAGTCTCGTTCAGTCTCCGTAAGGGGACAGGGCTCAACCAGACACCTGCTGGGGTTTTGCTCCAGGTGCCCAGGAGCTGCCAAAAAGCTTGCTCCCAGTTCCCCAGCAAAGCAGGCTCTTGGGCTCTGTCATCCAGGCTGGCCTGCAGGGCAGATGGCCAACCATCCCTCCCCGGTAGGCGTATGCGGTCCCCACCACAGGATCCTGGCCAGCCCACTCGCTTTTGCCCCCAGATTGTCCCTTATAGTCTGAGTTGGGTCCTTTCTTCTGTCCCTCCTGCAGCCGACAGAATAAGTGACTTCCTGCCCCTCCCACAGGCATCCAGAACAAGTGGGAGGCAGAGACTGAGGAGGTGTCGGCAATGTGGGATCTTTGCAAAGAGGTCGAAGGCATTTCTAGTGATCTTTTAAGGTTTTTTAAATGAGCCTAGGAACCAGGTCATATCATTAGTTCATCTTTTCATTATTATTACTAGAGGTCCAGTGCATGAATTTGTGTACCAGTGGGGTCCCTCAGCCTGGCCTGTGGGATTGGGCTGGAACTGGCTCTCTGACATCCCCGAGGAGACCTGGGTTGCAAGAGGGTGCAGGCCAGGCTGAGGGACCCCACAGTGCACGATCAGGGCCGGGGAGGGGCTGCGAGAGGGCTCCAGGGAGTGTCCAACCCATTTCGCTCATTCCTGATTGGCCAGACCCCAGCAGCAAGCTAACCTACCAGTGGGCGCATCTGTCCCATGGTGGTCAGTGCACATCATAGCGAGTGGTCAGCCGATGGACTGTCTGCACCCTGGTGGTCAGGGCATGTCATAGCAAGCAGTTGAGCAGCCTTAGCATATTATTAGCATACTAGAGGCCCAGTGCATGAAATTCATGCACAGGTGGGAGGGGCGGGGGATGTCCCTTAGCCCAGCCTGCACCCTCTCCAATCTGGGACCCCCTCGAGGGATGTCCAACTGCCTGTTTAGGCCCGATCCTGGTAGGATCCTGGTAGGATTGGGCCTAAATGGGCAATTGGACACCCTTCTCACAATCCAGGACTGCTGGCTCCAAACTGCTCACCTGCCTGCCTCCCTGATTGCCCCTAACCGCATCTGCCTGCCAGCCTGATCACCTGCTAACCACTACCCTGCCAGCCTAATTGATGTCTAACTGCTCCCATGCCAGCCTGTTTGCCCCCAGCTTCCCTCCTCTGCCGGCCTGGTCACCCCTAACTGCCCTCCCCTGCAGGCTTGATCTCCCCCAACTGCCCTCCCTTGCAGGCCTGGTCCCTCCCAACTGCCCTCCCTTGCAGGGCCTGGAACCTCCAACAGCCCTCCCCTGCTGGCCATCTTGTGGTGGCCATCTTGTGTCCACATGGGGGCAGCTCTCTTGTGTGTTGGAGTGATGGTCAATCTGCGTATTACTCTTTTATTAGATAGGATAGAGGCCTGGTGCATGGGTGAGGGCAAGCTGGTTTCCCCTGAAGGGTGTCCCAGATCAAGGTGGGGTTCCCTTGGGGTGAGGGGCGGCCTGGACAAGGGGCCTGTAGAGGTTTGCAGGCTGGCCACGCCCCGCAGTGACCCAAGTGGAGACTCTGGTGTCTGGAATTAATCTATGTCTACAATTGAAACTTTGTAGCCTGGAACAGAGCCAAGCCTTCTGCTTGCTCCGGGGCGGCAGCCATTTCTGTTGAAACTTTGTAGCCTAGAGTGGAGGCCAAGGCCAGCAATGGCAGGTGGAAAGCTTGGCTTCCTCCATTGCCAGGAAAACCCAAGCCTCTGTTCTCTCCAGCTCAGTGGCTGCTGCCATTTCTGTATCTTTTATAATTGAAACTTTGTAACATTGAGTGGAGACCTAGGCAGGCAATGGCAGGTGGAAAGCTTGGCTTCCTCTGTTGCTGGGGAAACCCAAGCCTTCCTCCTGTTCTCAGTGGCGGCAGCCATCTTGGTTGGGATTTATTTGCATAATCTGCTCCCGATTGACTGTGGGCATGGCAAAGGTACAGTTAAATTTGCATATTACTCTTTTATTAGATAGGATTACACTTTGATTGGTTGAATGGTCGACTGGCCACTGGATGACCAGACACTTAGCATATGAGGCTTTTATTATATAGGATTATTTTAGAGAGGAAGGGAAAGGGAGAGAGAGAAACATCAATGATGAGAGAGAATCATTGATTGGCTGCCTCTTACATGCCCCAAACTGGGGATTGAGCCCGCACCCTGGCAGATGCCCTGACCGGGAGTCGAACTGTGACCTCCTAGTGTGTAGGTCAACACTCAACCACTGAGCCATGCTGGGTGGGCAGTGATCTTTTTAAAGAACTTTTTAGAGTTTCAGTAACATCTGATGCTTACTTGCAATATATTTATGAAAAATGTTTCTGTTTCCTTTAAGGAGAGATGAGTGTCATCTAGGATTTGTTATGTGTGAAAATGAATACTGCGTAGCTGACAGAGTGGTCAACTGTCTGGCTTCCAAGCACAAAGTACCCTCAACCCCAGCCTCAGGAGCCCGTGGGCCAAGAGGGGCATGCCTGAAGGGCGAGTAGTGCGCCCCCACATGCAGATGGTGGGGGGCGGGGGGTCTGGACATTGGTGAGGTTTAACGGTGCATCGAGCTGGATATGGCAAAACACTTTTGTCACAAAGGATTTCACAGTTAAAGGTCCAGGGGTTGATGGCTCTGGGTGTCAGTCACCCATCTGCCTGCCCCTACCTCTGAGGTGTTGTGCAGGGAGAATACATAAGAATGGGCTTATATAAGGAAAGTTTATCAGGGGGTGTGTGCTTTTGTGGCTTTGGGAAAGGGTGTGGCCTGTCCCTCGCCCATGTCTGTTGTCTGAGATGTACGCTGGACGCACACCCTGGGCACGCCGAAAGGAAGCATGTGGGGTGGGCAGATTCTGCTGGGATAGGAAGACCCCTTCTGCTGCCTCCAAGAGGGGAGATGAGCGTGCACCCTGGAGGCAGGTGTCCCTCTGGGTCAGTGGTCGGCAAACTGTGGCTCACGTGTCATGGTTTGCCCCTGTTGACTAATGAGTTTGCCAACCACTGACTTAGACTCTCGATTCCAATAATTACAGGCTGTTGTTGTTCCTTGTGATTAAGCCCCTAGGCCAGTGGTCGGCACACTCGTTAGTCAACAGGGGCAAACCGTGGCTCGAGAGCTGCATGTAGCTCGAGAGCCTCGGTTTGCCGACCACTGCCCTGTGTGCGTGCAGGCCCGCGGGAGTCTGGATCGTGGGCAGGCAGTGGGTGGCAGAGAGGCATTCCTGAGGGCCTGGTCCCCCAGGGGAGGGGGTCTTGGCTGCTCTCCTCGATCCTGTTTCCTGTAGAGAATGGCATGTCCCTTCCCTTTCAGGGACAGCGAGTGCCAGAGGCAGGACTGCTTGTACTATTGGTTTTCCACTGTTTTCTTCTTACCGCAGTAAAACATACATAACCTAAAAGTTACCGTTTTAGCATTTCTGAGTGTATAATTCAGTGGCATTGTTGTATAACTATTGCCACTATTTCCAGAACTTTCTCACCGTTCCAAAAAGAAACTCTGGCCCTATCGGGTTTGCCTTAGTGGATAGCGTGTCGGCCTGTGGACTGAAGAGTCCCAGGTTCGATTCCAGTGAAAGGGCACATACTTGGGTTGCAGACACTATCCCCAACCCTGGTTGGGTTTCATGTGAGAGGCAACCAATCATCGTGTCTGTCTCACTGATTCTTTCTCTTCTCTCTTTCTCTGTCTCTTCCTCTCCCACTCTCTCTAAAACAAAACAAAACAAAACAAAACAAACAAACAAACAAAATCAATGGAAAAATACCCTCCGGTGAGGATTAACAACAACAACAAAAAGAAACTCTGAACCCATTCAGCAGTAATTCCACCTCCTCCAGCCCCTGGCAACCTCTATTCTACTTTCTGTCTCTATGGGTTTGCCTATTCTTTTTCATATAAGGGAATCAGACAATATTTGTCCTTTTGTGTCTAGCTTATTTCACTTAGCATAATGTCTTTTTTTATTTTTTTTTAATATTGTCTCTCCCTTTTTGTTTTTTTATTTTTTTATTTTTTAATATATTTTATTGATTTTTTTACAGAGCGGAAGGGAGAGGGATAGGAAGTCAGAAACATCGATGAGAGACATCGATCAGCTGCCTCTTGCATGCCCCCTACTGGGGATATGCCCGCAGCCAAGGTACATGCCCTTGCTGGAATCGAACCTTACCCTTCAGTCCGAAGTCCAACACTATCTACTGAGCCAAACTGGTCTTGGCACGTCTTTTTTTTTTTTAAATCCTCATCTGAGTTTATGGAGAGAGAGAGAGAGAGAGAGAGAGAGAGAGAGAGAGAGAGAGAGAGAGAGAAATCGGTTCCCTTCTGTATGTGCTCTGACCCAGGACTGAAGCCAAACCCTTTTTTGGTGTACAGGACAATACTCCAACCAGCTGTGCCACTCTGGCTGGGCACATAATGTCATCAAGGCCCATCTATGGAGTAGCATCTGTCCGCATTTCATTCATTTTAGTAATTAAATAATATTCCATTGTGTAGATAGACCACATTTTCTTTTCCATTCATTCATCGACTGATGGGCGCTTGGGTTGTTTCTGTGCTTTGGCTGTTGTCAGTAATACTGAGGCTGTCTCCCGGGAACAGACTGCCCTCACCCTCAGCTCTTTCCCAGGGCAGAGCAGCAGGCACTCAGGTCCCAGGGCCCAAAACAAGAGGAGCTCCTGTGTTTACTGGTAATTTCCCCCCAAAGGACTCACAGGGCAAAAATCCCAGGTCAGAACATCTGCAAGCTCTGGATGGCTTCCCCCGGGGTGTCTGTGTGATTTTATTTTTAACTAGAGGCCCAGTGCACAAAATTCGTGCAAGAGTAAGTCTTCTTGCTCCCAGCTGCCGGCACCAGCTTCCCTCTGGCCCCCACGACCCGGGCTTCCCTCTCGCTGCTGGCAGGCACCTGGGACCTGGGCTTCCCACGTAGTGCCGGCTTTGTCTATAAGGAAGTCCGGAAGGATTAGCATATTACAGTCTAATTAGTCCAGTCTAATTAGCATATTACGATTTTATTATTATAGATGGCATGACTCTGTTTCACACTTCCGCCCTTTTGTTCTACAAAGCTGTGGGCAGGCCTGGACTGTTCTCTCTCAGGGCTGGGTGGGTGTGACCTCGTCTAGCACTGCTGGGCAACTAACTCAGAGCAGGAGGGTTTAGAACAGGGTGGCCCTGCAGTCAGGGAAGTCTAGTGGGGTTTCAGTGTTAGAAGGGGAGGTGTCCATTGGATGTGGCCAGTCACCCGTGCTTAGCTGGTGGCCAGGGGCAATGAGTCCCTCTCTCTAGGGTTGCTGGAGGACCAGATGAGGTGGACATGAAGCCCATTCCCTAGGCACTGCATGGGGGTGGGGGATAGAACCTTGAGTGTCTCCCTGAGCCCCATGCCCCTGGCCCAAGGGGCCCTGGAAGAGCCAGTGGGAGGTGGGCATAACAGGCAATGAGGAAGCATGACAGTCCCTGCAGGGTGAGGCACTTCTGCCCTGTTTAGAGCTGCCCTGCCTGTCGGGCATGCCCTCCCCTTCCCCACAGGAAAGGGGAGGAGCTACAGGCCACCCCACGGGTGGGGCCCCTCTCTGCACCCTTCTTCAGAGTTATAGGCAGACACACCTAGAGACAGAGATTTAAAAGCCAGATTCTTACACAATTCGAGTATTAAGGGGATTGAAATGTATAGTTCACAATCCCAGAGTTTGCCACATAATTGACTAAGCAGAATATTCCTTCTTAATTGAGATATTTATTTCTAACATTTACTAGGTTTTTTATTTTTTTATTTTTTTTAATATATTTTATTGATTTTTTTACAGAGCAGAAGGGAGAGGGATAGAAAGTCAGAAACATCAATGAGAGAGAAACATCCATCAGCTGCCTCTTGCACGCCCCCTACTGGGGATGTGCCCGCAGCCACGGTACATGCCCTTGACCGGAATCGAACCCGGGACCCTTCAGTCCGCAGTCCGATGCTCTATCCACTGAGCCAAACCGGTCTCGGCTTACTAGGTTTTTTTAAATACAGAGAATAAAACAAAATGGCCCAGGATCTCGCCACCCAAGCACAGCAGTCACAATAGTAACAATAAAGAGAGAAGCACAGGTGTGGCGGGGAGCGCAGCTCAGTGAACAGTCCTGGGGATTCGGGTGGAGCAGGCGGGCCTCCCGCCATTGTTTCCTGCCCTCCGAGCCCTAGAGGAGAGACACAGTCCTCACCCCTCACGCCCTCTCTGTGATCCCCTCCCCTGCGCGGTGTGTCCTGTCCCGTGGGGGCCCCGGGAACTGCCGCAGAGACAAGCCTGACTCCCGGTCTGTCAGGCTGGTGAGGCCCAGGGTCGCCCCACTCGGGTGCCAAGACCTTTCCCTGTCTCCCGTGTCTGCTCGGGCTCCTGGCCTCCTTCTGTAAGCTTCGTATTTGCTGCCTTCACTCATCTTTTCCCCCTGATTGTGCTCTTTGTAACTAGCCTTTGGTCTTAGATGTCACTTCTAAATTGGGAAATTGCTTTCCTGGAAAATAGGCCTTGAGCAGAGCGGTTCATTCATTTCTCCTGCCTTTCAGAAGGCACGGGTGCACCTGTCCTCCTAACCCAGCGGGGCCGGCGAGGACCAGAGAGACTGCCCCTTGTCTCCTGGGCTATCACTGCCTCTCTGAGGCCTCCCGTGCTCTTTCTCCCGAGGAGGCCCAGATATCTGGATCCTGGCCATTTTCAAGGTACAGTTTCCGTTGGTGATTGTCTCTCAAGGCAAAAGAACACTCCCCAGCCCTGGCCGGTTTGGCTCAGTGGAAAGAGCGTCAGCCTGCGGACTGCAGGGTCCCAGGTTCAGTTCCATTCCTGCTCCATCCCCAGTGGAGGGCATGCTGGGAAATCTGCTCTGAAAGTCGGATAGTGCTGAGAGCAGGGGTGTGGAGCGAGGATTTGGGCCCATTGTTTGCACAAACTTGGACCTGCTGCGCACAGCCTTGTGTAAACAGGCCGTGTGGCCTGAGGGAATCTGGAGATCTAATGTCCATACTCCCCTGGGTGGAGTCTCCCCCCGTGACGTTCATTCTCCGCTGTCCCCAGCCCCCTCTTCCTCGTGGTCCAGGGCATGGAACAGCTGTTCTCGAGGAGTCTCCCCTCCCAGGCCCTCAGCCTGCCTGCTCGCCTGGGTGTGCCTTTCCAAGAGGGAGCCTCTTGGAAAGCAGGGTCCTGCGTGGCTGCCAGGATTCCAAGGGCCTTTCTTGTGAGTGACCCCCCCCCCCCCCCCCCCCCGGAGGAAGCTTCCCCTAATCCTCTTTCTTTCGTCCTTTAGCATTGAGAGGTCTCCAGCCTGAACTCCGAGCACGCACCCTGCCCACTTAAAATCTCGGGGCTAACCCAGCCTTGCCCTGTCTCCAGAGACCCTGGCCCAGCTCCGTGTGGCTGGCTCCTGACCTACTTGCCTGAGGGGTGGCAAGCCAGGGAGGCCATCAGGCGTTTGTAGCAGCGGATACAGCTGGCACATCTCGCCTACACTGGGGTGCAGGTGGCAGGGCTGGCCTTCCTTGTCCAGAGATGGCCTTGAGGAGCCCTGGCCTGTGCGGCTCAGTTGGTTGGGTGTTGCCAGTTTGGTTCCTGGTCAGGCCCTACGCCTGGATTGCTGGCTCAGTCCCCGGCAGGGGTCATGCAGGAGGCAGCCTATTGATGTTTTCCATTCACATCAATGTTTCTCTCTTAATAAAAAAAAATCTTAAAAAGGAAAAACGAAACGGAAATAGACTAGCCCCCTGTGCCTGTCCTGAGGACTCCTATGTCCTTATCTGGAAACTCGAAGAACTACATGAGATCCCAGACTATTCTGAGTAGGCTGAACATAGAACAGGACCGCGCCTGTGCCAACCCTGCCCCCCTTAGGGCGGTGGCTGGTCCCAGGTTGTCTGGGAAAGTGCCCCGAGAGGGGGACTGTCAGACACACACCGGGGCACTCTGCCTGAGGATTCGTCCTTAGCCGGAAGCCCTTAGCAGGGGGGATTGGGCCTATGCTCCCGTGGCACTGGGGCACTTGGTCGAACCCTTGAACCTTGGGCCCCCATCAGCACAAGGGGGACAATGGTAGTGTTATAGGTGGGCAGCAGGTGTTAGACCGGTGGGGTCAGACTAAACCTGGGTTCGGCAACCTCAGTGCTTGGGTTCTGGCTCGGAAAGAATTCAGAGCAAGACCCCAACTAGAAGAGAGCCTTTATTTGGCAAATCACTTCCTAGAAGAAATGGGCTCAGGAAGCTAGTTATGGGAGTTGAGGAACGGCCGTGGAGCTTGGCAATGAGGAAGCTAATAGCAATATGCCTGAGGAAGGGGGGTGGGGAGAGAGGAAGGCACTGGGTTACTCCTGGGAGGGGGCGCTCCCTGGGTCCTCCATCCTAAGAGTTTTAGGAGGCCTTGAGGAGCCCTGGCCTGTGTGGCTCCCCATTTTAGGGGAGATCACAGGAGAAGAGCTTAATAGAATATTCAGTAGCTTTCCAGGTGTGTCCACTGATCGATTGGCCGGCACCAGGCCAGGGGGTCATTATTCCGTGCATCTGGTCCTGAGGTCAGCCATGGCTGGCTCTGTTGCTTCTCTGGGCCTGAAGCTGAAAAACAGCCGAGGCCTGGATGTTAGGGAGGAAAGGTCAAGGGGTCCAAACCTCATGACCAGGGGATGCTAGGGGAGAAAAGGTTCCCCTTCGGGGAGGTCCCACCCTAAATTGCTAGGCTCCTGGGACTGTCCTTTCTGTACCTGACCTTCTTGCTCTGCTCATGTCTAACACAGTGGTCGGCAACCTGCGGCTCTTTTAGCCCTTTGAGTGTGGCTCTTCCACAAAATACCATGGCCTGGGCGAGTCTATTTTGAAGAGGTGGCATTAGAAGAAGTTTAAAAAGTTTGGCTCTCAAATTTCAATCGTTGTCCTGTTGATATTTGGCTCTGCTGACTAATGAGTTTGCCAACCACTGGCCTACAGCAGTAGCACCAACAAACTGAGGAGAAAGTGGGAGAGCCAGGCGGGCAGGTCTGCACTAACTTGGGGGGACTTGAGCCCCCAGCTGGCTTCAGGACTGCCTGGCCGGCCACAAAGCACTGAAGCCAGCCACCCTCCCCTTGACTCACTCCTTCCTCCTCTTCCCCCACCTGGCCCCGCCCTATCTCAGATGCTGGAGGCCCCACCCCTGCTGTTGGTAGCCTTTTTATTGGGCCTTCTCCTGCTGGGACTGCTGTTCCTGCGAGGACGCAGCGGCCTGCTCTTCATCGGCTGGAACGAGTTCGTCCTGCTGCCCATCTACAACCTGCTCATGGGCGACAGCAAGGAGCAGCGCATCCTGCGCTATGTGCTGCAGCACGCCGTGGCCGGGGACCCCCAAAGTGTGCTGGAGGCCATCGACACCTACTGCTCACAGAAGGAGTGGGCCATGAACGTGGGCGACAAGAAAGGTGGGTGGCCTGGCCGGCAGGTAATGAATATAGGAGGGGGGGGGGGGGGCCCAGGCCAGGCAACACAGCCCATACAGGAGGGGCCTACTGTCACCCCATTTCTACATGTTGGGGTGGGTGCTCATTTGGAGCCCTGGGGTCCTGAGCCACCTGTCCAGTCAGGGGTCAAGGCTGTGCAGATACCCTAACACCCGTACCACTGTCCCCTTGGGAAGGGAGGGACATCTGGTAAACCACTCAGGAGGCCACTGCGGAGGGTCCCGCCTTGCCACAGACCGACAGCCAGCAGTAGAGGGACAGCAGTGGCTCCATGAGGCCCCATACTCACACGCCATCCCTCAGAGCCCGGCTGGTGCAGAGTAGGCAGTGGGTTTCTGGGTGTCCCTGCCAGGCATGAGGGTGCAAAGAGCTCCTTGGACTCTGCCCAGCCCAGGCATTGGCTGCCTCCCGACCTTGGACTCCAGCATGGAATGTGCTGTGTTGCACATCCTGAAATTCAGCCCTGAGGGCAAACATGACAGCGAGGCAGACCCCGAGTGTGGCCGCTGGTTGGGTGGGGGAGGGGGGGTCTCCCACAGAGGGCAGCTCTGGGTTAGGGCCAGTACGAGTCAGCCAGGGAACATGGAAAGAGAAGGGCCAGTGTGTGGAGAGGCAGAGCCCTAAGGGACCATGGAGTTTGGAGGGTCTGCACCGTGGGTTGGGGCCTTGGGGGAGGCCTGGGGGCCAGGCACTGGGAGAGGCTGTTGCTGAGTCAGAAGGGACAGGCCAGGACTGGGAGTGCGTGTCCTGCCCGCACTTACCCCTGTCCACCCCTGAAGGCCAGATCGTCGATGCAGTGCTGCGGGAGCAGCGCCCCTCCGTGCTGCTGGAGCTGGGGGCCTACTGCGGCTACTCGGCCGTCCGGATGGGCCGCCTGCTGGCACCTGGCGCCCGCCTGCTCACCATCGAGCTCAATCCTGACTATGCCGCCATCACCCGGCAGATGCTGGACTTCGCTGGCCTGCAGGACAAGGTGCGACACCTCCCCCGGGGCAGATGTGGACCCTGACGAGCCAGGTGGGGGTGGGGGGAGGGGGAGGCCTGGCGTCTGCCCTGCGTGGCTCTCGACCACATTTATCCCGCCGCAGCCAGGCCTCCGAGCCTCCTGGGCCGGTTCCACTGGCCTCCAGCAGCTCTGTGAGGGTGTCTTACTGCCCAGCCCTCAGCAGGAAACCTCCGCAGAGGGAGGGGCAGAGTGGAGACTTGTGTCCCCAGAGCTGCAGAGAAACTGTCGGTGGACTTGCCTGCGAGTCCAGGGCGGGGGGAGGGGGTCTCTTTGATGGCGCAGGCACTGATGGCGCTGTTGCAGGTAACCGTGATCGTTGGGGCATCCCAGGACGTCATCCCCCAGCTGAAGAAGAAATATGACGTGGACACGCTGGACATGGTCTTCCTAGACCACTGGAAGGACCGGTACCTGCCGGACACGCTCCTCCTGGAGGTGAGCTGTGCCACTGCGTGGGGGTGGGGGGGTGCGCTGGCTGCTGGCGTGCACAGGCTGCCCGGCCCCTGGGCCTCAGCCTCTGAAGAGCCAAGTGCTCCAGTGTGGCCCTGCCACGGGGGGGGTCGGGGGGGCCACAGGTGGCTCCCACTGGCCGCCAGAGGTCAGGGAGCCCAGACTGCAGGAGGCCCTGGGGCAGGATGGAGACCAAGAGAGGGTTCTGGCGGCCTGTGCCAGGGCAGCAGGTGGGAGCTCCTGGACCAGATGGTCTGATCCAAAAGGGCACAGGGCAGAGGAGGCCGGAGGGACGCAGCCTGGCGGCCGTGCTGGCTCTCCCAGCTGGACAGTGCTGGTTAGGGAACACAGCGTCTCCCTTCCTTCTTCCTGGGGCTCCTTGCTCTGCATCCCCCCTCACCCCATGTCCCCACTGCCAGACTGTCCCAGCCCTCGGTGCCAGCTGCTCAGCCAGCACAGAGCGGTGACCATTGGGCTGCCTTGTCCGGAGGGTGGAGCCTGGGGCCTGTAATGAGTGGACCTGTGGCGCTCAATATTGATGCTCACTGCGTTGGCCCTCGTGGAGGGCTTGGGACACTGTCCCATCCCAGCCTCCCTGCCCGAGGGCCAGCCTGGCGCTGTCCCATGTGATCTGTCCCGTGCTCCCCCACCTCCGCTCCCCCAGGGGGTGGACACTCTGCCCAGTGCAGGGCCTGGGTGGGGGCACAGGAGCCATGGCTGAAGACTGGGCAGCACCTGGAACCCAGTGGTCCCGGTGGGTGTGAAAGGGCACGGGGTGTCCCAGGTGTGGGCCGACTTGGGGCCAGAGGGCCAGAGCTGGGTGTGGAGGGCCTCAATTGCCACATGGGCGGGGGCACACGAGCTCTCAGCACATGAGGGTGAGGTTGGTGTCCAGGAAAGATCCCTGTTGGGCGGGTCGAGAGTGGGGCGGGATGGCTGTGAGGAGGGGGTGCAGATGTCCCGAATCCTAGGGAGGCAGTGAGTGCCGGTGGTGGGAAGGGAGAGGACCCTGGACTAGAAGTTGGACGGGTCCTGTGTTGGTAAAACATGCGGACACAGGAGACGTGGGGGGGCGGGGGGAGAGGCTGTGCCCTAGGACAGCGTCTTCCTGGGGTCCCAGCCCTCCTGGTGGTGCTGGCTGCGGTCACCTCCAGCCTGTGGGCTGTGGGGCAGCCGGGGGCCCTCCAGCCGGAGCTCCGGCCAACACGCACGTGTGAGGGCACGAGGCTGGGGCGACCCGCCAGCCGGAATTTGAACAGAAAGCACTCCTGGGCCTGGGAGCCCACCGGGCAGAGGGGCGGGAGCCTGGGAAGCAGGTGTTGGGGCAGGAAGCAGGTGGCCGGGCAGCGGGCCCGCGTCCCAGGGCGTGGGGGGGATTTCCGCAGCTCGGGTGTGGCCATGGTTCCCGGGCCTGCGTTTACGGGAGAGCCGCAGATACCGCGATTTAGTCACCGGGAGACGATAGTTTTCTCGGCGCTCCTTCTTCAAGGCTGGGCATTCTCTCGGAAGAGAAGCCACGAACGGGACCCGCTGTGCTTCTCCAGCGCGTCTCGCCCTCGCCTGCGGCTCTGCAGGCCCCTGGCTCCGCTGCAAATGAGGTGCCAAAGCTGGCGGCCACGTTGAGGAGGCCTCAGGCCCTTGGCACGTGGGTGTCTCCACGGGGGCCGCCTGAGGCGGCCTCACAGCCTGGCGCCGGCTTTGCCCAAAGCCAGAGGCGAGAGCCAGAGACAGACAGACGGGAGGAGGGGCTGGCGCGTCAGTCTGCGAAGCCACGCCTGTGGCCTCTGCCTTCTCTGTGAGAAGCCGGTCTCTGGGCCCAGCCCACGTCCGCCCCTCGAAGGCCTGTGAACTGTGGACACAGTCTTAAGTCACCTCACCCTTGGCACCCTGTGCTCACACCCCGTTTCCGCCCCGGGCAGGGAGCACAGCGGCTTGCTCAGGCTTCTGGGTCTGTGTGCTGTCGGGAGGCTGGCGTCGGGGAAGAGGCAGTGCAGGCACCGAGTCTTCCCCCTCATGCCCAGCTCCCTCCGGGGTGGCTGGGCCCCAGCTCCCTCCACAGGCGGCCACGTTTCCTGCCTCCGTTCCTCTCTCCGGTGAACTGGGTGGCTTTCAGGCCAGTGGTGCGAGTCCTTCAGTGAGACCCTTCGGGGCTGCAGCTTCCTGCCCCCCATCTCCCCTCCAGCTGCCCTTCTGGGGCCTCCTCCCGGGGTGCTCTTTTTTCCGTCTTTTTAGGCAATATCGCTAAAAGTTTCTGTTCCTTCTCTTTTGGAAGAGAAAACTCTCTATGACTCATAAGGATACTTTCGTTCAGATTCCAGCTGGCGGGTCGCCCCAGCCTCGTGAGCTCACGCGGGCGTGTTGGCCGGAGCTCCGGCTGGAGGGCCCCCCGCTCCCCACAGCCCACAGGCTGGAGGAGACCGCAGCCAGCGCCACCGGGAGGCTGGGGCCCCAGGAAGACTCTGTCCTAGGGCACAGCCCTGGAGGGGTGCAGAGTTACAGTCTGATTTTCAGTCACGTGTGTGGGCCTGTCGGCAGTTTCGGACACACCTGGGGTCACTTGTTTTCCATGTTTGGATTGTTTTTTGTTTTTTTGTGGCGTTTTTTTTTTTTTTTTTTTTACCCTAATCCACCTGTCCCCCAAGGTAAACATTCCCCCCTAAGGCTTCCCACTCTATTGTTTCCTGTAATCTGAGCAGCTCCTCCCTCAACTCAGAGGGCTGTGAGGGCTGGAGGACCGGAGGACCTAGGCTGTGTCCAGCTGCTCCTCCTTCTGCAAAGCCAGGCCCAGAATGCCCGCTGGCTGCCCCGGGCCCAGGGGCCGATGGAATGGGGCATGGCGGATGCTGGGGCTTGGTGATGGCCAAACAAATCCCTGAGAGGCAGGCGTGTGGGTGGGGAGGTCTGCCTCCCCCCAGCCCCCCTAGCACTGCAGATTGCACCTCCAGTGACCACCGCAAGAGCCACACATGGGGCACCAGGCATTTTTCCAACCTGGAGAAGCTGCATTTTCTTGGCACTGGGTGATGAGGGACCCACTGGCTTCAGCACTGAGACCTGAATCCCAGCCCCCTCATCCCCTCCAGGCATCTCACCAGCATTTAGTGCGCCTGTGTTGTGCCCTGCACACAGCTCTGGGGGCCAAGGACACTGGAGTGAACGGAGACAAAGATCCCCAGGGCTGATGGGCTAGAGGTGGCGCCTGCACTCAGCACAGCCGCCTTGCTGGGGACATGCTGGGAAGGAGGGCTACGGAGACACTCCTGTGACCCCAGGAGGTGAGGGGACTAACCCAGGGGTCAGGCCAGCATATGGAGCCCGCACCTGGCCAGGTGCACCTGTGCTGCTGGTTTGGTGCAAACTTGATGGGCACCCCTGACCGTCACCCCCTCCCACTGCCTCGCCCTCTGCAGGAGTGCGGCCTGTTACGCAAGGGGACGGTGCTGCTGGCCGACAACGTCATCTGCCCGGGCGCGCCCGAGTTCCTGGCGCACGTGCGGGGCAGCAGCCGCTTTGCCTGCACACACTTCTCCTCCTTCCTGGAGTACTCCCAGACGGTGGACGGCCTGGAGAAGGCCGTCTACATGGGCCCCGGCAGCCCGGCGCGGCCCTGACCGCCTACACTCCTCTGGGCCACTCGCCAAGCCCGGCTGGGAACGTCATGATGGGTATGCTGCTGCCAACTCTGCTCCTGCCGTCCTGTCCTCAGTGCCACACGCTCGAGGCCTGCGAGGCCGAGGCCAGCCACACTGGCCCCTGTGCACATGGCTCCAGGCTGCCACACCCCAGCCCACCCCAGAGCAGCCTGCTCAGCACGCACCATCACTGCAGTCCGCCGGAGAGCTGTGCCAGCACCAAACCCGGGGGGGCGTGGCCACGGCTCACTCGGCCCCGTTACCAGCGTTCCGGCAGGGTTTCTCACACGGACAGGCCCTTGACCCAGGAAAGGAGGAAGGTGGGGGAAACACCTGGAAACTTGGGCTCTGCGCTCCGTCTGTCCTCCAGCTCTGCAGTCACCAGGCGGCAGCAAGGCCTCAGCGATGGCACCGTGACCAGCACACCCCACCCCTGACTCCTCTGAGTTTCTTCTCCTTTTTAAGAAGGAAATGCAACCTCACTAAAACTGGCTGACTGTTAACCGTTTTATATATTGCTATCATGACTAAAAGATACTAAAATAGTCATTAAAGATCTAAGTATGTAGATGTAAGAGGTCAACTTTGTGTTTTTTTCAACCACTGCACTCCTCTTTCCTTCCCCGGGCGCCCTGCGTGTTGGCACCAGACACACAGCGCTCCCCTGGCCTGGAGGCCGATGTTGCCCATTCGCCCAGGGGCCCGGCCCCAGCACTGCTCCTCGTGGCCAGACCAGGAGCCTGTCCCAGCCCCTCCTGGAGAGCTGCAGGCTGTCTCACCTGGGAAACCAGATCAGGGCAGCTGGCCACCCTTCACACCCATCCCTGGCCACGCAGGTGGGGAATGGAGGACTCGGCCCTGCAACAGTGGCAGGCATGGCCTCCGGCACCTGGTCCCTCAAGGTCGTACCCCCCTTTCCCCCCCCCCCCCGTGGCACCAAGTGGAGGCACCTCCCCAGGCCCACTCAGCTTTGTTTAGGGAAGAGACAATGGGCGCAGACCAGGCTGCACAGCTGGTGGATAATGAGGGAGTTGGTTTGTAGCCACTAAATCCATAGCTGCCTCCAGCCCCGGCCCCTGTCTCTTCCATCCCAACCCCCAAACTGCTGGGACCTCTGGTTAATTCAGGGGAGCACCCTGTCCTGGATGAGCCCCTCTGCCAGGACACCACGCTGGGGCTCAGGGCCCAGCCAACCACCCAGCGGCCTGAGCGGAGATCCCTCTGCACACCTGGGGCCACCCACTCCCCACTCCCCGCCTGGCAAACGGGAGCAATCAGCTTGTGGCGAGACATCAGAGCCATGAAAGAAGCTCCTTGGTTGCTTTTTTTAATTTTTAAATTTTCTTACAAAAATGTACATGTTTACCAATACAGTCTTATTTTGGTTTTGTTTTTAATGCTTTTTGTCAGTGTTTTTCTTCTGTTTTGAAGTCACAAACAGCAGGCACTGAACAGCAGCCGCCCACTGCTGCGGAGGGCCAGTCCTGCGGCCAGTCCCGGGCTCTGGCAGACGGGGAGCAGAGGCTGTGTCACATAGGGAGACTCCCATTGCACTGGGGTTCCTCGCATCCAAGGCCAGGGTGGGGGCCAGAACAGCCTGACCCCCATCTCACTGTCTCCAATCCTCTCTGAGATCAGCCCCCCTAGAGCAGCCCAGTGGCTGCCCTGTGGGGAAGTGGGGGGCAGGAGTGGAAACCCAGGGGATCCCCTCCACCCTTCAGAGTAAAACTCCTCTGAGCCCCCTCCCTGCCCAGCTGCCTGTTCCCAGGGCCAGCTGCCCAGCTCTTCTGGGGCGCTACACTCTCCTATTCTTCCGACCCCAAAGCAAAGCCAGGCCCCCCCTTCTCCTGCCACCTACCTGGACCCTGCCCTACAGTCCCCCCACCCCCCCAGCCTTCTCTCGTCCTTGCACACAGCACCATGCACACAGCACCATGTCAGTAAACCGCTAACTCTGCCTAGGGAGTTAGGAGGGAGGGAGCGAGGAGGTGGGAAGGGAGGCATGTCCAGAAAGTCCAGCCTTGGTTCCTGCGCAGAGGCACTGCTGACTCCTGCCACCAGGGGGCTCCGAGCTCCGAAGCCGGGTCTGTGCAGGCTGGCCCTGGAGTTCCCTTCTTCCCATGATCAGATTCCTAAGAATGAAAAGCTGGGCCCAGGCCCTGAGGAGGGAGAGGGAAAGGCTGAGCAGGGCGGCAAGAGTGGCAGGGGAGATGTATACAAAGGCAGCTGCTGTGGGACGACCCTGAGGGGTCTCACCACCAGAGCTAATCCCAGCATGCCGTTCTTCAGAGGCCGTGCACTTGGGGTGTTTCAAGGTGTGTATGTGTGTGTGTGTGGAGGGGGCATCCCTGCTCTGGTTCTGTCTCCTCAGGCCCTGACTTGGCTTGTCCTTCCCTAAGATGGGCACTCGGGCAGCTGGGCTCAAGGTGGTGGAGCGGGCAGGGGTCCCACCAGGGAGAACAGAGCATGCAGCCGGCAGAGGTAAAAAAATAAAATAAAATAAAATAAAGCCCCTGCCCAGAGAACAGGAAACGACTGGACAACCAAGCAGAGGAGAGAACGTACCAGGCATGCAAGCTAGACCCAGGAGTCAACGGGCTGAGGCTTAGCGTCCCCCACAGCGTCCACCAGCCTGACGGCGGGCCTGCTGGGCCCCGGAGCCTTCCTGCCGGGGTCAGGCTGCAGCAGGTGGGCGCGGGCAGGAGGGGGTAGAGGCAGAACACAGTAGGTCAGTCAGAGCTGACTCTGGGCGCTGGTCTGGTCAGAGGGGCAGGGCCCCTGTGGGGCACAGGAGGGGAGGGCTGAGGGGGCGAGGAGCCAGATCAGTGTGGCTCACACAGGGGCAGAGTGCCGAGTGGATGCACGAGGCCCGTGCCCAAAGCCAGGGGACTGGCAAAGAGCAGGTGGCAGGCGCTGCCCTGGAAGTGGGAACACGATGGGCCCTTGCCCACACACACACATGCAGAGACTCCTGGGGTCCTGTGCACTGTGCCAGGCCATGCCCTCTGTCATGTGCCCCCTCGCTCTCTGAGTGTGAGCTCTGAACCAGCTGCACCCACAGACTGACTCATGTGAGGTTCCCAAGGTGGAGGAGCCACTCCCTGGGCCCAATCTCCCAGCCCCGCTGCCCTACAGGGGAGCCCCACCCCAGGTGGATGCCAGGCCCCATCCTGCCTGAGCCCCTCTCCTGGCAACCACCACTCATGCCGCCTCCCTGGGCAGCTGCCACAGCCACTCACTTTCAACGGTTCCTTCTCCGCGGTCTCCCCTGCGGGGGCACTGCCTCGAGCCCTCCACTCTCTCTGGTCCATCGTGGAGTATCCATCTGTGGGGCACAAGGGGGGCAGGCCCCACGGAACAGATCTCCCGCTCAGCTGGGACCGGGTGCATCTAGGGAGGGCACCAGCTTCCCTGCCCAGCCCCATCCTGGCGGCCTAGGACAGGTCTTCCCACAGCTCCTCCTCCCAGCTCTCACCATCCCCTGCCCCAACCGCTCAGGCCTTGCAGCGGCTCACTGCTTCCCCCTGGCAGCTCAGGACTCCCCCGACCCCCTGCAGCCTCCCTTCAGCTGACAGATCAGAGACCCTAGCTGGGCACTGAAATCTCCCTGGCCCTAACCCATTACCCCCTGAGCACCCCTAAACCAAATCTCTCTTTTTCAACCACTGCTTCCTGGGCCTTCCTGGCAACACATACGAGCATGCATGCACACACACACACCCCATAACCACCTGGCCCGTGCCCCCCCCAGGAAGCAGGCAGCACTGCCCCTCACTCACCTGGGCCAAGTGCCTCCATGGGGATCACATCACGGCTGCCTGGCTTCTCGCCATCTAAAAGGCACAAGCAAGAGGCTGGCTGGCTGGCTGCAAGCAGCAGCGGGGGGATCAGGGCAGATACACCCACGCAGGGCTGGTCTCAGAGACCCTGTGTCCCCTGCATCACTAACGTCTCCGCTCCCTTTTGCTGGGTCACTGCCCACGGCCAACCTCTCTCCACACCTGGCAGCACTGTGAATACCACGGGTGGAGAGGCTGTGGAAAGCTGCAAACAGCAAAGGGGGCTACCCTGAGGCCATTTTCCTCTAAGAGGCCCACCTCCCTCCTCCACACCTCACCAGCCTCGTCACTGAGTGCACCGGGTGGAGACTGCTCTAGCTCAGGGGGGCCCACACCCCAACCCCAACCCGCCCGTCCTTACCGAGGCTCTTGTCCACCAGCGGCAGCGTGCTGTCATCAAACCCTCCGGGGCTCAGGGCTCCCTTGGGCCCCTTGGCGTGAGCAGCGGACTGGAGGAGAGAGAGAGAGCAGACCGACAGGGGAGGGGTCAGGGGCGCTCGGCAGGGGACCCAGCCTGGCGGCGTGAGAAAGGAAGGGCTGTGCGGGCCGCACCTGGAAGCGTGCCTTGGTCCAGCCATCCCTCTGCAGGGCGCCCCGCAGCTCCTTGTAGCTCCACACGGTCTGCAGCACGTGGGACGCAGCCTTCGCCTCTCGCACCGACTGGCTGTGGCCGGGGGCCCAGGGCGGGGTCAGTGTCGTTCCCACCCCCGGGGCCTCCCCTCCCCCCCACCCCGCCCGCGTACCTGGAGGCACCGAGGGCCACCAGCGCGGGCACGCCGCGGGCCTGCAGCAGCGAGCGCGCGTTGTCCGGGCTGTCGGACACGATCTCGTGGATGGTGTTGAGCACGGCCACCACCGTGTCCTCCTCCAAGCGGGCGCCGGGCCGCGCTGGAGCCTGCGCGCTGCGCACGTTCCGCACCAGCTCGGCCATGGCGTAGCTCCCTGAGGGGCGGGGCGGGTGTCAGGACACGCCTCTGCCCGCCCCTGTGGGGAGAAGCGGGGTTCCGGAGAGAGGAGCCCCCACTTCCCGGCGCACAGGGGCCTCGGCTCAGACAGCTGGAAGAAGGCTGGCGCTCCAGCGGCTGGGACAGAGCGATGGGGCCCAGGCCAGGCCCCTGAAGCCGGGGTCCCTTCGGCCCCTCCGGCAGGACCCCCGAGCCGTCCACCCGGTTCCCATCCAGGCTCAGCCCCGCCTGTGGCCTCACCGATGAGGTCCTTGTTGCGTCGGTCTAGCGAGAGGTTCCGCAAGGCGATGGCGACGGCGCGCACCACCTTGTCGGTCTCGGACTGCAGCAGCTCCACCAGCACCGGCAGCCCGCGCTCCTTGCGCACCGTGGCGCGGATGTACGTGGCCCACTGTGGCAGCAGAGGAGGCGGGGTGCGCTCAGCACACAGAGCAGCACCCCACACAGGATGGACACTCTCCCCCCTGAGCCCTGACCGCTCCTTCAGCTGGACTGTGCTCCTGACAAAGCCTTGCACCAGGAGCGCAACTCTCCCTCCACCAGAAGCCTCCACACCCCAACACCCCAGGGCACACTGCTTGCAGCCCTAGGGCCCCCCCCCACAACCTCTGTCCTTGGGGAGGGTCCTCCGCTCCCCCTGCCTGGCCAAAGGCAGGAGTAGGCACCAACAGAGACACGGGGATTCCCTCTCTGTCCCCTCCCCGCCAGGCCTGGCCTCTCACCATCCAGTTGCCAGCACTGAGGTTCTGCAGGGCGCCAGCCGCAGCCTCCAGGGTGTTGAAGTTCCGGCTCTCCGTGAGGAGTGAGAGGTAGAGACGCACCACCTCGGGCTGGTACAGCAACTCAAAGCCTGGGCACAGAGCACCAGTTGCCTACGGTCGCCCAGACCTCCCCACAGCACCGCCTCTCCCTCCCTCCCTCCTCCTCCCAGGGCGAGGCTGAGCTGGGACCCAGGGATGGGGGTGGTGCAGTCAGGAAACGTTTACCAATGTCAAGGCTACCCCAGAGAAAAAGCAGGCCCACTTCACAGAGGAACCGGCGGAGGCTCAGGGAGGCCTACCAGTGGAGAGAAGGTGGCAACCACGGCCTCTCCCCTAGCAACAGGCCTCAAACTCCCTAGCAACAAAACCCATCCTCCCAGTAGCTAACAGGGGCTATTCAACTGGAGGGTGGGCCTAGCAACGAGACCCACCTCCCCTAGCAACAGGGCCCAGCTCCCCTATATAACTGAGGCTGGGTTACCAGGGTCATGCCCTTAGCAACAGAGCCCATCCCTCCAAGAGGTCCTGGCAGCAGCGCTCCGCCACAGTGCTCCAGAGATGAGGGGCTGAGCAGTTTCCAAGGTTACTGTACCCACACTGGGGCTTCTGCCTGCTCCTGGACATCACTTCCCTGTCCCCTAGTCCTCTGGCCCCCACATGTCACCCCCTCCCCCAGCCCTCATGGCCTATGCTCCCTCTACACCAGACAATTCCCCAAACACGTGGCCCCCTGGGGTGTTGGCCCGGGCTGATTCCTCAGCCTGTGGTGTCCCCCAGATCTGCAGTGGCTGGTTCCTTCCGTTCTGCTGGGGAGCAGCTGGCCTAGCAGGTGGCCTGCGGCCTGGAATCCCTCACCCTCAGGCTGGATTCCCATTGCGCAGAACAATGCCAGCACCCAGCAGGGTGCCAACAGAGAGGGCCTAGAAGCACAGACCGCTCTGCCCCTGCATGAACCAGGCTGATCTGGCCCAGCCTCCATACTGAATCTGAAGGTACCAACCTGGTACCCAAACCCGTCGGGGTGAACCTGACACTAGAGGCCCTGCCAGCCAGTCCCTGCCCTTCACTGAGGGCCTCACTCCAAAGCTGAGACCCAGCAAGCGCCTGGCCTCTCCATCCCACAATCCCGGTGGCACTGACTGGTTCTAACCCTCTGCTGGTGCCCAGGGACTAGGCGGTCATCTGAGGAACGCCACACCTGTGGGCCTGTGTCCCTTCGGGCCTCCTTAGTGGCAGAGAGCTTCCCTCCAGACAGGCCGGAGCCTGGACTCCGCCTCCATCCACTCACCTTTGGCAGCCTCCGTTCTCTTGGGCAGGTCCAACGTGTCAAAGTTCCGGTCCATCTCACCATCCTTCCTCCCTGGAACAGAAGAACAGTGGGAGGTGAGGTGGACCCTGTGGGAGGAAGGTGTGTGTCCCGAGAGCTGGGCACAGCACTTTCCTGCCCAGAGCCCAGGAGGAACCCCCATGTCCAGGACTAGGCAGCAGGAGGCCAGGGGAGCAGTGTGAGCAGCAGGGCCTGGGGAGGTCCCAGCCAGGACTCATCTCCCACCAGGCGCTGGGAGCCGTGCTAAGACCTGCCCAGTGGTCTCCTGTGGCTGCCAGGTGTGTCGATGAGGGGGTCAGTGGCTGGGTGGTGGGTAGGTGCACACAGGTGTGTCGATGAGGGATCAGTGGCTGGGTGGTGGGTAGGTGCACACAGGTGTGTCGATGAGGGGCCAGTGGCTGGGTGGTGGGTAGGTGCACACAGGTGTGTCGACGAGGGGTCAGTGGCTGGGTGGTGGGTAGGTGCACACAGGTGTGTCGATGAGGGGTCAGTGGCTGGGTGGTGGGTAGGTGCACACAGGTGTGTCGATGGGTCAGTGGCTGGGTGGTGGGTAGGTGCACACAGGTGTGTCGATGAGGGGCCAGTGGCTGGGTGGTGGGTAGGTGCACACAGGGAAGCTGCGCCTGGCAGGGACAGGACATGCCCGGCCCAAGGCAGGGCCGGGGCCAACGAGTCCTAACCAGGGGGAAACCTGCCCATCTGGGGCTTAGACCCTGCCCCAGGCTCTGCTGGCCAGGAAAACCCTGCTCACAGGCCAAGCCCCTGTAGCAGCTCCACCTACCACCTGCCAGCCTCCACCTGCACACCTCTGGGGGCATCGCCGCCTCCTGGCCACCATCCCCACCTTGGATGAAAGAGTTTCTCCTTGGGAAGGCAGCAGAGCCGAGTTTCAGCGGTCCCCAACCTTTTGGACCTCATGGACCACCAGTTTGGATGACCGCCGGTTTAGATGACTTGGACCCCCACCATCCCTGGGGCCTTTGTGTGTCCCTGTGTGAGCCACACATGCCGCACTCCACCGGGGAGACACCCCCAGTCCTAGCGCCAGGCCCAGCCCTGCCTGAGGAGCAAAGTCTGAGGTTACAGAGGGACAGCCCCTTAGCCTCCAAATCAGTCCAGGGCTGACATTCCTGCCGTTGTCATGGAGATGGCTGCCCAGAGCAGGGACTGGGGGTGGGGCAGGACCTTGAGTCTGGAAAGCCCTGCCGTTTCGAAGACCAACCGCTGCCTGAGCAACAAGGGGCGGGGGCTACGCCTCCTTGGTGCCCACTGCACCCGCCAGGCCTGGATGGCAGGACAAACAGGGACTCACCTTGATGGAACCAGTCCTCTGGGCAGCCGGAGGAAGCACAGGAGAAAGGAGACGAGCCTGAGCGGGCAGCACCCCCACCCCGTGCCCTCCCAGGAAGCCTCAACTTCCCACTGCACACTCTGGGTTAAACAGGTGGCATGTGGAATCTCACCCCAATTACTGTTGGTTGCTGAGTGCCCACAAGTTAGGACAGGGGTCGCAAAGGCCCACAAGGTGGGGCAGGTGAAGGCGATCCACAGATTCCACCTGGCAGCTGCTGGGCGATGTTGGAACCTGTACCCTGAAGGTGGGGTGGGGTGCTGCCCCCACGATTTCTCAGGGTCTATCAATGCCAGAAGGTGGCATCGTCTTCGGCGCTTTCCAAACCTGGGCCCACAGAACCCTCCCTAGAGCTAAGGGACTAGGCCCACCACGTGGGTTCTCCCTCCCCTCCCCTGCGGTCACCACAGTGCAGAGGGGTGGAGGCTGGACCTGGAGGGGCACCCCCAGGGCGGCCCACCCACCGTGGCTCCCTGCTTCCCCTGAATGTCCCGGATATAGAGAGCCTCAGCCTGTGTGGGGGGAGGGAGAATGTGGGGGGGACAGACAGAAGAGGTTCTGAAGTGGTACCCCACACAGGCCCCTCCACACACCTTTGGTCTTCTTGCCACCAAAGCAGCCAGCATCATCCCGCCTCCGGTGCTGGGAGCCCACAGAGCCGCCCAGGGGCCCAGGTTCGGCCTCCTGGTACCTGTCGGCCCCAGGCACCTCCTTGTGCACGTGGTACGACAGGTTCCGCATGATGCACACACAGTTCTCCACCGACTGTGAGAGGAGAGGGCTGGTGGGGTATGGCCGGGCGGGCATGGGGGATGCCAAGCCTCTGGGAGGACCGAGGGGGCCCACACGAGCAAGCACCCGCAGGCAGGGGCCGAGAGGAAAAGGGCAGAGCACCTACTTCGTGTAGGCCCTCATCTGGGCTTCGTGGCAGGCCCACTGCACAACATGGTCACTGCGGGACGGCCCGTGCTGCCCCAGATGTGCGGGCCTGTCCCCTCTATGCCATCCACATGCTTCAAGCCCCCTCGGCCCTGTTTTTGGCCCATCTCCCTGACCCTCTGTGGGAGGCTGAGACTGCCCCTGCCTGGACCTGCAGGGACCACCCTGTCTCACCCCGCCCACCTTGTTGTCTGTGTCCTTCCTGCCCACGGCCGACTGAAGGGCATGCAGGAGCGCGTCCACCAGCCCTTCACACTCCCGAAGTCGCCGCCGGGCCTCTGCGCCATCGGAGCTCACGTTCCTGGGTAGCCAAGAGCAAGCTCCGTGACCCCTGGCCCCCCCGGAACTCCCCGGGCCCCCACCTGGCCTGGGGGCTTGTTTCCGTCTACAAAATGGACACCAGCACTGCCCTGTCGAGGTGACTGGCAGCTGACACCAGCCTGCAGTGGAGGGGGTGAGGCTGGCCTTCCTTCGGGGGAGGGAGCCCTAACCTGGCATCTCCATGGCAGGGGAGGAGGGAGGCTTTCCTGACTCCCAGTTGAATTGGAAAGGGACAGAGGCGAGTCCAGAAGCCTGAACCTGTGCACAGACCATTCTGGCTCCCCTCTGCCCAATGGCAGCTCTACTATTCCTAAGGTCAGGATCCTATAGGATGGGGCTACAATCTTGATAAACAGGACTGTGGGGACACTGGACTGGCTGTGGGCTCTGCAGGTCCCCCCAGAGTGGGGGAGAGGTCACAGGAGGTGGGAGGAGGCCTCTGAGGCAGACTGAAGAGGAGGGTCTGGCTCCCCAGTCCCTGATGTCGTGATGATGGAAGAGCGGGTCGAAACTGGGCAGGAATAGGGCGATGGGGTACCGCACAACACACTGGCAGCCTTTGTTCAGAGGCGGCCCTTGGGAGTCAGTGTTAAGCCCATCGGGCCCCATTCTCGGGACTGGGACAGGAATTGTGACATGGCTGACCCCTAAGACTCGGGCAGCTAGTTGTCGTCCTGCTTATCTGGGACAGGAGGACATGGCTCTCCCGGGACAGCTGTTTGCATGCAGGTTCTGGTGCCCGGCTCCTGCCTCCTTGACCAAGAACAGCCCAGGGCGGCTGCTCAGGGGGTGCCTGAGCCCGGCCCCACCCCCACCTCAAGCAGCCTGAAGTGTTCTTGAAGACAGTCGTCCACTCGGCATCCCGTGGCTTGGAGTCCTCATTGGGCTCTCGCTCCCAGCCCGAATGGGGCACAATGACCTCGTGGGTCAGTGTCTGTAGGCCATGGTCAATGATGACCATCTTCAGGGGCTCGTAGGATGACAGGTTCCAGAGTGTGCCTGTGGGGCACCATTGACCAGCCAGTGCTGACCATGGACACTGCCTCCCTGCCTCCCATGTGACTGCTCAGGACCTGCCGCACCATCCATCCATCATGCCCCAGCTCAGGCCAGAAGGTAGGAAGTGACAAAAGCTGTGACAGGTTCTGATGCTCCTCCTGGCTGGGGCATATGGCACCTACCACTGGCTCCCACCGAGGAGGGGGTGAGGGCCCAAGGGGCGAGGACAAGAGCAGGGAGCCCTGGGCTGGATACAGCAGGTGCCTTCTCTTCCCCACCCCTTCCCAGCCACACGGGTGGGTAGGCCTACAACTGGGGCCACCGTGAAACGGTGGTCATGTGACCCTGCCTGCCACTGGGAGTGGGACCAGGAGGGGAGGGGCCCAGTGCCAGCCCCACCAGTGGCATCAAAGTCAGTAGTAAAGATTGGGGACCTTTCATGGCATCGAAGCCTGACACCTGCCCCCGGCAGCTGGGACTCCTGACTAAATGGGGTGCTTTCCCGGGCCAAGCCTCACTCTCCTCTCTTCCCAGGGGATGCGGGGCCAGCCAGGTGCCACTCACCTGTGACGAGCTCTCGGACCTCATTGTCCCGGGCGGCCCGCAGCAGGCGCACCAGGGCGGGCACCCCGCCGCAGTCCCGGATGGCGGCCTTGTTGTCAGTGTCTCGGCCGTAGGAGAGGTTGCGCAGTGCCCCGCAGGCCCGGCGCCGCACCTCTGCCCTCGGGTGGTCCAGCAGAGCCACGAGCAGGGGCAGCCCCCGCAGCTGCCTCACGCGCCGCTTGACACCCTCGTTCTCAAAGCACAGGTGCTGCAGGTAGGCAGCTGCGTTGGCCTTCACGGGGTCCACGGGGTGCCGCAGCATGGCCAGTACCTCGGGCAGCTCGGGGTCCCGCCAACGTGGCTCTTTCCGGGCGCTGTCCACAGAGGGCGAGCGCCGCACCATCCGGTCCAGGCTGCCCAGGCTGCCCCGTTCTGGCTGGGCCAGGGGTGCTGCTGTGGCCGGGAACGGGGGCCTCTCCTCCATCAGCTCCCCGCCATCATCGGCCACGTCCTCATAGGCCCTGTGCACACGAATGCGTTCTCAACGGCTGCCCGCCCTGCCCAAGAGCTGCCCCAGCAGACCTCCAGGGAATCAATCGTGAACCCACTGAGGGTGGGACTGGGCCTGGAGTGCTGGTACTTGGCCCAAAGCACCACAGGGTGTTGAGAGTCATACCCCAGCCCAGCAAGAACCGACTCAGAACCACCTCCAGCCAATGGTCATCAGGGCTGCATCCCGCCCAGGTAGGGCTCACTCACTCCCACCACCAGGCAGTGTCCCCCGATTCGGAGCTAAATGCCTCTCTGTGAAATATTTGCCCACGACTGGGAAGTCCCACCTTCCCCTGAGGCCCATCGATGCCTGGTGCCCGGATGTGGGGGGAGGTGATCTTCTTTGTATATGGCCATCCTGGGGGGCCCATCTAAGGGGCATACAGACTACCAGCCCCCCAGGGCACAGATGCCCTTGTGGGTTTTTACCATCAAACCCACTTCCCAGGAGAGGGACTAAGGTTAGGAGCCAGGTGTCACGCAACATACTCCAGCCCAGGTTGTGCTCATGCTCCCATTCCACAGAGAGAGAAACTGAGGGCAGAGGGAGCAGATCCAGAGGTTACGCTGAGATCTGGGGGAAGGGGCGTTCTTGGGTTCCAGTTGCATCTGTGCCTGAGGCCTGGGGCGAGGCTGAGGCCTCAAGCTTAGAGAAACACCCTGAGCCTCTTGGGTCCCTGCCTCCAGGGTCACCTGTCCAGAGCAGGGCCAGCAGGTATAGGGCACTACGACCAGCTTCTTTTGTGCCCAGACCTGCAGGGAGGGCACCCAGTGCCACTTCCACCATCCCAGAGCCTGTCCCTGCTGCTGTCCTTGAGAAGAATGGAGGCCGATTCAAAGGGACGTGTGCGTGACTTAACTAATTTAGCCCCCGCAGCCAGACTCCCTGTGGGGCACTCTCTGGTGGGCGAGTGGAAGGTCTGCCCTGTTGGCGGTGGCAGGGAATGGGGGAGGGGGGCTCACCTAGTGCGGAGGCCCCGCCCACAATCAGGCCGCCTCCTGGTGGCCGTGCCGTAGTCGGGCTCCAGCTCGGGGCCACCCCCGTCATCGGCAGCCAGGCTGCGCGCGTCATCTTCCAAGCCATAGGGCTCTGCCTGGAATCGCTCGGGCTGGGAGCGCCCGGCCGGCGGCACAGGCTCCGGGCCCTCGGCGAAGGCTTCCCGGCGGCCGGGCAGCGTGAAGCAGCCGTCCCCGGGGCCGGAGCCGAGAGGGCCGCCGCGCGGGGGCCGCGCGCCCAGCCCGCGGGACAGGCTGCCGTAGCTGGGGATGTCTCGGGGCTCAGGGCTGTCGGGAAAGCAGCTCGCACTGCTGAGGTAGGTTCGCGAGAGCGTGGCCGCCGGGCCACCCCCACGCAGCAAGAAGTGCCGGTCCAGGGGGCCATCGGCGAAGTGTCCTAGCGGGGGGCCGCCGTCCAAGAGGGGGAGTCCGTCTGGGCCCATGGGCACCTGGCGCACCGTTCGCGTAGTCACTGTCTTGACCATCTTGGTGACCTGGTGAGTAAGGAGGTGGCCAATGGGCTGGGCAGCCCGAGAGGCCCAGACACTGCCCACGGGGCCAGAGTGGCCCCAGTCTTCCGCCCGAACGAGGGGCCTCGAGGAAGCTGGGACATGCGCCCACTCTACACACGGACAACTGCGGCGACAGAGCCCACTCGCCAACCACGTGGGCCCGGCCGTACCTTGGTCTCCGTGCGCCGCGTAGTGCCGTCTTCTGACATGACGATGGACACATGGGAGGTGGGCGTGCCCGGGTCCTCCTCCACCGTCACCGTCTCCTCCAGCACCTCGGGCGCCTCCGGCATTGTGGCCAGGGAGACCTGGCTGCCCGGGCTCTGCTCCTGGGTGAGGGGTGTGGGTGTCGGTGGGAGGACCCAATGCTCACCCGGCCCTAGAGTGCAGGTAGGTGCTGGCCGGGTTGCCAGGAATGACTTCACCCCCACTCTCAGAACCCACTGCCCGGAGGGCAGGTTTCAGCCCCAGCTGGTGAGGACGGCATGTGCCTGCCTCTGCACACTGAGGGGCTGGCCTTGCCCTGTTGCCCCATCCCAAAGTGGGGGCGGAGCAGAGGCTAGCCCCCATTCCAGAGCCTCCTGGGGCTGAGCTGGCAGAAAAGGTCCTGTCTTAGCAGCGAGGCCTGACTGCAGCAGGCTCTGGGGGCCCCAGGCCAGGCAGGACCCACGGGATGCCCTCCAGGTGTCCTGGGCCACCTCCCTGGCCCATCTCACAAACGCTGAGTACAGAGGCCGTAAGGTGGCAGTTTCATTCGTGTTCACCAACTCACCGTGGCCACACCGAGGCTCCCCTGACCCTAAGGCCAGCCAGACACCCTCGCAGACCAGAAATACCCAGCTCCCAGAATATCCTCACACTCCTTCCGGCCCAGACACTCTCAGGGTGTTGAGTGGGCAAGGCCTAGTCCTACCATCACTAAGACCCTGAAAGCCAGAGAGTGGGTTCAGGCCCGGGGGGCCTGGCTTGTCCTCGACAAGAATACCAGTGTCCCCCTCTCTGTTCATCACCCCAGGTCTCCCAACCTTGGCCCTCAGCTCCCGAACACCTGCCTCATTCTCAACCTGTCCCCGTCCCCGCCCTACACACACACACACACACACACACACACACACACAGGCTCTTCAAAGGCCCATATGCCTCTGGCCAGTGAGGAAACTGCAGCTCAGAGATGACAAGCCAGCCCATAGCAGAACTGGCTAGTGTCCTGCTGTGCTGTGTGGCACAGGGACCAAGATCTACCTCCGGACCTCTGACCACATGAACTCCACACACAGCACTGTCTCAGGATCAGCACCTGGCCAGGACGGACAGGGGCTGAAATCCAGTACAGGGGGTGGGTAATGGGGAGCACATTCCTGGACAGCCAGGCCCAGCAGAAGCACAGGCTCTGCTCTGCAGCCCCAGCCCCATGCCTTGCAGGATGGGTCCCCTCTCTGGGCCCTAAACTCCTAAGGCCTGCACGGACACTGAGCTGAGGCCCAGGGAAGGCCAGCAACTCCCATTTGCATCTGCCTGGCATAAGAGCCCTCCTCAGCTCCTGTCCCTGGCCCTCGGAGCGATGTAGGGAAAGGTAGTCAGAGATGCCTTCAGGATGTGACATTTTCCCAGGTTGGGGGTCCTGTCCTAAAGGAATGCTTTAGCCCCCCAATTGCTTGTAGTGTGGAGGTTCTGGGTCCCTGTAACTTCTTCATGGGTCCAGGGAAGGGCCTAAACTATCACGATAGGACAGGTGCATCCCTCATGCTCTGCTGACACAGGAAGGAAGAGGCACAGAATGTACCCCAAGCAGGAGAAAATATGTGATTTTATAAAAGGGAAACTGAGGCCTGACAAAGGGGAAAAGCTCTACCCAGAACTTCACAAACTGCTAATGAGGGGATTTCAGGCATCCTTAGAGAAGACAATTTTGCACAGAAGGCAATTTTGCAAAGCCTTTTAGCCACACCTCACCCCTTGTGGGCCACAGCCTTGACCGTGACTTTCTCAGTCTTGGGACGCAGTGGAGTGCCTATTGGAGACCTGGCCAGGAAGGAGGAGTCCCCTGGGAAAGAGAAGTAAACTGAGGCCCAGAGTAGGGACCTGCGGATGGGCTGCCAGGCAGGTGGCCTGAGCTTCTGGGAGGGCACTGGGGAGCCAGGACAGTTCTGAAACAGGAGAAGGTTTAGGAACGCCCTGGGGCTCTGGGTGCCCCATCTGTATTTAGCAAGTACAGGAACAGGTGTGTGGCAAGGACGGGATTCTCTCTGCTGGGCTCCGGAGGGCCAGGCGGAGGGCCAGGCACGAAGGGGCCTCAGGCCCGGCTCTGGTGATTGCAAGTATCAGGGCGGGGCAAGAAGCAAGACTGACATGAGGGATCAGGACTGTTGCCCAGGACACGGCACTGCCAGTGGGATACGGCCCCTCAGTAAATTTGCATACATTTGCATACATTATAACTTTCATAGAAGAGCCCCTACTCCCTGGCTGGGATTGGAGGAAGCACATTTCAGGTCTCAATACTACTCTGTGGTCTAGCGTGTTCTTTTCATTCCGACCCGTAGTGAGGTTCTAACACATTTAAGTCGGGAGGGTGAGGAGATGGGGTGTCCAGGAGAGCCAGGGCCCCCCAACAGGGCCTGATAACCCTGCAGCACCACCCATCCACACCCCGTCCAGGCAGCCCTGTAGCACCAGAGCCCCTGCTGGCAAATGACCTCAGGGAGCTAAAAACAGGCGATGACTTCACCCAGGCGGGCAGGCAGGCAGGAGCCTGAGTCAGCTGGAGATCATGGAAGGGCTGGCCCCCATTGCATATGTCTAGGCACACACATGCAGACAGGGACCTAGTCACACTGTGCATGTACCTGATCCCTCTGAGAGGGACACACGTGTGCACGAGAAGCAGCCTGGCCCACAGGCCTGAGAAATCAGTGTGTGTGTTCTAACAGCACTCAGTGCTCGGAGTCCACCGTCCACAGAGGTGAGCACACATCCCCACCACCTCCTCCTGTCTTCCACCACAGGCCAGACGCCCTCCACCTCCACCCAGGCGTCCACTACAGGAGTCTCAGAGCTGGAAGCAGATGGGGGCACTGAAGCCTAGGGTAGGGAGAAGCCCAAGGTCTACCCATGGCTTGGGACTGTCCAACAACACCTTTGGGTTGGGGACATGGGATCATGGGCCGATGACCAGCACACAGTTGGTGCTCAACAGAAGCAGCTGACCAGCGGGCCTGGTCCTGGTCTGGTCTTGAGGCTCTGCTCTAGGGCTCATGTACCACCCATGTCCACCTACCCCGGCCAGTCCACCCTCAGGAACCCCTGGCCCTGCAGCCCCAGTTCCCCCCTTACCCCGCGCCGCTATACCCCAGACATGGGCACCTGCATGGACACACCACCCCAGCCCTCCTCCATGTCCTAAATCCTGTCAAGTCCTGTCACCTGTGTCTTACCAATCTTTCTCCAGACCTGGCCTCATCCTTGCAGCTCTCACTGGAACCACTGCCTAGCCTCCCATCACCCACCTCTGGGGCCCAAATCCGCCCTGTGATACACCTCTCCATGCCCCACCTGGTCCATGGTGATGGGCTTTGGCCCGGAGAGGGGCTGGTTGCCCAAACCTGGGGTTCCCCATGAGCTCCCTTGAACTTATGGGGAAGGGGTTGGCCCAGGTCTCCAAATGGGGGGTGGAGTTCCCCAGAAAGGTAATGCTCACAAGAGGATGCCTAGACGCACAGAGCTGAGCACAGCATGAGGGCCCTGGGCCCCTTCCCACAGGAGGGGCTTGGCTTCTCACACAGAAACAGGAAGGACCCGTGCTGTCAGGCTGTGGGAGAGGCGATGATAGTGTCAGCCCACCTTTGTGGCCAGACGTGGGACAATGCAGAGGGGTCGCCACCTGGGCAAAGTCCACAATAGCCTCTGGGGTGCATTGGAAATGGCTGAGGGAGGGGACAGAGGAAACAAGCCAAGTGTAATGGGGGGGGGGGGCGCAGACTGGGGTCCCAGAGGCATGGATCTACCTGCACCATCTGCACTTGTCAGATGAGCAACCGTGGTCTCTTTCATGAGTAATGAACCAAGGGGCAGGCGTTCCACTCTGTCCACATTCCCATTAGCAAACACAGGGAATGCTGGGATCCCACACCTGGCTCCCATAACCCCCCAGGGCCAGGCCCCCAGATGGCGTAAGAAGGATGCTGCTGAATGAACAGAGGGGTGGAGGAGTGACAGCCCCCTCCCACCAGCAGGGCCATCCCAGCTGGACTCAAGGATAAGCCAGGCTGGCATCTCTCATTAGGGAGCCAACCCTTGGCCCCACAGGCACTCTCTCCCTTGGTGCACATTTAAGTCGGGAGGGTGAGGAGATGGGGTGTCCAGGAGAGCCTCTGCCCAGCCAGCCCTGGCGGCTGGAAATCAGCCCCCCACAGCAGCAGTCCTCCTGCCAGAGGACAGCCTCCCGCTGAGTGGCAGAGAGGCCAAGAGGTAGTGGGTGCCCAGCAGGCTGGGGGGACAGGATTGTGGGGCACAGAAAGCAGAGCTGGCTGTCACTCATCCCAACTTCCCCAAACCCAGCCCACATCCATTGGCCACACTGTGGCCCAGATTCCCCAACTCCTCCAATGACTACCTCATCGCTGGGGCCGTCAGTGGCCAGACCCTGGGGACCATATCAGGGATACAGAGGAGGCAAAGACTGGCTGGCTGTCCCAAGAGGCAGGTGTGGGGGGAGACAGCACAAGGGGTGCCCTGCGGTTGTTCCTCCACTCAGCCGGCTTTTGGGTCTATTACTGGACCCCGCCCACTCTGGGCAGAAGTGCAGGCTGCACCCAGGCCTCCCCCAGCCCCAGCGCTGGAAGGCAGGCAGCCTCGGTTTTCCTCGGAGACCCCACCCGCCTCTGCACGTGGGCAGGGCCGTCCCCACCCCTCCCCTCACGTGCGCTGCCGCCGCAGACAGGGCTTCCCTTCCAGCTCCCTCCGGAATCTCCTCCGCCGGTCCCCAGAGCCTGACCGCGCTGGGGCTCCAGAGGGGAACGGAGGGGAGGCCCAGCGCGCCCGGGAAGCAGGAGGCCTGGCTGGGCTTCCCCCTTCGGACTCGGCATCCCTCTTGCAGAGGGGCTGCTCCCGAAGGCCTGCGCTCTCCGCCCCTGTCGTCGGCACCTGTCCTGGGCGCTGGCCCGGGGTGCACTCCCCGAGTCCCGGCACCGCTCCCCGCTCAGGATCGCACCGCCCCGGGCCCCCGCGCCCGGTCCCCGGAGACCCCGCGGCCCCGCGCCGGGCAGAGTCTCCGGAGGCGCGCCCCCTCCGCCGCCCCGCCCGGGCCAGATGCGCCGGCCCGGCGCACAGACAATAGCCGCCTCCGGCCGCCGGCTTCGAGAAACAAAAGCGGGTCCTCCCGGGAAGGCCGGCGCCCCGCCCTCCGCCGCTGGTCCCGGGACCAAGTTCCCTCCAACCTGTCTGAGTTCGGCCGGCATTGGGCCGGCTGGGGAGGCGCGGGCCGGAGGTGGGGCGGCAGCGGCTGGTCCGGGCTCGGCTCCGAAGCCTCGGTCGCTGGCGCTCGGGCTCCGCGGACTCGCTCCCCGCGGGGGCGGACCTGGCGGCGGTCACGGCGAGCAGCCAATCGGGCGGGGCCGCGCCCAGGCGGGGCGGGGCGGGGGCCGGGCGGGGCGGAGCTCTGCAGCCTGGGCGAGGCGAGGAGAGGGGACGGTCTCCCCTGGCACGGGTCTGGGCTCCTCACCCCTCCCCGCACCCCACTTCCCCGCGTGGGTAATATTGTCCCTGCCCAGAGATGAGCCCAGTCCCTCTTCCCGGGCGTAGGTCCGTCCCCAGTGAAAACGCTCACACGTCCCCCCCTGTGGAGTTGAGGAAACAATCCGGCAGTGCAGGGTCCAGTGTGGCTATGGACAGAGTGCAAGGCCACTCAACCGCAGGACTGCTCATCCTGGCTGCGACTCGGTTTCCCCTTGCTGTGAAATGGGGGCCGATAAGACAGGAGTTACTGCCATGACCGTGCTGCAAAGGTCTCCCAGATCCGGCTCCAGGCCAACTGCCCATCCCCAAAAGGCCTCCCCCGAGTAAGTGTCCCCACAGAGCTCAGCGAAGACCTGGCAAAGGGACCTGCACTGACCCACTTTGTCTTGGGTTTTCTCCCTCCAGGCCCAAGCCCAGGATCACTCCACCCTCTAAGGAGTCAGAGAAAATTAAAAAAGGGATGGGGAGTATTGGTGACCTTGGGTGAAAGCTTTTGAGGCGGAGTTGGCCCAGACCTTCTCCCCTCCATGTCTTTGATCTACTAGGAAGTGGGGGGGGGGGGGGAGGTTGGTCCAGAGTAGTGGGTTAATCAGGACACACTCCCCCCTCCCCCCAGAAGCCTGGTGAGAAGGTGAAGCCACACCCTGGGGACTCTGGCTCTGTTTGAAAGAAATGTAGCCAAGAAAAGGGCTGGGCTGGGCCACCTCTTGGGTCATATCCCACGAAAACAAGCCAGTGGCTCTTGCATTGTAATCAAGTAACCTAACTAGGCTCGGGGAGGCACAGAGCTGGGCCAGCCCAGGGAGACTCAGTGTGTCAGGAAAGCGAGGAGGCCTCCCACCTCCTACCTGTTTCCCCACAGGCACCGCTGAGAGCCCCACAGGGCCTCCTTCCTCCCACAACATGCCACGTACATAGACCATGCAGCCAGCATGCGCGAGCACTCAGGGTGTTCTCTGCATGTCCCTCTGAGCCTCAGTTTTACCGCCAGCACAGGGGTGAGCTGACCTGACCACTGGCCCCTCTATCATCAATCATGGCAGCCCTGGGAGGAGCAGAAGCAGGAGGATGGATCACTGCCCTTGGCCTGGATGCTTACATTACATTGGGTTCATCTCTGTCTTCTCCAAAATCACACCAGCTAGTGGCCCAGCCTGAAGCTGGGTAGGTCCCGAGTGATGACTGCCCCCCCCACCTCCAGCCCCCTACACACACACACACACACACACACACGCACGCACGCACGCTGGCGAGGGCCAACCCTGCTCCAGCCAGGTGTCTAGAGGAGGGGACTCTTCCTGCTGGAGGAAGAAGGGCAGGCAACCAGGATTGTGGCACAGTCTAGGGGTGGGGGTAACCCCTGGCAGCAGTAGCCTCTCAGCCCCTGGCCTAGCGACCTGCTCCCAAGCGGTGCAGAGCCCAGCTCTGACCCTGAGGACCAGCTCCCGGCAGCTCTATGGCTCAGCAGGTAGGTCACTGGGCCCCCTCGTGCTGAGATGGATCTGGAAAGCGGGTTTGGCATTGAGGTTGCTAGGACTGGACAGCCAGATGTGGTCCTACCTGCCCCAAAACCCCTTCGGCCCTTGCCAGTTTAGCCACCGCCCTGGGAACACACTCTCCCATCTCAGCCTGAGAAAAGCATATCCTCCCAAGGCAGGCTGGGAAAGCCTTGTGTGGGAAGGGGTGGTGGGCAGAGAGGGGTGGTGGCCTGAGGTCTCCCCTGCACCGCCCTCAGGAAGCCAGGGCAGCTCCAGGCCATGGGAACATCTTCCCTCTTCCTCGGGGGCATCAACCCTTGTCAGTGCCCTCTGGGCTGAAGGCCCAAGCCTTTTCCGGCCTGGGAGGGCTGGACAGAGCTCCTGGCGCCTGAGCGGGACCTTGGGTCACTGGCTGTTGCTCTCCCCATGTGGCCCAGCTGGGCTGTTCTGCCCCTCGAGTTTGGGGGTACAGGCTTCACCTTTGGAGGGCTAGGCAGGACCAGAGAAGGGAGGATGCGCATGTTCTTGGGGAAACATCAGGAGGAGCTCCAGCTACCAAGTTTAGGAGAGCCACCCTGCTGTCCTGCCCAGGAAACTGACGAGCCCACGGGAGGGCCTCCGGGTCACCACGAGGACCCCCGGGGGGATATTCAGGCCTATGCCCACCCTGCCGAGGCCAGTGAGCCTAGTGGTGAGGAGGGGGCACAGTGGGAGGCCTGCAGGCGAGGCGAGGGAGAGGGGACGGTCTCCTAGGTGGGATCTCCACACAGGGACCCTCCTCCCAGCTCTCCCTACGTTCCTGGGTTAGCTCCACTCTGCCTGTCCCCCACCCCATGCCTCAGTTAAACAATGGGAACCAAAATAATCTTGCCAGACTCCAGGACTGCCACATTTCTTTGTCCTGCCCCTACCATCCCGTGAGCGAGGTGTTTTTGTAACTGGTCTGCAGGTTAGGCACTGGGGCCCAGTGGGTGGCGGGAGGAGTCCAGGTGGCCTGACTCCTAACCATGAACCTCTAACTTCAGAGTGATCAGGGTCTGGCCACAAAGCAGACAGGGTTCCACACCTCTTGGGGGCTGATCAGGGGCCAGATGCCAGTCGGAGGGTAACAGCCCGTGGAGAAACTGAACTCTCAGGGTATCCTCTGGGCTGCAGGCAGAGCCCAAGGCCTTGCTGGAGCCTTCCCATGGGGCTGACCCATTGGTGCAGGCTACGAAGAACACCATGGCAGGGAGACTCCAGGGCTGGCAAAACTCTGTGTCACTCACCATGCTGACTACTGAGGTGCCCAGAAAAGACCCTGTTCAGCCGCCTGGGTTCTGGGGGCTCACTCACGTGGAGGGTGCTGTTCTGAGGGTCAGGTTGTGTCCTGCCCGTTCGTCGCATGGTGCCCTGCACACCCACCTTGGATTTCTGGTCCCTTTCGGATCCCGCTGTCCGCCTCTCCCCCAGAGACCCCCGGAGGCCTTGCAATAAGCCAATGCATGCTGGCATGCGGCCCACCAGGACCCCTTGAGTGTTTTCCCCCTTGCCCACTTTACCCTTCCTGAGTCACGGAGCCGTTACCTGCAAGACCAGCTGCTGCCAGGCCATCGGCAGGGGTTGCCCACTGCCCACGCCGCCACTGCCCACACCGGGTTGCTGGGCACGCTCCAGCTGCAAGGCCACGTGGCGCCGCTCCTGCTCCAGGGCCCGCGTCAGCCGCTCAAAGCGAGCCTCCTGCTCCTTCACCGAGGCCAGGATGCTGGCCGCTGAGGGCACGCCACAGTCCTCCATGACCGGGACGCCTGCTGGCTGCAGGCAAAGCAGAGCAAGGTCAAGGTCGGGCCCGAGGCAGAGGGCTCCACGGGCCCCTGCCTACCCCGCTCACAAATCACACAACTCACTCCCACACTGGAGCATCCAGCTCTCAAGAGAGAAGCCACATTGATTAAATTCTAAATTAAAAGCCATTAATCTGAGGCTGGCCGGAAGCAGCCGGCTCCTTCCCTGTGGGGCGTGGGGCTCTGGTCCCTAGCAGGCGCAGCAGAACCGCGGACTATTGGGGGATCCTAGAGCTCACTTGGAAGGGAAGGGCCGGAAGAGCTTGGTGTGACAGCACTCAGACCTCCCAGGCCCTCTGCTGCCCACAGCACATGCCAACTCCCCCCATCTCATGGGGCCAGCCTAGGCTCCTCACACTGAGGTGAATGCTGGGGCCCAGAGAGGTTGGGGGATCTGTCCATAGCCACACAGCCAGCGTGGCAGAGCCAGTGTACCAGTGAGCAGGACGTCAGGTGTCACTCCCCAGCCAGAGACACCGAGGCAGGCCCAGGGGTGACACTGGTCTTCAGATCAGCGCTCTGCCTCCGCTCACAGCTACACTGGAACAGGGTGATGTCTACCCACACGCCAGAGTGAAAGCCGCGTACAGCGTGGTTGTGATTCTGTGCCTGAGAGTGGCCCATGAATACTGGGTCTGGAGGAGGCTGAGGGTAGGGGGCCCAGGCTACCCAGGCCCAGTTTGCCAGGAGGGCCAGGTCTGCCTGGCTCCGGGTCCAGTGCTTCCTCGGCAGGTCCCCCATCCCGCAGAGCTTAGCATCTGCAATGACAAGCCAGCGCTGGTCCTCACCGCAGGCTCCCTGGCTGCTCAGCGTGTTTGGTTTTCACGGGCAAAAAGATGCAGGAGGAGTATCCGGAGTTCACAACCAGCCGCACAGGAGTGCATGGGGTGCAGGTCATGTGGCCACACTGCCAGGCACGTAGTGTGCCCCATGGAGCCAGTGCTGCTCGGGGCATCCTCCTGCTCCGACCCGCACCGGGCCACCGAGGCCGCCTCCGCTGGCCACGCGGGGAGGGCCTGAGCTTAGAGACACAGCATCGTGGGCAGCACGTGAGAAGGCCCCGCTGCAGGGCAGAGCCCTTAGAGGAAGGTCAGTGCTAGGCCTGGCCCACCGATGCGGGCTGGGCCAGGGACACTGTGGGGATATGGATGCACCTCCAGTTTAAAGAACACCGCAGAGTCCAATCCACCGTGACAACTGGGGACACTGAGGCCCAGAGAGGAAAAGAGGCCAGCATAGGTCCCAGCAGCTGTTTTTCATTTCCCCAGAACCAGGCACACAAATACATTGTCAGTGTGGCCTGCAGGAGGTCCGCACAGGCCGAGGAATGAACTGAACTCCTGCAGGGAGAGGTCCTGGCACTCACAGCGAGGTGTGGGTGCAGTGGGCCAGCAGGGGACAAGGGACAAACAGCCTGGCCTGGACACAGCCATGGGCACGAGCCCCCTGTGCAGGGTCACAGACACACCTGTATATGGTGGCCACCAGGCCCTTGTGCACAGAGCAACCAAACCTGGCTGCCAGGTGGGTGTTATGGGCCTTTTCTCACTGGAGGGCAGCACAGGGCAGGATGGAGGTGGAAGCAGGCCGGCCTGCAGCCAGCCTTGACCGCAGCAGGGCGGCCTCAGCTGAGCCTCATGCCTGGGCAGCACAGCTGAGACCGGGGCCACACGTAGGAGGGCCAGGTGTGCCAGGAGGGGATGATCAGGACCTAGCAGACAGCTGTGGGCCTCAGGGCCGGGAGGTAGCTTCCCTCCCTCCTCATGGGTTCCTGGCTAACCTCAGGCTTCCCCTCCCCCTAGACCTTGGGACAGCAGGTGAGAGGGCTGCCTTAGCCTCCAGCTTCCCTGCCCTGAGCCCTCCAGCAGGCCCCAGCTCTGAAGGGGGCCCGCCTGCTCTGGCTGGGAGCTGGCCAGTGGCCCAGAATTCTGAGCCCATAGTGAGAAGGTGGCCAAACCCCACACTGACCTTTCCATTACCCAGTTCTCTCAGCTGGAGCTACATGGCTGTGCGTCTCCCAGGTGACACTCCCAAATGCCAGCCAGCGTGAGGGTAGAGTGCCCCACAGCTGCCTATGGGAGAACAGAGACCCCCGGTCTGGGGCCCACGCCCTCTGCTCCAGTCTGAGGGTACACCCCCCTGTCTGCCTGTGGGTGAGGGCACTGAACCTTGCAGGCTGCCGCCTTGTCACCTTGGTGGCCTCAAGAGCAGCTCTGGCATGCGCAGGAGGCAGACTGCTGCCTGGGGCGTCTAGCAGGCCGGGAAGACACAGGCCACTCTCCTGACATGACAGCTTCCCTAAGTCCCAGGTGGGCGCAGGTGTCCCAGGCCAGCACCCCAGAGGTGGCTTTTCTGATGGTCACTCAAAATGCTATCTTTATATTAAAACAATCACTATGTAAAAAAATGGGCATGAGTTTTTAAGATCAACCATGGGACTTTCCCAGCTGTGTTCCCAGCTGGCCCTGGGGTGGGGCTCCGATCCTGGGTAGCGGTAGGCCCGAGACCCACTCCTGCTGTGACCGGGGAGGCTCTGGAGGCAGGCAGGGAGGTGCCACACGGACTGACATCATCCCAGCCCTTCCCCGGGGAAGGGCCTGCACCGCCTGCAGGGCAGACCGCTCACGATCCCCACCCCGACCCCAGGCACCACCTGCACGTGTCATTTCACCACACACGCCCGCCTGCCCACGGAGGTGATGTGGCAAGAAGACAGGAACACACAGGCCGCCCAGACACAGGCTTGCCTGTCTCAGGGCAGGAGTGAGATGCTCGACCTGGGGAAAGCCTGTCCAGGCTTGGACACCCAGGAGTGACCCCCGGTGGATGGACTGGTGGGAGGGTGGAGGGATGCAAGTACGGAGGCTGGATGGAAGAGGAAATGAATGAACGAGTAAAATGGATGTGTGGACTGCAGGTAAGTAGGTCGTCGTATGAGAGGATGGGGGCAGATGAGTGGATGGGCGGGTGGGTGGCTACATAGGGTAAAAGGGTGGGCGGAGGCTGGCTGGAGGAACGAGTAAGTGGACAGTTGGGCAGATGAATGAGTGGGCAGGTGGGCAAGAAGGAGGCTCTGAGACACCGCTGGGAGGAGGGGCCTTGTCTTCTGGGGCACAACTGTGGACGCTGCGCTCCATCAAGAAACCGAAGGCACCACCAGAGGAACTGGGGGGAGATCCTGAACCTTTCCCCGAAACCTAAGCCACATTTTTGTTGTTGTTAAGCCTCACCAGAGGGTGTTTTTTTCCATTGCCTTTTTAGAGAAACTGGAAGGGATGGGGGAGAGAAGAGGAGGGAGGAGAGAAGGGAGGGGGAGGGAGGAAAAGGGAGAGAGAGAAAGAGAGAGACAGTACGAGACACATCAATTGGTTGCCTCCCAACTGGAGGTGGGGTGCGAACCACAGCCTTGCCTGGGAATTGAACCCCAGACCTTGGGTGCACAGGCCAACGCTCTAACCACTGCGCACCACCGGTCAGGGCCTAATCCCACATTTAACATCTTCCTGCTGACCCAGACATTCCTCCTCACAGGGAGCACGGCCAAACCCTGCTCCACAAAAATCAAATTATGGGGCCTGAGTCCAATCTGGGTTGAGGAATTAGAGGAATTTCCTAAGGGTCAGGCCAGCAGGGGGAGGCAGGCAGGAGGCTTGGGCTCCAATCCCTGACCTCTCACCAGCCATCTGTCCCTGTATTCCGCCAGCTGTCCCTGTCCCCCATAAGGGGAGAGAGGGGACTCAACACCGATTGAACCTCCTTCCGCCCCCGACTCCCCACCCATCTGGATGGGGAGAAAGGGTGTAAGCAGGAGCAGAAGAACAGAAACCAGGTCTGGTGGTGCCAGAGCTCTCTCTGCCAGGGGGTGCCATGTCCCCTCAGCGCTGCCAGCAGGGAGACTTGCTCCCTACACCTCTGGCCTGTGGGGGCCCATCTTTACCCTGTCACCCCCCCCCCACTGTGGTTACAGCCACAGGGATAGCTTCTGGTCAGCCTACAGGGATGCACACTGTGCCAAGGCTGGGGACAAGGTTGGAACAGGAGGCCAAGGCATGGGGGTTCACAAGGGTGGAGTCCTCGTCCGTCCATCCATCCATCCATCCCAGCCAGGACCACTGGGACACTCACAGTCAGTTCAGGGCCTGGGCTGCCTGGGTGGGAGGAGGCTGTTCTCAACCTTAAAGAAACTGCCAAGGCCCAGCCGGTGTGGCTCAGTGGATAGAGCCAGTCTGTGGACTGAAAGTCCCAGGTTCGATTCCGGTCAAGGGCATGTACCTTGGTTGGGGGCACATCCCCAATAGGAGGTGTGCAGGAGGCAGCTGATCGATGTTTCTCTCTCATTGATGTTTGTAACTCTCTATCCCTCTCCTTTCCTCTCTGTAAAAAAGAAAAAAAGAAAAAAATCAATTAAAAAAATATATATATACATATATTTTTTTTTTTTTTAAAAAGAAAGAAACTGCCAAGGAAAAGACAAACCGACTTGACTTTGGGAGAATGAGACATTTGCTGTACATCAAAAATAAAAGCCACGTGTTCTGGTTGTAGGGTTTTTTAAAGCGACACCATTGACAGCAGCACATGTAGAGAACATTACAGATGGAAGACAATGACTTTACTTCTAGGCTGTGACTTCGTGGTGGGAGCTGGTGAGGGTGCGTGGAGAAGCGTCACACTAGTATCTCCACTCCTGTGCGTTTGTAATTTTCCATACTAGAAAGTAGGAGAAAAGCAGATAAGAAAAAGCTAAAGGAGTTCATCACCACCAAACCAACATTATATGAAATGCTGAAAGATATTCTTTAAGAAGAGGAAGAAGAAAAAGGTAAAGATGAAAATTATGAACAACAAATACACATCTATCAACAAATGAACATAAAAATCAAGTGAATTGATAGGCTGTTGAACAGGATAGACTGGTGAATATAACAGAGACATGGACATAGAGAGGGAATGGACTGACAATTCTTGGGGAGAAAAGGGTTGTGGGAAGTGCAGCAAGAGACTGGACAAAAATCTTGCAACAATGGGAGAGGACAGTGGGGAGGGGGAGGTGAGGGTGGAGGGTGGGATAGGTACAGGGTGGAGGGGAGCTATAGGGGGATAAAAAGGGGAAACAATGTAATTAATAAACTGAACAATAAAGATTTTTTTAAAAAGTAGGAGAAAAAGACATCAAGATAACCCAAAGCCAATCGACTACGTTGGGATCCAGTCCCTGCGGTAAAGTATCTCCTTTGTCTATAAAGTGCTCTTATAAATCAATAAAAATAAAAAATAAAAAACAACTCAAAGTAGGTGAAGGTCATAAACAAGGGATGTGGCCTGAGAGAGAAGAGGCGATGAGAGTGGAAGCAAGTGCATGCACAGAAAAAAGACTGGAAGGAATTCGCCTCTGGCCGCAGCAGCTCCCTCGGACCTGAGCCAATGTTCTAGGAAGGAGCACAAGCTTCTGCTACCATCAGACCCTAAGAGAGAAACGGGAAAAACAGACATCTGCCCTAGCTGGCAGCCAAGTGGGTGAAGAAGCTGGGGACCGGAGCTCCTACAGGGCCTGGGCACTGCCTGCCCAAGGGAAGCAGTAGGATTTTCATGGAGCTGGCAGAGCTGTAATTGCATTCATCCCGGAAATTAGATTTCCCCAGCAGAGGAGGCATGCCTACTGCATTGGACCATACACCATGGGGGGGGGGGGGTCGAGGGGAATCTCCTCCTGCCCCAGGACTGTCTGTCCACATGGACCCCCAGCAGTACACATCTCATGATCACATGGAAGACAACTCCTACGTGCAGGGAGACAATCTGGGGGTGTTCTTCCCCAGAGGTTCTTGCCCTGTGCTTATGGGGCGCCCTAGGTCAAGCACTGATCAGCACCTGGGCAGGGGGGCCATTTGGCAGGTGGTCCAGAACTCTGTGTGTGTGTGTGTGTGTGTGTGTGTGTGTGTGTGTGTGTGTGTGTGTGTGTTGGGGGAGGTGGGTGCATGATGCAGTAAGTTCAGGGTCAGATCCAGGCAGGGACACTCCTGGGGCCCAGGGAACCTGAGATCAGAGGAGCTGAGAGCCTGGAGCGGGGCAGGGCTGGGGTGTGCCCAGGAGATTGCAGGTCAGATGTAGCAATACAGGCAGGTGAGCATCCCAACTGCTGCCCCTCCTAGTGGGAGGCCAGAGCCCCAGGGAGCCTGGGGAGTGGCCGAGTGACTGAAGGTCAGACACAGCAATACAGGCAGGGGCACGTGAGCATCCCAACTGCTGTCCCCCACCCCTCGGGGTGGGAGGCCTGAGCCACAGGGAGCCACTGCCAGAACCCCTGAAGGGTCTGGGCTGAGATTCCCCCTGGGACCGGTCGGGTTGTGTTCCCCGTGCCCATTGTGGCACCCCTGACGTCTCCTTGGTTCCCTAGGGCCCGCCTCTCTGTGAGGACTCGTGGGATGGAAATGTACCGCAGTCCCCAGGTCCTAGGCTGGGATTCCAGGCCCTCTCTCTGCCCCTCCTGCACCTGACCCTGCACCAGCTGCAGCCGAGGCCCGAGGGCTATGCCTTTCAAGCTCCAAGTGTGGGTATGGGCAGCGAGGACCCACCTTCTCTGTGGTCCCTGCAACAGTCAGCCTGGGGGCACCCCAAGGCCCCAGGGTTGGGGAGCCAGGGGTTCCAGGCAGAGAGGGCTGGGGCTGGCAGTCACAGTCCTCTCTCCACCTGCACCAGCAGCCCACCCACTCCAGTTCCAGCAGGAGAGGGGAACTGAGGCGTAAAGGAGGGGTTGAACTCCAAGGTGCCCCACTGTGTGGGATCAGCTGGCCCTCTGCCTCCTTTGCCTCCCCCACCAGGCACCCAGTCTGCAAGGCACCCTGTGTGGCTTCCCCACACCCTCCAGTAGAGCCCTGCTCACCACAGCCTTCCGTCTCAGGAAGAGCAGGGCAACGTGTGTGGGGGGTGCCGTTAGAGGGCCCAGGCTCAGCGACCCAACCCACTGCCCTCTGGGGTGATCTGAGGCTCCCAGCCAGGCTGGGACCAAACCCAGAGAGACCCCACAGCACCCAGGGCCTGGGAGCCCAGCCTCTACTGAGGGGACAAGGGATCCGTGAGATGTTCTGACGGCCCCACCTGGCACAGCTGGGCAGCTGTCTAGCCAGGGGAGGGCTGAAGCCTGGCAGTGCAGCCGTCACCCACACTAGCCACTGGCCTGTGCACACCAGTGCCCTCTGCCTGGAATGTCTCTTTCCTTCCACACAGTGGACCCCCTTCTTCCAGGCCCCCTCTGTCACCATGGCAACACCCAGGCTTCTCCGGGAGGGACAGAGCCTCTTTGTGGTGGTACAAAGCCTCTTTGAGGGGCAGTGGGGTTACAGCCCCTGGGAGATGAGGAGACAGGGTCCCTCAATCCCCTGCCCCCCCTTACAGAGCCAAGGAAGCTGGGGACAGGAGAGCCTGAGGGTTAGGGGTCCCTGAGATGAACAGGGGCTGTCTGCTGGCGGCTGGGGGACTTCACGCTGTCGCCCCCATCCTCTGACGAGCAGCGTGCTCTGCCTAGATAAATGGAAAACAGCACAGGCAGCAGGGGAGCTCCCACCTCACTGGAAACCAGGCAGGGGAGTCCTGGGTGCCGGCAGGTAATCGGAGGCCGGGGACCAGGGCGGCTGAAGGGACTGCGCACAGTGTCCGGTCCACCCCAGTCCACCGTCCCTTGATTCTCTGGCCTGGCTTCCCCCACTGGAGAGGCCCCCATCTCTGCCTGGCTGCCCTGAGACTCTGCCAGCCACGCTGTGTGGCCCGGAGCAGACTTGCTGCAGCCACAACCTTGCGACAGGCTTGAATAAGGGAACTTCACTGTGGCCTGGCTTGCTCCAGAGTTGGGGAGATTGGGCTGTGAGGGCGACGTAGGTCCAGGGCACAGAGACAGGGACCAAACGTGGAGTCCCCACCCCCACCCCCACCGCAGTATGTTTGTCCTGTTTGTGCCCCAGCTCCACAGTCGGGGAGGCTCACCCCAACAGACCCCCCTCCACCCTGGCGGTGGCCGTAGCCATAGAGCCCCTCCCATCCTAGCCCACGGGTCCCTCCCACCCTGACTGCTGCTGACCAGGCACTTGGCAGTGCCCCTGCATGCTGGGCCGCCGGCTGGCCCTCCCCAAGTGACCTCAGTCTGACCCACTGCAGCTTTGCTAACTAAGCCACTGGGGTAGGGGGGATCAGAGGCCCAGGGGGCGGCATGAGGCGGGAGTGGCCCCACAACAGATTCTTCCCTTTGTGGGCAAAACCACACAGGTCCCAGCCCTGACACATTAGTGCCCCTGCAAGTCAGCAACTGTCCCCTGCACCCCGATGTTGGCCCCTGCTCCACCCACCTGGCCGGCTCTCTCAGCATTCCTGCCAGCTGCTGACACTTTCAGGCAGCTGGATGTGCCTTGCAGGGACCGTCATCAGCAATAGACCCAGTCAATCCTCCCATGGCTCTGGGCAGGAAGGAGGAGGGAGGGGACCCCCAACATGGCCCAGGGGAGATGGGGCCTGGGGCTCAGCTGAACCACCCATGGCCCCCAGAAGAAGGTTCTCCAGGAAGAGTGAGATGTGTGGGGCATTGGCACTGGGGACCCGAGCAGGGAGACTCCATGCGGCTTCCCCTGCATGGCACTCACAGCTGAGTGAAAGGGGCCGAGAGCAGCACTGGGGTGAGAGACCCTCCAGCTGCTGTGGCAGAGGCAGAGTGGCCGTGGCTGCCTGATTCTGGATGGATGGAGGTGGGCCTGCCCTGGGGAGGGAGGCTCCAGGCAGGCTTGCTCTTGGCCTGCTGCATCGGAGGGCCAGGTCCCCTCTGGTCTACTCTTGCCCGCAGTCCCAAGTGGCCTCTGGCCAGCTCTGGCTCCTTGGAGGGACCCCCAGGGACAGCCCTTCCCTCCCAGAAACTGAGCTGGATGCCAGCACTGCTGCTCCCAACCACTCTCCTCCTCCTGGGAACCAGCTCTGCTGCTCGGAAGCTCGCTGAGTGCCCATGGCAACAAGTCCAGACACCACCAACCTCCAGCCAACAGCAGAGTCCTGCTTTTCATATGCAAATAGCCCAGTGGGACTGGGCAGGGGGCTCCACCCCACCCCCACCCAGCACAGACTTAAGCCCTGCAGTGTCCCTGTCTGGCTCCCCCAAACCACACACATAGGTAATATACCACAAGAGCCTGCTGGGAACTGGGCTTGTCTGTGGCTGGCCACAAGGAGGAAGAAACACTGCAGAGGCCTGCTGACTATTTGGGGACTTCCTAAAACTCACCTGCAGCACCTGCGTGCAGCCACCCACACAGTCATGCATGCACACGCATGCGTACTACCTGCTCTGTGTGGCTGCTAATGAACTGACCATAACTGCCCTATGGAGCTGCTCCTGCCCCACCAGAAAATGGGTGGTAGGTGGCCTGACAGTCTATGCGAGGAGGGGAAGGTAAAACTGTGGCTCCTTAGCCAACATGGCTCCTGGTGAGGGTCAGAGATCCTGGGCAGACCCTATTCCTGTCCTGAACACCAGGCAAGACTGCCCCCAACCCAGAGGCCAGACCTGCTCCTGACAACACAGTCTGCAAGCGGCCCCAGGCCTCTGGTCAGAAGCACCCAGCATGCACAGACCTCCTGCAGCAGCCCACACCCTGGGCAGATCTTGTGCCCTTAGGAGACCCCAGAGCCTTATGCTGAACCGTGTTTAGTGCATTTATTAGCACAGATATTAGGGAATAGCTGGCATGTGTTCTCAAATGGCGTTGGACGGATGCACTGAGAACAGACCATCGTGAAAAGGAACAATCATACAGGAGGAGGTTCCTGAAGAGATTTACAGGGAAACATGGCAGAGGCAGCAAACAGCAGCAGGCAGGGCCGAGCAGAAAACCAGGTTATGGTGAGTTAGCAGAAAGCAAACGCGAGGCCGTCCTTCCAAACCAGCGGAAAATGATGAAAGAGCTGATAAAAGAGGGAAGGCAGGCGATGTGGAAAATGAAACCTGGGCCAAGTTTGGACATAACAGGGATTCTCTGAGGCAGAAAAAATAGACAGTGGACCCAAAGAAAAGGTCAGAAACCGCCTCAACGGGGAAGGCCTCTCTCCGGCTGTCATTGTCCAGGATGATGAGAAAACTGGGCGTGTCTATTCCCTGGATTTTACAATTCACTCTGATAGGCTGATATTTCCTTGGACTTCTTGAACATGTTGGGTGCACCCTGCAGTGTGGGAAGGAGGCCTGCCTAGGCTGGCGCCCCCGGCCACACTGAGGTCTGGGTCCATGTTCTCTCCCAGGCTGCCCACAGCCCTGGACATTGTCCGGATATACATAGATGTCAGCTGCAGCATCCGCTGCCCACTCACCACCTCCCACATTGCAGACATCCTTTTTGGTAAAAAAAAAACAAAACAAAAAAAAAACCAGCTGACAGCCTTATTAAGAACAAACCAGAAACCTCACCTCCTTAACTCGAGATCTTTAAAAGGGTTAACCTTGCCCTAACCGGGTTGGCTCAGTGGATAGAGCGTCGGCCTGCGGACTCAAGGGCCCCAGGTTCGATTCTGGTCAAGGGCATGTACCTTGGTTGCGGGCACATCCTCAGTGGGGGGGGTGCAGGAGGCAGCTGATCGATGTTTCCCTCTCATCAATGTTTCTGACTCTCTCTCCCTCTCTCTTCCTCTCTGTAAAAAAATCAATAAAATATATTTTTTAAATAATAAAAAAATAAAAGGGTTAACCTAGTTCTGAAATTACCTTAGCAGATTTCATGGTAAAGTCCTGGATTTTCAAAGTCAGGCTGCCCTTTGCATGGTCAGTCTTTCCTGGGAGGCAGCAAACATGCCTCACCAGGACCCTGGACTATGGCTTTAAGGGTCAAGAGAAGGGGCCTGTCTGGGTAGGTGTTGTTTCAATGCACCAAGGTTGCAAGTTTGATTCCTGGTCAGAGCACATACAAAAAGCAACCAATAAATGCATAAATAAGTGGAACAACAAGTCAATGTTTCTCTCTCCTCCCCATACCCCCACCACACTTAAAAAAAATCAATCAACAAAAATTTGCCTACAAGATAAAAATGTAAGCATCTAGAGCTCACCATTTAGAAACAGTGAAAAAACATATTCACATATCATACATAAATATGTATGAATCGTAGAATGGTGGTTGCCAGAGGCTGAAGGGAAGGGGAAATGGGAAGATGCTGGTCAAAGTATACAAACTGTCAGTTATAAGATGACTAAGTTCTGAGGCTCTAATATACAGCATGATGACTATAGTTAATAACATCGTATTATGTACGGCAGGTCTTTAGCAGCATCGTTTTGTTCAACTTCATTTCATTATAACATTGATGAAATGCCATAGAAACTTAACTTGTTTATATAAATTAACCTGGGGTAAAACTGGTTTCATTATACGCCATTTTGCCACAGTTCCAAGAACTTATTAATAATGTTGTGAGGACTTACTGTACTTAAAAGTTGCTATGAGAGCCCTTACCGGTTTGGCTCAGTGGATTGCAGACTCAAGGGTCCCAGGTTCGATTCCGGTCAAGGGCATGTTCCTTGGTTGCAGGTACATCCCCAGTAGGGGGTGTGAGGAGGCAGCTGATTGATCTTCCTAACTCACTCTTCCTCTCTGTAAAAAATCAATAAAATATATATTTTTTAAAAAGTTGTTATGAGGCCGAAGCCAGTTTGGCTCAGTAGATAGAGTGTCGGCCTGCGGATTGAAAGGTCCCGGGTTCGATTCCAGTCAAGGGCATGTACCGTGGCTGCGGGCACATCCCCAGTAGGGGATGTGCAAGAGGCAGCTGATCGATGTTTCTCTCTCATCGATGTTTCTGACTTTCTATCCCTCTCTCTTCCTCTCTGTGAAAAATCAATAAAAACATATTTTAAAAAAAAGTTGTTATGAGAGAACTTTAATGTTCTAACTGTAACAACAACAGAACAATAATAATAATGTGAGGTGAAGAGATGGTTAACGAGTCTTATTCTTGTAAACATTTCTCAATATATATATGTATCAAATCGTCAACATTATATACCATAAATTTACACAGTATTATATGTTAATTACATCTCAATAAAGCTGGAAATAAAAATACAGGTTATAGCTAAAGCTGTTCTCAGAGGTAAATTCATTGCCTTAATTACTTTCATAATTAAAAAATAAAAAATTAATATGGATAAATCTAAAATAAATGAGCACACAGGCATCTAAGTCCTCAAATCAAGACTCTCATAGAAATAACCAATGCATCTCTCACTGACTACCATTCATATGCCAGAAATGGGAAAAATCCTAATAGAAAAAATTAACCTATGAACCTAGCAGGACTGAAGGAAGACAGAGAAAGCTAATCTCTGAACCCAGGTAGGATCACAATGTGAAATTACTGCTATGCCTCTCTCAGCTCTTAAGCCTCTATATGAACAAGGCAGACACAACAGCAAATCTAACGTTTCACCTGCTGCCTCAAATGGAACTGAAGGTGCAGGTGGGCAGGGACAGCCATCACCTCATTTTGTACTGAATTACAGGCCAGAGCTGAGTGGCAAGCAGCACAGCACCTGGCAGGCAGCAATGCTAAAGTAATTTCTGCTGCATGAAGGAAGAAAGGCTGAGCCGGAGTATAGTGCCCAGGTGAACAGAGCCCTGTGACTCCCTTGCGGGGGCTGCCCTGAAGAGACAGAGCATGTGCTGTATACAGAGGCCAGTTTTTACAAGAAACTGGAGAAATGTCAGGAGAAGGAGTGCCTTGGGGCTCCTGAGGGCTCAGAAGGACACTCACTTGAAGAGAGTGCCTGTGCCTAGAATGGCACGAGGCGGGAGTGGGCACGGAGAGCTCACCAGGCAGAGCCTGCTGATGCTAAAGGTGGGTGTGGCAAGGAGGGAGGCTAGTGGTATCACAGGGACCAGGTATGGCTTTCATCCTGAAAGTGAGGGGGAAGCATCTCATGGGGCGTGTTGGGGCGAGAGAACCAGACCCAGCTCAGGAGTTTCCCCTGCCCTGGACAAAGCAGGCCCCCCCCCCCACCAGCTCCAGGGGAAGGGATAGCAGACACTCTTCCACTCCAACCCAGCTCCCTTCCCCTGCCCCAGGCTGCTGTCTTCAGACTCCATGTGTCTGGCCTGAGGCTCACTCCTCTTGCCCGTCAGTTGGTGGGGTCAGACGGAGGAGTCTGAGCTAACAGAGCAGCTCAGGTTGGGTCAGGGTAGGGAAGGATAACCAGGAGCAAGAGGACATGTCAGCCTGCAATGCTGGGCCCGGGGTTCCTCCAGGGGACGCAGCTACTGCCTTTGTCACAGGTCACAGATGGCCTCCTTCCCCATACTGCACCCTGGGGCACCATACACCTCCACGCTAGCAGCACTAAACCGCTGAAAGTCCTGGTTCGGCAAAGACAAAGTCTGCAAGCATAAAGGCTCGATTAAAAATTAACTAATGCCCCTGTTAAAAAGATCTGGCAAATAAACGTCGGGAATTATTTCTTCAAATATTCTGAATTAGCCTCATCGCAAACAATAGGTTTCTGCAGACAACAAAGGCCAGGGAACTGTTACCAGGAAGATGAAAATGGAAGATGTACTTGTCTGGGGCAGGCCTGGGAGCAACCGCCCTCCCCCACCACCACTCTGCTTGCTGAGCCTCAGTTTCCCCATCATAATCTCTCACACCCATACTGGGAGGCCCAAGAGGCAAGGTGGTCTTGGTCTCACCCAAGTCCCTGGCCCCACCTGGGCCTGAGGCTGTGGTGGGGAGGGGGCAGGGAATAGCCAGGTGGTCAGAGGAGCGGCGTGGCAGGGCCAGCAGAGGGAAGGGCACCCACTCTCTTGTGCTGGCACAGCATCAACACGGAAGATACTGGTGAGGGGAAATGGAGTCCCAACCCCAGCACCTCAAACTTGCACAAGCAGAAACTACCTCCCCTGGAGCCTAGGAAGGACGGCCAGTGCCAGGATGCAGGGGTGTGACAGCCATTATCCCCCCCCCCCCTTTCTGGTTTATTTTCTACATTTTCTATAGAAAAGCACATATTGGTTTATAATTTATTAAAAAGGCTCTGGTGCCGCTGTCATTGAGCACCTGTGGGCTGGTCCTGTGGCCTCTCCCTGGCTCTCAGCCCCTCAGGGGAGCCTGGCCCAGGGGATTTAGGAGGCACCTCCGTGGCATCACTGAGGCCATGGCCTTGACCCAGGGCCTAGCGTGAGAGGAGGTGCTGGTAGGGGGTTGGGGGGGCAGGGATGTGTGACAAGAGGCGACAGGAGATGATTTGTGAAGGGTGGGCCTTGCTGAGCTGAGACTCCTCCACCTATGCCATCCCAGACTCTTCAGTGACGAAGGCCTGTTTCCCCATCTATAGACTTGGCGCCTCTGCCCCTCCCCACTCTCCATCCCCGGTCTGGGGCTTAGACCTCACAAGCCAGGGAAGGCCACAGGGGCACCTTTCCCTCCAGGGCACAGAGCAAAAGCCTCCCTCTACCCCCGGGATAGGTTTGGCAGCATCTCCACAGCCTCATTAGCTCACAAAATGCAGAGAGCAGCAAGTACATTCAGATGAATGAATGGCCTAATTAGGTTTTCAGGAGAGTGAAATATTTTGAAAAGAAAAAGTTTAACTAAAGGCATATTCGAAATACCAAACTCATCAACTGCAAACATCAACCTGGCAAGATGCGCCTCGGGGGTGGGGTGCCTCTGGCTTCCCCCACCAGGATGCCTTCGCTGTGGGCGAGAGAAGCAGAGCTGATGACTCCTGGGGCCCCAGCTGAGAGTCATGCTGGGCAGGGCACCCCGGGGCCTGGGGGAACGGAGGCCCCTCAGCCGCCTGCTTCTCGGTCAGCTCCCCCAAGGGCAGTGTAAGAAGGTGACAGAGCAGAACAAGTCCAAGGAAGAGCCCAAAGCTGACTCTGGCCAGAGTGATGGCGAGAGGTTTCAGGGGAAGCCGCAAGAGAAGAGCAGAGGGGCAGGGGGTGCTCTGGGAGGAGGGTGATGGGGTTGGGGGGTGAGGTAAACACACCACAACAGCCACTGTGGGCTTGCAGGGCTGCCCGGCCTCACTAAACTGGCCCAACTGCACCCCCCATGCCACGGGCTGTGAATCACCCTGAGTGAGGGATGGTGCAGCCGAGAGCTGGCATGGCACTCACAGCACAACCGCAGCGGCCGGCACGGAGCCCTTCATGCGGCCTGTGGGGCAGACAGAGCCAAGGTCTGAACCCAAGTCCTGCTACTTAAGTGTCCTTCCTTCTGCCTCACCTGAGATGCATGGGTTCTGGGGGTGGACAGGGACCTGGGGCTGTGGTGTTGGCTCCTGTTTCTCACATTGAGCCTGTTAGGTCTGATCAAATAAGGAAAACGGATGTGTAAACAATTTTAGGTCTGACATTCCCTTTCGCTTAGACCACATGCCGTTTGCCAAGACCAGTAACTTCCCCTCCAGACTTGCCCAGGATCTGGACCCACCCAGAGAATTCCCCACTGAAAAAGTCCACGTAGAGTCCTTTAAAATATCTGACTCCCCTTCCCTGGGCGCAGGCACCATTTTGGGGCTCAGCCTATCTGGTCTTGCCAGGTTGACCTAATCCTATCTAATAAAAGAGTAATATGCAAATTGACCATACCTCCTATCAAGCCACACCCACAGACACTCCCACCAGCCAATCAGCAGAAAATATGCAAATAAACCCCAACCAAGATGGCTGCTACCACTGAGAGCAGGAGGGAGGCTTGGGAGGAAGCCAAGCTTTCCGCCTGCCATTGCCGACCTAGGCCTCTACTCAATGCTACAAAATGTCAATTATAAAAGATACATAATCAGAGCAGAAATGGCGGCAGCCATGGAGCTGGAGAGAGCAGAGGCTAGGGTTGCCGGGGTGATGGAGGAAGCCAAGCTTCTGTAGCCTTAGCACCTAGACCTTCGCTCTAGGCTACAAAGTTTCCATTGTAGAACACAAATTAATCCCAGATCCCAGGGCCTTCACTTGGGTCACTGGCGGGTGTGACCGGCCTGCAAACCACCACAGGCCCCTTTGCCCAGGCCACCCCATGCCCCAAGGGAACCCCCACCCTGATCCAGGACACTCTTCAGGTCAAACCAGCTGGGCCCCAGCCATGCAACAGGCCTCTATACTATCTAATAAAAGAGTAATTTGCAGATTGACCATCACTCCAACACACAAGAGGGCTCTCCCCATGTGGTCAAAGATCCTGCCCCCATGTGGACACAAGATGGCCACCACAAGATGGCCAGTAGGGGAGGGCCATTGGGAGGTTCCAGGCCTGCAAGGGGGCAGTTGTGGGTGATCAGGCCAGCAGGGGAGGGCAGTTGGGAGGGACCAGACCTGCAAAGGAGGGCATTTGGGGGCAATCGAGTCTTCGGGGGAGGGCAGTTAGGGGTTACCAGGCCAGCAGAGAAGGGAAGTTGGGGGCAAACAGGCTGGCAGGGGAGTGGTTAGGGAGTGATCAGGCTGGCAGGCAGAAGCAGTTAGGGGCAATCAGGGAGGCAGGCAGGTGAGCAGTTTGGAGCTAGCAGTCGTGGGTTGTGAGAAGGATGTCCGACTGCCTGTTTAGGCCCAATCCTACTGAGATCGAGCCTAAACAGGCAGTCAGACATCCCTTGAGGGGTTCCAGATTGGAGAGGGTGCAGGCTGAATTGAGGGATATCCCCTGCCTCCCATCATGAATTTCATGCACCGGGCCTCTAGTAAATTTATAATTCTTTATTACCATTTTCGGCCTCATGCATTCCTCTTTCATCGACTCTAACAGAGCCCACATGGGAATGACCCACATGTCCAGTCACAGAGGCCCCTGGATGCCTGGCCTAGGACAGCCCACAGGGCAGCTGGCCAGCCTGAACCAGGCTTTCCAGCCGTGTGGGCAAGATGCTTGCGTGGCAGGCAGATTGGCTGGTCACCACAAGCCTACCAGCCTCTGCAGCTGGGACAAAAACAGGATACATGAGCTCCTGGCCAGGTGGTGCCACCCACTTCGGGCATGGGGATGCCAGGCTCATGACCCTTGAGAAAGAGGCCAGTTCACTCCCCCAGCATGACAAAGCCACCTGGGTAAGGGCCACACATGTGAAAGCCCACAAACTGTCCTCAGGAGAGCCATACCCCCCAGCCCTGCAAGTGGTTCTGGGGCTGTCCCTGGCCATAGACAGCACATAGCACTCAAAGCCTGAATGTCCACAAAGGGACCTGGTCACCTTTGGGGTTTCTGAGGGGGTCCCACCATGGCAGGGACCTGTCCTCAGTAATGAAGGGTGCTCAGAGGGGCTTCAAGCCCAAGACACAGGGAAAACAGAGCAGGCACGATGTGTATGGGACAGCATGTGACACAAACCAACAGAGGGAGGGCTAGTGCACTCCAGCAGTGCAAGCCCATGATTCCAATGACAGGGGAGGTCCAAAGGAGTGGACCCAACATGTCCTATAGGTAAACGTACAGAGGGACGGGCTTCTGGGAACAGGGCCCTGACCGGATCTTAACGATCCACTGGGCTCTGGCCAAGGGCACCACAAACCCAAGGCCACATGATGTGACATTTCCAATTTCTGGCGACAGAAAATATTAGTCAAGACACAGTTCAGAAGCCCGAGCCTAACTGGCTCAGTAGATAGAGTGTTGGAACCCCAGGTTTGATTCCAGCCAATTGCATGTACCTTGGTTGCAGGCTCCTCTCCGGCCCAGGCCCTAGTTGGGGCTGTAGGAGGCAACCAGTTGATAATGTTTCTCTCACATCGATGTTTCTGTCTTTCTCTCTTCGACTCTCCCTAAAAATCAATGGGAAAGTATCCTCGGATGAGGATTAACAACAACAAAAAGACACTGTTCAGCACACTCCCCCGACCCCAGAGCACGCCTGCGCCTTCCCCTTCTGCTTCTTCCCCCAAATTCGTGCATCTCCTAAACTCTAAGGGATCCCACAAGACTTGCAACCAGGGAGCAACGGGCAGCAGCAGCTCATCCCAGGCTAGCCCCTGAACCTGTCCCCAAGGACCCCTTTTCTCTGACACCCCAGCAAGCAGACAGCAGCCCCTCCTTGGCTCACTTCTTCCCCGTAATGTTTCCAGAGAGCTGCAGCGGCCCCACTGCTCTTTCTTGTTGTTTCTGCTACCCTCAGCCCTGCCTTGTTCTTCTGTCCCAGCTTTATTTTAGTTTTTAAATATATTTTATTGATTTTTCACAGAGAGGAAAGGAGAGGGATAGAATGTCAGAACCGTCGATGAGAGAGAAACATCGATCAGCTGCCTCTTGCACACTCCCTACTGGGGATGTGCCCGCAGCCATGGTACATGCCCCTGACCAGAATCGAACCTGGGACCCTTCAGTCCGCAGGCTGACGCTCTATCCACTGAGCCAAACCGGTTTCAGCTGCTGTCCCAGCTTTAATAAACATACTCTCAAAATAAATAAAAAAGAAACAGATAAAACCATATTAAAAAAAAAAGTTAAATCCACCCTCGCCGGTCTGGCTTACTGGATAGAGTGTTGGCCTGTGGACTGAAGGGCCCCAGGTTCGATTCTGGCCAAAGCCACATGCCTGGGTTGGGCTTGATCCCCAGTGGGGAGCATGTAGAAGACTGCCAATCAATGATTCTCATCATTGGTGTTTCTAATCTCTCTCTTCCTCTCTAAAATCAATTTTAAAATATTTTTTTAAGTTAAATCCTCACCTCACATTTATGACAATGTAAACTCTAGATTAATGAAATCTTGAGTGTAAACACTAAACTAGAAATACCCACAGGAAAAGGTCCATGTGACTTTATCTGGCTACATGCTAGGGAGGACAATGCATAGAACAATGGAATAAGTAAAAAGGAAAAAAACTCGGCAGGTTTCACCACAAAATATGAAAAATTTCTGAATATGTAAACCATCACAAACAGAAATTAAAAGGCTGAGAAACACTTGCAGCAGGCAGGCAGACAAGGGAAGAATTCATTCTGTAATGCGTCAAGACTCAGACCAACAGCTAAGAAACACATCAAAACCTCAAGAAACCCTGGCTAGGGGCCAGTGGTCACAGAAGTGCAGCCTTGCTCAACCACGAAAGCTGAGCTGAGCCCTAGTCAGTTTGGTTCAGTGGTTAGAGCACCAGCCTGAGGACTAAAGGGTCTCAGGTTTGATTCCGGTCAAGGGCACGTACTTCGGTTGCATGTTCGATTCCCTGGCCCATGCAGGAAACAACCAATTGATGTGTTTCTCTCACATCAATGTTTCTCTCTGTCTTGTTCCCTCACTTTTCCTCTCCAAAACTCAATGAGGGTGGGGGAGGGGAAATAAAGGGCCGACCTGAGGGTAGTCTCTGAGAGGAAGTACCAGAGCTGACATGACTGCAGTGAAAAGCACACATGTCCCTCAGGACACATCTTGCCTAGGCCTGGCATCACCATCACTCTCTATACCACCTTCCAGCTCCTTTAACAAACAAAAAACAGCAAGCTCTAGCCGGCTTGGCGTAGTGGATAGAGCATCAGCCTGGGGACTGAAGGGTCCCAGGTTCAATTCCAGCCAAGGGCACACGCCTGGGTTGTGGGCTCGATCCCCAGGACGGGGCGTCCAGGAGGCAGCCAATCAATGATTCTCACCATTGATGTTCCTATCTCTCTTTCTCCCTTACTTTCTGAAATCAATAAAGATATATATTTTTTAATATTTTATTGATTTTTTTACAGAGTGGAAGGGAGAGGTATAGAAAGTCAGAAACATCGATGAGAGAGAAACATCGATCAGCTGCCTCTTGCACACCCCCTACTGGGGATGTGCCCGCAGCCAAGGTACATGCCCTTGACCAGAATCGAACCAGGGACCCTTCAGTCCGCAGTCTGACGCTCTATCCACTGAGCCAAACCGGTGTGGGCAATAAAGATATTTTAAAAAATAAAAATAAAAAAGAGACCCACCTCAGAACAAAGGGCTCACACAGACTGAAAGTGAAAGGATGGAAAATTATCTTCTAGGCAAATGGAAATGAAAAAAAATAACAAATAAATTATACACATACAATTTATTTGTTATTATGGATAGACTAGAGGCCCAATGCACGAAATTTGTACACTTGGGGAGGGTCCCTCAGCCTGGGAGCCCTGGGGGGGATGTCCGACTGATGGCTTAGTGGGCCTAAGCCATCAGTCGGACATCCTTAGCATTGCCACAGAGGTGGTAGAGGCCCCTACCACTGCTGCTGTGCTCGCCAGCTATGAGCCTGGCTTCTGGCTGAGCGGGGCTCCCCCTGTGGAAGCACACTGACCTCTAGGGGGCAGCTCCTGCATTGAGTGTCTGCCCCTGGTGGCCAGCATACATCATAGTGACCGCTAATTCTACCATTTAGTCATTTGCATATTAGCCTTTTATTATGTAGGATGGATGGATGGATAGATAGATAGATAGATACTAGAGGACCGGTGCATGAAATTCATGCATGGTGGGGGGAGGAGAGTGTCCCTCAGCCCAGCCTGCACCCTTTCTAATCTGGGATCCCTTGGGGGATGTCTAACAGTCAGACATCCCTCTCACAATGCTGGACTGCTGGCTCCTAACCACTTATCTGCCTGCCTGTCTGATTGCCCCTAACCACTCTGCCTGCCAGCCTGATAGCTCCCTAACTGCTCCTGTTGGCCTGATTGGTGCCTAACTGCTCCCCTGCCAGCATGATCATCCCCAACTGCCTTCCCCTGCAGAGATGAGGGGACTGGGGGACTGAGGCTGAATGAGGTGGGGCTGAGGGGACTGGATGCCACCATCTTGTGACTGTGGGTGCTGCCATATTATGAAGGCATGGCAGCAATTAGCATATTCCCTCTTTATTGGCTGTGGGCTCCACCATCTTGTGAGGGTGTGATGGTCAATTAGCATATTCCCTCTTTATTAGGTAGGATACACACACACACATATAAAATTGATTTCAGAGTGGAAGGGAAATATAAACATCAATGGTGAGAATCACTGATTGGCTGCCTCCTATATGCCCCCTACTGGGGATTGAGCCTGCAACCCGGGCATGTGCCCTGAATGGGAATCGAACCATGACCTCCTGGTTCATAGGTCAATGCTCAACTACTAAGCCACACCAGCTCGGCAGCCTGAGCTTCTTTAACCCAATGCAGAGGCCCTGCGAGGCCTACCAGTCCAGCCACCAAAACGTTTGGTTGGACCTTAGTCCCTCCACACAGCCAGGCAGCTGTGGATCCCTGGCTCCCCCCAGCCCAGCTGTGAGCCTGCAACACCGAGGTCCTGGGGAAGAGACAAGAGGGGGCTCCTTGCACCTCTCCTCTGTTGCACAGCCCTTAGCACAGGACACTCGGGCATCTGGAGATCCAAGGGCTCTCAGCACCCCCTGAGCACTGACTGGACCAAGCCCTTCACATTGTAACACTCAGTGACACTGAGGATCCACAGAGCCGGTTGGCTGAGCCTCCTACAGAGACGGCATCCAGTGGGTCGGGGGCAGATCACTGGGCTGGAGCCTGGGAGCGTGTACTAGACAGAGAAGAGTGACTGGCACATTCTGGCAAGCCACCAACACTCTATGAAAGCCACCACCAGAGTCAACTCTGGCAGACTGGGGTGTCAGCAGGGCACACCTTGCACCATTCAGAGGGTCCTTGGAGATACAGACACCACTCAGCCTCCTGCTACACTTACTGGCATCATGCCATCCCACTGGGCCTGTGATTTACAGAGAAACCCACAAAACAGATACCGGCCAGCACATGTCATCAGACTATTGAGGCCACTGTCCTCCGCGGTAGCTTTCTCTCTACAACGTAGACCAGTGTGGCTGTGAACGGCAGACCTACGGCCGGCAGAACTGAAACATTTCCTCTCTGGGCCTGGCAAAGCCTGCTGCTTGGCCTTGATGCCCTCCTCCTGGTATGCGGGCCCACTGCCTGTCTGCAGCTGGTGGCTTTAGTCTCTCCTGGCACCAGGGACCACCCTGAGCTAAGAGCAGAGCAGGGCAGGCTGTGCCAAGATCAGACACTGCCGTGGCAGACGTCCGTGTAGAACAGCCCAGCTAACATCCTGGTCAGCTGGCCTGAATGCAGGCTCATCCCTTAAGCCAGGTGTCAAATGGAGGCTGCACTCACGCCATCAGTGAGCCCAGGTCCAGTCTAGGGTGCTATGCCCACCCAGCGAGAAGCTGACTGGAAGCACACACCACTCAGAGCCACGGTCCATCCCTGTTGACCACACTGACCCAGACCACCAGGACACTGCTGTCCTGTGTGAGGAAATGTCCCCAGGCCACCCCCGGGTCACCTACCTGTCTCAAGGGGAGATCAGCATGTCCTGACACCCATCCTGCCGTCTCCAGCTCCTGCAGGGAAACCAGAGGGCACCTCATGAGGCCCATCTGCCAGCCTCAGGCTCTTCTGGATGTGGCCAGTCTCTGGGCTGGGCACTGTCATCCCTGATCCGAGGTCATCTATGGAGCTTCTGGCATGCACAATGGTGAGCACTCTAGTCCCCACTTGCCTGGGGCTGTCACATCTGCAACGTGCACTGGAATACCATGGCCCCTGTGTTTCTAACGCTGTGACGATTCTCCAAACGTGTGACTGTTGAGTTGTGGACTGATGATAACATCCATCCCCCTTCCAGAAGGCGGCGTGTGTTTGGTTGTGTGAAAGGCCCAGAAAGGAGAACTCCCACACCAGTGTCCAGCCCATGCAGGGTGTCACGACCAGCCACCCAGAGCTCTGTCCCCACCCCCTGCTGGGCCCTGCTCCCCCTACCTGTCCTGCAGGACAGGCTACCTGCCTCTCCTGAGGCTCCCTCAGGCCAACCACCTCCCTGCTCTCTGGGCCCCAGGGACTGGAGCTGTGGCCAAGCGCCCCTCACATGCCTGCAGAAGCCGGGACGGAGGCCCACGTGGCCTTCTGTCTTGACCAACAACCTGGGAATACATTCCCCCTCGTATCAAGCCTGGAGATGTTGCCAGAGAGAGTCTGTGTCATGAATAAAGGAAGCCAGAGAGGCAGACAGGCAGGGAGGGTCTGGACCCCAGATGGGAGGCTATCTCCTGGGAGGCGTGATTGAGATCAGGAGCTCTCTCTCTCAACTCCACGATATCTTCCAGATTGTTCCACCTATGTCCAATCTTCCTTTGTGGACGTGGCCCATGTGGGGCCTAGAGAGCGGACCTCCCTCCTCACTGCAGCCCCTGCATCAAGGGTAGGGGCTTCAAGTCAGGGAGGATCGTGGGGCTAGAGGCAGGACACTGGGGCCCGAGGCAGGGAAGCACGGGGACTCAAGCTGGGCATGCACATGCATGTGAAGGCACGAGCTTGTGCACCAAGGAAGGGGGCGTGGTCAGGAGTCCACCTGCCCACTGATGCCCGCCTGCTCACAGCACAGGTGCTGCTGCTCCTGTCACTAGGTCTGAGGCTCAAGGATCAGCTTTTGCTCAGAATGTGACATTTCTGGGACACCTCAGTTGTTGGCTTATATAGAGCTTGTCCCAGTGAATTGCATGCCTTTTTTATTTATTTATTCAGCCCTGAAAACCATCAGCCTCACCCTAGCCGGTTTGGCTCAATGGATAGAGCATCAGCCCTCGGACTGAAGAGTCCTGGGTTTGATTCTGGTCAAGGGCACATACCTCGGCTGCAGCCTCAATCCCTGGCCCTGGTCCAGGCATGTGCGGGAGGCAACCAATCAATGTTTCTCTCTCTCTCTATCCCTCCCTCTCCCTTCCACTCTCTCTAAAAATCATCGGGAAAATATCTTCACGTGAGAATTAACAAACAAATCACCAGCCTCTCCCCAGCACTGGCCTCATGAGAAGCCTCTTTTTTAAAATGGTGGAGGTTTTATTGTTTTATTTTATTCATTTTTTTTTTTTTTATTTCAGAGAGGAAGGGAGAGGGGAAGAGAGAAACATCAATGATGAATATCATTGATTGGCTGCCTCTTGCACGCCCCCTCCTGGGAATCGAAGCCACAACCTGGGCATTGGCCCTTGACCAGAATCAAACCCGGGACCCTTCAGTCTGCAGGCCAACGCTCTATTCACTGATGAGAAGTCTCTTTAAGTGCTGGCTGTGCACTCTCATCACATAGATGCTCACGCGACACCTTGGGCCGGCCCAATACCCCATTTTACAGATGGGGAAACTGGATCTGGGCCAGGTAGCACTGGCCAGCACCTCAGGAGGCTTTCCTGCCCCCAGGACTCCCACAACTCACCCACTGAGCTGGGAATGTGCGGTCACAAGAAGAATGTGCTCCTTTTCGTGGGGCTCCTGCCAGGCCGAGAACACCACAAGCACAGAGGAGACCAAGTAGTAAACACTGGTGTGGGGGTGGGGACGTCTGCAGGGCTGTGTGGGGGAGGGAGTCCAAGGAGGAGTTTCCCACAGTGGAGGGCGGAAGCAGAGGGAGCGGGAGGGTATGAGGGGGCATGGGTCTCCACTCCCAGGCCATCCTCCTCACAGCAGTGTGAGTCGATCAGGGCGGGGCAGAGCCTAACAGGAGTCCCAGGGCACTGGACAGATGGACAACCAGATGAACAGACTTGAGATATGAAGGTAGAACCAGTGATGGGATTTGTGATGGCAGGGGGCACCTGTCATGGGGAGCCCTTCTCATCACCCCCTCAGAACTGGTCTGCAGGTTCTGGGGTCACCTGCCAGGCCAAGGACCCTCTACCAAGAACCTCAAGGTCAAGGGAGTCACCACACCCCTTATCAGACCCACCCCAGCCTTGGAAAGGCCTGCTGTGTCTCCAACTGAGGCAGAAGCCCAGCCCAGCCTTCAAGGGCCAGCCAGCAGGCCAGAACAGCAAGCTTACGGACCTGCAGACATCTGACAACGAGACAGTTCCCATGGGCACAAACCAAGTCCAGAGGAGGGCCAGGGCTAAGGCTGGGAGGGCTGGGCAGGTGACCTGGGGCCACAGTGGGCAGTGAGGAACTCAGGTGAGGGTCCAGCAAGCCTGTCGGACAGCCTGCTTTGCACCAGAGCCTCTGGCTGCACCACGGTAAATCCAAGCTGCTCGTCCATCTGGTAACTCGGTGCATCATGAAAAGGTACCCACTTTGGCTGCACCCTTTCATTTTATAGATGAGGGCACTGAGGCTGAGGCACAGTCCCGCTCTGAGTGGCTGGTTCGGAGTCCTTGCCTGGAACGCTCGTGATGGCAGGGCCAGCCTACTCAATCAGAGCGGTGCCTGGGGCATAACAACTGAAGGAGTCCTCACAGCGCTAAGTGCAGGGCCCGTCCCTTACTGCCTTTGCCCAAGTCGGTGCTCAACCACCCTCCCATCCAGACTTTGGGTCTCCTCTGCCTGCACCAAAGGTGGTGAGGGGATCTGAGGGGCAGCAAGGGGCTTGTTCCAGGGATCCTTGCTCCTCTCCAGCGGCACACCCAGGACAGGACAGGGTGTCTCGGGAGGGGTCCTGGGTGGAGCCAGTCTTGCCTGGCATGGTGGTCCCTGGTGCCCTCTGGTGGCCGCACTTAGCATGCTGCTGCCTTGCTCGAGACCAGGGGTGGGGACTGTCCAGCCCTGGACAGTACAAGGCCTGAGAAATCATTTGGTCTGGCCCTCTCGAGACATTAGGGATGAGTTAATTAAATGTCTGACCAAATATAGCAGGCGAATTTTTAAGTTGATAATTTTGTATGGCCCTCGATTGATGTTATAAATATTCAAATGGCCGCTGGCAGAAAAAAGGTTCCTCACCCCTGCTCTACAGGCTGCCGGCCCCTCTGGGTCCACTGGGACAGGGGGACCGCCTAGGACTGACCCAGGGAGGGGGGAGGGGAAAGGGGAGCCATGCAGGGGAGGCCGTTGTCCACCAGCACAGGGCTCACCTCCTGGCTGCCCTTCAAGTTGGGAAGACCCAGGAAAGGATTCCTGACCCCATGTCCCCCCTCTAGCTACTCTCTAATTGAGGGCCTCCTGCAGAGTGGCCCTAAACCTCATCCTAATCTTGATGGAAGCTGCAGCAAAAGAACACGTCTTCCCTACATTTGAGCCATTACTGGAGAAGTTCCCAGAACCCCTGTACTCTCCAGTGCTTGCCCCAGGACCCTCATTTTCCTTTCTGGTCCTCCACTCCAGCTCTGCCCCCACCCTCTCTCAGCCCCTCCCTCTCTCTGCAGAAGCTGGGTCACAGGGCAGATGTTAGGGGCTGAGGCTCTGCATGCCTGGTGTCCTTGGAATCCCCAACGCCCAGCTGTATTTCAGTTTCTGGTTGCTCTTGGAGTCAAAGGATCCCACTGCTCATGTCCCCCAAGCCTGTCTCTTGGGGTGAAGGGGGCACAGTAACCCCCCCCCCATCCTTATGCAACACAAACAGGAAAGGAGATGCAAAGGAACCCCTAGATTAGGAAGAGACCCGAAGGGCTACCTGGGGAGGGGGCACTTCAGTCCAGATGTGACAGGGGAATGGGGTCAGCTCTGACTTAGTAGGACTGAAGGCTGAGGGCTTGAGCCAGTTCATCCAGGAGAGACTTGGTCATCAGATACCAGTGTCTTGCAGAAACACGAGTGAGGAAGAGCAGGGTGGGGCTGGCCTGGCTATACCCACATGACCCTCCTCCCCAGGCCAGATGAGCGTCCCCAGCAAAAAGAATGCCATGTGCCCAGCTCTACGCTAGATGCTGGCAGACCACAGAATTGCAGGGGCAACAGGGGACAGATACAGAACAGCAGCAGATGGAATAGAGCAAGGCTGGGAGAAAGCATGCCTTCTGGATTCATGGCCACACATGCTGTGGCCAAACTCAAGGCCTGGACCACCTCCTCGAGAACTGAATGGCCATGGGCTTTGACTGTCCCCTGTGTCCAGCCCCATCCCAGAGACACACTGAGCACACGGTCAGGCAGAATGTGCTCAGGACAGGCATACTTTTGGTGGCAACCTGGACCTGGGAGCCAGGAAGAGGAGGGGCTCAGATGGTGCCCCTGGTGCTGGCCTTATGGGGCAGGTTCCCCCATAGACACTAAGCTGCTCATCCCCTGAGCCCCTGAATGTGTGAATCCTGACCTGGTGTGTGCCCTGGACAGTTAATGGGTGATAAGGGGAAGGGGCGTGAGCAAGAGGGAACAGCCTGAGGTTACAGTAAAAGTCTATCCTAAACGACCGAACCTCACGGAGCAGGGTCTTCTCTTTCCTTTGTTTCTAAACATGTTCTGATCTAAAGTGCATTGGAACCAGAGCAATACACTCGGCAAGGGTTAGAAACGGCGTCTGGTGGTAAGTCCCCAATATTTAATTATTTAAAGATTAAAATGGAAGGCTGGGAATGCCAGGTTGCCTGTCCAAGGCAACACCTCAGCGAACCCGGGCTGGGTAGCATTCTGGGCGGACAGGACGCGGTTCTGCTGGGGTCCCGGTGTTCCACCGAGGTGGTGAAGGGGGGATGAAGGTGGGAGGTAGGGGGCGGGCCCAGGTCGGGGCACCGCTCTTGAACCCAGGACAGCGTCTCCCACACACACCCCTCTTGTCCTCTAGGCGGCGGAAGCAACGGGAAGCGGAGACATCCCCTTGGCCACCGAAGAGCCCCAGCGCTTCCCAGTGGTGCACCGCCCCCGGGAAACTTCCCTGTCCCCGAAACCCCTCCGGCGGTTGTAAAGTTTCCGAGGATGCTCAGCCCTGGCTACAAGGTGCCCGGCGTAGTGCAGGGCAGGGGCCCAGGCCAGTCGGGCAGGGCCCGGAGGCCACGCACAAAGGGACCTGTCCCCGTCAGTCAAGGGTCTCGCGCACCGTGGCGCAGAGGATGTGCGGGTGGGGTGGAGCTGGATCCCGATCTCCAGCCCCGACCCGGTCCAGACTTGGACTCCCAGCCAAAGACCCCGCCCCGACCCAGCCCCTGCCGGGCCCTCACCTACAGCTCCAACCTCCGGCTCCCTGCGGACCCCGCCCTCCGGCCCAGCCTACCTGGAGCTCAGCGTGGGCGGCTCCGCAGCTCGGCCCCCGCCCCCAGACGGGTGTCCCCAGGTCCCCGAGCGCGCGGGACGCGGCGTGCCCTGTGCGTACTGCAAGGGACCGTTCGCAGGGCCTAGAGTTGGATCCGTGCCGGGGCTGACCCTCCCGGCCCAGCGACCAGCCCCCGGGACAGCCCGCGCGCCCCTCGCGTGGCCCGTGAGCAAAGCGGCCCTAGCCAGCTCCTCGGCTCTCCACCCCGCCCCATCCGCCCGCAAATTTTCCCATTGGTCAGGAGGCCCGGCACGGCCCAGCAACCGGCGCCGATTGGCCAGGCTCGGTAAGACGCCAGCTTGCCATTGGGCCATCTTAATGTCCGTCCCGACCGATACCGGTCCCCTGGTAGAGCGGCGAAGGCCCGGCACCTGCACCTGCAGGGACCGCTGCTGCGGTGGCGGTCGGGGCCGCGCGGCCGTTCCCTCCCTCCCTCCCTCCTTCGAGGAGGTCCCCGGACCGTCCGGCCCCGAGCAGGAGCTGAAGGACTAAAGCCCCCTCCCGGATTCCGGCCGCGTTGCCCCCATCACCACCCCCACTTTGTAGGTATTCTTCACCAGCACCTGCTGTTTCCCAAGCGCTTCTCCGGTCCACATAGAATTGTGTTCCTCACACAACCCGCGGGGGAGAGTTCTGCTGCCATCCCCGTTTGCAGGTTGGGAAACAGACCCAGAAAAGTTCTCACTTGCTATAGGCCACCGGGGCTCCAACTCAGTCCGTCTCATACCCGGGCCCTGGGGTTCCCCCACCTTCATCTGCCCAGGGGTTCCCACAGCAAAGGCAGGGGGCAGGCTTAGAGGGGCTGTGCTGGGTGATGTCCTGCAGGCTTTCCTGGGCAGGAAGGGACCCCCTCGCTGAGCAAGGGGTTTTCTGCCACTATCAGGCCTGAATCTTCAGACACATTGGGCTCAGCCCACCTTATGGCGCTCCTCAGGACTACCCTTCGTTACATCCCTCGTCCCACTGCCACAGGAGAATTTGTGCCTTTAATACTCCCCTTCCCTGGGTTCACAGAGGAACACTATGGGGTTCTGCCACCTGGGTTGAGTTTAGCAAAGGTTGTATTTCCCTGCCAGGTGGAGAGCAGCCACCTGGTCCCTGCGGTGACACGGGGCACCCATGTGACCATGAATGGGACTATAACCCTAGGCCAGCTCCAATTAACTTTGTGGTGTAGGAGGCACCAGTGGGGATGCTGCTCATTGGGGATTGTTTCAGAGAGCTCATTCTTGGTTCTAAGCCTTTCCTGTCCTGGTTGCCCCTGGAGATGATGACCAGATAGAGCCTCAGCTCACCATATTCCCCATGGCCACCCGGGGAGCTACACGGCCCGCAGCACTGCTAATGGAGGGACCAGACATTCGCCTCTTATCCACCATGTCAGAGGTCAGAGCGTTCACCCAATAGTTTCTTAGAACAAAGACAGGGAAATGACTTGGGGTTAGAACTCACCACTGGTACCACCATTGGGTCCCCATGTGCCCTGGCATATAAGGCAAGTTGATCCCAGTAGCCTTTCAGAGCCAGGCAGCCACTACCTATCAACTGGAGTTGGCACTTAAAGGTGAAATGTGGGGTTCAGGGTGCAGATTCCTCTCCTGTGGGTCCTTGCCCTATGAAGTTTGGAGAATAAATCTGTAGACAAAAAGCCTTCTTTAATAAAAATGAGGGAGTTTATTGGAAGCATATACAAACTGGGCAGAAGGTCCCCAAAGGGGCCCCTCTGGGGAGGGGGCCCCAAATGTTCTCTCCTCTTTCTTTCTCTCTAATGGGAAAAATATAAATCCAAAAATCTAAAATCTGTGTCTAGTGAGTCTCTTTGTCTTTGGGTTTATAAAGGCTGTAGTTGTCTGAACCTGACCCTTTCTAATTGGACCTTTCCTTTTTTTTAAAATATATTTTATTGACTTTTTACCGAGAGGAAGGGAGGGGATAGAGAGTTAGAAACATCGATGAGAGAGAAACATCCATCAGCTGCCTCCTGCACACACCCTAATGGGGATGTGCCCTCAACCAACGTACATGCCCTTGACTAGAATCGACCCTTCAGTTTGCAGGCCAACACTCTATCCACTGAGCCAAACCGGTCAGGGCTGGACCTTCCCTTAATTTAGGGCCCCCCTACTTTCCTCATTGGTCATTCTGTTATATAGTATTGGTTTCAAAGCTCAAAGCCCATGTGATGCCCTTCACATATTCATCTTATCTGTTCAGGTCAGGGTTGCTTTTGATTTCCCTTATTGCTGTTTTAATTGCTCAGGCCAGAAATGCCTCCACCCGGGGGACACTGACGACACCTTGCCATGCTAGGAGTCGGCAGCTGTGTGTGGCTGCAGGCAGCCCAGGACCAAACCAGAGAGGATGGAACTTGCATTGCCACGATGTGTCCACCATCTGGATACCATTGCTGACATGTACACATAAAGAACTATTTGACATTGAAACTGGGACTCAGAACAGTTGGACATTGAAACTGAGACTCAAACATTTTTTGTTCTTATACATTTGTTTCTGGTATTCAGAGGCAAGATATTTTTGAAGAAAAGAAACAGGGGAGAGTGATTGATATAGAGGCAGGGAGGCATTGAACAGGCTGTCAAGCTACAGGGGGAAGGCTGGGGAGGGTGGGTGCTGGGGGAGATCAACCGAAGGACTTGTATGCATGCATATGAGCATAACCAATGAATGAAAGACACTGGGGCGGGGGGGGGGCAGGTGGAGACATGTGCTGGGGGTAGGGGAGGCTGGGGGGAGGATAATGGGGGGGAAGGAAAACATATATACTACTATTAAATCTAAGTTATACTGCAAAAAAAATTTTTTTAAATATTTTTTAAATGAAAAAAAAGAAAAAGAAATGCCTCCACCCTCCCTGGACATCGCCCCCCTTCCTGTCTGCCTAATTAAGCTGGCTAACCCTTATCCTTAACCCTAGACAGCCATTTGGCATCCTGGCATAAGGATGTTGCTCAAAGCTCTGGGCAGGCAGAATGAAGTGTCCCTCTCTGGAACACAAAGGCCTTGTTCAGCAAGACAGCTCTCTTCCCAAGGAGCCACCTAATCAGTGACATTCTGGCCTAGTTGTCACACAGGCTGGGGCATTTAGGAATGGATTTAACTAGTCCAACATTCACTATAGATTTCACCAAAGTCCTTGGGCCCTGGTCCTTCTGGATCCCTCCTCTTCTTACAGTGACCTTTGGTCCAGCATCACTTCTTCTTCACACACTTGCTCATGGTGGCAAAAGAGGCTGGACAGACTTCTGAGATTATTCGAATAAATCAGCCCAAGCAGTCACTTCTCTCCCCCTTAATTATTGACAGGTTTGCAAAGACCCATCTGCCCCTGGACTAGATCACAAGCACATACAGAAGACCAGGGAGGGCTACCATAGTTCCAAGAGGACTTGGCCACTATCCAATAGCGGGCCCACCATGACCCAAGCTGCAGGTGGGGGTCAGAAAGTCAGAGAGAAGGAGAGATGGACTCCACCGCTCATTCACTGCCACAGGGCTGAGCTCACGTGCCACAAGTCTCCTCTCTCTCACTCTCTTTTCTCAGCCACTGGCCAGCTCTGAATGACATCCCGGGGGCACATGAGGAAATCTACAGGGAGGAAACTGTTTCAGATAGATGTCAGGAAGAGCTTTCCAGCAGTTGCAAATGTTTAGACACCAAAATCATGGCCACATAAGGTAGTGAGCTCCCTGTCTTAGGATGTATGCAATCAGAAGTGGGGTGGTAGTGAGCCCCTTTGCCATGAGACATCAGGGCTCAGATGTCCACCTTGACCCATCTCATTGGTCTTGCCTGCTCCCAAACACCAAATGTCACCCAGACTGAAGTCAGTGGTGACAAGACAGGAAGGAAGACTGTGTCCTTGGGTATCTGAAGTCCTCAGTTTCCATGTCTGCAAAGGGTTTTTGCAGGGTTCCAAGAGGGGCATAAATGAGATGGCAAAAGAGTGGGGTGCAATGGGTCTTAGGGGATGCCATGCAGGTTTGGCTTTGGCTGTTGCCTTTGCTGATGATCAGCCAGACCCCTCCCCTCTCTGAGTTCCAGTTTTCCACAGGGCATCAGTGCTCTGAGTCAGGGTCAAGGCACCTAGATCTTCAATGCTGGCCTGTGGGGCTGATCTAGCCACTGGCACTTACTACCTTTTTTAAACTTCAAACAAGCGAAGTAACTGCTCTGAGTCCTGGTGTCTGCATCTGTAAGGGGATGAATTAAAGCTGTGTATTGAAACACTGGGTTTAGAGTGTTTAGCACATTGTTATTATCCTAAATATAAGTGCCATTCTTGTCATAGTTTGCTGAGTGCCCACTTTGGAGCAAGCTGCCCTAGGCTTCTGATTCTCCACTTTCCTTACACTCAGGTGCCCTGGGCAGTGGGGCTAGGGAGCCCAGTGACTGCTTTTGTCCAGTTGGGAAGGCCCCATTCAGTGCCCTTTGGCTCACTGGCTCACCTAGTACAGATCAGGCTGGGCTAGCCCTTCCTCCTTGGGACCTGAAGCTGAAGAACAGCCTCCAGGGTGGGCTCATAGGCTATGGTGGGCTGGATGGGGCTGGGATGTCCAGTCCAGGGTCTGTCCTGAACATGGCAGGGATTACAGGGTATCAGGATTACAGTGGAGAGGATGGCCAGGTCCAGGGCCCACAAAGGATGGATCTGGGGGTGGGGGTGGGGAAGAACACTTCAAGGACCCAGCCTGAGGGGCGGGTCCGGAAGTGAGCATCCCCGTAGTGCTTTCCAGCGAGCTTTCGGGTGAATAGGTTTGCCCATAGCTTCTGCAGCTCAGGCCGTGGCCCGACGGGTCCTCGCAGGCATGAACTCGGGGGCGGCTGCAAGCCGCTGCGAATTCCCGCGGGCGTCCGAGGACTGGGATGCGTAGAAGGCTGGGAGGCCGTGGAGATCACAGGTCCCCAGGCACCGCGCGGACCTGAGGCTTGGCGCAGCTCTGGGGGCGGGGCGCCGGGAGGCTGCAGTCCCGGAGCGACAGCGCAGATAGCCAACCGTATCCCAGGGCGTAGCGCACTGCCCCGCCCTTCATCAGACAACCCAATGGCGAGCGCGCAAACGGTGTCAGAGGCGGGACCTGGGCGGTGGCGGCGGCGCGCGGGCGCGGCACCCGGAAGTCGGCAGCGGCGGAGGTGGTGAGTGCGCGGCTGGCTGCCTGGGCTGGCGGGCTCAGCTACCCGCGGGACGGGCCTGGGCCCCGGGCGCTGGGCTCTGGAGGCGCGGATGCAGAGGGGCGGGGTCGTACCTCCCTGCCCTACTTCATTTTCCCCTTCCTGCGGCGTAAAGTAGAAATCTAGCGGGCAGATCCGGGGAGACCAAACCAACCCCGGCTGACGAAGGGCCCCGCGCGTAACTGAAAGGCGTTTCTCTAGGATGGGTTGCGGGGGCCACTGGCTGGCAGGGCTGGTCTACCGCAGGGAAGAGAAACTGCCCGTGCTGGGAGTTGCGTGGTCACGGTGTCGGTGAGCTACGGAGCCCTGAGTCACGCTGCTGCCTCCTTGCGCCCCGCTGCGGGGCCAGTGATGTGACAGCTGATGCATATCTGAGCAGGCAGCAAATGCTGGCTTATCCTTTAGCCTGGACAAGGCCTTCCTGGGGTGGCTCTAGTGGTCGATCCTCCCCCAGGTCATCAGGAGTGGGGGCTGGGTAGAGCTGCACCCAGGGCAAGGCCTGGTCCATTTGCTAGCCGTTTGAGACCCCTTTCCCCACCCTAACACCTTCCATGCTTCCTGGCTGCCTTCTGAGCCACAGCTAGAGGGAAATTCTGCCCTTGGACAGGTCCCCGAGCCTCAGGCTCTCGTCCTCCAGCGGATAGATCACAGGCTGGGTACAGGCCTGGCTTGTGCTGCTCCAGACCTGCTGACCACTGTTTTGCTGCTGCTGTTTGGCCTCGGCACCCTCTTCTATGAGGCAGATGTGATGTGGTGGCAGCTGGAAGAGGTGTCTCCAGCTGGTAGTGCTTTGAAAGTGCTTTCTCACACTTGTTTGATGGTCCTCTGGGCAACCTTTTGGGGCAAGTGTTCATTGACCACAATGAAGAAAACTCAGGCTGAGAGGCAAATGGTGTTCCCAAGGTCACATAGAGTCAGGGCTGGCTCCTACCTAGTGCCGCTGCTCCTTCTGGGTCTCACTCCCAGGAGCCTTTCTGCATCATGTGACCTGTAAGGTGACACCTGGAGAAGATGGCTAAGTTGTGCAGGAAGGTGTACACAGCTGATCCTCTGTCCCCCTCCAACCCTCTTCTCCAGGATCCCAGCATTCCCGGTGGGACAGGGTGGTTTGGTCTGGGATTCCCATCCTCAGGCCCTTGACTATTTACCCCAGTCCTGCAGCTTCATGTTCTGATGCGTCCACAGACTGCAGGACCTTCAAACAAGGCTACTGTAGCCTGCTCCAGCGTGTGGCGATGATAGTCTTTCCCTGAATGAAGGCAACAGGCCAGCCCCTCTGTTTGGCCGCCCAGCCCCTGAGCTTCCTTTGTGTTTTCATTTGATGACTGTCATTTTGGTTGTTTGCCCATGGGTGCAGCCATGTGCTGTGTTCTGGGACCTGGCCTCTGCAGGAAAGGGCAAGCTCTCTCAGGGCACTGCAGGTGGTACCACTGAGAATCTCCGTGAAGAGATGAGGGGACCCCAGAATCTGTCTGGAGAGAAACAGCCTCGGGGCAGGGAAACTGGGAGGCTTCTAGAAATGGGGCTATGCTAACATTTCAGTTGGCACTTGAGGACAGCACTGCAGAGCCTGGCATTTGTTGGTCTGGACCATGGGGTTTAATGATGGGTTCTATGAAAATAGGTCACCCCAGAACTACTTATATAATCAATGCAGCTTTTTTCTTTCTCTATCAACTTGCTACTTATTTATTTAAAATATTTTTATTGATTTCAGAGAGGAAGGGAGAAGGAGAGATAGAAGCATCAATGAGGAAAGAGAATCATTGATCGGCTGCCTCCTGCATGCCCCACACTGGGGATCGAGCCCCCAACCCGGGCATGTGCCCTTGACCGGGGATCAAACCGTGACCTCCTGGTTCATAAGTTGATACTCAACCACTGAGCCAGGCTCAACTTTCTTTTTAGATTGCAAAATATTATATCCACTCTTAAAAGTAAAAATCCGACCCCCATCTCCTGGTGACGGCTTCAACTTGGGTTCATCTATTGAGGTCTTCAGGACCATGCCAACTTTAAGTGCTTGCTTTCATCCTCTTTTGAAGGGTTGGGGGAGAAGGTGGCCCCTTCCTCCTGTGTTAACCATGCAGGCCACAGGGGGCCACTGTGAGGCCTGGCTGGCTTGTGGGGAAGCCATTGTTCCTGCAGGAGAGGCCGAGGTGCAGGAGCCACCTCATGCCTGGAGCGTTTCTCAGTGCTCACCTTTGTCCCCTCCTTTGTGCTGCTCTTTGGACTGTGAGGGGACAATGACGCGTGGTGTGAGGCTGAATCAGTCCTCTTAAAACATCTCAAATCCCTTAGGAGAGAGTATCACTGTAGAACATTTGTCATGGTGAAATGCCACTTGACGGTCAAAACGACAAAGTGTAGATCGAGGAGCCCTCAGTCCCTGAGTGGTGAGGAGGGTGGAGCATTGCAGCGGGCCAGCTGCTTAGAACATTCACAGACGTCAGGGCTTTCTCAGCCAAGGCCTGGGCACAGCGACACTGTGTTCCCATGTGTTTACCTCTTCTGCTGGCAACCACTAGGAGGCCTTCGGGCGGCATGTGCGTGTGAAAAGAGCAGCTAGCCTATGCTTTCCAGCCCTGCCCCGTTACAGGGAGGAGAGGAGGTGCCTGGCTTTGCAGCCATCTTGTGTGAAGCCTGAGGGATCCCATCCTCTGCACGGCTCCTCAAGACTAGACAGACAGGCTGTCTAGACTTAAAAATGTATTCCCAAATGTGTGAAGTGCTCGGTGTGATGAAATTGGACCTGACTCCAGGGACCAGTTAACCTCTGTCCAGAGCCTTGGCATGTGCAGCTGGATAGGACACTGATTTTTTTTTTTTAATGTTTATTGACTTCAGAGAGGAAGGGAGAGGGATAGAAAGATAGAAACATCAATGAGAGAGAATCACCGATGGTCTGCCCCCTGCAGGCCCTCTACTGGAGACTGAGCCCACAACCTGGGCATGTGCTCTTGGCGGAATCCAACCTGGGACCCCTCAGTCCGAAGACTGACGCTGTATCCACTGGGCCAGACCAGCTAGAGCAGGACACTGATTTTTTAAAATATTTTTACCGATTTCAGAGAGGAGGGGAGAGGGAGAGAGAGAGAGAAACCTCAATGATGAGAGAGAATCATTGATCAGCTGCCCCCTACACGCCCCCTACTGGGGATCAAGCCTGCAACCCTGGGCATGTGCCCGTGACTGGAATCAAACCCAGAAGGGACTGACTCTTCAGTCCGGAGGCCAATGCTCTATCGACTGAGCCAAACTGGCTAGGGCCTGACTTTTTTTTTAATGCTGATTTTATGTGAACCAGGAGATTCACTTTCCTGAGTGTCTCGCCCCCTTGGCTCTGTGTTGTGGCAAAAATACTTGTCATTCACAGGCGTGCGTCCCTGCGGCCAGATGCCCTGTTTGCCTTTTTAGTTGATAAAGGGAAGCGATCCCAATCAGGGAGCAGGTCCCCTTCCCCCCTCTGCCCCATCCACACCTGGCGTGACTTTGGTGTCAGCTTGTTGTGCAGAAGTCGCAGCAGCCCAGCAGTGCTTGGTCCCTCTTTTGAGACCATTTGAACCAGGGCTGGCTCTGCTCCTGACCAGGCTCCAGCATAGCCAGTCATGGGGAAGATGGGCAATGAAATCCCACCTGTGAGAAAACCCTGTGCATCATCCTTGGCTGAGAAAGATGTGAAAGCACACAGCTGACCGGAGACGGGGCTTTTGCTGGCTGTGCATAGTTGGAAATTTTCCAGATGAGAATGTGTTCCTGGGCGACCTGGGAGTGGGAACCACAACCACAGACCCCGCTGGCTCCCAGGAGGTGCTGGCTGTGCCAGCGGGAGGTGTGGAGCCTTGGGCTTGGGTACCGAGAGGCTGGGCCAATGAGCCTGCCTCGGCTGTGAGAGGACAGGTGTGCTGGGAGGAAGGGGAAGGGAGAGGCCCTTGGTGCCAACGCTGCAGGAGGGGGTGCTGGCAGCCATCAGTGTGTTATGCTGACAGCCGCCCTGCATGGTGAGGCGGGCAGCCAGGTAGGGATGGGCCACCCCCAGCAGTGCTGAGGTCTGCCTGCCCCCCTGCCGGGTCCTTCTCCATCCGGCTGGCAGTGACAACGAGGCCCTGTTGGTGGACCTTCGGCCCCTCTTGCCTCCTCTCCCAGTGGCCTCCATGAGGTTGATGGCTCACCTTGCCTTTCAGCCACCTGTCTGTGCTAGGTGCTGGGGGTTCGGGGGGCGGGGAGCAGGGAAGCAGATCCTCACTCTCGGTCAGCAGGCTGTGGACCAGTCCATCACGGCGCCAGGTTATGTTCCCCGTGGCCCTTGCCTGAGCCACTGCAGTCATCGCTGCGTCTCTTGGCATATTACTCTGGCCCGATTTGGCCAGGCCTGCCCGCCTGTCATTTTCTCACCGTGTCCTTGTTAGATGCCACACCGAGTCAGGTTTGAAGCTTGACTCGTTGAAGAGCTTGAGCCTTCTGACAGAGGCAGTTGACCTGGCTCCACGCGGCTGTCAGAAACAGCCCTGTTGGTCCTCCTTGAGGCAGGAGAGGAGGAAGGAGGCGCCAGCTGGAGGGGGTGACTCAGAGGCGGGGAGTGAGCAGCAGGACGCAGCAGGCCAGGAGAACTCTCAAAAGCGCTACCAGCAGATGGGCTGTGAGTGCCTGGAGAGCTTCTGTGCTTTGTAGCCAGCACCAGCGCCAAATCTGCGACCCGTCCTTCCTCTGCTTCCGAATTACCAGGTGGCGAGGCCAGGGCAAAGCCAGACGCGTCGCGCTGTGAGCTGGGAAGACTTCCACTCAGATAGGATGGGAAGCTCTTGGCTTTCGTTTGAAGAGGGTGTTTTCCTTTTGCTCCATACGTCAGAGGTGGACCTCGGGACTCCCCGTGCATGTGGGAAGCGCTAGCCCTGCTCTGCACATGTGGATCCCTCCCAGCTGCAGGCGGGAAGTGAAGCAAGGAAGGGGAGGGGCCTGTGGGCCGTGGGCCTGGCTGAGTGGGGGGGCGAGGGATTGGAGAGAAAGGCAGTTCCTGATGGTCCCCTCCCCAGGGGCTGGCTTTCCTCTGGTCCTTCCCTCCCAATGACTGCGTTTTCATTGAGGCTGCAGCCCTGGGCTCTGTACCCACACCTCTGGCATAAGGCTGCTTGGAGACCCATGGGTGGCCTTTCCTTAGACCACAGAACCCTCCCTGCTCCATCTGAAGGCTGATCTGCCACTCACGTGGGCCAGCTAGGACGGTGGGGTCCTGCAGCCGAGTCTCTATATGGCCTGTGAGCATCAGCAGCCAGACCTGCCCTTTGCCAGTGGCCTCACCTAGTGGCCAGGCATGCAGCTCAGGGAGGGACACGGTAGGTCCAGGCAGACATGATAGGCTCCTCCTCCGACAGTCCGGAGTGGCACATCCTTTAGTGAAACAGCCTTTTGAATAGCCCTTTGTCCCGTTGGGGCTCTGGACCCGTGGGATTTCATCAGGGATGGACTGGCAGGGTTCCTACCCCTGTCCGCGGCAGCCCGGGTGCCGCAGACACCACCAGCTGCCATTGCTTGGAGCATTGTTATGCCTGAGAGAGACCAGCTCCTCTGGGGTGAGGAGACTTGTGTCTTCTGTGTTGGACCAGGATCAGGTGGCAATGCTGGGAACCCTGTCAGCTGTACCTGGTGGGTGGGACACCTGGGGTCCTGGGAGGCCCAGCATACTTCCTGTCTCCCTGCACTATGTTCTGAATGATTCTGCTGACTCATATCATAAGCTATGTCTAACCTGCTCTTCAGTCCACTGTTGAGCTGTGCTTCGCCGTTGTCTATGCCCACCACTTGCGAAAGTTCTATCTGGTGCTTTATGAACCCCTTTTTCTCTGTGGAGATTTCCAAGCTCCCCTTTTTTCTGCAATCAGAGTGTGGTTAGTTGACGAGATGTGGGGGGATCTCTTTCTGCTGGTTCTTGTGCTTGGTGCTTTGCTCTGTTATGTGGTTCTTTCTGACTGTGTACTGCTTTGTCCTACAAATTATTTGGAAGACTTCTTGGAGGTCTGGGGGGAAGATGAGAACTTTGGTTTGCTAGGTGCCCAGGGGCACTGCCAGTGTGGGACTCCCCAAACCAAGACTTGGCTTTGAGGGTTCCTGGATCTCTGGTGTGGCCCTGGCTCCACTCTCAGAGCTTCTCAAGGTCTTGCTTCCTTGCAGGCCACCCCTGCTACCCCTGCCGGCTGTGCATATAGCTCGCCCTCGCCCTCGAAATGTTGCTCCTCAGGGTTCCAGCTTCCCTTGGGGGATTTCCTACGAGGTCCGTCTTGAGGCAGTCCTGTTTTTTTTTTTTTTTTTTTTTTTAATATATTTGATTGATTTTTTTTACAGAGGAAGGGAGAGAGATAGAAAGTTAGAAACATCAATGAGAGAGAAACATCTATCAGCTGCCTATTGCACACCCCCTACTGGGGATGTGCCCATAGCCAAGGTATATGCCCTTGACCGGAATCGAACCTGGGACCTTTCAGTCCACAGTCCGATGCTCAATCCACTGAGCCAAACTGGTTTCGGCCGTCCCGGGTTTTGTCATCTGTCCCTCACTCCCAGGGTCACCAGAGCCAGGTTTGCCCAGATGAGTCAGTGCCCCAGGGCAGGAATGCCCCAAGCGCTGTTTGTCCCTTCTCTGGATTCCTCCATTCTCCAAGAAGTTGGCTAAATTCTACATGACCAGTTAGCTCTTGGCTGCTTGTGAGATGTTTTCACATTACCTCAAGCATTTTGAGTTTTTATCAAGAATGTTGGCTCCATCAGGCTGCCCACAACTATTGGGATGGTCAGGGCGCCCATGGGTGGGAACTCAGCCATCCCTGTCGGCTCAGGCTGGTGGCCAGCAGCCCTTCTCCTGTGGCTGTACATCCCTAGAGCAGTGGTTCTCCCCCTTTCTAATGCCGCAACCCTTTAATACAGTTTCTCATGTTGTGGTGACCCCCAACCATAAGATGATTTTCATTGCTACTTCATAACTGTCATTTTGCTACTGTTAATGAATCGTAATGTAAATATCTGTGTTTCCCGATGGTCTTAGGTGACCCTGCTAGCGGTTCTTAACCTGTGGGTCCTGACCGCTGCTGTAGAGCCTAAGACCATCGGAAAACACAGATATTTACATTACGATTCATTAACAGTAGCAAAGTTACAGTTATGAAGTAGCCACGGAAATCATTTCATGGTTGGGGGTCACCACAACATGAGGAACTGTACTAAATGGTCGCGGCATTAGAAAGGTGGAGAACCACTGCTAGCACCTTGCACTTCTGCTAGTCACCATGGCAGCACCTCACCTGCACAGCTACAGGCTTTTCTGAGGGCAAAGGTAGCTTCTCTGAGGCCCTGGCCTTTGCCTGCGCCTGAAGGGGCCAGGAGGAATAGGGGCCAAGTCCTGGGGGTCCCTCCAGGGCTTGTGGGAACCAGTGGAGATAGTAGTGAACTTAGTCCTTTCCTCCTGGCCCCCCCCCGGCCCCCCGCGCCCCCCCCCCCCGCTCCCACCTCCCACCCCAGCCAGACCACCCTTGCATTGTCCACAAGGAGGCCCCAGGAGCTAGGCTGCCTCAGAGTAGCTCTCAGCTGAGGTTGTGTTTATGGTGACAGCCTTGGGCTCTGGCCCCCTTGTCTCTTCTGTACTCTGTGGCTGGAGCCCCTGCTGCCCGCCCTCCTGCCCCTGGGGTGCTGGCAGGAAGATGACTGTGCAGTGCTGGTGAGCATCATGCCGTTGGGCACATGACTGGCATGTCTAGGGAAGGCCAGGGGCAGTACAGAGCTGGTTCTGTTCAAAGACCGTTGTAGCCGAAACCGGTTTGGCTCAGTGGGTAGAGCATCGGCCTGTGGACTGAAGGGTCCCAGGTTCGATTCCGGTCAAGGGCATGTACCTTGGTTGTGGGCAAATCCCCGGTGGGAGATGTGCAGGAGGCGGCTGAATCAATGTTTCTGACTCTCTATCCGTCTCCCTTCCTCTCTGTAAAAAATCAATAAAATATATTAAAAAAAGAAAAACAACAAAGACCATTGCAGGTTTGGGACGGTGGTTCTATTGCCTGCTGAATACTCAAATCATTTTTTTTTCCTTTTCCCACAGACTGTGTAACCCTGTGTGAGCAGAGCCACCCGCAGGGACCCATGTGCATCATCTTCTTTAAGTTCGATCCTCGCCCTGTCTCCAAAAATGCGTACAGGTAACCTCTCACTCTGAGTCTGCCATCATCTGCTCAGCCTCGGGTGCCCCACGGTCCACAGGACCCATGTAGGTGACCCAAGCAGGAGAGGCGCGCTGCTGCTTCCCAGGAGGGGACAAGGCGGCCCTGGGATGAGCCGCACAGGCCCGGCAGTGCCTCTCAGACAGGGTCACTCAGCGTGGGTGCTGGAGGGAGTACCTCTCAGCCATAAAGATCCTGAGTCGATGTCCAAATTGTACAAATATACTAAGACTCAGCCTCTAAAGTTGACCGTGTGGGCAGGACGGAGGAGTGAAGTGGGTCCAGGCAGCGGCACATCCCCCTGGGCTGACAGAGCACCAGGGGGGCAGCAGAACTGGGGTGCGGGAGCCCCACTTGCCCTGGCTGGTCTGTGTTGCCGGAAGAGGTCTGGGTAAGGTAGTCAGGGTGCGGGTTCCTGTTCTCTTTGGGACTTGCCCGCGTTGTTACTGAAGCACATTTTCTTTGTTAACTGGAGAGAGAAGTGTGGCTTCTCTGTTTGGACAGACCTGAGAGTTTCGGTCGTGCTTTCTTCTTCAGGCTCATCCTGGCATCCAACAGGGATGAGTTCTACCACAGACCATCCAAAATGGCAGACTTCTGGGGCAGCAACCACGAGATCCTCAGTGGTGAGTCTTTACTCGTGGTGGGTGGCCACAGCGTGGCAGGAAGTGCCGGCCCCCGAGGGTTCTAGCAGTTATGGTGCTGCTTCCCGGTGTGAATTCAGAATGAATAAGTGGACACTGATGGGTCTAATGGGGTCAGCTACAGAGTTTCAGCCCCAGGACAGTGCTGGGCTGACCAGCCCCAGGAATGTCCATCCAGCACTATCTCCGTGGCTTCATGTGTGTGGATCCCCAGAAGAAGTAGCTGGAAGGATTAGTTGTTGTTTTTTAAAAAATATATTTTAGTGATATTTCACAGAGAGGAAGGGAGAGGGATAGAAAGTCAGAAACATCGATGAGAGAGAAACATCAATCAGCTGCTTCTTGCACACCCCCTACTGGGGATGTGCCCGCAGCCAAGGTACATGCCCTTGACTGGAATCGAACCTGGGACCTTTCAGTCCGCAGGCTGACGCTCTATCCACTGAGCCAAACCTGTTTTGACAGGATCAGTTGGTTTTATCTGGATCCATATGCAGTTGTATTGGTATGAGGTGCAAGTCCACCCTCTGTCACTCTGTGAGACATCATAGTTGTGTGTGTGTGTTTATCCCTGCACACGTTTCTGCTTACATACAAGCACCCTTGTTCCAGTGAGAGCTGGTCTGAATTTGGGGAGCAGAGGTTGGTTGGGGCACCCTTGAGTGGGAGCCTCATGAGGGGTTCCTGTGGAGGAAAAATGAAGGTGACAGCCAGGTCCCCTGCCCACCCAGCCGACAGCCTCCCTGAGCCACTTGGACAGGGAGCAGTTCCTGCCCATGGGGTGGGCAGGAGTTCACTTGTGGGGCATGCAGACAGGTATTGGCTAGGCCAGAAGTCCCTCTGCCTGGGAGCCAGGAGCCAGGCAAGCACAAGGAAGCCTGGCAGAGTTGACAGGGTGCCCAGTGTGCTGGGCAGGTGGCCTCGAGGGCCCAGGGAGGCAGCGTGTGCTCTGCTCCGCCCACAGCGTCTAAAAGCTCAGCTATGGAGCTTCCTGTGTAGGCGATGGCCGGGCAGTGGTGCGAGGGAGGCATTGCTAGACCGTCCTGGTGCAGTGGGACAGGAGGACAGGAGTGGGGGGACCAGGGCAGGGTGCTGTCCTGGGCAGGAGGTCTTGGAGGTGGTGGGGAAAGCTGGCGAGAGGCTGTGAGTGGGGACTCAGGATGACTGAGTGCAAGAGGAAGGAGAGGCTGGGTCCTGGCATCTTGGACTAGGATAGAATAGAAGGGGGTTATGGGATAGCACAGGCTGTGTGTGTTGCTGCTGCACACAGGGAGGCTGAAGTGTGTGTGTGTGTGTGTGTGTGTGTATGTGTTGTTGAGGGGGGCTTGTCAGGATGAGGCGGGTGAGGGACTGTTGCCTTGGGATAGAGGGACAGGAGGTACTTCTCAAGGATTTCTGTAGGTGAGGCTTGGATGAAAGGTTAGACTGCCTGGGCCATCCTGGCCCTCTGGGCCCCATCCTACCCTGGTGCCTGGGCCAGCACCCTGCCCCTGAATCGGTGCCAATCCCGGCTGGGAAGCTCCAGCCAATCCAGATCGTTCACCCGTTGCAGTGATTTGGAGGAGGCCCCTGGTGTGCTGATAAGGAGCACCTGGCCTCGCTGCAGCACAGAGCTGGCCGAGCCCAGGGCTGCTGCACGCAGCGTGGGGGCAAACACTCCACAGTCGATGGGACAGGCAGTGGGTGGGTGCGCTGCAGGCCTGGATGTGCACGGGGCTCCTAATGAAGCTCTCCTGTGAGGGTCCTGCGCTATCTGCCAGAGGAGGACAGCCAGCCCCCCTTGCACCAGATGCAGGATGAAGTTCCGTGATGGAGCTGGGGCTCTGCTTCCAGCCCAGTGCCAACCCAAGCTTCAGGATGCTGTTGGCATCAGTTGGCCTGAGGGGTGGAGCATGGGGGGGCATCTTTCCAGTGTCCTGCTGCCCTGCCCTGTGGAGTCAGACCCCCTGTTCCAGGGCTGTGGGCTGAGGTTCGACTGCCAGGACGCAGGGAGAGGGTGGGTACTGCTGGTGGTGATGCTGGCGTCTGTCCAGGGCTCGACATGGAGGAAGGCAAGGAAGGAGGCACATGGCTGGGCATCAGCACTCGCGGAAAGCTGGCAGCGCTCACCAACTACCTGCAGCCGCGGCTAGACCCGGATGCCAGGGGCCGAGGTACCACGGAGCGGGGGCAAGGGGGCCGGGGGCTGGGAGCCTAGCTTAGGGGAGCAGGGGCTGGCCTGGGGGGTGGGCCTTGGGGTGGGGGCTTCCTTGGGCATGTGCAGAGATAGGAGGAGGAGCTAGAATGGGGAAGAGGGCATGTTTCCTGGGTCCCGCTGGCTGGCAGTGTCTGTGGGCACCACCCTTAGTCTGGCCCACAAGACACCCACGACACTGACCTTTCACGTCTCTCAGGGAATGTGCTTCAGACTTGTCCCCAGGCCATGTGTCTCTCTGGCTGTGTCACTGTCCCCACCTGTTCAGTGTTTGCAGAGCAGACGCCCGTGGGAGGATAGTTCCAGGGACACATGTTGTCCCTACTAAAGACGTCCCCCCTCATGCTGGACTTCCATATGGGGGCGTAATGGAGGAAAACTTTTTCTTAACCAATAAAAGCAGAGTCTTCTATGTCGACCTCCTTGGCGGTGGGGTCAGGGAGGGGTAGCCAGCCCACGTGGGGCCATCCGTCTCCCCAGGGATGGGGCTAAGCCTGCTGCCTCAGCCATGTCTGTTCCCTGCTCCCAGGTGAACTGGTGACCCACTTTCTGACCACAGACATGGACAGTTTTTCCTACTTGAAGAAGGTCTCCACAGAGGGTCACCTGTACAACGGCTTCAACCTCTTAGCAGCCGACCTGAGGTGAGTCTGGTGGGGGCTGGGGGGAGGAGAGTGGGAGAAGGGGGGTGACAGCTCACCGAGTGCCCCCACAGGACTGGGACTGGACTCAGCAGGGAGCAGGGTGCCTGCCCCGCTGCTCAGCTTGGGTGCCGTGGCATCTGTGGCGGCCTCTCTTAGTCGGCTTGGTGAGCGTCCTGAGGGCTGAGCCCCATTGCCGTGGGGACCTGGGCAGTAGAGCTTCGCAGTGGGGCTTCCCGCGACGGTGTGAGGGCTGTTGGCTCCTGCCATCGGGGACCCGGAGCATGACTGCGGGGCTCTCCTCATACAGGGTACAGGTGGTGCCCCCAGCTGACACCCCGCCCTCGGCCCCAGGTCCTCTCCCCATGCCTATGGCTGAGGACCCCCCTGTTTGGGGACCATGCCTCACTTGCACTGCTCTCTGGGAGGCAGAGGTGCCCCAGGCTGGAGAAGGAAGGTGCAAGCACAGCTGGCAGTGGTCCTGGGGCACCCTGGGACCCTATGGGCATAGGGCTGTGGAGATTGCCAGGCAGCGAGGGGTCTGCACGGTCCGTGGCCCGATACGAGCCTCTCTGCCCTCCTGTTCGCAGCACAGAGAAGGGAGATGTCTTCTGCTACTATGGAAACCAGGGGGAACCCGAACCCATTGTCCTGGCGCCAGGTGAGCCTGCCTGCTCTGGTGGGTGGTGACAGGGCGGGCGCTGCTCCTGTGGGGACATCTCTGTACTTTTCAGAGACTAGGTCCCGGTCAGGTTTCTCTCCTGGAACTGCTTTTTGGCTGTTTGTGCACCTTATGGCCTACATGACAGGCTGCCTTCAGCTGGGGCCGCCTTCCCCCAGCGCCGAGCCTGGGCCTGCCCTGAGAAACGGGAAGCTAAAAGGCTGCCACAAACGGACAGAGAGTGCCACCCTCTCCCACCCCCCCAAATTCTACGCATTGGCCCAGAGGCCGTTGTGGAAGAAGCATCTAGAAACCATCTCCGTGATGCCCTCAGTTCTCAGTGCTAGGGACTCTGAGACTGGAGATGCTTGTTTTTTGCTCGATTGTTGTTTGGGGGAAATTCTTTTCACCTACATCCTAGTGTTTCATCCCCGAGCCTACCCTTGCCTGGTCTATGTCACTTTTTTATTCTTTATTTTTATTGATTTCAGAGAGGAAAGGAGAAGGTGAGGGAAAGAAAAACATCAATGATGAGAATCATTGATCGGCTGCCTCCTCCGTGCCTCCCACTGGGGATCCAGCCAGCAACCCTGGCATGTGCCCTTGACCAGAACCGAACTCAGGACCCTTCAGTCCGAAGGCCGACGCTCTATCCACTGAGCCAAACCAGCCAGGGCTCACTGTCTTAAATAACAGTTTCATTGAGATATAACCCACATGTCATAGTTCCCCCATTTAAGTGAACCATTTAGTGGCCTTTCATGTATTCACTGAGTTGTGCAGCTGTCAGTGTCACTGCTATTCAACATTTTCATCACCTCACAGAGAAACCATACCCTGCTGCTCCCTTCCTCCTCTTCCCCAGCCCCTGGCAACCACCAATCCACTTCCTGTCTCCGTGGCTTTTCCTGTCCTCACTTAGCATGTTTTCAAGGTTCATCCATGTTGTAGCATGAATTAGATCTAATTCCTTTTTATGGCTGAGTTATATTCCATTGCATGTATATCCTACATTTTGTTTCTCTCCTCATCCCTTGACGGACATTTGGTTGTTTTTTTCCCTACCTTTTGGCTCTTGTGGGTAATGCAGCTATGAACATTTGTTACAAGTTTGTGTGTGGACACATGTTTTCCATTTCTCTTGGGTATAGACTTAGGAGTGGAATTGCTGGATCTTTTGAGAAACTGCCAACTGTTTTCCAAAGCAGCTACACCATTTTACATTCCCACCAATATATGAAGCTCCAGGTTCTTCACATCCCCGCCAAAAGTTGTCATTGTGTGTGTGTGTGTGTGTGTGTGTGTGTGTGTGTGTGCGTGTTGATTACAGCCATCCTAGTGGGGGTGAAGTGGTATCTCCTTGTGGTTTTGATTTGCATGTTCCTATTGGCTAATGGTATTGAGCAGCTTTTCGTGTGCTTAATAGTCCTTTTTATATCTTCTCTGAAGAAATGTCTATTCAGATCTTGAATTGGATTGTTTGTATTTTTTAAAATATATTTTATTGATTTTTTTAGAGAGGAAGGGAAAAGGATAGAGAGTCAGAAAACCAATGAGAGAGAAACATTGATCAGCTGCCTCCTACACACCCCCTACTTGGGGATTTGCCCACAACCAAGGTACATGCCCTTGACTGGAATCGAACCTGGGACCCTTCAGTACCCAGGCTGACGCTTTATCCACTGAGCCAAACCTGCCAGAGCGGATTGTTTGTATTTTTATTATTAACTTGAAGTTCATTCTAGCCCCTTATCAGATATATAATTTACAAAAATTGTCTAATCTTCTGTGAGTTTTCTTTTTACTTTCTTGTTGATCAAAAAAGTTTTGAAGTGCGTTATTGTAAATTGATGATGTCCATTTTATTTTTTTTTTATTTTTTTATTTTTTTTGTGTGTGTGTATGTGCTTTAGGTATCATAGCTAAGAAAGCATTGCCTAATCTAAGGTTGGGTAGCTTTCTTCTAAGGGTTTTAGCTTTGCCGAGACTGGTTTGGCTCAGTGGATAGAGCGTCGGACTGCAGACTAAAGGGTCCCGGGTTTGATTCCGGTCAAGGGCATGTACCTTAGCCATGGGCACATCCCTGGTAGGGGGCGTGCAAGAGGCAGCTGATCGATGTCTCTCTCTCATCGATGTTTCTGACTTTCTATCCCTCTCCCTTCCGCTCTGTAAAAAATCAATAAAATATATATATTTTTAAAAATAAGGGTTTTAGTTTTTACATTGAGGTCTTTGGGACATTTTGAATTGATTTCTGTATATGGTGTGAGGTAGGGGTTCCACTCTCTTCTCTGCATGTGGCTGCCCAGATGCCCAGTACTACTGATGAGTGGCCTTTCCCGTCACTCCTGATAGATAAAGCACAGTGTACTCTTGGCTGGTGGCGTGGCTAAGGGGGCCTGGCAAAGCCAGGACTGTCTTCCTTGGAAGTTGCGGAACACAGCCTAGGTAAGTCATGCCATACTTAGTCAACATCTTGCCTGGGAAGTCTGGTAGCTGGAGAGGGTGGGGACTCCCTGTCCTCAGTGTATCTTTCAGGATGCATTACTCTGAGCTCCACTACCCCTGCTACCTGCTGTAGCCTTTCCACAAGGTCCTCTCTCTCTCTCTCTCCCTCTCTCTCTCTCTCTCTCTCTCCTTCTCTCTCTCTCTCTTTTTTATTTTAAAAATATATTTTACTGATTTTAGAGAGGAAGGGAGAGGGGGAGAGAGACTGAAACATCAATGATGAGAGAGAATCATTGATTGGCTGCTCCTGCCCGCCCCCTACTGGGGATCAAGCCTGCAACACAGGCATGTGCCCTTGGCCAGAATGGAACCTGGGACCCTTCAGTCCACAGGCTGACGCTCTATCCACTGAGCCAAACCAGCTAGGGCTCTCTCTCTTTTTTGATATGAGAAGCCCTTTGTGTGTGTGTGTGTGTGTGTGTGTGTGTGTGTGTGTGTGTGATGCTTCCTATTAACCACCGAGAACTTGTTCTGAGAAACTTGTGTCAAGACCTTAAGGCTTGTAGAGGAGGCCCTGTCTGTGCCCACTAGGCAGGGCTGTCATGATGTGGTAGGTTCTCTACCTGCTGACATAAGCCAGGACCGACTTGGGGCCGTCACCTCCTGGCCTCTGGTTGTGATTTTCCCACCCTTGATCTGCTCAGCTGGACCCACACATTGAAGCCTTTTCCTAGCTTAGGGAGGGATGAGAGTGAGATGGGGAGGTGTTTCCCCCTTTCCTTTGCCCAGTTGGATTTCAGGTTGTTTATCTCTTGTTGTCAAGGCCATTTGGCCTCTGTACCTTGCAGTCTCCTATTGGTGACCTAGCATGTTGAGTTTTCATCTCTTGCTATGCACATGCTTGGGAATACCCACAGAGAAGATGCTGGAGTCGGGGGCAGCCTGGCTTCAGTGCCCCCAACTGTATCCTGGCACCTTGCCTGGTGCTGGGTCGGTGGGCGGGAGCTCACCCTAAATTCAGACAGTGGGGCCTTTGCACTGGTGGACTGACCCTTCCCTGCAGGGACCTATGGGCTGAGCAATGCGCTACTGGATACGCCTTGGAAGAAGCTGTGCTTTGGGAAGCGGCTCTTCCTGGAGGCTGTGGAGCAGAGCCAGGCGCTCCCCAAGGATGTCCTCGTGGCCCAGCTCCTGGACGTGCTCAACAACGAGGAGGCGTGAGTGGGTGGGTCCTGCTGGGGTGAGCAGAGCGTCTCCCCGTCACTCTGGCCCTGGGGCAGAGAGGCCCGTGGAGGTGACTGGGGCCAGCTCCTCAGCTGAAGGAGAACCTGACGGATATGCTGACACGCTGTCCTCTGCCCCTCCCTCCTGTCCCTGTGGACAGGCACGGTTTCCGACGGGGGCCTTTGAGGATGGAGATGGGGCAGTCGTGGGCTAGTGTGCTGGGAAGCTCGGTGCTTTCAGAGCTTGATGTGGGCTTGGGTGGTGCTCACAGGATCTGAGGCTCCCCTCTGTTTGCACACAGGAGCTGTGGCATAGAGGCCACCCAGACATTAGCTGGGGAGAAGCTGTCTCCGGCCCAACTTCCCTGAGGCACTTAGAGGTCTCTCATGGAATGGCGTATTTCAGCCACCCCAGTGCAGGGAGGGGTATGTGTCAAGGTGCTGGCCATGCTGCCTTCCTCCCACGCAGCAACACAGCCCACACATCCTCTACCCCACTCAGGCCAGGCCAGTGTCCTGCCCAGATGCCCATGGCCTCTTAGAAGAGCCACCCAGAGCCTGCCTCTGGCTCCTCTCCCCTTCTACCCCTTTCTGTCCCGGCTCCCCCTCCCTCTCTTCTTTGAACCATGAACCAGGGCCACAGCCTCAGCACAGCCGATCCCTCAGGGAAGCCCTGCCTGGGCCGACCTGGTCATTGCCTGTCACCCTTGCTGGCCCGTGATAGGCCCTGGCTGCTTTTATTGACAGCAGTGGTGGCCAACAAGCTGCAGGGCTTGAGTGGGCTCCTGTCATGTGGAGAGATGCCCATAGGGCACCTCTTGGCATAAGCAGAAGCATATGTGTCCAGGTGATTGCATCTCTCAGGCTGGCCCCTGCCCGCAGCACCCTCACTGATCCAGGCCCCACTGAGAGGAGGAGGCAAGCTTGCTCCCAGAGTGGGTTCTGTCCCCCTGCAGAGGACCCTGCACAGCTCTGACCACACAGACCCCAGGCGTTTTCAGGTCCAGCAGAGCCTTCCTAGCACTGAGCTCATAAGTGCTCGTGTTCTCAGAGTCCTGGGTCCTGAGTCCTGGGAAAACTCCTGGTGGCCCTGGCAGGGGCCACTGTCCTGGTAACCGCTGTCTGGTTGCCCAGGCCCAGCCACAGAGTCCTAAGTGAAAGTCTTGACCAAGATTTGAGCCCTTGAGCAGAAAAGTGCACAAAATAGACCTTCCAGGGGTGGCGAGGTCCTCAGGCATTACAAGGCTGCGGGCGGGCAGTGGGGGTGGGGGTTGGGAGAGGTGACCCCTTCTTTGTCCTTCCAGGCAGTTGCCAGACCCGGCCATCGAGGACCAGGGCAAGGAGTATGTGCAGCCCATTCTGAGCAAGTATGCGGCTGTGTGCGTGCGCTGCCCCGGCTACGGCACCAGGTACGGCGGGCTGCTGGGCGCATCTGGTCCTGTCTCCCCAGGAATCTGGCCTTCCCCGAGCTCTGTGGATCCCAGAGCCTCGGCCTTATCTAGAAGTGGATGCCATTTCAGCTCAGGGGGGCTGTGGGGTGAGCAGATGCCAGCTCCCATGGGTGCTGCAGACCAGGCACAAGGCCCCTGAGGCTTCCATTGCTTTCCAAGAGGGGGTCCTAGGCTGCCCCCTACCCTCTTCCACAGCCACAAGGGGGCCAAGATGGCATTGGGCAAATCCCTGTCAGCCTGGAAGTCCCACTGTCTGGCTCTTCCCTTCACTTGCCTATGTCTCTGGGCCTCGTATGTTCTTTGCGTGACCAGGGTCAGGATTAGGTCACCTCAGCCCAGGATATCGCCGTATCCCAGGAAAGGTGAAAATGTTTCAGCCGCAAGATGATAACGCCCAGGAGGGAGAAGCTCTCGGCATGGGTATCGGAATTCCTTTCCTGACTTCCTCCCTCCTGGGTGTGAGGCTGGGAGTCCTGGCCTGCCCGTGTGTCTCCATCAGAGGGCAGCCCACATGCTGTGCTTAGAGGTGACAGGGAGGGGTCCAGCCAGATGCATTAGGAGCGCTGCTGCCACGTGCCTGGGTCCCTGGCCTGGAGGTGGAGCACAGCCTCATGTGCAAGCCCCACCTGCCTAGGCTCAGCTTGCATCAGGCCCCAGGGGCACCAGCCTGTGTCAGGCCGGGGACCTGCAATGACTGTGGCGGATGGGCCGTGCCCTTGGTGGCCCACGGCTACCAAGGACTCAGGGAAGAGGCATTCAGGCCGTGACCAGTGCTGACTCATGTCAGGTGCTGTCACACATACACCTGGTTTTCGGATTCAGTTTTGAGAGTGAGTGAGCCAAGCCCCTCCTCTCCCTGCAGGTGGGAGAGGGTGGGTTATTGCTGCCTCCCAGGAGGGTGTGTACCAACCTTGCTATGGTGACATGGCTGAGGCTCTGCTGATGCTGAGGCCGTCAGGCATGTAAAGTCCTGGTGACCAGCTTACCAAGAGAGTGGCAGGCCCCTCTGAGTCTTCCGTCGCTCAGGAAATGACCGTTTCAAGCCCTCTGGCTGGGGGAGTGGATGGTGTGAATGCCTGGCACTTAAGCTCCCAGGTCCTAGGAGGGCTGCACGTCTGAATGGCAGTCTTTCAGGCTGGGCGGCTTTTTCCTTGGCACGGGCATATTTCCCTCAAGCCCTCCTCCATCATAGGCTTTTAAATATATATATATATATATATATATATATATATATATATATATATCTTTATTGATTACAGAGAGGAAGGGGGAGGGAAAGAGAAATAGAAACATCAATGATGAGAGAGAATCATTGATTAGCTGCCTCCTGCACCTCCCCCACTGGGGATCACGCCTGAAACTTAGGCACGCGCCCTCGACCACATTCAAACCTGGGACCCTTCAGTCCGCAGGCTGACGCACTATCTACTGAGACAAACCAGCTAGGGCATGACATACTTTATTTTATTTATTTATTTTTTAAATGTATTTTATTGATTTTTTTTTTTACAGAGCAGAAGGAAGAGGGATAGAAAGCCAGAAACATCGATGAGAGAGAGACATCGATCAGCTGCCTCTTGCACGCCCCCCTACTGGGGATGTGCCCGCAGCCAAGGTACATGCCCTTGCTGGAATCGAACCCGGGACCCTTCAGTCCGCAGTCCGACGCTCTATCCACTGAGCCAAACCGGTCTTGGCTTATTTTATTTTTTTACTAAACCATGTGCTCATGTGTACTTGGTATGTGAGGCAGAATGCCACGTCTACTCCTTGTCTGGTTGCATGGCTGCTGGGTCCCAGCTTGACTGTGGGGAGGGCCAGGCAGGAGGAGAGGTGTGTTGAGCATTTGGAACAGGGTAGTTGAGAGGCGGGGGGAGGTGAGGGAGGACACAGAGGAGTTTTCTAGGTGAAGAGGCCTGGTCCCCAAATAGTGGACAGGTTGACCACTTGGAAGAGCTGAGTGTGGCCGAATTGTCCAAAGTTGTGCTGGGCCGTTGCCTGAGAGGCCAGGGCTCACCCCAGTGAGAGTGGTGGGTGGTTGGAACTTGTACCACAGAGGGTGGGCAGGGAAGGCTGGGTGTGTGTCAGAGTGGAGGCAGTAGGGCTCATCAAGTTTCTTCCTGGGGGGTCAGTCAGGGAGTCCCAGGCCCCACCAGGCTCAGTGCCCAGCCACCCCAGAGGGTCACTCTGCTTCCCAAGGCCGCTGCTCATTTGTGACCTGCCTCTAGCCATGCTGAGTGCCCAGCACAGGCCCCAGGTGTGGTGGACTTGCCCCTTCTGCCTCAGAGCTGACCCCTGTTGGGGCTCTGACAGATGGGCAGGGGCTGAGGCAGCGGGATGAATATGAGCCCTGTGCTCTCTTCCAGAACGAACACGGTCATCCTCGTGGACGTGGATGGGCGTGTGACCTTCACAGAGCGCAGCATGCTGGACAAAGACCCTTCCCGCTGGGAGACCAGGACCCACGAGTTTCGGCTGCAGAGCTAAGACCTCCCCCTGAGTGCCGCCAGCAGGCTCCTGTAAGGCCCTGCCTTGAGTTCTGGATGGGAACCTTCCATAGCACATGCACTGCCTGTGTGTGACTTGGCCAGCCTCCCTCAGGACCAGGGCCCTCTGATCTGTGTGTGATCTGTCTGTGTCCCTGTATCCAGCTCCAAGTCCATCCTTATGCCAGTGGGAGTGCCCAGAGTCCCACAGCCAGGTCAGGGGCAGGTCCAGGTGTGCTGTGTATGTGTGAATGCACCTGTCCCTGCCCCCTCCCCATGCATAGAGACACCCACGCAAGGCACATGTTTACACACATGCCCACAGGTGCACAGGCACACATGTTCACCCATGGGACACACACAGTCACAGGCACAGGCAATAGATGTGTGCACACATGCTGGAACACACACACACTTCCAGGCGCACACACACATGTGCTTGTGCCAGACAGGCAGAGGCGTGCCTCTCACACTCACACTCACACTCACACTCACACTCACACTCACACTCACTTCTGGCCAGTGGGGCTTTGGCTTTGATCAAAACAACAGTAGTAGACCTTTGTCTGGAAGTGTCCCCTTCTCTCTTGGACGTAGTCCAGTTCCTGACAACCAACCTGCTCTTGGAGGACCAACAGGCCGCATTTGGAATGAGGAAGAACCAAGGAAAACCTTCTCTCATAACAGAAGCACAGTCTGGTTGGTGGATCCAGTGGCCCCGTGTGCATGGGACTGTCCTGTGACTGGAGTCCCGTGTGCGCTGGGCACCCAGCAGCCTGTCAAGCCCTGCCTGCCCACTAGTCGTGGGTTCTGGGCAGGCTCATCTTAGCGAGGGGATACAGCCAGCCCCTGCCCATCTCTCCTCCTTAGGGGAATCAAACTTCACAGGAATCTGTACTTGAATGTGAGATGTTGACAATAAAACTCTGAGGCTATGGTGAGTCCATGCAGTCCACGTGCTTACCTTGTGTGATGGGGACAAATGGAGCTGTTGTATGCAAGGGGTTGGTGGCTGCTCTCCGGCCTACAGGAGCTCCTGCGGCACAGATGCTAGTACAGGGTTCTTTCCACTTTCTCCTTTGCTCACAGTAAGGAGACCATTATGCAGGTCTTTTGGCTGATACTGTGGTATGAGAGAGCCTGTGTATATGGGATATAGTAGATGCCTGTGACAGGGCCCCCTGAGCTAGGCTGAGGAGCCAGGGATTTACCCGGGTTCAGTGGGGAGCCCCCGAGAACCCCCAGAGGGAGCAGTGTGGTCAGATCTGCACTTTGTATGGACCAGTGGTTGGCAGCCTCATTAGTCAACAGAACCAAATAGCAACAGTACAACGATTGAAATTTCTTCTGAGAGCCACATTTTTTAACCTTAAACTTCTAACGCCACTTCTTCAAAATAGACTCGCCCAGGTTGTGGTATTTTGTGGAAGAGCCACACTCAAGGGGCCAAAGAGCCACATGTGGCTCGAGAGCCGCAGTTTGCTGACCACTGGTGTGGACTGTGGAGTGGGTTTCAAGGTAAGAAGGGAATGGAGTCTTTCTCAATCCCAGGACCAGGGTTTTGGCAAGCACTCGGGAGTTCCCATCCCCATCTGGGGCCAAGCATTAGGGGGTTCCACAATCCAATCCCAGGACCCAGGCTTGCCCCTGCCTCCATAGCTGACCCCCAAGTTGGCCTTCACAGAGAAATGAGAGCTTATGGGGTGTGGACCTGCACCAGGCCAGTGTGGGCTGCTCATCCCTTCCTCCTCAGCCCTCAGGGGTCTGATGCCCTCCTTGGCTCACAGTGAACTCAGAAGAAAAGTGCTTGAACAGAGCCAGGCTTGGAGGGGGTTTGCATAGATGACACAGCCCATGCCCCCAGGCCCAAGAGGAAACTGGCCCCAAGTCCCTGAAGTGTCTGGCTGAGCCAAATGAGCCAGGCTTCCAGCTCAGGCACTGCTAGTGCTGACACCCTTTATGTGCCTCAGCAGGCTGCCCCACAGCGTGGACCAGTGCCCACACCAGCACCCACCCTAGCCAGGCATGCCCACCCTCTTGGGGCACCACTGGGCTGGGTGCAGAGCTACTGAAGAGCCTCCAAAAGTATTCACCTCTGCCCCCAGGGTGGGCTTCAAGGGAATACTTCCCCACCTGTGTCATGGACTCCTCTGTGTCTAGCCTGGTCAGGGCTCCCCAATAGCCTGGGTCCCCGGAGGAAGAGGCAGCTCAAGGTGTAATTCTGTGATTGTTAGGGGTTGAATTTTGTGTCCCCCAAAGGTATGCTGTAAGCCTAACCCCAGGGCCTCAGAATGGGACCGTATTAGAGGTAATCAAGATAAAGTGAGGCCATTAAGGTGGGCCCTAAGCAAATATGATTGATGTCCTTATAAAAAGGGGGAAATTTGGACACGCACACGGGAGAACGCCCTATGAAGACGATGCCTATGCTGCCACACACCAAGAAATTACCAGAAGCTGGAATAGATCCTTTCCCGGCAACGTTAGAGGGCACGTGGCCCTGCTGTCACCTTGATCTTAGACTTCGGGCCTTCAGAACTGTGAGAGAATACATTTCTGCTGTGGAAACCACTCGTTTGTGGTACTTTGTTATGGCAGTCCTAGCAAACTAATATAATTGTGACTTTCACCTGACAGGTGAGAAAACCAGGGCTTAGATATGCTCTATCACAGTTCCTCAGTCCCCAGAGCAAATGGGAGACACAGCCATGAGGCTAGGAAAGAGCATCAAGAGGACATGCGTGCCTGCCTGCCCCTGTAGGCCCACAGTGTCCTCCCACACTGGTCTCCTCTTGCTGTTGGCACTCCTCCTACTTTCACCTCACTTAATCAAGCGCCAGCACTGCTGTGGCCACATTTTCGGCACAGCTCCTGCCACAGGGCCTCTGCCTTCACTGCCTCCTCTGCCTAAACAACTCCTCTTCCAAACATCCCAACTGCACTCTCCATCACATTCTGCAGACCTTTGCTAAAGTGTTTTGTGTGTTTTTTTTTTTTTTGGAGTGGTATTGCATCTAAATTTGCCATTTTCTCTGCCTTGCTCCCTGCTCTGTCTCTATATCAGTTAGCACTGTCTGACATACTATGTATTTGATAGTTTATGTGTTTCCCTATCAGGAGAGCCCCAGGAAGTTAGGACCTTTCCTATAGTGCTGATGTTACTCAAGCCTCTATTTATTTAATGCCTTTTATTATTTTTAAAATATATTTTATTGATTTTTTTACAGAGAGGAAGGGAGAGGAATAGAAAGTCAGAAACATTGATGAGAGAGAAACATCAATCTGCCTCCTGCACACCCCCTACTGGGGATGTGCCTGCAGCCAAGGTACATGCCCTTGACCTGAATCAAACCTGGGGCCTTTCAGTCCGCAGGCTGATGCTCTATCCACTGAGCCAAACTGGTTTTGGCTTATTTAGTGCCTTTTAGGGAGAACCCTGTACTGTTAGAAGGGTACAAGGGTGATAGGAATCTGATGCCTTCTAGAAGCACTTTTGGCATACCATCCAGGAAGTCCTGGGCCTGATGTTGGCATGGCTTTGCCTGTCCTCTCTGCTTGCCACAGATGCATTTGATCCCTGAGTTTCCCAAAATGCATCTTCTTCTCCTGAAGAATCCATCCCTTTCTCAGATGCCCCCTTTTTCCCAGATAAGCTTCTCCTACTCTCTGGTTCCAAGACAGCCAAGCTGAGATATGCTGACATGGAGGCTAGAGGTGTGGAGTTGACTGATGCAGAGGCAAGCCTATTAGCAAGCATGACAAGCTCAGGAATGCAGCCTGACCTTCAGTTTTGTCCTGGCAGGTTTGCAGAGACTGCCCATGACACCCCATCTTTTGACAATTTTTGTCAATCAATGGTCATTGGTGCTAATTCAATGCCAACAGGAATTCCCAATTTGGGGTTTGGCAACAAGGAAACTTTAATTCAGTGCAAAACAGCTAAATTGTGATACAGTGTGGATGGGAAAACAACACAGTTGTGGAACAGCTCTGGGGCCAGGCCCCTCTCCCACTACACAGCTCTGCTCTGTCCTGCAAGATGCTCTGCTCTGCTGTGTCCTGCAAGGCATCTCCAGTGTTTTCTGCTCAGCCAGGGAAAGTCTTCAGTCTTTGATGAAAAGGGAAAGTGTGCTCTCTAAGCCAGAAGGGAGTTGGCTTATAAAGACAGAAGTCTCACAGAACCAGTTTGGCTCAGTGGATAGAGCCTCGGCCTGAGGACTGAAGGGTCCCAGGTTCTATTCCGGTCAAGGGCATGTACCTTGGCTGCGGGCACATCCCCAGTTGGAGGTGTGCAAGAGGCAGCTGATCAATGTTTCTCTTTCATCGGTGTTTCTGACTTTCTATCCCTCTCCCTTCCTCTCTGTGAAAAATCAGTAAAATATATATTAAAAATAAAAAGTAAAGACAGAAGTCTCTGCTCCTGGTCCCCTGATTGATCTGTCTTCATGCAAGGACTCTAAACCTTGCAGTTTGGTTGCTCCAAAAGGCAGTTCTGATTGGTTAGAGTAGAGCCACACTGATTGGTTAGAACTTCTCGGCTCCAATAGGACAGGAAAGCCTCAGTCCTTTTGGTGGAAATAGGATTCTTGGAACTCCATAAAGCCTGGCTCAGATGGCAAAAACAGAGTGCAGGAAGGGAGTTCAGTAACTGCTTCTCTGTGAAGTACAGATTGTGTGAAAGGCTCATGTATAAAAATGTTTGCTAGACTGTTTTTTTTTTTTAATTTGAGCTCAAGTAGCTACCAGCAGCCCTTTTTAGTGTGTGTGTGTGTGTGTGTGTGTGTATATATATATATATATATATATATATATATATCCCCCTCAGGGTTCACAGTTTGGATGTGTTTACATTTGCTGGTGACCATGATCACTTGGTTAAGCTGGCATCATACAGCTCTTCAGCAGAGACCCGGCTCATGGGTGGTCATGGGGGCGGCCATCTTCGACTATATGGGGGCAGCCATCTTGTGTGTTGGAGTGATGGTCAATTTGCATATTACCTCTTTATTATATAGGATAATTAATTGGTTACTTTTGGTCTGGAAATTTGCCTTGTGGAAAACTGGATATAGGGTGCAGATATGAAGTCTCAAGTCTAAAATTTAAAAGCAGTTTATAGTAGGTAGTCATTTTCTAGGCCAGTATTTCCCCTGACAAAGATCAACTTCTGATCTTTACTGAGCTTATTGTCTTTCTGCATCTAAAATAACATACCTGTGAAATGTCTGGGTAACTTGTAACTTCCCTTTTTCAGGACTCCTCAGGGCCCCAAAAATGGCACCAGGAGAGACCACAAATCCCCTTATTGTTACTATCATGTTAATTGTTAAATGTTTCTTATTCCATACCCACCTAAGTAAAAGAAGCATGTGTCCATCATTTCACTTTTTATCCAAGCCCAGAGGCTTCTCCCACCCACACACACTTTGCTTTTTCCCAATCTCCCTAATCTATCACCAATGGATTTCAAGTACTGTAACCCACTTATGGCTCTTTTGATGGTAGTTTATAAAAGCAAGGTAAAAACCTGCTGTTCTCCAGAGCATTATCCCAATACATTGAGATTTTACTTCCTGGCAATTGTCAACAGTTTGGCTCAAGTTACTCACAAAAATTCTTTACAGGTTTGGATGTGTGTGTGTGTGTGTTATGTTAACAGAACAAAGAATTCTAATGTCATTCATCCACTTCCCCCAAATGTTAAGACCTTACCTAACTACAATAAAATGATTACAACCAGGAAATTAGCATTGATAAATACTATTAACTGATCTACAGACTTTATTTGAATTTTACCAATTGCTCCACTAGTATCCCTTTCCTAATCCAGCTTCCAATCTTTAATCCAAATCCCACATAGAAATTTGTTGTGTCTCCTTTAATCAAAGATGTCTCCTTAGTCTGTCTTTAGCTTCTATGATCTTGATACTTTAGAAAAGTACCACCAGTTTTTTTGGTAGAATATCTCTCAGTTGGGTTGTCTGAGTTTTCTTCATGATTACATTCAGGGTTAGCCTTTTGGGCAGAAATAGCAAGTGACGCATGTCCTCAGGAGGCACACAATTTTTCCCTTTTCTGGTGCTTCTTTCCTCCTTCAGTTTTATTTGGGTACTAGAGGCCCAGTGCACAACATTCATGCCCTGGTGGGGGGGTTACCTCAGCCCAGCCTGCACCCTCTTCAATCTTGGACCCCTTGGGGGATGTCTGACTGCTGATCCCTTTTACAATCTAGGACTGCTGGGTCCCAACCACTTGACTACATGCCTGCCTGATTGCCCCTAACCATTTCTACCTGCCAGATGATCACTCCCTAATCACTCCCCTGCCAGCCTAATTGATGCCTATCTGCTCCCCTGCTGGCCTGATTGCCCCTAACTATCCTCCCCTGCCGGCCTGGTCAACCCTAACTGCCCTCCCTTGCCAGCCTGGTTGCTCCTAACTGCCCTTCCCTGAAGGCCTGGTTTCCTCCAACTATCCTTCCTGCAGTCTTGGTCCCCTCTAACTGTCCTCCCCTGCAGGCCTTGTCCCCCTCAACTGCCCTCCCCTGCAGGCCTGATATTCCACAACTGCCTTTTCCTGTAGGCCTGGTCCCCTCCCCCCCCCCCCCTGCAACTGCCCTCCCCTGCAGCCATCTTGTGTCTACATGGGGGCGGCCATCTTTGACCACATGGGGGTAGCCATCTTGTGTTTTGGGGTGTTTGCATATTACCTCTTTATTATATAGGATAATTAATGTATAAGCAACACATTCTTACAGTGTATAACTTGATAAGTCTGGATGTGTATACATTTGCTGGTGACTTTGATCACTTTGTTAAGGTGATGTCTCTCAGGTTTTTCCATTGCAAAGTTACTATTTTCTCTTTGCAATTGGGAAAGAAGATGCACCTCTGTAAAACACACCCCACCAACAGTTTCTCACACTTTTGCCCACCTTTTAAAAAATGTATATTTTTATTGATTTTTTTACAGAGAGGAAGGGAGAGGAATAGTTAGAATCATTGATGAAAGAGAAACATCAATCAGCTGCCCCTTCTGTACGCCCTCTAGTGGAGATTGAGCCTGCAACCGAGGTACATGCACTCCACCAGAATCAAACCTCGGACCTTTTAGCCCATGGCCCAATGTCCTCTCCATTGAGCCAGATCAGTCAAGGCTTGCCCACTTTTTCTTTTTTTTTTAGCATCCATGATTTTTTTCTGAAGCAGTTAAAGTGCTGTCTGCATGCTGAAACCGGTTTGGCTCAGTGGATAGAGCATCAGCCTGCAGACTGAAAGATCCCAGGTTCGATTCCATTCAAGGGCATGTACCTTGGCTGCAGGCAAATCTCCAGTAGTGGGTGTGTAGGAGGCAGCTGATTGATGTTTCTCTCTCATCCATGTTTCTGACTTTCTATCCCTCTCCCTTCCTTTCTGTAAAAAAATCAATGAAATATATTTAAAAAAATAAAGTGCTGCCTGCCAAGTGGGATACTTTCTATTTCCATCATTCCTTCTACATTTATTTACTGGAACTCTGGTCTAAGGAATAATGGTCTTTTCACTTCCTATACTGTATCCTCCCTTTCTTGAGGCTCCTGATACAGTATTGGCAAATGGAAAACTTCCAGACATTTAAGGATATTTGTCCTTTTATCCCTAATGATTATATTTAATGATTTTAATTGGAAAATTTCTGTGTGGACACTCTCGTCCGCACTGCCAAGACTGGAGATGGACAGAGCCCTGAGACCATCCGAACGCTCTCAACTTCCGGCGTTCCCCGAGCTCCCGGATTCCCGGCATCCCCCTTAACCCGCCCCAAGCCCCCCATTCCCGGCGTCCCCCGCGCTCCTCTGTTCCCGGCATTCCCCGCGCGCCCCGTTCCCGGCGCTCCTCGCGGCGATCGCTCTCCGCGCGGCAAGCCCCGCCCGGGCTGCGACGGTTAGCGCGGCCGCGGCCTCAGTTTCTGGTCCCGCCCACGCAGCTGCGCTATTGGGCTGCACGCCCAGGCTTCGAGAGCCCTACGCCGCCGATTGGCGGCCTCCACAGCCCGCTTCGCGGATTCCCCAATGTGGGGCGGCCCGCGCCCAGGGATTGGCCGCGCACTGCCTAGGCCCGCCCTCTGCTCGCCCGCGCGGCAGGCGGGTCCCGCCGACCGGGAGAGCTTGGGTGGCCTTTCTGGTTGGCGGCGGCGGCCGGGCCGTGAGGGTCTCCCTATTGTGGTCGGGCTGCTGGCAGCTCGGGCAGGCCGCGGGCGCCATAGGTAGGTGCTGGGCGCGAAGGGCGCCCCGCGGGCGGAGCGGGCGCTGCGGCCTGCGCGAGGGTGCGCCCTTAACTCTCTCGGGCGATGGGCCGCGGGGCCGGGTGGCACAGAGGGGCGGGGCGGGGCGGGGCGGGGCGGGTGTGTGAGGCGGGCCTGGCCACGCGGAGTCTTGGCCTTTGTGAAGTATTAGGGACAAGGGCCTGGGAGAGCGTGGGGCTGGGTCCCGCACGGCTGGGGAGTGGGACGGTGAGTTACTGCGGTTGGGGGGCGGGCCCCGGGACCAAGTGGCCGCGGTCGGTCGCTTTCCTCCGGGACTAACGGTCCGAGTGTAAAGAAACCCCTCGCCCTAGGGGCTCGAAGCCTAGCTTTCAGGCGGGAAAGGTATGAACATGGTAGTGCTTGCTTAGGAGCCTGTGGGAAATCTGAGAAGTCGCCCAAGTCTTTTTCTCCACTAATATTCACGGATTGAGTGTCGCATAAGATACTCTGGATGTGGTTTTATTAAAACAATGATCGTGATAGAAATAAATGTCAGGTGGCAACCTGTTGACAGTGATATCTACCAAGTGTCTCATGGACTTGGGTTGCTCATGGTAGGAATTTGCTTTACCGTTGTTGCATGCCTGCATGTATGTATCTTGTTACCGGATGCTCGATGCTTGGCATCCCAGTCTAGTGCTGGTGACTGGGAGGCCAACCACTAGGACGGGACCCCCGTTTCCTGGCTGCAGAATGGACTTCTCATTCACCGGGCTATAGGCAACCCCCTCACGGACCTTTGCTCACCAAAGGGAGTGAATGGTCAGTCGGTGGTGCTGCCTGAGTAGAGGCTGAGGCCCATTGGATGATGACAAAAGGAATGGATGAGGTCATACTGCTGCTGGGTTGGGCGGGAAGCCGCAGCGGGAGAGGCTTGACCTAAAGGCAGCAGCCACAGCGTTGTAACTATCGCAGCGGTGCCATGCCAGCCCAGTAAGCGAAGGGTGCTGTCCAAGTGTGTTGGTTTTATCCCCGTGTCAGGGACTCGGGGAAGCCTGCCTTAAGTCTGCTGCTGGCTTACTGTCCACTTGGCAAGCACGATTTGCATGTGTTCAAGCAGCTGAAGCTGTGGTGAGGCCCTAGGCAGGACGAGCCATGCTGTGAATTCTCCATGGTCAGGCACTCTGTGGGACAGTTCCCAAATGTTGTTTTATAGTTTAACCATGGCCTTGTGGGTAGCAAACATCTCACTGGTTTGCCCAGTCATGGCCTGTTTTGTAGTTGCCCTCTCCTCCGTGGTGATCTCATCTAGCTTCCTGGCTTTAATGCCATCTCTCCTTGACATCTCCATCTCCAGCCCCAGCCTGCCATCTGAGCTGCAGACTTAGCTTTCTGGCTGCCTCTTCCACATCTCTCTGTGTTGCTTGGATGCTAAGTAGCCATGTGCAAACTGAAACACCCGATCTTTTTTTTTTTATTTAAAAAAAATATATTTTATTGATTTTTCACAAAGAGAAAAGGAGAAGGGTAGAGAGCTAGAAACATCGATCAGTTGCCTCCTGCACATCCCCCACTGGGAATATGCCCGCAACCAAGGTACATGCCCTTGACTGGAATCGAAGCTGGGACCCTTCAGTCCACAGGCCGATGCTCTATCCACTGAGCCAAACCAGTTAGGGCTAAACACCCCATCTTTACACCAAAACACTCCTCATGCTACCTTCATCACCTCAGTTCATGACGGTTCTGTTCTGGAGTTTGGAGCCACCTGGATTCTTCTCAGGCCTCCATACAACCTTCAGGACCATTTATCATCACTTCCAGCTTAAGTCTGGTAATAGACCTAATTTTTCTTTTTGCTTTCACCTTTGCCCCTCTCCTCATGATTTTTTCATATTGCAAGATAATGTAAAACTGAGGTAGTTCAGATTGGAGCCAGCTTGTCTGGGTGGTAAAACAGCTCTGCCACTTTCTAGCTGTGTGGCCTTGAGCAAGTTGCTTAACTTTTCTCAGTGCTGTGTGAGCACTGGTGAATATAAGTTCATGAAGGGCTTAGAAAAGGGTCCAGCTGAGAATTGGCTGCCACTGCTGTCCTTGGATCATGTGACCTCACTGCTTGGACTTTCCTGTCCAATGGCCTATCTCAAAGATAAGAGCCAGCGTCCTGGTCTTGCTTGCTCTCACAGACTTGGCCTCCTCTCATTTCCCCTCAGTGCACTGCTCTCACCTGCTACACCACACTCCTACCCCAGGGCCTTGTCCTTTGTGTGCTTGGAATGCACACTCCTCACACTCCCACTACCCACCTGACTCACCCTCCTTACCTTCAGATGGACAATGGCTGTGAGGTCTTTACTGTCCATTCTTTCTGAAGCTGCCTTCTCTTCCTCAATTTCTTGCTTTATTTTCTCTTGAACACTTAACCAGTTTTTCTTAGTTGTTACTTGACCATCTCTTGGTAAAAGGTGAACTTTGTGGAGCAAGGATTTTGTCTGTCTGGTGTCCTCGGCATCTAGGATAGTGTGTGTGCGACACATTGTAGGTGTTCGGCAAATACTTGTTGAATGAGTAGTGAAAGCTTGCTGAGGGAAAGTAAGGAACTTGTTCAGAACTGCCCCACTGTGGGGCTTTGTGCCTTGAGCTTCTGCCTCATTGGGCTGGGCAGGTTTTCCTGATCTTCCAAGGAGCACACACTTATCCTCCACAGGTCTCCAACCTCACCCTATGCACTTCTTCAAGGCCTCCTTCAGCTATTATCATTGTCATCTTTGCTTTATGCTTCTACATGGCTGCCTTTTAATATGGTAGTAGGCATTCCCTCTCCTATAGCCATTTGTCTTCAGTCCCCCATCTCCTTATGTCTTCTTCATTTTTGTTTTTTTTTAGTCTCAGGGTCACATTTGGCTCTAGCTCAAGTCTGGACAGACCTGCCAGGTTCTGAGGGATTTGGTCCTGGTCTGCTCTGTGTTCTGTAGCATTGGGCATGCTGACCTGCTTGTCCTTCTCTTAAAAAATGATCTCTCTTGGTTGCCAGGAAACTGGTCTTACTCTAATCAGTGTTCCTGTTGCCTCTTTGGTTGCAGCCTCCTCAGTGTTGACTTGCAGTTCAGTCTATCTGTCCTTATCTATGTGTCGCATTTCCTTCATCCTTAGCACCTTTGACAGACACATCTCTGGAGAGGTATTGTGTTAAATTACCATTGAAACCAGAACAGTAAGGACATCTTAGGATCTTGGAAATAGAGTGACAGCAATGGTGATCATTGCCCTTCCAACTGTGTCCAGGTGGTGGGAACCTTCGTTGTTTCTTTGGTAGTGCCTTCCTCAAAGTAGACAGCCAGTATTTGCTCAAAGACTTGATTAAACAAGTCTCTGGTGTTTATGTTGTGCCACTTTCAAAATACAGCCACCACACTCTGTCCCTTCACCACCAACTTTTTAAACATATGAAGTCTGCTGATTCCTGTCTATGCAACCAGTCCTGCTGCCCTGTGCATATATAGACATGCATGTGCATATCTGCACCGTATGCATGGCATATTTATGTGTGTGTCTGTCCGCACGGTGTCCGCGCCTGCATGCGCTTTGCTCCGATGCTCAGGCCTCCTGCAGACCTCTGGGTTTTGGATTGCCCCTCTGAGCTGCCTTCTCAGCCTTATACCAGTCCTTTTGTCATGCTTCCTCTGGAGTGAAGCTTCTCAGAGCTGCGTCCTCAACCTTGTTCTTGGTCTGTGTTCCCTCTCTGGGCAGCCTTTCTTCTGTGGCTTTGACGACTACCACCTCTCGAATGTTATGGCCCGTATTCTCAGGACCAGTTAGTTCCAGAGCGGTGACCTCAGCACCTGTTGGACAGGGCTCCTGCCCGAATGCTGAAACACATGCGTCCCTCCAGGGAAAGCCTCATTTGCTTTCAGTTCCCTCTTGTTTGTGCTCTCCACCTCTACCCAGTCAGCAGAGTGGTTAGTATGGTGTCTTCATTGTTCCTGAAGGCTCCTGCTCTTTCACGCCCCGGCCCTCTCTGGCCTAGAGGACTCCTACCCCTTGTGCCTGGTGCAGTGGTTAGCCTTTTTTCTCAAATAAGGATTAAACTGTGGCATGAGAGTCAACTCACCCTGTGTGGCTCCTCATTGCCCCCAGGATGGAGCCAGGCTCCAGATGGTACCTAGAACTCCCTGTGCCTTGGCTCCAGCTGTCTCCTGCAGCTGCCCCACCAACCCTGGCCTGGCTCCCTTCCCACAGCCACCACCCCTTCCTCTACTGGGAACAGAACCACGCCACCTCTGGCGACTTCAGCACGCTGCATCACTGTCCCCGTCCACGTGCCACCTTGTGGGCCCAGGAGAGCCCTGGGGTTCCAGGGTAGCAGAGTGCCCGGCCGTACCTCTGAGGCCCTAGTGCTGCAGAGTTGAGCTGAGGGTCTTGCGCTCACCCTCTGACTGACCCAGCCTTAGCAGGTGAGTAGACTGATGTTGCTCTGATGGCCGGAGGGAGGCCACACACCTTGTGTGTGCTCTGGAACGGGCAGCCTTATACCCCGTGCTTGCTTACCTAGTAAACTGAGTTAGTAAAATGCTGCGGTGCAGTTTAGTGTAGATTTTTTAAATCCTTTTGAGCCTTAAGATTAAATACTGTTTTTATGCTTCTGAAATAGGAACTGCAGTGGACAATGAATAAAATATTTAACTTTGGGCTTACTATCATTTAGGTTATAAAGAAATGAAGTAAAGGTAGTTTGTTTTAAAGCTTAAAGGGTTCTTTAGGCAGTATTTTTATTTTTATTTAATTTTTGCTATACTGTTAAAAGCACTTGACTCTTGGTACCAGGGAAGCTGAAAGTTTCTGTCATTTGTGACGATGTTTTTAAATCTCTTTGCAGGTAGAAGAAGAAAGGTGCCACTTTGGCATGAAGACAGACTCGCTTAGTCGTCAGTCATTTAAGCTGAGTGCATTGTGATTTCCAATAATTGAGGCAGTGGTTCTAAAAGCTGTCTACATTAATGAAAAGAGCAATGTGGCCAGCTTGACTAAGCCGCCAGTGTGTGCAGCGCGGGCAGGACGGCACCGGGTCTCGACGGACTTGTGCATGTTAGCATTATAGATTTATGTAAGGTTTTTAAAAACTGGTCTTTTAAAATAGTCTTAAACACTTTTACTATGGAGACATATGAGAGTCCCTCTCCTCTCCCGCGTGAGCCCGCAGGAGAAGTGGTGATGGAGAAACGTGCTTGCCCCCTTCAAGCGCTGCCCCGTGAACAGTCTCCACCACCTCCCCTGCAAACGTCCAGTGATGCAGAGGTAATGGACGTTGGCTCTGGTGGTGATGGACAGGCCGAACCCCCTGCTGAGGACCCACTCAACTTCTACGGAGCTTCTCTTCTCTCCAAAGGATCCTTCTCTAAAGCCCGCCTCCTCATAGACCCGAACTGTAGTGGCTACAGCCCACGCACCGCCCGGCACGCACCTGCGGTCCGGAAGTTCTCCCCTGACCTTAAGTTGCTTAAGGATGTAAAGATTAGTGTGAGCTTTACCGAGAGCTGCAGGAGTAAGGACAGGAAGGTGCTGTACACAGGAGTGGAGCGCGACGCTCGCGCGGAGTGCAGTCTGGCCCTTAGCCCTGTCAGTGGAGACATGCATGCTTGTCCCTTTGGCGGGAGTGTTGGTAATGGGGTAGGCATAGGGGGTGAGAGTGCTGATAAGAAGGATGAGGAGAATGATCTGGATCAGGAAAAGAGAGTGGAGTATGCAGTGCTCGATGAGTTAGAAGATTTTACTGACAATTTGGAGCTAGATGAAGAAGGAGCAGGCGGGTTCACGGCTAAAGCAATCGTGCAAAGAGACAGAGTGGATGAAGAGGCCTTGAATTTCTCCTACGAGGTATGTCGGTGACCTCTCCTTTGGAGTCCTCTTAACAAAACCCAAAGAGAGGTGTTTGGAAACAGCAGCATCTTTTGTAAGCTGATGTTGCAGAGAAAAAAGTCTGTACGAGGTGAAAAAGGGATAGCTATAAAGAGTCCACATTTTTAAACTAATGAAAAGCTTGGCTGACGTGTCAGCCTTTTACCAACCTGAGTTGGAAAGTGCTGCTGAGATATGCTCCCTGATGGTGTGTGTGCCTCGACCAAGCCTTTTGGCTTCAGTTTTTTGTCCCGTTTGTTTTTCAGATGATCATGCACTATAAAGACACATCTAGGTCCCATCGAGAGTGCCTCATTTCTGTGTCCATTCTCACTAGTGTTCTTAAACTTGCCTGTGGTGCAGGAATGTAGGTGCCGGGGCTGTAGTGTCTGAACAGTATGTTTTGCAGGATGATTTTGACAACGACGTTGATGCTCTGTTGGAAGAGGGCCTTTGTGCTCCCAAAAAGAGGAGAGTGGATGAGAAATACGGAGGAGACAGCGACCATCCATCGGATGGAGAGACAAGTGTGCAGCCGATGATGACCAAGATTAAAACAGTGCTCAAAAGTAAGTTGGGTAAAAAGTAGTGAGTGTTTGCAGGGCAGAGGAAGAGCAGGTTTGAGAGGTTTTTGGATACCAGATGACAGTCTCGGGATGCTTTTGAGGGCAAGATAACCATGTCTGATGAAGGGGAAACAGACAGGAAACAAGGATGCACCCAGAAGCGCTACTATCCAGGTGCAGATTGTGGAGACCACGGAGAGGCTAGTATCTTATAGAGGAACTGGGAAGGGACTTCTGATGGGGTGGTGAGTGGACCCTTAAGGAGGGGTCGTTGGTGTTCAGGGAGATAAGACAGCCAACCAGTGTGTGTGGAGGTTGAGGCCAGAGGTGGGTGCTTAGTATGGTGGTAGGTGAAAGTCAAGGTCCATGTTCTAGACTCTGTTGCTCTTGGGAGAAGTCATTAGAAGCAAGCAGGTGTTCAAAACAAAACAAAACATGGTAGAATAAATCTTACTGTAGCATAATTGCTCTCATTAAAAATGCTAAATGATTTGTGGGTTTTATTTTTATTTATATTTAATTCTCACCTGAGGATGTTTTTTCCATCATTTTTCAGAGAGAATAGAAGGGAGGGAGGGAGAGGGGAAGAGAGAGTGAGAAACATCAATATGAGAGAGACACATTAACTGGTTGCCTCCTGCACTTGCCAGGAGATGGGGTGAGGAGCAAACCTGAAACCCAGGTATGAGCCCTTGACCCTGAATCAAACCTGGAACCTTTTGTGTGTAAGATGATGCTCTAAGCGCTGAATTACCCTGGCCACAGCCGGTTTTTAAAACAGAGTTAGAAATAGGTTATATTTTTATTTATTTACTTTAAAATATATTTTATTGATTTTTTACAGAGAGGAAGGGAGAGGTATAGAAAGTCAGGAATGTCCATCAGCTGCCTCCCGCACACACCCTCCTGGGGATGTGCCCGCAACCAAGGCACATGGCCCTGACCGGAATCGAACATAGGACCTTTCATTCCGCAGGCCGACGCTCTATCCACTGAGCCAAACAGGTTTCGGCAGTATGTTATATTTTTAAAGATTAAAAGGATGCTGATAACTTGGAAAAATGGATCTTTGTATCTGGAGGGAGAAAAAAAGCAGACGGATATTGTTACACAATATTTATCTAGAAGTACAGCTCCTGTGGCTGCAGCATGGCCCGTGTATTTCAGATAGGCAGGGTGGGAGCTCCTGGTGTACAGGTGGAGGTGTTCTAAAGGGCCAGGCAGTAGGATTTACACTTGGATTTGAGGACAGGGTGGAGAGCAGTAGGGAGACGTCCAGAGTTTTGTTTGCACAGCTGCTTTGCCAATGCAGTACCAGTCCGAGAGGAGTCTGTCAGTTTCTGTCTGTCCTGACAGCAGCGCTCAGTGTTCAGGTAGAGATGTAGGGCTGGGCATTTGGATGGCAGAGGGGCTGAAGAGAGGCATGGGGACTCTGGTGGGCAGATAGGTGAGGTGCATGGTACAGAAGGTGATGAGGTGCGATGGGAGGAAATTGAGGGGGAGGTTGTATGCAGTCTCCTCTGGCTATGTAGTGGATGTGTCAGTGGTGGGCGAGTGTGTGTCTCCCCATGTTGACTAGTGGTTGGAATAGGTTGGGTTCACTGATTGCAGACAGGAGATGAACTTGGGTCTCAGCTTCTGAGAATGGGTTGAGGGGCAGTGTTCACCTTGGTGCCTCTGGCAGGTTTGCTTTGTGCTCTTTCTGTGGTTTCAGCAGCCTCATTCTGAGCAGGTAAAGTTGTGTTCGTCCTGAGCAGTGCACAGGCTAGCAGTATGCCTGGCCACTCTACCTCCCTGCTGGGCATTGGCTTTCCCTCTGCATTCTTCTCCACCTGGCAGCCTGGCTGGCCATGGTGCCTCCCTCCCAGGAATTGTAGCTTGTTCCTCCTGCTTACAGACTGCATATGAGCAGCATGTGAGCTCTTCAGACAGCCAGTGCAACTTTATGACCACTCATTGTTATAAATGAGTGGTCTGGATGAACCTATGGTCCCATATTGTGCTTGGTGTGTATTTCATTTGATGTAAGGCAGCTCTTTGGCCTGGCTCACCAGGGAGAGTGCCTGAGAGGGTTTGTGCACTTCTGACCTGCAATACTCCCTTCCAGGGGCTGTCCTAACACCGGCTGTCCAGGAGGTGCTGGGAGGTGCCAAGCAACAGACAGGGCCGGCTGGGATAGGCTCTGTCTGGTGGTGGGGCACTTCCCTACTTGCTTAGTTCTAGAGGTTCTTTTCAATGTTTGGTCCATTTTACTGTTCTTACCTGCCGTATGTCATAATTTAAAAAAAATTCCAACAGTTTTTGTGTTTTTCAAGTGATTGTAGGATGTTCTCCTATGCAGGTCGTGGCCGCCCACCTACAGAACCACTGCCTGACGGGTGGATCATGACGTTCCATAACTCCGGAGTCCCCGTGTACCTCCACCGAGAGTCTCGGGTGGTCACCTGGTCCAGGCCATACTTCTTGGGAACAGGAAGCATACGGGTATGGGATGCATCAGTTCTGAATTCAGTCTTGCAAATCCACAGATAAGAATGTGCACACATTGCACCATAGCCAAGCTGAGGCAGGTGAAAGACATCGGACTTTAGACTTTTGGGGTCATCCTTATAATCTATTACAATTTTACTATCCACAGAAACATGATCCTCCTCTGAGCAGCATCCCCTGTCTGCATTACAAGAAAATGAAGGACAACGAGGAAAGGGAGCAAAACAGTGAGCTTTCCCCTAGTGGGGAGGTGTCCCCTCTCAAGCCCCTCAGTCGATCTGCAGAGCTGGAGTTTCCCTTGGAAGAGCCTGACTCCGTGGGGGCCGACACGGGGCCCCCAGATGAGAAGGACCCGTTGGGGGCTGAGGCTGCCCCTGGGGCCCTGGGGCAGGTGAAGGCCAAAGTTGAGGTGTGCAAAGATGAATCAGTTGGTAAGTTTCCAGAGTAAATTCTTTCCGTTTCACTGCCTTGTACTGTTTGCAGGGATGCCATACATTCTGTGGGGTTCCCTTCCTCCTGCTGAAGACCGTCTGTCTTCGGTATGTCTCTGAGGAAAGGACTGCCACGGACCTCTGTCTGTCCCCAACGTGGCTGGAAGGCCCATCTCCCAGGCCCTGCTTCTGGACTCTGTAGGGCCCATGTGGCCAGTGCTGTCATGGGGAAGGCTGCTAGTGCAGGCTGACCTTTTTCTCTAGTCACTTTTATGTTCTTGCCTGAAGTTTTGCTTTTCTTAGTAGTATGTATTTGATGTGGTGTTTTGATTTATCTTTTACGTAGTCAGAATGGGCTGCCTCAATCCATGGACTCATCGTTGGGAAACTGTCACTATTCTGTGGGCATTTCACACTTGAATCCTGCAATTGTGGGGGTATGGGGGTGTTTTTCACTATCTCTTCTATCTTTTAGGTTAGTTTCACCCATTTAGATTTTAACATTTTAAAAAAGTTTTTTATTACTTTTTTAAAAGATATATTTTTACTAGAGGCCTGGTGCCCAAAATTTGTGTACTAGGGATGGGGGAGGGGTCCTTCAGCCTGGCCTGCACCCTCTTGCAGTCGAGCCTTCGGGGGATCTCTGACAGCTTAGACTCACGGGAGAGGCTCCTGCCATCAATGCTGTGCTCGCTAGCTGTGAGCTCAGATTCTGGCTGAGCAGCGCTCCCCTTGTGGGAGTGCACTGACCACCAGGGAGCAGCTCCTGTGTTGAGCATCTGCCCCCTGGTGGTCAGTGTGCATCATAGCGACTGGTCGTTCTGCCGTTTGCTCAATTTGCATATCAACCTTTTATTATTTAGGGTCAATTTCAGAGAGGGAGAGAGAGAGAGAAACATCAGTGATGAGAGAGAATCATTGCTCTGTTGCCTCTTGAAGGCCCTACTTGGATGGAGGCTGAAATCTGGGCATGTCTCCCGACCAGGAAATTGAATCATGGCCTCCTGGTTCATAGGTCAATTCTTAACCACTGAGAAACACAGGCTGGACTTTTATTACTTTTAATCCTCATCTGAGGACATACTTAGAGAGAGAAGGTGGTGAGGTAAGGAGAGAAGCATCAGTTGGTACATGCTCTGAATGGGGTTCGAACCACAACCCTTTGATGCACAGGACAACACTCAGTCAAGTCTCTTTAGTCATGGCAAACTGTTTAGCCCACCTGCTGAATTTTTTTTGATGTATTTTTTATTTTTATTGATTTCAGAGAGGAAGGGAGCAGGGGAGAGAGAAACATCAGTGATAAGAGAAAATCATTGATCAGCTGCTTTCTGCACTTGATTGTGCCCTTGACTGGAATTGAACCAGGGACTTTTTAGTCCGCAGGCTGACGCTCTACCCACTGTGCAAAACCAGTTAGGGCTTTTGATGTTCTTTGAATTGATTTCAGAGAGAAGAAAGGAGAGGGAGAAAGGGATAGAAACATCAGTGATGAAGGAGAATCATTGATTGGCTTCCTCCTGCATGCCTCCTCCTGGAAATTGAACCCACAACCCAGGCATGTGCCCTGACCTGGAACTGAGCCATGACCTCCTGGTTCATGGGTCGATATCCAACCACTGAGCCACACTAGTTGGGTTGAATGTTTTTCAAAGAGGACTTTGCCTTTTCAGGATTTCTGATTGTGTGTATTGCTGCTGGTTTGTCTCATAGCTGTTCCATGTAAGGAGCCTTAGAAGAGCTAGGGAGATGGCTTCTGGGGAATGGAAAGACAGCATGTTGGTTAGAGCTTTGAACATCTGGGGAAGGCAGAGTGTCAGTGGTCCCCACGTTCCCCTGATGGATGGATCTCAGTCTCCCCTCAACCTCTCTGTCTGGTTTTGCCTTCCTCCCTCATGCAAGCCAGCTTCCTTTGGCTTCTCTGGGTCTGTCAAGGCTTTTCTCTGGGACCCAGCTGGAAGGGAGCTCTCCCTTTGAGACAGCGCTTTATTTTTTTGTACTATCTTTTATGCACATCTAAATGATTGTGTTTCTGTTTTTCTAAAACACCTGGCTCTCACTTCTAACCTTATTCTTCTGTGAGAGATGACCACTGGTACTCACTTCTTTGCATTCATATACAAAGAAGTACTAGTTTCAGTTTATAATTAAGTAGGTGCAAGTATATTTTTTGTAGCCTTTTGTTTTAAAAAGCCACATCTCAATCTTCCTACACCTTCTGCTGGCATTGCTCTTAGGTCTGGGCATGAGCCACGGCACACTTGAATGCTAGGAGGCAGGCAGGAAACCATTGAGGCTGATGGGAACCTCTAGGAAGTCCTGGGAGAAGGGGATGATAGTAGGTGTAACAGTAAAAGTGGGAGGCCCCTGGAAACTTCACTGAATGGTGCAGGGGGTAGAGTACTCAGCTGAGGCAATGCACCTGCATGAGCTGAGGGGCTGAGCCAGGGACCAAGTGGCATGTTGAGTATCGAGGCCTAAGCTGCCTGGGTGTGTTACTGAATATGAAGGCTGCCAGCGTGGCTGGAGGGGAGAGCAAGCAAGATGGGCAGTGGGTGCAAGACTCCCCTGCCTACTATTGGCAGTTTAAGAGCCTGTTTTGATGGGCTCTGAAGGCCATCTGATTTTTTTTTTTTAAAGCTTTCTTTTTTTTAAAATCCTTGTTCTTCAAATTAACTAAAAGAATATCCTAGGAGTTTGTTCATAAGGACTTTTCAGAATAATTTGAGCTGGCTGTGTGAAGGGACCTCATTCTTTGCTTTTCATGCTCATCAAAAGGAACACGGAAAGAGCAGTGGGTATTGCGTGGTGGGACCTGTCTGGTGGCAGCCCATCACTATCCAATTCACTGGACAGAGGAAACGACTTACACTGAAAATTAGTAATATGGTTCGCTGGTAAATCTTATATAGATCTTGAGGAATTTCGGAGCTACCTGGAGAAGCGTTTTGACTTTGAGCAAGTTACTGTGAAGAAATTCAGAACTTGGGCCGAGCGGCGGCAGTTTAACCGAGAAATGAAACGGAAACAGGCGGAGTCTGAGAGGCCCATCCTGCCGGCCAATCAGAAGCTCATTACTCTATCTGTGCAAGATGCACCCACCAAGAAAGGTGAGTGGGGCTTGTAAATTGTAACATTGGCAGACTGGCTATATTGTTATCTTTCATTTGATGGTCTTAAAATGTATACTTTGTGTGTTAGTTGCATTTTAACTGAAAGCTTGTGTTTACTCTATGAATGCAGAATTCCAACACATTCATGGCAGTGAGCCTCTGATTCAATGACTTGGTAACTTGGTGCCAGGTTTCGAGTGCTAGCTTGTAGTAGGGTCCTCACACTGTTGTTGAGATGGTCCTTCTTGTCACAGAATTTGTCATTAACCCCAATGGGAAATCCGAGGTCTGCATCCTGCACGAGTACATGCAGCGTGTCCTCAAGGTCCGCCCAGTTTATAATTTCTTTGAATGTGGTAAGTTTGATCTTCCTCGGCTCAGTACTAACGTCACACACCTCACTTTGATCATGGCTGGGGAGATGGGAACTGGCTGTGAGTTGGGATAGAAAGGAAAGGGAGGGACAAGGAGAAGGACATTGCAGATAGGCAGTTCATTTTTACGGGAATGTGTCTAGACTAAGGGTTACTGTCTCTGCTTCCCCTTTTATTGTTCACACTCCCCCCTCCCTCATCTTCCTTTGTTCCTTGCTCATTGAAGAAGACTCCCTCTGTCTCCAGGCTCGCCCAGGTGGATGAAAGAGCTTCAGGCCTGCCCTTCCCATTAGCTGTCTCTTGTCCATCCTTGTCACGTCCTTGAAAACCAATTTTTCGTCCCCTGGGAAGCTAGAACCTAGGAATTATTCATTGCTTTTCATGTTTCTGCGGCTCACTACATCTGTGCATCCCTGCCCCTCACAGTACTCTGTCAGTCTTTCACAGACATCGGTCCCTGTTCCTCGTGGTTCTGCCTCTGACCTCCAGCTCACTGTCCCGTGGTCCCCCTTCCTTGAAATTTTCCTGGTGTGTTCTGTGCCTACTGACCATCTCAGCCCCATCTCAGTGCCTCAGGGAGTGCTCGGGTCTCTATCTTCCAGCAGCAGTCTTGGCCCCATCTTGTCTGCTCGTGTGAGCAGATGTGTGTGTGTGTGTGTGTGTGTGTGTGTGTGTGTGTGTGCACGCTGGCTTTCAATGTCTTGGCAAGTGTGTTTTAAAACAGTAATTTTAATTTCAAGAGAACCCAAGTGAGCCTTTTGGCGCCTCGGTGACCATTGATGGTGTGACCTATGGATCTGGAACTGCAAGCAGCAAAAAACTTGCGAAGAATAAAGCTGGTAATGTGCCTGCTTAGATGTCAGAGCCCCATGCTCCCCGCTTTGTTTGCCCCTGCTCTTGGTTGGGGAGGGCTGAGCAACAGGGGTGGGGGTGGTGTGGTTGGGGAAAATCCATTTTATTTCTGTAATTATCTGTTTTGATTTTTAAAAATTATTTGCTCATTGGGAAAGATGCAGATATAGAAAGTAAAACCTGAGAAATAAAAATAGAAAGTCCCTTCTTAACTCGTTGGCAGCCAGGCTGAACTCTCCCACCCTTTTGCTCCCTACTCACCGAGCTGACGGGGCTGCACCAGGCACATGTTGTCGGGTGGGTTTGGGTTTAAATGGAGCAAACTGTGGGCATGCGAGGAAATGAGAAACAGGTGAGTCAGCGAGTTATTGGCATTCTCTCTGAGTGGTTTTGACATTTGTGAGGACGGTTTCCTGTGTCCTTCAAACTGCACATTTGGAACTGCCGCTCATTGAACACAGCAGACCCAGGGGAAAGCTTGTTTTCCGGTTGAAACCCGTTGCTCTCTGACCGTGTATGTGCTGTTCACTTTTGTGCTCAGCACTCGTAGTTGTTGACGTTCTTTTCCAGAAGCCATCTGCCTCAGGGCTATTTGGCCTCTTAGGAGTGGACCACATTGCAGGGTAGGTGTTGGTGCACCCCAGATTCCGGTACCCATAGGCTGATTCTTGAGGTTCCTACCATTCCCGTTGTCTTCTAGAGCAGCTCTGCCCTTCACAGTTTTGTTCAAGTCTCACTAGGTCTCGGGTCAGTTTAAGTGTTTTTGCTCATGGGACTTAGCATTTCCCTTGGTGTTGCTTTCTTTCGATGGTGAATGCTGACTACAATTACTGTCTGTCCTTCCCTGGCTGTGCTGGGCTCATACAGTGTGCCTCGTTCTCTAGGAAGGCCTGTTGTCCATTTTTGAGAAATTCTGTCAAAAGACTTTCTTTTTTTAAATCCTCAACCAAGGATATTTTTTCACTGATTTTAGAATGGAAGAAAGACAGAAAGAGAGAGAGAAATATCCGTGTGAGAGAAACACGTGGATTGGTTGCCTCCTGCATGAGCCCTGACCAGGGGCCGGGCTGGGGAGAAGTCTGCAACTAGGTACATGTCCTTGACCGAAATCTAACCGGGACCCTTGGGTCCACAGGCCCACGTTCTAGCCACTGAGCTAAGCCGGCTAGGGTGACTTTTTCTTTTTAAAAAAATGTTTTATTGGTTTTTAGAGAGAGAGGAAGGAAGAGGGATATAGAGATCAAACATCTATGAGAGGGACATCATCAGTCAGCTGTTTCCTACCTGCCCCCTACTAGGGGTTGAGACCACATCCTGGGCGTGTGCCCTGACTGGGAATTGATCTGGTGACCTCTTAGTTCTTGGGTTGATGCTCAACCACTGAGCCATACCGCCTGGGCCCAAAAGACTTTTTCAGCTCAACAGGCTGGGTGTTACCGAAGTCATGGAGCAGTTAACATAGAGCAGGGCCCAGCATGGGGGTGGAGACATTCTGGTGGCAGGACCCTGCTGCACTCCTCCGTGTGAGCAGGGACCCACTTTTTTCTGCCCAGACCCTAGCTTCTCTAGACATCTGCACTTGGATGTCTTGCTAGTACTATAACCCTACAGGGCCAGACTGTCACGCCTCCCTCCCCCCTCCCTCAGTGCCCCACATTCCCATGCCTTTGGTGAGTGGCAGCCTTGTTCATTTGGGCACCTGTGCTCAACATGGAGTCATCCCTGTGCTCTGTCCTGCAGGCAATTTTCCCTGAGAATCCATCTGGTCTGGCTGCTTCTCCCTGCCGCACACATGTAGCTTACTCAGTTTGCAGTTCTCCCTACTTGGTCCAAGTTCTGCTGAGCCATTTGCCTCCATGTCACATGAATCCTCTGACATACACATCTCTTCCCTAACCTGCTACAAGTGCCTCAGAGCCAAATTGCCTGTCACTGCCTGCTTTTCTTAGGATGTGCTCTTTTCCATCCGCTGCTGTCTCTGCCTCTAAAAGTACTGCTGCTCCCTGGGGCCCTTGCTTGCCTGAGTCGTGGGGTCCCTGGTCCTGCAGAGGAGCCAGTGTGTAGCTCGCTCTGCAGTTGGAAAGCAGGCTGGGCCTAAACCCTCCTCATCAAGATTTTTCTTTTCATAGCTCGAGCTACGCTGGAAATCCTCATCCCTGATTTTGTTAAACAGACTTCGGAGGAGAAGCCCAAAGACAGTGAAGAGCTTGAGGTGAGTGTCATGACTGCCCTGTTTGGGACTGCACTTCTCAACTCAGCCTGCCCTGTCCATGCAAGGTGTGCTCAGTGATTTAACCATTCAAGGTGATATTGTTTGTTTATATTTTATAAAAGGGGAAACTTGCTTATCTTTATGCAAGCACAGGAAAGAAGTGTCATTTTTGTTCCCTGTGTCTTGTAATTGGTAGCAGGAAGTTGCTTGTGAGCAATAAATGTGTTTGGAAGTATATCAGCTCTCTCCTTATAGTAGAACTGTGGTGGGAATGAACCTTTGAGGCAGGGTCTACAAAAGTTAAATTAGTCTTATATTAAGACCCACTTAAAACTACTTATGAACTTTTTGTGTGGTAAATCTGTTTCTGTGATTTGTAACAAGAGCTTTTCAGACTCTGAAGAATTTGAAACTAAAAGCTTTATTGATATATAATTTATATGCCATGAATTTTATCCTTTTAAACTACAGTTCAGTGGCTTTTCATATATAATCATCCCAACAGCATAACCTTAAAAATTTTTAGCAATAATTCCCAATTCTCCCCATTTCCTAGCCCTCAACACTAATTAGAAGCCACCAATGTACTTGCTGTCTCTGGATTTGCCAGTTGCTATCTCTGGATTTGCCAATTCTGGACATTTTCATAGGAATGAAATCACATATGCGATCCTTTGTGACTGGCTTTTTCCACTTAACATGCTATGTTATTTGTGGATCTTATTTTTGAGAATGTTTACCTCTACTACTGGTTTGGTAAGAGTTTTTGCCAGGAATAGATTTTGGATTTCCTCAGATAGTTTTTCTGTATCTATTGATGTGATTGTGTGTGTTTTGTCTTTTACTTTAATAATATGGTAATGTATTACATTGATATTTGAATGTTTTTTTTAAGCTGTGATGTTTTATTTATTTTTAAACATCCAGACGTGCCCCAACAGGGGATTAAACCTGCAACCAGGTATGTGCCCTAATTGGGAACTGAACCGGCAACCTTTTGTGGCACAGGACAGTGCTCATCCAACGGAGCCACTCAGCTGGGCTGATTTTTGAATGTGAAACCAACCTTGCATTCTTGGGATAAGTCCCACTGGTCATTGTGTATCTTTTTTTGTTGTTAATCCTCACCTGAGGATACTTTTTTCATTGATTTTTTTATTTTATTTTTTTAGAGAGAGATTATAAGGAAAGTGGGGACAGGGAAGGTGCAGGGAGAGAAACATCGATGTGAGAGAGACACATTAACAGGTTGCTTCCCTAATGTGCTCCAATTAGGGCTGGGAATGAACCTGCAACCAGGTACGTGCTCTTGACGGGAAAGTGAACCCATGACCCTTTATTGCACTGGTCAACACTCTAACCAGTGAGCAACACCAGCCAGGGCAATGTATAATTATTTTTATGTATCGCCGGATTTGGCTTGCTAGTATTTTATTGAGGACTTTTTGTAGCTATATTTATTTAGAAGGGATACTGATCTGTAGTTTTCCTGTATGTTTTTGTCTAGTATTGGTATGGGGTAATACTGGCTTCAAAGAATGTGTTGGAAAGTGTTCCTCTTCCATTGTGTGGAATAGTTTGTGAAGGATTGGTATTAATTTTTTTAAACATTTGATATAATTTACCTGTGAAACCACTGGGGCCTAGACTTTTCACTGAAGTTATTTAATTACTAGTTCAATCTTTTTACTTGTTACACTCCTATTCAGATTTTTTTATTCCTTCTTGAGCTAGTTTTGGGACATTATATCTTACTGGAAGTTTTTTAACTTGATGTAGGTTATGTAATTCATTTGGTATTTCTTTTTCTTGCCTAATTATTTTGGCTATCATTTTGAATACAGTGCTGAGTAGCAGTAGGGAGTGTGGACACCCTTGTCTTGTACTGATCTTAGGAGGAAGCATCTAGTCTCTTGCCAATAAGTATGATGTTAGCTGTCAGGTCATTTAATCAGATCAAGGAGGGTCTCTTCTATTTCTTCTTTTTTTAAAATATTTTATTGATTTTTCACAGAGAGGAAAGGAGAGGGATAGAAAGTCAGAAACATTGATGAGAGAGAAACATCAATCAGCTGCCTCCTGCACACCCTCTACTGGGGATGTGCCCGCAGCTTCAGTGTACATGCCCTTGACTGGAATCAAACCTAGGACCTTTCAGTCCGCAGGCCGGTGCTCTATCCACTGAGCCAAACTAGTTTTGGCTCTTCTATTTCTTCTTTGATGAGTGTTTATCATGAAAGGGTTTTGGATTTTGTCAAATGCCCTTTCTGTATTTGTTAACATTATCATAGGTTTTTCTTTGTTAATATAGTGAATTATGTTAATTGATTGATTTAAAAAAAATGCATTCCTGCGCCCTGGCTGGTGTGGCTCAGTTGGTTGGAGCACCAGGGGCTTGGCCTGCAGGTTTGATTCCCTGTCAGGTCACATCCAGGTTTCGGATTCGATCTCAGGTTGGGATGCATGTGGGAGGCAGTTGATGGTTGTTTTTCTCTTCTCTAGAATCAAAGGAAAAAGCGTGTCCTTGGGTGAGAATTAAAATTTAAAATGCATTCCTATGATAAGTCCTACTTGGGTGTGATACAAATTTTATGTTAATGGTTTCAATTTGCTTATACTGTTGAGGATTTTTACACCTGGTTTGTGAGGGATTTTAGTTTATTTTCTGGTACGTTCACGGTCTGGTGTTAATATCAGGGCACTACTGCTCAGCATCACAAAGTGAGTTGGCAATTGTTCCTTCCTCTTCAGATTTTTGGGAAGTGTCATTTTTAGAATCAGCGCCATTTCTTCCTCTTAAATGTTTGGTGGTTATCACTAACGAAGCCAACTGCATCTGGAGTTTTCTTCGAAGAAAGTTTTTAGCTACAAATTCAATTTCTGGAATAGAATAGGAAGCAGTTTTCTTTTTTTTTAGGGCAGCAGTTTTCAAACAGTATGCTGCAAGAATTTTTAAAACATGCAGTACCTGATTATTCAGTACGGGGCACTGACTTCTTTTTCCTTAGATTATCAAATAAAAAAATGACAACAGCCATACAATAATAATACAACAATAACCCTCCAGTGTGAATGAATTAAAATCATTCTTTTTTTAAAATTTGGCAAAAAACATATTTTTGCAGTGCCACAGAATTTTAGTCATTAGTTTCTGTATTCCATGAGATGAGAAAGGTTGGAAAATCGCTGGAATAGGGCAATGCAGGTAGTTTGCATTTTTCAGGATTTGCATATTTTACCTAAAATTTTAAACTTATGGGTCTTGGGCTATCTGTAGTGGTCTTGGGTCCTCATGGTTCTTCACTGTCTGCTGGGCCGGTCCCTGGGCTCTTGCTCTTCTCATTGGGCCACTTCTGCCCTTTGCCTTTGCTTTCTTGAGTTGGAGTGCCCACAGTCCCCTGGCAGGTGAGCCGTCAGTGACGTGTGGCCGTGGCTCCTTGATAATTGTGTTGTTGACCTTTGGCAGAGACTATTGGGTATTTTAGGGTTTCTTAGTGTAAGTGTGTGTGTGTGTGTGTGTGTGGGCTTTAGCTCTGTCAGGGAGGAACCTGGGGCTGTAGCGTAAGTTCTTCACCTGCTCAGCCTCATTACAGGTCCACAGCCCAGGTGCTGATTACTGGTTAGAAAGTTAGTCCTCACAGGCTGAATGAGAAAACCAGACATTGCTGATGTGTTGGCTGCCTGACCAGCCATTACATCTTGGTGAGTAACTTTTCCTGGAAACTGATCCACAATGATATGGGTGCTTGAGATGGAGGCATCTTGTGGGGACCTGTGAGAAAACAAATAGCCAGATGATAGCAAGAGGATTTCCTGTCACAGAATCAACAATACTCTTCAGAAACAGCGCCTTCCTTTCCTCTACTCAGTCATAGTGAGCCCGGCCCTCACTGAAGGAAGTGAGGTAGAGGAACCCCGCCTCCCTGCTCGGAGCAGAGGAGAGGGAGATGGAGAGAACGCCACGTGGAGATGGGAGTTATGCTTCCACAGCCACCAGAAGCTGGAATAGCCAAAGAAGGCTTCCTTGGGAGGCGTCAGAGGAGCAGGGGCCTGCTGACACCTGGACTTTTGGCCTCCAGCAGTGAGAGAAGGTTAATTCCTGTTGTTTTAAGCCACCCAGCTTGTGGTACTTTGTTACGGCAGCCCCAGGAGACTTCACACAGCCCCCGCTGGGGAACTGAACCTTGCTCCGGAGTGGCATCCGTTCACCAAGGGGCGGCTGCTGTCTCTGCTGTGCAGAACTTTCCTTTTTCCCTTGATTGGTTAGGAGGTTTCTTGTTAACCCTTCTTTAAAATTTCTATTCTTTGGTCGCAGTGATCACTTTAAAATCCAGGACAACATCCGTGTTTATGACTAGAACCCAACCTGGCACTTTGTAGCCTCGGGGAGAATTAGACTGCAGCTTTTGCTTTGCTTACCTTCTCTTTTCCATAATTTCTCTTATGATGATGTTTAAGTTTTTCTCCAGAGTTGTCTATCTTTAGATTTCAGACTAATCATGTGAAGTCTGAAGAGTCAGGTTAGAAAAGGCTGTGGGCTGGCTACCTGTGCAGCCCAGGTCCTCATTGCACCAGGGTCTCGCACACCACCTGTGCCCTCTCCAGCCTGGTATAGGGCAACGACTCATCATTGATTCAAGAGGGCCAGCTGGGCAGTGAAGTGGGGGTGCTCTGTGAGGTAACAAGGGGGACAGTAAGCCTCTGGGGGGAAGCAGACAGCATGGGGAGCAGCTCTGCAAGGCCATTACTTAGGAGTGGCTGCTTTGTTTTGTAGTATTTTAACCACATCAGTATCGAGGACTCGCGGGTCTACGAGTTGACCAGCAAGGCCGGACTATTGTCTCCCTATCAGATCCTCCACGAGTGCCTTAAAAGGTAGGGTGGAAGTTTCCCGTCCTAAGTCTAGTCGGGGGCTTCTATTTGGGTGCCCAACATCCTTACTGGCTGTTGATCCTGACTCAAAAAACAATGCTAAAGCTCGAGAGCCATTACAAGTGTTCCCTGCATGCACAGAAGCTTCTGCCGGGGCGGTCCATCAGAGAGCCCCATGGGATCAGGTTGGCTGTACTTGGAGAACCTCACCAGCTGAGAAGCAGTTTTGGGAAAAGGGTTGGCATTGTCTTGAGAGAGCCTTTAACTTTCTGGAAGCATTTGTTTCCTCCTCCTCAGCTGATGTCACCTGTTACTTTGTTTTTTCTTAGAAACCATGGAATGGGTGACACATCCATCAAGTTTGAAGTGGTTCCTGGTAAAAACCAGAAGAGTGAATATGTCATGGCGTGCGGCAAGCACACAGTGCGCGGCTGGTGTAAGGACTCCATCTCCTCCTCCTTGCCACCCACCATGCTGGGGGATGTTGCCTTGCTGCCACCCCAACCTGTGGTCTCTCTGGGAGTTTTGAGCTCCTTTGCCTTGGTCCCCAGTCACTGCCCTACTGTTGCTCCTGAGCTCCAGCTGTGGGAACTGGCTGCCTACAATTTGTCCACCAGCATCTCATGTCAACATCTCAAACACAGCCTGAGGCTCGACTTTGGTAGTCCTGTCTATGCTGTCTCTGTCTTCTCTCTCCTGGGCTAGGACTGTCATTCTGGTTAGGCCATGTTTTCCCCTCCTGCCGTCTTTGCCCCCTACAGTTCTTGGTCCCTGTGGTCGATGCTGCTCAAACAGCAGCAGAGTCTCCACTCTACTCTGTTCTGCATTCCTGTGCTGGGTGTGTGCTGCCCCTCTGCCTTCTGGTCTGTGTGCACTACCTGTGCTCTTTACCTAATGTGAGTTTTGAAATGACTGCCTTTTAAAATATTAACTTTATTTTAAAATAAAAATTTGGGTTGCTACTATATACACAAAACCAATGCTGTATAAATTAGAAGGTAGTGCACAAATTGACCCTGGGAAAATTCAGAACCACGTTGAGACCTGGTGTGCCTTGTACTCCAGTCCCACTGAGAAGTGCTCCTAAGCAGGTGGGTGGAGCTTGAAGCAGAAGAGGGATCCTGGTGCCAGGATTCTCCTCCAAGCTGGGAAGCCCTGTCTGCAAGTGGGGCTGGCCTGGGCCTTCTGGGGAAACCCTCCTCTTCTGCCTCCTCCCAGGAACCTGAGGCCACACGCTTCATGACACCGCATTGCTGCTCGATAGTGTGTCTGTCTGGAAATATGGGGTTGTGGTGGGAGGAAGGACTCTTAAACTATGAATTGATCATGTCCTGACCTAGAGCCTCTGGTGGGCTGTTCTGTGAAGTGAGAGGGGTGGGTCCTGGTCTGGAATTTGTGAGGTGCCTGTGCTCCGCTTGGTTGGTGGAGCACTTCTCATCTGCTTCCTGAAGAATGTGCTCTCAGCTTGCCAGGGGCTCGGGTGGAGGGGGCAGATGAGCTGCTTTTTAGGCAAGGTGACTGTTATGGATAACTGGATGTGTGACTCCCTCTCTGTGTATCCTTCCCCTCTTCACAGGTAAAAATAAGAGAGTTGGGAAGCAGTTAGCCTCTCAGAAAATCCTTCAGCTTCTGCACCCACATGTCAAGAACTGGGGGTCTTTACTACGCATGTATGGCCGTGAAAGCAGCAAGATGGTCAAACAGGTATCGGGACTTTTTCCCAACCTTGGAGTACACGCTTGGGGTCCGTCCCACTGTCACAGGGATAGAGTCAGGCAGCTCTGCTCTTGTTCATGGCTGCCTTTCTTGGGTTCTCTGCTGGGCTATTTCTGTGACTTTGTGGGGTGGGTCATCCTGCCCAAGGGGCCTAGGCCTGGCTCTGGCAGTGTGGGGAGGAAACGAGCAGCAGCATTGCAGACGGTGAGTGCTGCCAGCCCTGAGGCGTTAGTCTAGTGATGGGAGGCCTTATGCTAGTTTGAGGCCACACAGTGGCTGAGGGAGAGTGAGCATGCAAGGGCAGCTCTCGTGGCTATGAACACATTTACTGAGCTTTAATTAATTCAACAGCCTATGTGTCATTTGTTTTGTTTCTGCTACTTGTTCAAGATCTTGATATTTAAACCAATACTTTTAGGTAGATCACAGATAGTTGGATGACAGATGCTTTGTTGGGTGGAGGGAAGTACTAGGAGGTGAGTGTTTACATTTTTAATTTCCCCCTGAAGTTTATAGAAATGCTCTGGGTTATCGGCATCCCAGTAAGTAGAGAGATGGTCAGTGTAGAGTTGGGGACTACAGGTTGTGACTCCAAAGATCACAAGGTAGACCCTCAGACCATCCCTGAAGATGCTGTTGCTCTGGGCATGATAGGCGGGTTGAGGGAGGTGAAGGGTCCCCAACTTGCTTAGAGAAACCTCAGGATGTGTGTTTTTGCGGGAACTTGAATGCAATGCACATGAAACTTATCTTCCTTTGTATATATGCCTGCCTTCTGTGTATTCTCTCGGGCTAAGGTTGAAGGAGAGAAAGCCCACTTTGGCCCATGGATGGGAACCTTTCCAAGCTGGAGGGCTAGTGGTCAAGCCTGGGAACAGCCCAGCATGTGGCTTTTGGAAGACAGGTGGGGTCTGGCACCCCAGATACAGTAGTTGTCCTGAGAGATGGAGGGCCTTAGGACAGTTGGATCTTGCACTGAAAGTCTAGGGCATGTGGAGAGCTCAGTGGCTGGGGCTGCTGGCCGCCCAGGCTAGGTGCCACTTCAGTCAGTGTTCTGGGCACAGCAAGTCTGGCTGGCTGCTGTATCTAAGGCAGTGTCTAGCTTCCTTGGGTCTGGACAGGGGTAGAAACAGCTGGGTACCAGGGTGCTTTTGTCCCAGAGCAGGTTGTGGTTTTCTGTCTACTGAGGATGGGGCAGTGGGGGGCAGCACAATGTTCTCTGCACAGGTTGAGGGTGGGGGGGGGGGGCAGCTGGTGTGGGGCCCAGGGCAGACCTGAGATGGAGGCACTGTGCTCCCCAGGAGACCTCAGACAAGAGTGTGATCGAGCTGCAGCAGTATGCCAAGAAGAACAAGCCGAACCTGCACATCCTAAGCAAGCTGCAGGAGGAGATGAAGAGGCTCGCTGAGGAGAGGGTGAGCCATGGCTCCTTCAACCCCTGGTCCCTAAGGCAGGGGAGGGTACCAAGCTATGTTACACTATGGCAACTGTGTGGGGGAAGGGGAGGTGGAAGCTGTCCCATAGGAACCCATCACTGGCAGTGCCCAGGCACCAGAAAAGCCATCCAGATTAGATTTGCTTTTCATTGAGTTTCACCATTCGTGATACTTATGCTAAATCCCTATCCTCCTATCTAATAAAAGAGTAATATGCAAATTTGACCATATCTTTGCTAAACCCACAAGCCACACCCATAACCACGCCCACTAGCCACTTAGGATCATATTATGCAAATAAACCCCAACCAAGATGGCTGCTGCCACTGAGAGCAGGAGGAAGGCTTGGGTTTCCCCGGCAACAGAAGAAGCCAAGCTTTCCACCTGCCAGGAGGGCAGTTAGGGGTGACCAGGCCTGCAGAGGAGGGAAGTTGGGGGCAAACAGGCTGGCAGGGGAGCAGTTAGATATCAGTTAGGCTGGCAGGGTAGTGGTTAGGGGGTGATCCAGCTGGCAGGCAGAAGCGGTTAGGGGCAATCAGAGAGGCAGGCAGGTGAACAGTTTGGAGCCAGCAGTCCTGGATTGTGAGAAGGATGTCCAACTTCCCGTTTAGGCCCAATCCTACTGGGACATCCCTCGCGGGGTCCCAGATTGGAGAGGATGCAGGCTGGGCTAAGGGACATCCCCTGCCCCCCCATGCACGAATTTCGTACACCAGGCCTCTAGTTTTATATAATTATAGAGCTGACAGCCCTGGCTTGATAGTGGTTGTGAGCGGCCCAGCTTCTTGTACACTGATTTCCGGTGCCGGCTGTTTGAGGGCAGGGAGAGTGCACTGGCCACCCCTCTGCCCCCTCCCCCACACACACTCAGGGTCCTTGTAGGTGACAGACTGCCATCCTGGATCTCTTCCTCTTGGAGTCCTTAGGAGTTCTGAGGAAGGAGTATGTTTCACAGAACGCAGGTAGGGCTCAGTCCCCATGCAGTTTCTAAAGTCACCCATTTAGGGGGTCTCTGGGTTCAGAACTTTTTTAGCTGTGGGTCTGTATAAACCCTGATGGAAGTGTCTGTTGTCTTTGTGGACCTTTTGGGTCCTCACTGCTGCCCTCAGGTAGAGGTGAGGTGAGAGACCCTCTAGGGGCCAATCTAAGTTCATTTTTGACTGTGTCCTAATACCGAGGGAATCATGTACTCTGCTGGTGTTCAGGGTTATCCTCCCATCCAGGCCCCTGACTGGCCCACTCCTCAGGTCTTTATTCTTTCCAGCCTGAAATCGCCAAGCATGGGTGCCCTTCTGCTCCAGAGGCTGCCTGGCACCAGTCTGCTGGGCTCACCCCCCATCCACCCATCTCCCTCTGGAACCTCTTGCCTAAAGCTGGACTGCAACATGTTCTCACCTCACTGGCATCTCCGACCTTCATTGTTTTTCTAGGAGGAGACGCGAAAGAAGCCCAAGATGTCTATTGTGGCATCTGCACAGCCTGGTGGCGAGCCTCTATGCACTGTGGACGTGTGAGGAGGTGGAGGGCCACGCATGGGGGCTGCCAGCTCTGTTGCCAGGAAGACCATGAACTGCTCACTCTGTAGCCTCTCATCTCCAATCTAAGTTCCTCCCCTGCAGCCACAGTATCTGAGGCTGGGGCCAGCGGGGTGGGGCTCCAGTGTATAGGGACAGCCAGGGCCACATTCTACTATACCGTTTCCTTGTGGGCCACCCACAGGTCTGAGTGGACGTGTTCAAGCATCAGCTCATCCTGCCTGTGCAGGTGGAAGCTGAGCTTGGAGATGACCTATGCTTTTACAGATTCGCTGCAGACTGGTTTTACGAATATTTTCATGAATTTTAGTATGTAACGTGCACTGACAAGAAATGATAGTTGGATGACAGATGAAATGAGAAGTGATGGCCGAGTGCTGTGGCGCCCTGGCCTCGGGCTCCTGCAGGCCACTGCCGGGACCTGGTCAGAAGGCGCATGCTGGCACACCATCCCCTTTCCTGCCTCCTGTTTTCTCTTTTTTTCTGAAAATGTTTTAACAGGAATGAGTATTTCAGACCTTTTTGGTTTAAAATAAATCAATTTTAGCATCAGAACTATTTTTCAGAGATTGCAGGTAAACCATCAAGGTGATTATTTTTTAGCCAGTGTGTTTCTGCCTGGCTGGTTCCCCAAGCCCTGAGCTGGGTTGTGATCCATTTTCCCAAGTCTTTTAAAAAATTAAATATTTTTTATTGATTTGAGAGAGAGAAAAACAATGAATTTGTCCTACTTATTTATGTATTCATTGGTTGCTTAATGTATGTGCCCTGACCAGGGATCAAACCCTCAAACTTGGCATATCATATCAGGACGATGCTCTGACAAACTGAGCTATTCACCCAGTCAGGGCCTTCTGAGCAAGTCTTAATGCCCTAAAAACACACCTCCTTAGATACCTAGGCTGGTTGCCTTCACTGGCCTTTGGCAACTTTTTACTGAAGATTTTTGCACAGTCAAAACCCTCTGTCCACCCTTCAGTTTTTAAAGCTTTTATGATATTTTAGCATTTGGAAAGAAACTTTTACAGTGTGTAGAAGATAGATTTGGAATCATGTAGCAGATATAAACAATTAATGAACTTTAGCACGTGGGTTTATTTAAGAAGAGGGAACAAGGACCTTTAGTGCAATCCATTCTTGATCATAAACTGGCACTCCTTTCCAGATTTGGTGCAAGCACATGGATGGTAGCTTCACTGGATTTCAAAGGCAGCCGCCTTGTGCAGCCAGGTCTGGTAACCAGCTCACTCCCCTGACCAGCAGCCTGTGCTCTCCAGGTGGCCCCTGTGGACAGGTGCAGGGTTAGATGTGACCCTGCCCTGAGTCCCAGGGGGTGTGAGAGGCCCTTGCTTGTCCCGTGTAAGGCACTGGTGGTTAGCCATTGGTTTCCTGTTCCCAGCACCTCTTCAGGTTGCCACACACTCATGGTGCACTGCCAGATACAGGAGCTCAGCACAGGATTGCATTGTTACGTTCTTTGGGTGTGCCTGTCCACCACATCCTCTGTGGATGGTGTTTTGTTTCCAGGAAGACAATTGGTGGTGTCTGCTTCCGGGAAGACAATGTTGGCCTTGTAGGCCACCCAGTGTAACCCTCTCTCAGCACCCATGTGACCAAGGTTAGCTTATGTGTTGACCTTTATAAAACAGAATCCTCAATCAATTGCTGTAATTATACACTTGCTTCTTCTGTCTTGCTTCCTGTCTGCAGCAATGAATAATTGATTGTGATGGTTTGCCCTTAAAACAGCCAGATGCGCCATTATGAACCAAAGCTTTGTGCACGTGTTCCTAGAAGTGGGTGAGCCTCTGGCCCCACCATATCCTTCCTGTCCCATGTGAGGTATGTGTGTGGTGTGCACAGCTGTGCTGTGGGGTTAGAGGGCAAGGAGAGCCTCTGCTGATGCCACTTCTCCTAGATGGTGGCTAGGCCATGGCTATAACAGAGCCTTGATTGTTTGGACACAAAACAAAATTGTCCAAAAGGTGTGACTGGTGTTTTTTTCTAGCTGTGGGAGACTAGGTATTGTGGATCCTCAATTTGCCTGGACATAGCTGCTCCCCATAGTAGCTGAGCAGCGTCCCAGCCCAGCTGCTTTCTCTACGGCTCACTTGGGTGTGGAACAAAATTGAGAGTCCTCCCTTTGGTGCAGGAAAAGTGGGGGCTAGACAGGCAAGGCCAGTTCCCTGCCTTGTGCTCTCCCTTCACCCCCGCCCCCTGGCCTTTGTGAAATTTTAATCTTTTTCCTTTGGGGTGAGGCAAGGATTTGAGGGCGCAGCTCAACCCCCACAACCTTCCAAATCAAGGAGAGGGTACAGGCTGGAGGGTGCCCTGCATCTCCCCAGGAACTTCGGGTGGAAAGTAGTATGAGGCTTTGGGAGTAGAAGAGGATTTGGGATGTGCTAGAGCAGTGGTAGACAAACTCATTAGTCAACAGAGCCAAATACCAACAGCATAAAACACCAAGCCCTGCTGTTCAGAGGGGCTGGGAGAACTGCCCCAACACAGCTGGGTCTATTGGCTGTACACAGGGCTGGCAGGGTGCTAGCAGAGCCAGAGGCTCAGGCTTAGACTTATCCCCAAGGTGCCTTCTTACCTCCATCCCTTTGCACTGCAGTGAGGGGGCAGAACCCCTCTATGCCAAAGTTCTGGGTTCTCATCACAGAAACATCAGTAGTTCAGCAGTTGTTTATTCTGGCCCTAGTGGTCCAAGAAGAAAGTGTGTGTACCTGTATGCAGGGTGCAAGAGCCTATAACCCACAGGAATGGGAAAGCCCGAGGCAAGACAGCTGGGTCTTGTGTCCTGTTGGAAGTACTGCCCCAATGTTTTGGGGTGAGGCAAGGATTTGAGGAGCTACTTGGTTCCTGCCCCTGTGATGCCCACTAGAACTGTTCTGGAAAGGCTGGTTTCCACTGCTCGAGGGCCTAGGAAGGAGGGGAGGACCCAGATTCCTGCTGGGTGTCATCTGGGAGGCCAGATGAGTGCTGAGCTGGTGAGGCCTTGGGCTCCAGGGTCTCTGTTCCATTGGGGTGCTCCACCCTCTCGAACAAGATGAGCATCTCGCAATGCGGGGTCTGCGGGAACAGGTCCACAGCTACAGCTTTGACAGGCCGGAAGGGGGTGCCTTTCACCCGATTAGATGGGGCTCTGCAGAGGCTATGGTGGGAAGGGAATAGCCCAGGTTAGTCATATGACTGGGCTCCTGTGGGTGGCATGGGGCTGGGTGCTGGCCCCATTTCATTCCAAGCCCCCACCTTAACTCACTCGACAAAGTTGCCCATGGCCGCCCGGGGGTTGCAGGAGACGTACAGGAGCCGCTTGAGGTTCTCGGCTCTGCGGATGGCCAGGATCACTTTCGAATCTGAGGAGGTAGCCTCTTTAAGGGAAGGTTCCCACCTCAAAGAAGGGGTAGCCCAATGGATGTGGACATCAGGCCTGAGGCTGCACCACCCCCAAATGGAGGTTACTCACGCAGGCCGGCGCGGGGTGGATCCAGGATGGCAACAAGCTGCTGGGAGGCCAGTTTGCTCACTAGGGCAGGCACCAGGTCCTCGGCCCTTCCGCAGTGGAACTCGACATTGCTCAACTCTGCAGATGGTACAGCAAGCCTGCTGTGTCCTGAAGCCCCTGACCAGAGGTGCCTTAGGAAAACTCACTGGCCAGGGAGCTTGCCCACCCTCTTTCCCTATCAGGCAGCCCCAGGCATTGTGGGTACACACTAGGGGTCCTGTTGTGCCTTCTGCAGTTTCTGTCACGTGTCCTCACCCCCTGCACTCTAGAAGCCATGTAATGGATTCTAGGTGTAGTGTTGACATATATAGCGGTGGGGACTGCCCACTGTGTGGTACATTGGCTCTTACCATTGTTGTTGGCATTCACCCGGGCATCCTCCACAGCTTCCTGGCACAGCTCAATCCCCACAACTCTCTTTACCTTCTGAATCAAGGAGAGGGTACAGGCTGAGGGTGCCCTGCACCTCTCCAGGGGCTTGGGGTGGAGAGTAGCTGGAGGCATCGGGAGTAGAAGAGGATTTGGGACAGGCTAGGGCAGTGGTTGGCAAACTCATTAGTCAGTAGAGCCAAATGTGAACAGTAAATGATTAAAATTTCTTTTGAGAGCCAAATTTTTTAAACTTCTAATGCCATTTGAAAATACTTGCCCAGACCGTGGTATTTTGTGAACGAGCCACACTCAAGGGGCCAAAGAGCCGCATGTGGCTCGCAAGTCGCAGTTTGCTGACCACAGGGCTAGGGGGTTCACAAAGTGGTGACAGCAGGGGGGGTTGGGTGAGGAGAGGGCGTCCTCAGCTGGGGTGGGTGGGAAGGCTCACCCGGGCCAGGGCCAGGCCGATGGTGCCAGTGCCACAGCACACGTCCAGCACTGTGCTCTCCATATCCAGCTGAGCCCATTCCTGGATGACTGTATAGAGCACCTCAGCAGCTGGGGTGTTCACCTGGAGGGTGGGCCAGCACGACCCAGGACGTCAAAGCCCCACTGCCCAAGTTTGCCTCCCCCATGCAGCGCCCCACCAAGTGCCTGCATTTCCCAGGGAACTTGCCCCAAGACCTGTGGCCAGTCCCTGGCTCGCTCATCTTTTTTCTAGGTCTGATCCCACCCCTCCCCACCTAATTGTTGAAGCACCCCAGAGCCAGTGGTCCGACTGCTCCATCTACACGATGTTGGACTACCTCCCTCAGGGCCCTGACTTTAAAAGCAACTTGATGCTGACCCCCCACATCCCTAACTTATGAACCGAGTGATGGATGTGTGGGACCCTCCCCCATCAACGCCAGGCACAGAAGTCTTCAGAACTCTCACCAGAGCCCTGGCACCACCCGGCTCCCACTCCCTACATGTAGCTCTCCAGTAGGGTTACCACAGGTCTAGTGAAATTTACTACCTCGCAGCTCTTGTGGCTCCCCTGCTCTTGGGCTCCCCCAAGCTTCTGCAGGCTAACACTTGTCACCTACTCTAGCCCACTACCCCAATTATATCCTGGTATCACATCGGGCCTCCCTCCGTGTGTCTTTATGTTCCCAGGGCATTCGGCTACCTGGAAGAAGGCATGAGGGGAAATCTGGAAGGTCAACCCCAGCAGATCTTCATGGATGTACTGGTCCCCAGCTATGTGCTCCAGGGGCAGGCCCTCTTGGCTGGGCGTCTTTCTGTGGGTGGTGAGGCCAGTCAGTGTTGCTAGCCCTCGAAAGGATTCATCCCACCCCCTCCCATCCAGACTCCTCACCGCTGTCCCTCCTTCACGAAGTAGAGGCAGGTCACCCCGCTGGCCTTGCCTGGCCCCACTGTGAAGTGCTGCGCTAAGGAGGCCTTCAGCCCTGCCAGCTCCTCCGGGCTCAGTTTCTGGAGGAAACAGGAAAAAAAAAAAAGGCCCCGTGAGGATGAGTTGCATGCAGCCCACTCTGGCTGAGGCGCCTTCACCCAGCAGGGCCACCCAGCCTGAGACCTGAGGATGGAAGTAGGCAATGGCCATGGCTTGGCCTCGGCGGCTGGTGCGCACGGTCAGCTGCTTCCAGTGGCCGGAGTATGTCTCTGGGTCGTATGCCGAGTACGGAGTAGACCTGTAGAAGCGATAAGCAGCCCTGAGTCCCCAACATATCCTGACCAGAATTGGGCAAGCAACCTTCCTGCTCTCTCCTCTAACCACACTCACCAGGCCACCCTTCCCCAGCAGGACTGAGGCTCTCTGCTATAAGACAGAACACTCCAGAACCTCCATGCTGCAAGCCCTCACCGGATAAACTCTTGAAAGGCCTTCACCACCCGCTTGGTGGCCTCAGGGATGTGCACAGTGTCAAAGGGGGCCGCCACAGCACATGTCCCGCCCTTGTACTTTCCCAGCCGGCAGCCAACAGTGTTGTCCTCTCCATCCACTCCGATGCCCACCAGAAACTCACACTTGTTTCGATACTCGGTCTGCAGGGTGAGCAGTGGGAGGCAGAGAGAGACAGCGGACCTTAGCATGGCAGCCCACCACTTGTTCATGGAGGGAGCCACAGGGAGTGGGAGAGGGCAATGTGAGAAGCCCCAGCTCCCCCAGAGGGTGTGGTAATCCAGGGGACAAGCAGTCTAGTGACCAACATGAGTCATAAATGCAAAGCAAGAGCGGTGGGTGAGGGCAGTTTTCTTAAGGAGCATGGGGTAAAGGTTTGTGGCCTTGACCTGCTGGGGTGATGGTCTGACCCCCTCCAGTGGGCAGCAGGCTTTGTTGTGCTTGTGCCTCTGAGAGAGCAGCCAGGGCAGCAGGGCGCGGTTGGTGCTCCCAATTTCCCTGCAGAGTGAGGTGGGACCAGGGTTAGACACAGCCCGCTGCCCCCAAACCATCCCCAACTACTCTCCAAACACCTAGGTGCCTAAAACCCTCACTTTGTATCTCATTATCCCCACTGGTAACACAGGGGTCTTACTGGCTAGCTCTCCAAGAGTCTGTGCAGATGCCAAAGAGGTCTCTACAGAGCACAGGTAGGTCTTACCAAATATGGAGCTGAACAGAGCTCTGGTGTCATGGGGGTGACTGTTCACACTCACTTGGCAAGCTTCTGCAGCACCTGTTCACACTCAAGCCGCTTCTTGTCAAGCTGCTCATCATAGGGTACCGTCCAAAGAGGGGTCACTACATCAGCCACACATGTGGCTGGAGGCTCATTCTCATCCTCACGCTGCCTCTTCCTGGCCATGGGATCAGCCTTGGGCCTGGCCAGGCGCACGCTGAGAGGGCGGCCCTTCCAGAGGGCACCGTGCAGTACACGCAAAGCCTTGTCCCGCTCAGCGGCGCAGCGGAATGTCACAAAAGCGCAAGGAGGTTGGCCGAAGAGTTTGGTCTTATGAGGCTGCAGGCCAAAGCGGCCCAGAAAGCGTCGGACATCACTGAAACTGGCGTGGCGGGGCACGTTCTGCAGCTCCAATTTGAAGATCTCGGAAGTGAACAAATCGTCCCGGATGTAGCTGTAGAGCCCTGGCTGAGGGCCTGACTTTGCAGCTGTCCCAGCTCCTCCTTCTTCCTCCTCCTCATGGGCGACTGGGGTTGCGGAGATGCCCAGGCCACTGCTGCTGTCCTGGCCGCAGCCATCCATTGGCCCAGGGTCCTGTGTGGAGACAGGCATGGGCTGGGATGAAGGGAGGACTCTGGATCCTGAACGTCCAGGCTTTATCGCCTCACATCTAGACCTCCATTTAGTGCTTCCTACACCCAGCCCCACCCTCCAATCCATTCTCTCCCATCTCACCCCCCCACCCCCAGTGGTTTACCACCGCGCCCCCATCTCCATCTCCTTTCATGAAGTCCGCCATCGCCGCCCCGCGTCTCTAGCAGGGATTTCCCTTCACTTTGCTTCGCGGTCGAGCTTGTCAGTCATCGTCCGGTCCGTCCAGCTGCCTGGATTGAGGAGCCGTCTCCACCGCCTCACCCTGGGCCTGGCGCATGGGAAGCTCGCAGAGCGCGCGTTTCGCACCCTGAGGCCGCCTCCCAGCTCCGACCTGCGTGCGGGGCTTGAACCTTCGGGGCTCGGGTCCCGGTCTCGGGAATGGGATGCACCGCCCGCCGGCCAGGGGCTCGCGCCAGTGGCTCGCCTCGCCAGCCGCTGTCCAGTCGGCTAGCGCATGCAGACCAGGCAGTGCGCCTCCATCGTCCTGGCTTCCGGCTACGTCATCGCCGCGCGCCAGCAGCCACTCCAGCGTCTGGCTCCGGGTTTCTTGAGCTCCAAGACCGCGCGCGGCCGAGGGGCGGAAGTGCGCGCGAGGTCCGTCGGGAGCGCACGCTCTCTGGGCTGCCGGGAGGGCCGGGCATGCGCCGCGGGCGTTTTGGCGGGAATCACGGGGCGGGCCGGACAATGATAATGTCCGTCGCCTGAGTCAATAAAGCTGCACTGGTTTTGAATCGTGGCGCGTTTCCCGCCTCCGGGGTCAGGGGTCAGAGTTCGGGTCGCTGGGCGGAGGGAAGAGCGGGCGGGCGGAGGCGCCGGCGCCAGACGCGGAGTGAAAGAGCTACGAGTAGCCGCCGAGAGGCCCCGGAGCCAGCAACGACCTAGCCAGCCGCTCGCCGCCGCCGCCGCCGCGCCGCCATGGCGGCCGCCAAGGTGCGGCTGGGCCTGGGGGGTGGGGTAATGGGCGGGGGCCGGGGGGCCCGAGGCCGCTACCGGCGGCCACGTGGGCGGCCCGCGCCGTTGCCGCCAACCCCCGCTGGCCTGCGATCTTGGCGCTTGCGGTTCGCCGTGGCGCGGGGTCGGGCTGTGGGGACTGCGGCCTGGGGTCTCGAGACATTCGGAGCCACGATGCGCAGAGCTTGGGGTTGCGGGCTCGGGCCCGGGGTCTGTGGGTGTCTACGCGACCTTGGGCGGCCCCAGCTCCCAATCTTAATTGGTCTCGTGTTCACTTCACCGCTCTCTTAGGACGCAGGCCGGTTTCCTCCGGCTCGGCCCACTTGCGGGCTTGCCACCGAGATCGTGCATCCCTCCCTCTGTGGTGTACGCAGCACTTCATTCATTCTGGCCTAATCTCGCACGGCCGCAGGCCTCTGCGGCGGAAGTCTCGCGGTCCAGGGGGGTCCTGGACGTGCGGACCCGGGGTGGGGGCGGCTTTGTTGGCAGCGGCCGTCTGCTTTGCTGAGCTGGCCACGCCAGAGCCGCAGTGGTGTCCAACCAAGGAAATCAGCAAATTCTTATCTTTTCTTTCTCGGCTTCAATCTGTTAATGGAGTGTCTGGGTTTCTTATAGTTTTGTGGATCAAAGCCGCGTGTTCTGTACCTAAGATATGATCCTTTGTGTCCTATCTAAAGTGGACCAGAATTTTATGTCTCTTTCGACTTTCATTTCCGAACGCAGGTAAAGTTTCTGACAGAACTGTGAATTCCTTGTAAAAACTGGCAGCCCCAACTTTTTTTCGTCTAGGAAGCAAGGGCACACATTTTTCTCAACCAGTTTGCAAACTCAACGGGTTGCTTTTTGCTTTACTTGTAACACTGTCCTCTTCAGTCCATCATTGTGTCCTTTAATCCAAACTTGGCAATATTAGTCTCTGCATTTTACCGATGAGAACACTGAGACTCAAAGAAATGGGAGAGTTTCTCCCAGGCCACTTGGTTAATAGGTGGCTGAGTTTTAAGAACCCCCCAGTCAGATGTGATGGGATGCATCTAGGGAGGGTGCTTGAAGCCCAGCGTGTCTCACCATGTGCTGGACGGATATGCGAACCTTTCCTAGTGTGAAAGGCTGCAGGCGTCATCGCCTGCTTTGTGGTGAGGCCATTGACTGGTGGGGACGCCCACTTTGGACACTGGTGAGCCCTGGCTTGCAGGCCAGCAGTCAGCTCTCCACACCTCCCTCCACAGGACACCCATGAGGACCATGATACCTCCACCGAGAATGCAGATGAATCCAACCACGACCCTCAGTTTGAGCCTATAGTTTCTCTTCCCGAGCAAGAAATTAAAACCCTGGAAGAAGATGAAGAGGAACTTTTTAAAATGTAAGTAACTGATCCTGTTACAGAAGGAGATATCCTTTGTTTAAGATGGAATGTGTGCTTTTTATGGATGCCCAGGCATTGGACTGAGGCTGAAGAAAGGGCCTGGAATTGTGTGATGACTAATCAAGGCTGCGATTGCAATCCACTTATTACATCATTTATTACTGGGGATCCCTACTGCTCTGTGGCCAGTGCTGTGGAGGGCACAGGCACTCCCCAGTGTCCTGTGACTGTTCCTCTATCCACAAAGGTGCATCTCCCCATGTCCTGCCCTTTTCCCTGGGTTGAGCAGGGAGTCTACTATTATTACTATATTATTATTATTGTTGTTATTGTTATTATTAGTCTACTATTATTACTATGTTATTGTTATTAGCCTACTATTATTACTATATTATTATTATTATTTTACACATGCAGTTTAGCATTCTAAAGCTGGTGAATCCTTGATTCATTGTGTTTAATGCACAAAACAATGCCAAGAATTACAAACGAAAATGGGTAATGTGCAGTTATTGAGGTTACTTTTTTAAAGTTACTTTGAATGTGCTTCTTGGCACCCTAAGTGAGAAGCTACAAGGCATAGTTTTTGGAGGGGGCGATTAGTGTTGTTTTGAAGCTGTGTGGCCTGCGAGAAACTCCCCCCATTTCTTTGAGTCTCAGCAATGTGTTGAGATGTCTGACCTGTAGCCTATTGGGTATGCTCAGAATTGCAGGAAATGCTACAAGTTAATGAGAATAGAGTGTAGTTGTCCCTAGTCCAAGTTTGTGGAACTCCTCCTCCTCCCCCCTCCCCAAACCTGTCCAAGACACTGGGCTATGGTTTGAGTGCTTTGCTTTGGGTGGTGGCAGGGGAGCAGAGGCAGCCACCCACCCTGGGACCCATCCGTTTAAGGAAGGGCGCTTGCGGAGACCAGCTCCCCACAACTCCCAAGGACCTGGGAAAGTGTCGGGGAGCACAAGAGACTCAGTTGGAAAGTTTGTAAGGAGGACATTCTGATAAAAGGGAAATGTGTAGAAGGCCGCCTGCCCTGTTTATCGGAATTCCGACTTAGGGGAGATTTAGGGGAGTGTGGAAGGCGGTGCCTCTAATTAGTCTTTGATCTTTCCAAACAAGTCTGTGCTTATGCAGACCCCTGGGTGTTTAACTCGAATCCTTATGTTTAATCCCTGGATGCCCTTGCCTAGAGGAAAGTGGAATCACACGTGTCCTCCCAAGATTACTCAACCCACTGATTGTATCTAAAGATAAAAGTTACAATAAAAGCCTAAGGAGGCAGGCCCTCGAGGCTGCCTGGGCTCTTGAGCCAGGCGAGCCCCTTAGGTCTCTCCCCCACGGTCAGACTGTGTTGGAGTAATCTTCATCCAATGTTCAGGGGCTCCTGCAGGAAAGAAAAGATGGATGTGCCCCTTTGATTTCAGAAGGTGGTTCTCCAAGTCTCTGTTCTGCCCAGAAATGATGCTGCAGCCAGGGCTGGCTCTGCTGGTGGGTGCTGGTATTGTCACCTCCTTGTCCCTGTGGGGGTGGGAGGTACTCTTGGTGTCCTAGACACAGGCCCTTCCTGAGGGAAGTGAGGCCAGTAAGTCTGGCCTTTGTGTGTGGCTCTTAGGGCTCTAAGTCTAAGCCCCGGGGGCATCCTGTGAGAACAGGGTCTCCCGTAACAGAATGGAGTTTTAGGGAGAGCAGAATTGCTGCAGAAAAGGGAATAACAGAGTTGGGCTTCTAGGGGGAAGCAAAAGGGGCAGGTGTGGTTGGTGACGGGAGGATGTGGCCTGAGCCCGAAGGAGGACTGCTGGGCTCAGGGCTGGGGTGGTGGCCGTGCCTGGGCCCAGTGAGGTACTGTTCTTGGCAGGAAGTCAGGGTATTGGGCCAGAGCCTGGTGGCCTGGTGGTGGCTGGGGAAGCTCAGAGGGCATCTCACAGCTGAGGGAAAGGTTGGCTTTGTGGAAGGCAGGCGTCCTTGGCCCCTCCGTCTGCTTCCATGCTGTCCCTGTGGCCCCACGGGTCACCAGGACGTCCTGTACCGTGTTCACACACATGCTCGGGAGACTCAGGTGAGCTATTTTGCTGATGAGTCAGGCCTTTCTGTTAGGAAACGTGACTGGTCCATGTCCTTTGGCTCAGTGGATAGAGCATCGGCCTTCAGACTAAAGGATCCCAGGTTCGATTCTGGCCAAGGGCACATGCCTAGGTTGTGGGCTTGATTCATTCCCCCCCCCCGCCCCCCCAAGTAGGGGGTATGCAGGAGGCAGCCAATCAATGATTCTCTCTCATCATCGATGTTTCTATCTCTTTATCTCTCCCTCTCTGAAAAAAAAAATTTTTTTAAAAACGGAAAAGAAAACGAAATCTATAGAAATCTTTTATTCTTTCTCATCATCATGTTAAAACTGGAATTTGCTTTTTTGGTGACATTTTGGTTTGTAGTTCTTGTAGTGCAAAGAGAGGAACGGGTGTACGTTGAGCCAGCTGTTGGTTGAACACCCAGAAAAGAAGTGCTTTTTCCATCACAGGGTTGGTACCTTTTGTCCGGTGCCTTTTTTGTGTGTCTAACTCACTCTGGCTTTTCCCGAAGGCGGGCCAAGCTGTTCCGATTCGCGTCAGAGAACGATCTCCCGGAGTGGAAGGAGCGAGGCACCGGCGACGTGAAGCTCCTGAAGCACAAGGAAAAAGGGACCATCCGCCTCCTCATGAGGAGGGACAAGACCTTGAAGATATGCGCCAACCACTATAGTAGGTGGCCCCTCGGGTGTGTTTTCATCCTGGGCCCCGACACTGCATCGGGGCAGCTTCCAGCGGTGGGCAGCCGCTCAGGGCGCACCCCAGTGCCCGTTCACAGTGTGTGTTTTCTTTTAATTTAAACTAGGAAATGAGGTTTCCCAACGTGCCTCAGAACTCAGAGCAGACCTGCAGAGAAGCTTATAGCCCACGGGGGTGTGGAGACTGGGCAGGTGGGACCAAGCGGGATGGAGGCAGAGCCCAGTGTGGCCTCGGAACCAGGCTCGGCCTAAGGGCGTGTGAGTGCGTTTGTGTGTGTGCTCACGTGCCTCTGTGTGAAGTGCCTGGGCGGCAGCCTTCCCGCCCGTCGGTGTGTTCTGTCCCCACCCGGTGTTCCCTGGGGAGGACATGGGATTGGAGCGGGGCGGGGAGCCCGAGAGGCTTCACAGGAGCGGGTGAGGCGGGTGGAAGCCCTTAGGCAGGTGTGATGTTAGCGCTGGGCTCAGTGCGGTGGGGTTTTTAGGATTAGCCCCCCAGGGCCTGGCCTGGGAAGAGGTGACTGAAGTCAGCGTGTCCCGGACTCCGTTTCTGATCCAGGGCCGCGCTGCATTTCTGGTGTGACGTGTGTCTGACAGCGTAGGGCCCCTTTGTCACAGGGTGACTGCTGTCACGAACCAGAGTGCAGTGGCCCTCAGGCGAGATGTGGGAGGGGTCCTCGTATCACAGTTGCTTTGGGCCCATTCGGCCTCCGTGTGCCAGTCTCCACATCCCAGCCTGTCTGCTCTTCCCTGTCATTGCCTATCAGCCCAATTTGAAGTGCCTCCTGAGGGGTCGTCCTGACACTTGTGCTACTTTTAGAACCTTGCCAGGTTGCTAGGTCACTTCTGTGTGAGTTGCAGGTGAGTCCTGGGCCTGGTGCACACCGTAGGCCCTTGATGGACCCAGCGGTTGATGGTGGGAGGAGGCTGTGCATGCCCTGCGAGGCACACAGGCCCACCACTCGTCTGGGTGATGATGGTGATGTGTTTGTTGCCCAGAGCTGGGCATGGCCTGTCCCTTATCCCCGGAGACCTCTGCTACTGGTAGACTGCTGGGCATGGCACTGGGGGTGCTTTTCTTTCAGAACAGCAGTCTCCCTTGGGATCTATAGAAAGCCTGTGGAGATGGGGCAGGTTTGCTTATTCCAGGCCATGACTATGTCTTCGGTGACATGTGACCATGCCACAAGGCTCATAGTGCCCACTTCTGGTAGCCTTGTGCCTCCCCGCTGGCCTCCCTTGGCAGTAAATGGCTGAGATTGGTTATGTGATTCTGACTGTGCACCATTCTGGGTGATTGTCCCACTTCTCAGCTTTTGGCCCTCTGATGACCCCCACCTTCCAAAGGGTCAGGTCCCCAGGAAGGGCTGGGTCTGCTTGTCATTGTGCCATGTCTCTCATGGGTCTGGAGCCTGCACCAAGGGGCAGGGTGCGATCGGCTGCACTGGGATTGGAGAGCCTCACTGAGGTGGCCTCATGGGCAGGGAGCAGGGTCACCCTGTTCCCTGATTTAGGGTGTTCCTGGTTTTCAGTGAACATGGGGCGTTTTAAAAGAGGTTTGGGTGAATTCCAGATTGCCCCAAATTATCCCTGATTTGCCCAAAATGGAACCTTGGGTTGGCAGCCAGACCTGCAGTCCTGGAGTGGCGTGGCCGGGGTGGTAAGTTGGCTCTGTGGCAGTGGTAGTGGGCATTTTCCTCATGGCGCTTCTCCTCCAGTCACGCCAATGATGGAGCTGAAGCCAAACGCAGGCAGTGACCGCGCCTGGGTCTGGAACACCCATGCCGACTTTGCTGATGAGCGCCCCAAGCCGGAGCTGCTGGCCATTCGCTTCCTCAATGCGGAAAGTAAGTGGGTGGGCAGGCCTGAGCGCTGGCCAGGTCTTACAGTGTAGCAGTTTGGTCATACAGTGTAGCAGTTTGGTCTTACAGTGTAGCAGTTTCACTGCGAACTGAAACACTGTTGCTTTTCAGGGAGAACTGATGGTAATTAAGAAGCTGTGGTGGGAATTGTTACTACCTTGCTATCTGGTGGGCCCTCAAGGAAAGGGTCTAAGTGCAGTCAGCCAGGTGCCCTTGGGTCCAGGAGCAGTGCCTTTCCCTCTTAACCTCAAAGGAGCTGCACCAGCGGGTTTCCCTTCACCATCACCTGGGTGCCAGCAGGCGCTGTGCCAAGATCCACAGGCTTAGGCTGATCTCTCCCCTGCTTGGGTGTCTTTTCAGCACGATTGTCAGAGCTGTGCCCAGTGGGCCCTGCAGAAGTGGGTGGGTGCTGGAGCTCAGCGGCCCTGTAGCTCACTGTTGGTGTGAGTGGACCTCACTTCTGCTTTAAGAACGGGGCCTATCCAGCAGCGACGTCAACATGAGTGGAGAGCAGAGTACCTGGGCGGAGGCCCTGGCCCTTGGTTGCATGAGGCCACCACACTGCTGCTGTGCCCAGATGGTTACAGAGTCAGATGGGAGGCGATAGCATAGCCACTAGCCTGGGGGGTGGGGGAGTGGACGGACCTAAGAAACAGTCACTGCCCAGTCTGGGCAAAAGTGCGCCCAGGGTCATGTTAGATTGGCCCCACTTGTCAGAACGGCCATGGGGACAGGCCCTTAACGAGTCCTGGCTCTTCACAATTGCTGGACTTGTCCCCTTCACTTCTCAGGGTTCTGAGGAAGTCTCTTCTTTCTGCAGATGCACAGAAGTTCAAGACAAAGTTTGAAGAATGCAGGAAAGAGATCGAGGAGAAAGAAAAGAAAGGTAACATGGTGTTCGTGGATGGGGCCTCCTTGCAGACTCACTCTGCACCCGGCTGCAGTTCCAGGCGGGTGCTTTTTCTGTCTGCCACAGAAACATTCCAGGGACTGCGACCACCTTGCTCTGTCTAGGGTGATGCAGCTGCCTGGGGACATGGTGCTCCCTGGGGAGTGCGCTGGCATTCCAGGCCCCAGTGCATACTCACCGGCCTGGTCTTACTGCACCTGGGCAGGTGGGCAGGTCACGGTGTCTGACTGGAGCCCTACAGAGGCTGAATGGACTTGGAGAGGTCCTCACGGCCATTTGCTTATTCAGGGCCTGATAATGGCTGCCACAGCCAATGACCAGACACACCTGAGCAGACTGCCTGAGGTCCCGGGTGTGTGTGCATTTGGGTGACTGGAGACATGCGATAGAACGGCAGCCTGTCCTGTGGGGAGTGTGTCAGGCTCCCTCCCGCAAGGCAGGTGCATCTCGCTCCAGCGTGGGCTGGGGAGAATGGCGCTTCTCTTTCCTTACTCTGTCCCCGTGTTTCAGCAGGATTGGGCAAAAACGATAATGCCGAGAAGGTGGCTGAAAAGCTAGAAGCTCTTTCGGTGGAGGAGAGCAAGGCGTCTGAAGAGGAGACCAAGGAGAAAGCTGAGGAGAAGCAATAAGTCCTCTGCCCTTGTTTTCTGTTCCTTTTTCCTTTTTTAAAAAATTTGCCCTGCCCCATCTTTTCGGTTTGTTTTTATTCTGTTTTGTTTTTACAAGGGACTTTATATAAAGAACTGAATTCCAACATTCAGGTGGGTTTTTTTTTTTGAAGTTTTTGCCCTATCGAAGATGACCAGAAAATCCATTCCCCAGTCATGAAAATGTACTGTGCTAACTTTCTTTTCCATAGTGGAAACACTTATTTATAGTCATCAAACATAGTGAATAAACAACTCATTCGAAACCTCCATGGAGGGCAGGACCTTGTGTGCACCGGCCCTGTCCTGGCAGCCGTGTGGGTTCCTGCTGGCTGCAGGGTGTTGGGGTGGCACGCTGGGTCTGACCCTGCTTGTTATACTTGTTCTCTCCTGGACTTTGGGCCACTGTTGGCTACTGGGGCTGTGGTGTGTCTGAGCTGGTACTAGTGGGGCAACTGGGCTGAGGGAGACCAGTGCTGCCTCCTGAAGGCCGCACGTGTCTCGTAGGTGGTGAGGAGCAGGTAGGATTTTTTCTTTTGCCTTTGGGCAAGAGGAAGGAAGATCACCAGATTCCTTGGCTGTGGTACAGGATGCCAGGCAGGTCCCAGGCTTCGGCTAAGGCTATCTCTAGTCGGCCCTCAGCTAGGGAAAGGCCAGTCCCATAGCACCCAGTCCAGTCTGGCAGTGCTTCGGCAGGCCTGCCCCCCCCCCCCCCCCCCATCGTCAGAGAAAGCCATCCCATCGTCCACTTGTTCCCAGCATCCATCTGGGTGGAATTATGAACATCTGCATTGGCTTTAAATAAAAAGATGCTTTCAAGAATGCAACTGGGTTAGTACCATTGGGGGGTTTGTCTTGTAGATGGGCTACCTCTGAAATCATTCTGGGTGAGGGAGGATTTTTAGTGTGCCGGCAGGCTTTTGAAAACACATGGTCTTACCTGGTACGGTATGTTCCTGGCAAGTAAGCAGGCCTCGGAGGAGCTGTGGCCTTCCCACCCTCCAGCAGGGCAGAAGCACGCGCTGCCCACCCAGCGTGGCTATGCATGCCGCCCGGGGCTGTTTGACACGAACACCACCAGAGGTGCTGTGCAGTGTGGCTGAGTCTCGCTGGGCCCTGTGTCCCGTGATGTTTGCCCAGTCTAGACTGTCCGTGGTCACTGAGGGATGCACCGCCAAAGGAAGCCACGCTTGTTTTAAAACCGAAGACTTTATTGGCCAGCCTTGTTGTGTCCTGGTAGCCTTAGGCCTCAGGGCACAGGCCGGTGTTGGCACTGATTTTTCCCAGCCAAGCGAGGACACTGATGCGTGTGCGCCGCTCGAACTGGAATTGTGATGCTGTGAAGGGCAGGTGCCCCTTCCCTGAGCGGCCTCTGTTGGATGCTTTATGTGACCGGTCCCAGGGGCTTGGCCTTCGCCTTTCAGCACAGAATGGATGGTACTGTTTATTGGGCTCCAGTGAAAGCTAACCCCACCTGATGTGGAACCCCAGGCTGACCTGTATCTCAAGTGGGGAAGGCCTCAGAATTGCTGGAGGAGAGGTGCAATGACCAGGGTGCATTTAAAGATGCTGCTGTTCACACTACAGAAGGCGCTGCAAAGAGAGACATGCGAATATAAGCAAGGACGCCACTCCCTGCCCCGAGACAGTGTGGCACAGGTGGTGATAAGCCAGAACTGAGGTGCTAACAATATGGGAAGAAGAGGCGATGACCTACAATTTTCTCATTCCTGCGGGTGGGAATGGGGAGTGGGAAAGCTGCGCTTTCTCTGAGATCTTAACTCCTTGGGTAGAGTATTTCTGGGGTCCCACCCAGGACCCCCTCTGCAGGGATCTCAGCAAAGAGACATGAGAGGCCTTTCTTATGACCAGCATTTGGCACTCCACAGTGCTCGGCTGCCTTGGCACCCCAACACAAAGCAGGGCCTTGCTTGGGTGCAGTGGGTGAGCCGTTGGGAGGAGCCTCTTGATGTGTGGTCTACGCCCAGGCCCTGTTACCAGAGATTGGAGGGGGTGTGGGGGGCTCATTCCCTGTACAGGGCTGTAGAAGGGCAAGAACAAAGGTGAGTGGTGGGGCAGGGTTTGGCTAGTGGTGTCCCCTGTCCCAAGGGCCTGTTTGTATTAGGCCTGTAGGGCTATGGCATCTCAGCTAGGCTTGAGGGGTCTGCCATCTTTGCACCTTGAATCCACCCCGCTGTCCCAGACCCTATCATAGAGCTAGTTCCCCACGGGCTGGGCCTCCCGAGTGGGCAGAGGTTACAACGATGTGGGAGGAAGCACATCTGCTGGAGCTGCACTAACGCTGAGGTCTGGCCCCGTCCAGGGTTCCTTCATAGTAGCCTGCAGCCTTTGGGGCTGGGGCCTTAAGAAGGCCCCCCTACTGGCTTGGAGGGGCCTGTTGGTTGGCCAAGGAACCACCGGGCTTGTGTCCCCGTGGCCGGAGGAGATGGTCGCAGTGCCACCGACAGAGGTCCCAACCTCCCAGAGGCGCTGCACTCACTATCCAGAAGGTCCCGCCCACCCCGCGCCGGCTCTGCGAGGCCGCTGGTCCACCTTAAGCGGCGCCGGCAGGGGCGGGGGGATTTCCTGCCGGAGGTGGGCCTGACCATGGGCCTATCCCACGCAGGGGCAGAGTGCCCGCGGCTTCCTGAGGGGCACTCCACCCTGCCTCCGGGGGCTGAGGGAGCCCCTGGCCCTGGGCCTTTTACCCACCCACACTCCGAGCCTGCAGCTGGGGCCCGGAGGCAGAGGGACCAATCCCTCCGCCCTTATTCGCTCCGCTAGCTGTGCTCCAGCCGAGTGGCCCGAGGGCTGAGAGGTGGGGAAGGGGGTCAACAACCAAGGTGCCCGTGCAGGCTCACAACTGCCCCCCTCGTGGGGGGAGCTCCAGATGAGACGGGTCTGGCGCTATCGAGAATGGATGGAGCAGGGCATCCGCCTGCCCGTAGGGGCACGCGGCTCTGGTGTGTTTAGGGAGAGGTCTGAGAGGCCCAGGAAACAGGATGCCTGGTGTCCTCCACCGTGTCCAGCTGGTGGGCATGGCTTGGCAGGTGCGCTACACCTGTGTGGCTTCAGAGAGCCGCGGGCACCCGCTAGCCTGGGGCCCCAAGGCGAGGAGAGCCTGCTTTCTGAGGGTCCTGAGCGCCGCGCAGGAGGCCGCCCGGGCTCCGCCACGCGCGCTGGGCCCGGGGCGGGAGCTCGGGAGGGAGTCCCAGGCTCGGGTGGGCTCCCGCAGGCAGCGTCCTAAAGAGGGCGGGGTGGGGCGGAGCGTCCTCTGGGCTCCTCGGCCCCGCCCCGCCCGCGCCCCCCGCCTCCCCGTCCACCTTAAGGGGCGCGTTGACATCAGTGCGCCGCCGCCGCCCCGCCCCTGGGGTGGGATTTCCTCCTCCGTCGCCGCTGCCGCCGCCGCGGGTCCTGCGCCGCGTCCAACCCGCCCCGCCGACCCCGGCACGACCCCGCCGGCCCCGCCCGTCAGGCCCCGGGGAGGGATGCGGCGGCGCGGCGCCCAGGATGCCCCGCAGCCCCGGGACGCGCCTCAAACCCGCCAAGTACATCCCAGTGGCTACGGCCGCCGCGCTGTTGATCGGCTCCAGCACCCTGTTCTTCGTGTTCACGTGAGTCCGCCGCGTCGCCGGGGGCGCAGGGGCCACAGCCGGGCCAGAAGGGGTTAGGGACCGGGTGCAGGGACCGGGTACAGAGGGCTGGGCAGGACAGGGCTGGCACCAGGCGTTTGGGCAGCGGGAGCGCCCACCTGGGGCTCAGGCCGGGAATGTGCCTCTCCTGGGCACCTGGAAAAGGTGAGTCCTGTGTGTGGGGACACTAGTGCCTAGTGGACACCTAATGAGCGTGCCAGGCTGGCCCTGGGCGTGAGCCTGGGCCTGGACAGGAGAGTGTGTGCAGCGGCTGCCCAGGGTGTGGCTGCAGCCCTCCCCTCCCCACAGGCTCCAGGAGGGGACGTGGGCTGCCCAGAGCCACCAGCCCTTCCTGCAGGGAGCCTAGCATGTCTCTCAGGTCCCCTCTCCCGGCTGTTGGGCCAGAGGCCAGAGCCAAGTTGTTCCTGAGTAGGTGTGGTCTAGCCCATCCGACTCGTGCCTGCCCCTCAGCCCCAGGTGACACTGGAGGGGCAGCACCCTCCTCCCTTCCTTGACCTTCACAGGAAAGCCTAGTGATCACAGCGGGAGGGCCCAGGCCAGGCCACACCCAGGGACACTGGCTGAGGCTTTGGAGCCCTTGAGGCAGAAAGCAGGCAGGGCTCTGGGCTTTTGCAACTTTAGACACAGGCTGGCTCCCAGATCAGAGTGCAGCTTCCTCCCCATGGTCATGCCCCAACCCCCCCCCCCCCCCAGGTCTCCTCTGGCACAAGGAGGGATTGGGGGCTCCAGACTTTAGCCATTGGGGTCTGTGATCACCCCCTTCCACTTGTCCCAGGCTTAGACACAGCTCTGGTGACCAAAGCAACCCGGGGGGCCTGAAGCCAGGGGGACCTCTGTTCAGAGGCAGGTCAGCCCCCGCTCCCCGAGAGAGTGAGTCTGAGGCAGGGTGGGCAGGGGCCGGCCTGGCACCCTTTCACGTTAGCATGGGCGAGCGTGGCTGCCTGGTGTTGGTGAGTCCGCGCTGGGTGTCTGGAGGCGGAGAGCCCTCGCTTTACCTGGACTCCGGAGCTGGTAGGTGCACAGGCTGCCAAGAGCGTGTTTAAAAAAGGCCTGTGTGGTGTGTGGACGGGCTTATTTCTGGCTTTGGTGAGCAGGCGGATTCTTGTCACTCAGAGGCTGCTGACTGTGGGGCAGAGAGGAGAGGGGCAGGTGGGCAGCAGGCACCGGAAGAGGGGGTTGAGTCCTGCTGGGTCTTCTGCAGGGGTGGGGCCCAGCGCAGTCCTGGCTCTGGGGTCAGGGTGAAGGGTTTGAGGGGGGGTCTCTGCTTGACCATCTCAGTTTCTCATTTCCTAAGTGCACTTTAGCGTTTTTTTCCTCCCAACTTTCAAAGTAATACATGTTCTCTATTGAGAACTTGTGAAATGCAGAAGGGAAAAAACCCCATTTAAAAAGAAATTGAAATTGACCTTCCCCCCGAGAGCCCTTGACTCTTTCTGTAAGCTCACCTGGCCTCGCTTTAGCGCGCTTGTCCTGAGGTTGTGATTTCAGAGGGCTCTTACTCCCTGTCCTGTGAACTTGACCCCCAAGGAAGTCGGCTCCAAGGCTGCTGCTGCCCTCTTTGCCCCCTGCCCCATGTCAGGTCCCCTTCTGTTCTCACAGCTGGGGGTCTGAATTCAGAGACATCACCATAGGAGGAGGTGCAGGGTTCCTTTGGGGTACCACAGGGGTGCCTGCATCCTGCCCTGTATATGGCTGTGTGTCCCTGTGGCAGGATGGGGACCCAGGGGCATTCGTCGGGGTCCAGGTGGCATGCCCATCTAGCAAAGGGAGCCTTGCTCACCTCCAGGACAGGGCTCCTTAGTAGCCCGACCCGAGGCCACATTGTTCGGACCGAATGAGCCCCGGCCTGCCCCTGCCCTGGCAGCTGGGTTCCTGAGCAGGGGCTCTGTGGGGCAGGCCTGGCCCATCAGTGCTGGCACAATATGCCATTTCTGGGCAAGCAGGGGTCCAGGCGGTCCCCTTCTCAGGACTAGCCTTTCATCACCCTGGTATCCATGCTTCCACCCTGTTTCTGCCCAGGCCTGCCCCAGACTCAGACTCGTGCGGGGAGGGAGCAGCGTTCCTGTGCCCTCTCCCCACCCTCAGGCCTGCAGGGTTGTCTTCTCTGCCTTTGATCCTTGGACTTCCCTGGGCGCTGAGGGCCCGGGCCCCCGCTCTGCACGCGGGAAACCTGAGATGCCCCTCTAGGGCAGGTCCACACAGGCAGCAGCTCCTGGTGTCGTGCAGGGTGAGGAGCCGGCGCCGGAGGACCAAGGCCAGCTCCCTGAGGGGGCCGGGACCAGCCGAACGTTCAGACTGGGACAGTGTTGCTAGGACAACCTGTGGCATGGAAAATATGCCAGGAGGTTGGAGTATCCCTCCCCTGAGAATGGGGAGCACATCACAGGGCAGGCTCCCAGAAGTCCTTCTCTTCCAGGAAGCCTTCCTGGGTTCCTGGTGCAGTTGTGTCCCCCTGTGCCCCAGAAGCTCGGTGCCAGGCTGGACAGGGGTGAGGGTATGTGTGGGAGAGTCCGGCTTTTGCCCCTGCCCCTTACTCCTCGCGGAGCCACTTTGCAGAATGACGGGGACCCTCTGAAGATCGGAGAGCTGGGCTGCTTGGCAGAATTTCCAATGCCTGAGGCGGGGCGGGGCCATCTTGCCTATGTCGGGGGCCAGTAGGGTTGACTTCTGGGATGTCGGGGCTCAGCCCTCCCCAAGCTCAGAGGCCCAGGCAGGCAGCAAGGCCCAGCCTAAGACAGCGGGAGGGCCAGCCCAGGACCAGGCCAGACCATGGTGAGTCCTGGTGGACAGAGCTGCTGGCAGGGGCTGCATGGGGAGGGGGCACTTGGTGTGAGCCCCTTGGCAGGACTTGCTGCATGTAGCCTGGGGAGCATCAGTTTCCCGCTCTGTAGGGATCAGATGAGTGGGTGCACCTGGCCTGATGAGGACAGAGTGGCCACAGACCCTCTGGTGTTGGGTATCCACGTGCGTGAACAGACTGTTAATGACAATCCCAATTTTAATGAAAATATCCGAGTTAAAAATTCCAGTCCACATTTAACTTTGGTGCACATGTTGCCCCTGTATAACCTCCCACACTCCTTGGGTGGTGTCTCCCTGTGGGCCTCGCATGGGGGGGAGCTCATAGCAGCGGTGTGTGGCCCTAGCGCTGGAGAGGCCGGGGCTGGTCAGAGAGGAGGGCTCAGAGCTTCAGCTTGTTCGCCCCACCCCTGGCCTCACTGGCCCCAAGCTTAGCTGTAGCCAGAGGGGGTGGCCAGCTCCTTGCCCAGCAGGGTGAGCCCACAGTGCACTATCCCTTGGGTGGGGGTGGGGTTACTTCCCTGTGGGCAGAGGGGCCCTCCTGGAGCCGAGGACAGACTTGGGGTGCTGAGCAGTGCTGCCTGTCAGGTCCTGCCCAGAGCGTGTGTGTCCTCACACATCCTTGTGCGGACCTGGTCACAGACACAGGGACGCCGGGAGGTGGAAGGGCAGGAAGAGGCAGCCCAGCCCGGGTTGGATGGGGCTGGGGTCAGTGGGAGGAGAAACATGTGTTCACAAGTGCGTACGTCTGTGTTTATGTAGGTGCCTATGTGGCCATGTATGTGTATCCATGCAGGTGTGCCAGTGTATGCACAAGTGCATGTTTGTTTATGCGTGTTGCATGTTGAACACGCATTCATGTCTATTCACACATGCATGCCTTTTATGTACAATTATGTGTGCACATGTGTCTCTGTGCACGCTTGTTCAGCACCCACTTATGTACCCACACATGCATGTCTCAAATGGAGCATGTTTATGTGTCTGTGTGTGTTCTGCACACATATGCATGCATCTGTCCCTGCATGTTCACATGGGTACATGCATATGTCTGAGCGTGTGTTTGCATGGGCTCTTTCATCTTTCCTCCCTTAGCCCACATGTTTCCCGAGGTGGCTGAGTTCCAGGCCTTGGCAGCATTGGCCAGTGAGCCAGACCCCTTAAGCGTGAGCCCAGCCTGAGCTCCCCGTAAGGCATTTCCTGGTGGGGGAAGGCCACCTGGGGGGAGATGGAGGTGGGGGGATCGGGGACAAGATTGCATGGGAATGCCTCATCTTTGGGTCTGAATCATTCTGGGGGGATGGAGATGGGAGGCGGAGTGGGCAGTGGCTCAGGTCCCAGTCAGAGGACCGCACCCCTCCCCAGCCGACCCAACACCAACGAAGGCCTGCACCCTCCTGGGTACCTGCGGCCCAGGCAGTGGGTAGGTGGTACCCACAGTGGAGACCGGCCAGCATCTCAGTGTAAGCCTTGGCCCATCACAGTGCAGGTTTCCAAACCTGGCCCAGTGCTGCCCAGCTGTCGTCCCCCCCCCCCCTGGACTGTCCCCCCCGCAGTCCCAGGCATCTAATCAAGGCCACTGTCCAGCCCCTGCGGCCTGGGTTCATGGAGGCTCAAGGAGGACAGAGCAGTCCAGGCTGCCCAGGTCAGTGGGAGCTCTGGTCAGCATAGGGGTGGGGACTGCCGGGAAGGGGGAGGCGGAGGTCAGCCTATGTAATGGCTTGAATCCCAGCTCTGACGCAGACTTGCCCCAGGGCCTTGGGCATACGTCAGTCCTCCGACACCTGCTCCTTATCTGTAAAATGGGAAGGACAGGCGAGAAGCACCCCCCCTCCCCCCACCCCCCCCCCCCGCACCCTCTACAGCTGGAGGGTGGAATTGTGGGGTCCATGTGCAGTGGGTCTTGTTTTCATCAGCCAAACCTGGACACAGTGGTGGGCGGGGCTCACTCTCCAGCCTCCCCATGTGCCCTGCCTTCAGGGCCCACCTTCCTGCTGTGCCCCGTGTCTGCCCAGCTCCCGTCCTCAGCCGCCCAGGGCATCCTGGCTCCCTCGGCCTCTTCCTTCCCCGGACCGGCTGCCTCCACTGGCCTCGGGCTTTTAGGTGCACGAGGGCCCGTATTTGCTTTAATGCTTTCGCTGTCTTGAAACTCTTTATTCTTTTTAAACAAGTGGAACTTTTTCATTTACGTGGCCAGCCCTTCCCAGCCGGTGCCATAGGGAGCTGGTTCAAACCCCCCGTTTGGGGTCCACTGTGCTCCGCTTTTCCGTGGGGGCCGGGCATGCTGGGAAAGCCCATCCCTGCTGGCGTTCGGGCCGGTGCCCCCACCCCTGCCTTGCTGGGCAGACCCGGCCTCACGCGCCCACTGTGGTCTCGCTGCATGGGATTGGGTCACATTGAGCACTGTTGTGCTGGGCGTCAGCTGGCAGGGATGGGGAGCGTGGAAGGTGCGGAAGGTGTCTGTTTGGGTGTGCTCGGGGCCGCCCGGGAAAGGGGTGGCAGAGGAAGGCCCTCCTGGCTGAGGGAACCCCGTCCTCGGGCTGAGCACCCACCTCCATAGTGGGTCCAGGAGAAGGGGAAGGGGTAGCTCAGGCTCCGGTGCCAGGCGAGCTGCTGTGGGAAGGGAATCTTTAAATAGCTGCTTGCTTTCCACTAAAAATAGCGAAGTTCTGCTGCTATGGAGGTGGTTGCCGGGGCGGCAGGGCTGGCCTCTGGCCAAATCCGGCGTGGGTGCGCCAGTGTGGCCTGTGTGCGCTGGGGGACAGGCAGGGCTCACAGTCGGGGCTGCTGTGGGGATCCCCGGGCCCCGCCCCCGACTTCACAGTGAGCCTTGGTGCTGGAAGGGAGCAACCCCCCTGGATGTCCCTGCTTGTCACAGCAGCAGGGACCATGGGAGAGATGGGGAGCCTGAGGCCAGAGGGGCTTTGTGGGTGCTAAGTAAGGGGACTCAGGGACCCACTGTGAGTTGGGGCAGGGCTCAGAGGCCATGTGCCCAGGGACTGGCGGGGGGGGGGGGAGTTCTGATTAGGTCCTAGGAGAGCTGAGGAAGAACCTGTCTGGGGCAGAGTATCCATCAGGGGGGTATGCATGACCCTTATGGGGCAGCAGGAGTCTGGGAAGGCTTCCTGGAAGAGGGGGCAGCCTTGGAGCCAAGTGGTGAAAGGTTTCAAAGGGGTGGGGGCACCATGCTTTTCTGGAGTCTCCCCGTGTTCTGCATTGTCATGTGGAGAGGAAGGTGACCTACTGAAAAGGAGGCACTGCCAGGTGGCCCAGACTCTGAGACTGAGCCCCTCAGGGAAGAGCAGGGATCACTCCACTTTGCATTTACTGGCTGAGAAGTGGGGCTCCTCACACCCGAGGGTCTCCACGCTCAGGGGCCCCGCAGGGCTGGGACAGGTCTAGGTGGGGATGGAGGGGGCCGGAGCTACCTGGTGGGTCACTGGCCTCTGTCAGTCATGGTGCATGGACAGAAGAGGCTCCTTTCCCCCCCGGGAGCTTGGGAAAGAGGTGAGGTGCATTGGGAGCACATGGGTGGGCCCTGATCACCCCCCCATAAGACGTGCCACCCCAGGCTCATGGGCCTCTTTGAACCTCAGTTTTCTCGACTGTGAGTTAAATTCCCAACCAGGGGGCTTGCTGGGGTTAGAGTTGGCACACAGAGTTCGTGCACCGTGCAGTGGTGCCTGGGGTTAGAGTTGGCACACAGAGTTCGTGCACCGTGCAGTGGTGCCTGGGGTTAGAGTTGGCACACAGAGTTCGTGCACCGTGCAGTGGTGCCTGGGGTTAGAGTTGGCACACAGAGTTCGTGCACCGTGCAGTGGTGCCTGATGGTTGAGCGAAGGAGCAGCAGGCAGGTGGGCAGGGGTCCGCCAGGACCCACAGCAGCTCGGCCTTCCTGACTGCCGCGCTGAGCGTCGACCTTGGCCTTGAAGGCCTGTGCGTGCACGTACATTCCCAATTTCTCTGCGCCCCCAAGTCCCCTCCTCTCTCGCCTGCCACACTCCCAGCCCCAGCCCCGCCCTGCTGTGCCCCACAGGTGCCCGTGGTTGACGCGTGCTGTGTCCCCAGCCGTTCCCGTCTACAATGGCATCATCTTCCTCTTCGTCCTGGCCAACTTCAGCATGGCCACCTTCATGGACCCCGGCGTCTTCCCCCGAGGTAGGGCCTTGTGCGGGGGCAGGTCACCCGCTCGCTTTCCCTGGAGTGTGAATGGTTCGTGGACGGAAAGGGCTCCTTTCCCTCAGGGGAGCCTGGGGGAGGTGCCGGGTGCGGTGCGAGTGGCTGGCTCTCCTGCCAGGGGGGTCACTCTCCCGCCACCGCCCTCGGCTCTGGCCCACAGCGGATGAGGACGAGGACAAGGAGGACGACTTCCGGGCCCCGCTGTACAAGAACGTGGATGTGCGGGGCATCCAGGTCCGTATGAAGTGGTGTGCCACCTGCCACTTCTACCGCCCGCCGCGCTGCTCCCACTGCAGCGTCTGCGACAACTGCGTAGAGGTGACCGCCCCGCCGTCCCCGCCGCCCCCTCCCTCCGCGTCCCTCCGCCCCCGCCGCCCCCCTCCCTCCGCGTCCCTCCGCCCCCCTCCCTCCGCGTCCCTCCGCCCCCGCCCACCATGCACCCTGACTTTGACCGGTGCTGCTCCCTCCCGCCCAGGACTTCGACCACCACTGCCCCTGGGTCAACAACTGCATCGGGCGCCGCAACTACCGCTACTTCTTCCTGTTCCTGCTGTCCCTCAGCGCCCACATGGTGGGCGTCGTCGCCTTCGGCCTGGTCTACGTGCTGCACCACGCCGAGGGGCTGGGCGCCGCGCACACCACCATCACGTATCCTCGGCCCGAGCGCGGAGGCGGGGGGCGCGGGGGGCACGTTTCCGGGGGGAACGGAGACGCGGGGGCGGGTCGGCTGCCTGGGCACCCCCGGGTGGGGGGGTGGGCTGCCCTTTCTGGGAGGGCGGGAAGCTTGTCCGCAGGCACCTGCGCTGTGTCTTCGCCCTTGGCCGTTGGCCTTAACGGGCCAGCATGGCCGTCATGTGTGTGGCCGGCCTCTTCTTCATCCCCGTCATCGGCCTCACCGGCTTCCACGTGGTGCTGGTCACTCGGGGGCGCACGACCAACGAGCAGGTGCGGGCCCGGGGTGGGCCGTGCTGCGGCAGGGGTGGGGGTTCCCCGAAACTGCGCTGGGACCTTGGGGGGTCGGGGCGAGGGTGCAGGGCGCTCGCTCAGGTGGCCGTGTAGGTGGGGGAGGCCCTGGTCCAGCGTGTCCAGGTGGGCGGGGCTCTGCCTCCGCTGCAGCCGCCGGGGACTCGGGACCCGGAAATCCCACAGCTCCCTGCAGCGACCGCTGGGACGACCTGGGTGGGGCTACCCCTGGGCTGACCCTGACCAACCCGGGAGGAGCCCCGACTGTCCCTTCTGTCCACGTGGGCTGGGCGCCGGGGGGCCACGCCGGCTGACGGGTCCCTTGTCCGCAGGTGACGGGGAAGTTTCGTGGGGGCGTGAACCCCTTCACCCGAGGCTGCTATGGGAACGTGGAGCACGTGCTGTGCAGCCCCCTGGCTCCCCGGTGAGGCCTGGGTGGGGGGTCGAGGGGGCCCCTGCCCAGGCTCAGGGCGGGCAGCTGCACACCCTAAGCCTGGTCTACTTCTGCCCTCGGCAGGTGGGGCTGGCCCAGCCCTCGGTGCGCGCGGACTGGGTCGGCCTCGCCACTGCCCCTCTTCCCCGGTGCAGGTACTTGGTGGAGCCGCCCCGGCTGCCGCTCGCCGCTCGCCTGAAGCCCCCCTTCCTTCGGCCCGAACTCCTGGACCGAGCTCCTCCTCTCAAGGTCAAGCTTAGTGACAATGGGCTGAAGGCTGGCCTGGGCCGGAGCAAGGTGGGGGCCCTGGGGCGGGCAGGCGATGGGGTGAAGGTCAGACCCTTGGCGGCGTGACGCAGCCAGGTTGGAGGGGCCTGGAAGAATGGAAGGCGGAGGAATGGGGCCGAGTCTGGGCAAGGGTCTCCGTCCCAGGGCCCCAGAGAAGCCCCCGCCCACACTCTGCCCACCACTGACCATGCCCCCTCCCAGTCCAAGGGCAGCCTGGACCGGCTGGATGAGAAGCCACTGGACCTGGGGCCGCCGCTGCCCCCCAAGTCGGAGGCTGGCACGTTCGGCGGCGACCGGCAGACCCCGCGCCCAGGCAGTGCTGGTGAGGCGGGGCTGGCCACGCGAGGGGAGGGGCGTGGGCGGACCCCGGCCTGACCGTGGCCCGTTTCCCCCAGAGAGTGCCCTGTCGGCACAGAGGACCAGCCCCCCGACGCCAGCCATGTACAAGTTCCGGCCTGCCTTTCCCACGGGGCCCAAAGCGCCTTTCTGCGGACCAGGCGAGCAGGTGAGGAGACCGGCCCTATCCCGAGGCCCTGCCCCGGCGACCCCCCCACCCAGGCCTCACCCCCCGGAGGCCCTGCCCTGGTGACCCACCCCCCCAGGCCTCACCCCCCTGGAGGCCCTGCCCCGGCGACCCCCCCCCCAGGCCTCACCCCCCGGAGGCCCTGCCCCGGTGACCCCCCCCCAGGCCTCACCCCCCCGGAGGCCCTGCCCCGGCGACCGCCCCCCCCAGGCCTCACCCCCCGGAGGCCCTGCCCCGGCGACCGCCCCCCCCAGGCCTCACCCCCCGGAGGCCCTGCCGGGGGCAGCATGGAGAGGCTCGGCAGGATCCCACTTGGCAGAGATCCCAGCTAGGGCCAGTGGGCGCGAGCGGAGCAGGGTGTCCCGGGAGGGGCTGGCACAGGCGGTCCTGGCCCTGCTCCCGCGGCCGGCGCTGCCTGCAGGCCGGGTAGGCGGCTGCCCCCTGGAGCGGTGTGTGCCAGCATGCCAGGCATTGCACCATTAGTCACTCCGTAAGGCCCACGGGAAGGCTTCAGAAGAATCTGCGATTGTTTGAGAAAGCGCGTTATTTGCCCAAGTGGAAGCATTCTGTGCTCGCTGCGGAGCCGTCGGCCCTGCACTGCCAGGAATTCCCCAGGCATTCCCAGCTGGCCGCCCTCCTCCCAGCCGTGGAGAGGCAGCCTGTGCTGGGCCAGCACACCTCGACCAGCACCCCCCAGCCCCCCACTCAGGAAGCCCCTCTTCTCGGGGCCCACTGGGTTGGGCAGTGACTCCGAGCTGCTCTGGCCTGTGTGCAGTGGCCCTGCCTGGGGATGGGGGTGGGCTTTAGAGACCCTCATCCAGGGCACCTCCTTCTTGGAATTGCCTTGGCTCTTTTTTTTTTTTAATATATATTTTATTGAGCTTTTACAGAGAGGAAGGGAGAGAGATAGAAACATCGATGAGAGAGAAACATCAATCAGCTGCCTCCTGCACATCTCCTACTGGGGATGTGCCCATAACCAAGGTACATGCCCTTGACCGGAATCGAACCCGGGACCTTTCAGTCCGCAGACCAATGCTCTATCCACTGAGCCAAACTGGTTTTGGCTGCCTTAGCTCTTATAGAGGGCCTGGGTGTGTCCCCCTGAGGCCACATTTGTCCCCACCCATGCCCCTTCTGTGTTTTTTAAAAAGATCATATATTTTTATTGACTTCAGAGAGGGAAGGAAAGGGAGAGAGAGCTAGAAACATCAATGATGAGAGAGAAACATTGAGCGGCTGCCTTCTGTACGCTCCACACTGGGGGTTGAGCCTGCAACCCAGGTATTGTGCCCTGACCGGGAACTGAACCCCGACATTCTGGCTCACAGGTTCATAGGTCGACTCTCCACCCCTGAGACACGCCAGCTGTGCTCTGTGCTTTGAGGTTTTGCAGGTTCTTGCTCCCAGCCTGAGCCTCGAATCACAAAGACCCTGTTGGTGTGACTGTCCCCTGAGCTGGGTGGGCTGCAAGGACACTGCCCTGGGTGTCTGTAGTGGCCCAACACTCAGAGGTGGGGTGCCCAAGAGAGGGCCCTGGTCCCTGTGTGGTTATGACGTCTCCTCAACGTCCAGCTGCTGAGGCTGTGCCTGCATACCCCCACCCCATCCGGGAATTCGAGCTGGAGCAGTGTGCATAACCTTCCCGGGGAGACACCCCCAGAGGCTGCTGCTCTGCTTCCTCCTGCCCTCCACTTCCTCCTCTGGTGCACAAGGAGCAGGTGGGGTGGCCAGGGGATGGCACGCTTCTGGGACAGCTTCTCGGTTGCGCCTGCCACCACCTTGATGTCACTACGTTTGCAGCCCCCATATGGGCACAGGGCATCCGGTGCCCAGGTGGGGCGTGGCGGGTGGGCAGTAGCAGGCGTGCGCCCTCTCTCCCTGCAGGTCTCCGGCCCCGACTCCCTGACTCTGGGGGAGGACAGCATCCACAGCCTGGACTTCACGTCTGAGCCCAGCCTGGACCTCCCCGACTTCACCCCCGGTGGTCTGCGCGCCACCTACTCGCCTTCCCCGCCGCTCAGCGCTGCCGACACCTTCTCGGGGGCCTTGCGATCCCTGAGCCTCAAGGCGGCGGGCCGGCGGGGCGGGGACCACATGGCCCTCCAGCCCTTGCGCTCCGAGGGTGGGCCCCCCACGCCCCACCGCGCCATCTTTGCCCCCCACGCGCTGCCCAACCGCAACGGCAGCCTGTCCTACGACAGCCTGCTCACCCCCGCCTCGCCCGGCGGCCACGCGTGCCCCGCCCACCCCTCGGCCAGCGTGGCCGGCTACCGCTCGCCCTACCTGCACCCTGGGGCCGCGGGGGACCCGCCGCGGCCCCCACCCCGCAGCTTCAGCCCCGTGCTGGGGCCCCGGCCCAGGGAGCCCTCGCCCGTGCGCTACGACAACCTGTCCAGGACCATCATGGCCTCCATCCAGGAGCGCAAGGATAGGGAGGAGCGGGAGCGGCTGCTGCGCTCTCAGGCCGACTCCCTCTTCGGCGACTCGGGCGTCTACGACGCGCCCAGCTCCTACAGCCTGCAGCAGGCCAGCGTGCTGTCCGAGGGCCCCCGCGGCCCCGTGCTGCGCTACGGCTCCAGAGACGACCTGGGGGCCGGACCCGGCTTCGGCGGCGCCCGCAACCCCGCCCTGCAGACGTCCGTGTCCTCGCTGTCGAGCGCCGTGAGCCGGGCGCCCAGGACCTCCTCCTCCTCCCTGCAGGCGGACCTGGTCAACAACAACGCCCCGGGACCCCGGCCGGGGAGCGGCTCCCACCGGTCCCCCCTTCGCCAGGGCCCCCCGTCCCCGCCCAGCACTCCCCGATCGCCCTCCTACATGGGCCCCAAAGCCGTTGCCTTCATCCACTCGGACCTCCCGGAGCCACCGCCCTCGCTGGCTGTGCAGAGGTGGGTGCTGGGCACGCGGTGGGTCCTGGCAGGGGCCGGGTGTCTGGCTGGCCGTGGGCCCTCTGGGCTGAGCAGGTGTGGGTGGTCCAGAAGGCCCGAGGCCACTGGTGGGGTGGACCTTCCCTGCCTGAGGGGTTGTGCCCCTCCGAGGACACCCTGGCGTGTCCCAGGATGTGGCACGATTTGCACCTTAGCCTCAAGCTCCACATTCCCCCCCAGGCTAGTGCAGACCCGTGCCTGGGTCCTCCGGCCCATCTTCCTCAGGAGATGGTGCTCCTGTCTCTCCCTGTTCAGGGGCTGAGTCTGGGGTGCAGCTCCTGGAAGGAGGGTAGGCACACAGCTCCTTGCTCAGAGACGGGGACCTGGGCCCAGAAGGGCAGGCTGGCCCAGGCCCCCAAGGGACACAGCAGCATCTTTGGGGTGTCACCCACCGCCCTGAGCACAGGCCAGGGCAGGGAGTCTCGTTGTGGGCGTAACAGGCCAGCAGGTGGCAGCTGCAGAGGCAGGGATGGCAGCGGGAAGGAGGGAGAGCCTCCTGCCCCCATGACTGGGCAGCGAGGCCATTGCTGGGCAGGCTTTGGGTTTAGGAGGCAGCCCCTCCTTTTCCCAGGAGGCAACGGGGAAGGGGCCAGCTCAGGGCACCAGGACCGGCAAAACCAGGGGCTCGGCTGGTGGTGTCCGCCTGGCCGCCCCACGCGTGTGGTCTTGCCAGCAGGAGGGTCCTGGGAGTGTGATAGCTATTCTGGCGTCTGTCTGTCCTGTGACAGCACGGTCCTCCCCCTATAGGCTCGGTGGGGCCACTCGTTTTCTGGGGGGCCCCTTCTGAGCTCAGAGGCACGGCCTCCCAGGGCCTCGTCCACATCATCTGTCCTGTGGCCTCACTGGCCTCTGTCCTGCCATGGTCGGTCCCCTGTTCACCGTGTGTCTGCATGTATGTGTTTGCTTTGATGCAGGGACCACCCTCAGCTGAAGAACCCCCCAAGTAAGCTTAACGGGCAGTCCCCGGGCCTGGGCCGCCTGGGACCTGCCGCCGGCCCCCCGGGGCCCTCCGCCAGCCCTGCCCGGCACACTCTCGTTAAGAAGGTGTCTGGCGTGGGTGGGACCACGTACGAGATCTCCGTGTGAGGAGACAGCAACCCATCCGCTGTGGCACCACGGGGACCAAGGACCCCCCCCAGCAGCGGCCCCCCACCCCGTCCCCCGACTTCTCTGCCCTGACAGAGGAGGCGGCCCAGCGGGTGTGGACGCATCAGCAGGAGAGAGAACCACGTCTCCACACGACCGTCCCTCGTTCCCCACCTGTCCGTTCACTTCTCTGCTCGCCAGGGCATGGCCAGGGTCACCAGCTGCAGGATCTGTGTTGGTGCCCTTGGTCCCATAGGCTGGGCCCCGAGGGTCACGGACTGCATCTGTGTGGGCTGCACCCATGTCCCGCGATGGTCACCAGGCCAACCCCTTTACAGAAGGGTCCCTGTGGCTGAGACGGACCCGAGGGCCTGGGTCCTGGCCGTCTTCTGGACGGAGACCCCGCCGTGGCCTGGCTGACCCCAGCCCGCTGCCTTTCAGGAACCCGCCGGAAACTTCTAGTGTGGCGAGGCGCTGCTTCTGCAGGGAGGCCGGCCCTTCTCCAGGGCTCCTCTGGGTTTTGACAGACAGGTGCAGGGACAGCCGGACAGACTGCCAGCTGCGGGTGGGGTCCCGGCTCCACGTGTCCCGTCTCGCCCAGCGGGGGGGCGTGTCCCCGTGTCTCTGCGCTGAGCTGCCACGCCACGCCCCATGTGTTAAGCTCGGGGCCCCGCCCCCCTGCCGGGAAACTCGCTGTCATTGAAGCCTTAACCTCTGCTTTATGCTCTTGTGGTGACCCCGGGGGCAGGTGGGAGCAGGCACAGGCCTGACGCTGCTTGCGACAGGGGCCTCTCGGACCCGGAATCCCTTCCCTGCCCCAGGGCGTGCGGAGTCGGGGCGCCAGAGCCCCCGCGTCTGCGTGGGAAGCACATGGGGAGGGGTCAGAGCTCTGCCTGGCGCCAGGGGCCTGAGAGGAAGCACACAGCAGCGTTTGCTTGCGTTGTGTCTGTTTTACGTTTTTATATCTACATCTATATATCTATAATTTTATTAAAAAAAGAAAAAGAGTCATTTTGATCCTTTCCTTGAGCAAGGCCAGGGCTGTTGCTGATACTCAGGGGCTCTGGGGTGGGGGTGGGGGGAGAGCCGTCCAGGCTCCGGGGGCGGCCCGCAGTGTGGGATCGGCCGCTCCGTGTGGGCGTTTCTGCTGACTTAAGCGGAGTTGGGAGCCTGGGAGGTGGGGGCCGGCCCACAGGTCGTTGGCTGACGAGCGTGCGGCTCCCCTGGGTCTGCGTCATTCCTGGCAGTGACAGGGCTTTTGGAGAAAGACTGGGGCTGCAGCTGCCCCCGGGCCCCCCAGGATCCCAAGGGCTCGCAGCCGATGGAGGAGGGGTGTTTACGGGGCCACCCGCTGGTTGGGGGATCCTGTGGTGGCTGTTGCCATGACCTGCAGCTGCATTTACTGGGCCCCCCACCTCTGCCTGTTAAATGTGGGGCGCGGGGGTGGGGGAGGGAGGAGGCATCGGGAACGTACAGCTTTTCAAGACTGAGATGGGGAGGCAGGGGTTGGCCCCCTGTGGGGGGTACCCCAGACCTTGGACCCCTGCACCGGTCAGCCTCACGCTGACCTCCACCTTTCTGCTTCTCTCTCATGGGACGCTGCGGCCCGCAGGGGGCGGATCGGCACTTATAGCCACGGATGGGGGCGTCGTGGCCTGTCCCGGGTGCCCCCCGGCCTGCACCTGTGCCACCTTGGCCTCCCCGAGGACCGCCCGCTGCTGCAGGTCCCCTGGAGCCCGGCTGCGGGGCTGCTTCCCCGGGGGGCTGTGTGCCGCCTGCACATGGCTGCCTCCAGCCTTTTCCCCGGCCTCTCGGGGCCCGAGCGGGACACCAAGTAGGCATCCGGGGGACAGTTGGGAGGCCAGGCGGCCCGGGCCCTGGGGGTGTGGGCTGAAGGGCCAAACCTTGACTGACTCCCCGCCCACCGGGGTCTGTAACCCTGTGCCCGCCCGCTTCAGGAAGTTCCCCTCTGCTGCAGGGGGTCCAACACCCCAGGTGGGGCCCCCGGAGCTGCGGGGACCAGCACGGCCATCCTAGGGTGTCACGCCATCACCTGACCTCCCTGCTCAACCAAGCACTTTAGACGCCACTTCCTCCCCAAGAAGCCCAGGCCTCTGTGTCAGGCTGGGGCCGGGGGGGGGCGGGGGGTCTCAGGTCGCCCTGCAGGTCACTGCACTCGCCCCTCCCCGAACGCAGTGCGGATGCCTTAATGTCCGGGAGCCACCCACCTGCCAAGCCGTCCGGGCCCTGTCCAGCGGGAGGAGCCCAGCCGCCCAGGCCCTGCCCGCGGTCCCCACTCCTCCGCTCTGAGGTGGACACTGGGGCGCTCGGCCCCTTTCCCTGCTTCCGCCAGAGCTCTGCCTCTCCCACTGGGGGGCGAGCGAGCCACAGAGCTCCTCTTGTTCTAGGTGTTCCCTGCCCCGATTCAACACCCTAAATAAAATGTTTGGTGTTTACCTCCACAGCTCTGTCCACCAACATGGCTCCCCCTGTCCTCTGAGCCTTGGGCAGTGCCAGGGGGGTGGACTGGACAGGGACCCCGGGTTGAGGAGGGCACAGGAGCGGGGCGGGCGGTGGTGGCCAGGTGGGTGTGGGGAGCGTGGGGGGGGGTCTGCTGGGCGGGGACTGAAGTTATGTGAGAGGTCTGAGGTTCAGGCTGAGACCCCGACTCCCGATGAGGGTGGAGGCCTGGGGATGCCCAGTCCTCACTCAGTGGGGACCCTCCTGGTCACACCCTCTGCTCAGGGCCCTTTTGGGGCCGGCTGGGGGCTGGCTACGGAGGGGCTGCCATCCAGCAGGCAGGTGGGGCACGAAGGCCCAGTGGGGTGCCACCCTGAGGGACCCCCACTTTCAGAGGAGCTTCAGGATGCGGCCAGGTTCCCCCCATCTCCATGGAGACAAGCTCAGACGCCGTGTGTGTCACCACTGTATGTGCAGCCGCAGGCCCGGCCCTCACACCCCGCCGCCACCCTTCTCCGAGGCTCCGGGCAGGACCGTGCGTGGTGCTGTGGGCAGGGGCGGGCTCGGCCGCTGGGCGCCCGGGGCCGTGCTGGCCGCCTGGCCGCCTCCACGCTGGGGCCTCTGGGCCTCCAGCCTAGAAGGGCAGGAAGTCGTCCACCTCGAGGCGCAGGAATGGGCTCAGCAGGGCCCGGAGCTTCCAGACGGCGGCGCGGCTCAGCAGGGGCGGCACCAGCCCCTCGAAGGGTGTGGGGTCCACCACGTACACGTAGGCGGCGGTGCAGGCCAGCAGGGCGCCCAGCAGCAGCCTCAGGGCCAGCAGCCTGCGGGCGGCGGTGGTCAGGGGGCAGGGGCACCGGTAGGGCGGCCCCCGGGGGGACTGGACGCGCCCGCACACTCACGCACCACCTACCAGAGCTGGCCTCGGAGGCCCTCGGAGCACCCCAGCTGCGGCAGCACCTTCTGGGGGAGGGGGGAGCAGCGCGTCAGGGCCGGCCCCTCCCTGTGGGGTCTGGGTGCTGTGTGTCTCTGCTCCCCGTGCCCAGGATGGGCACCTGCAGCCGTGCCTCCCCGTGAACCTGACCACGTGGCTCCTGGTGGGGCTCCCACCCCTGGGGCCTCTTCCACTGCAGCCCCCTCCCCCCTCCCCAGCGAGGGCCTTGGGAGGGGATTGGGAGAGGGGAGGGGTGGCGGCTTACTGTTAAGCACAGGTCCTTGCGTGCCTGGGTGCGGCACTGGGCGCGATCCCTGGGGGAGGCGTACAGTCAGGGCCGGGGGCCTCCCTACACCAGCCCGGCACCACCCCTGGTCTGGGGCCACGGAACTGGGGAGGGGTCGGGGATTGGTTCATCCCATCCTGAACAGGACGCGGCACCATCCCACCTCAGTGAGCCACGCCCGCCCCCCACCAGCCCCTGACCACCCACATCACCCCAGAATCTCCAGCTGAATGTCTTCCATCTGGTCCAGCACGCCCCGGATATCCTTCTTGAGGTTCTAGGAGACAGAGGGGGGTAAGAGTCCTCCTCCCCCCTGACCCCCCCGCCCTGCCTCCCCCCTCATTTCCTGCCTCCCCCACGGGCATTGCTCTTTGGGGACTTACCTGGAGCCCGGTGGCCTGGTTGTTGAGAGCCATGTGTACCTCGGCCACACCATCCCACACCTGGTGGGGGGAAGGTTAGGTCAGGCCCCCAAGGATGTGCCCTACCACGTGGGCCCCCTAGCACCCCTCCCACCCTGGCAGGTGGGCACCTCGGTAATGGCCATCTTCTTCCTCTCGAAGGACAGTCGGATCTGCTGCAGTTCGTTCTGGGGGAGGAGCACAGCATGGGCATGGGCATGGGCGGGGCGTCGGTGGGCAGCTTCTTCCTCTTCCACCACCTGGCACTGCTGCACAAGGACCCGCTCCCGCCCCCCCCCCCCCCCGGGGCCCGTTCCCAGTGCCCACCTGGGACTGCTGCACGAAGGACTCCTCGCCCCGGCACAGCTCCCGCCGCAGCAGCTGCAGAGGTGCCCCGTCCTCCAGGGGCCTGGTGCCAGCCTGCTCACGGGGCTGCGGAAGAGCCGGGGCTCAGCCTCAAGGTGGTGGGCGGGCCCTGTGGTCGGGGACCACCTGGGATCTGGAGTGGAGGGTGTGGTGCGTGGAGGCGCAGGGTCAGGCCTGACGGTAGACAGAGTCCCGCCGGATCCCCGCTGCCCTGACTTACCCAGGTCAGGGCCGTGCAGCTCGAGTGCTCGGGGCACAGGGGCAGGAACTGCTGCCCTGGTCCCAGAAGGGCCCCCAGCTGCTCTCGAAGGTCCTGGTTCTGTCTTTTCTGGGAGAGGGAGGCAGAGAGGTGGGCCTGAGCCTGAGGCAGCCGGGGCCGGGGCGGGGCCTCAGGGTTCGGAGGCCCTGGAACAGCTGGGAGCTCATTGCACAGACAGGCGCCGAGCCGGGGGGCAGCCCCTCGGCCCGGCCAGAGTCCCACTCACCAGCTTCTGGTTCTCCTGCTCCAGCTGCAGGAAGGACTGCTCGGCAGGCCCCAGGGGCCCGCTCTGGACCTGGGAGGAGGCTGCCCTGGGTGGGGCCGGGGTCCCTGCCCCCGGGGACAGGTGCTGGCACGGGAAGGGTCTGGGCCCTGAGCTGGGGGCTCCCTCCTGCCTGGACGACCTCTGCTCCCTTTCTGCGTGCAGGGACCAGCCCCACTCCAGCCCCGCCTCCATCGGTCCTGGCCTCGCCCCCGCTGGGTCTCGTGGTCTCTGTCTCTGCATCTCTCCCTCTTCGCTTGCAATAAAGCCCCCGGGTCCTTCGCTGCCTACGCTGGGCCCTCCTCCCCCTGCCCCCGGGGCTGGGAAGGTTCCGGAAGACTCCACGGAGTGAGTGGAGCTGAGGGGCACCAGGCAGGGCCACCGCACAAACCCCTGGCAAGGTGGCTCGAGGCATCCTCCGTGGCTGCTCGAAGTTGAGGGTTGGGAGCATTGGGGGTGGGAGTGGCCATAGGGTCCCAGGGTTTTCGGTCCCTCCATACTTCCCTGTGACCCCTCCTGACCCAGGTCCAGGCTCTGGCCTGGCCAGACCTTCCACCCTCTGCCTGAGGGTCCTCAGGTGTCACAGCTCCCAGGTCTGCCTCAGGCCGTTTGTCACAAAGGCCTGGGCACAGCCAGGGAGGTCATAATGGGCGGGGCAGTGGCCGGAGCCTGGCCGGCAAGGCCCCTCCCACCACGTATCCCTGTCCCTGAAGTGTCCACCCCGTCACCCCTTCTGCATCTTCCCCCCACCCACCCACCCATCCACCCACCCACCCACCCACCCACTCACCCACTTACCACCCACCCACTCACCCACTCACCCACCTACCCACCCCACCCACTCACCCACCCACCCCACCCACTCACCCACACACCCACCCACCCACTCACCCACTCACCACTCACCCACCCACCCACCCACCCACCCACTCACCCACTCACCCACCCACCCACTCACCCACTCACCCACCCACCCACTCACCCACTCACTCGCCTACCCACCCACTCACTCACCCACTCACCCACCCACTCACCCACCCACTCACCCACTCACCCACCCACTCACCCACCCACCCACCCACCTTGCTATTTTCTTAAAAGGTAGAACATAATGCAGACACATGGTTAAAACAAAATCAAACAACAAACGAGGTGTCTGCTGTGATCCTCCCTGCTGCCCCGGCCCCACGATGGGGGTCTGCTTGGCGAGATCCTTCCGGGAACGGCTGCATGTCCCCGCAGGTGGCTCCGTGGGGAACGTGGGCCTGGGTGGGCCATCGGTGGGCAGCTTCTTCCTCCTCCCTCCCCACGCGGAATAGATCACCCCACAGCCTGCCTTTTCTACCTAACACCTCGCCAAGTTTTGCTTTTAGGCTTATTTTTATTTACTTTAGATAATTTATTGAACATTTACCTTAACGGTCCCATAAGGACGGCTGTTGGCCTCTCCTACGGGCGGGGAAACTGAGGCACGAGGACACTTAGTCACTCGCCCACTGTGCAGTGATGGGATGGGGTCGGAGCCAGCTCTCCACCGCTTCGGGAGGGTCTTGTAACCTCTGCGGAGCATGCGTCCAATGGTGGAGCCCCATCAGGCCCCTGGTTGGTTCCATCACCCCATCTCTGGGCCGGGCCTCCCCCACCTCACCTGGGCCCCGTCTTCTGGACCTCTTTCCCCGCACCCTCCCTTGTTTGGGGGAAGCGCATCCTCAAACAATACCTCAGGAAGGAGGACCGGAGGAAACTCGAGTCCCTGTGTAGTAGCAACAGCCACAGATCCCTCCTCTCCCGTGTGCCTGGCCTCTGCCATCTGCCCCTGCCCTCGTCACATCAAACACAGGCTTCCTGCTCACCCTGGACTCTGGCCTGGCCTGGGAACCACTGGGCCAATGGCACTTTTCTGTTTTTTTTTGTTTGTTTGTTTTGTTTTGTTTTAAATATATATTTTATTGATTTTTTACAGAGAGGAAGGAGGGAAAAAGTCAGAAACATCGATGAGAGAGAAACATCGATCAGCTGCCTCTTGCACACCCCCTGCTGGGGATGTGCCCGCAGCCAAGGTACATGCCCTTGACCGGAATCGAACCCGGGACCTTTCAGTCCGCAGGCTGACGCTCTATCCACTGAGCCAAACCGGTTTCGGCCTATTTTTTTTTTAAATATATTTTTATTAATTTCAGAGAGGAATGGAGACAGGGGGACGAGGGGAGAGAGAGAAACGTCAATGATGAGAGAATCATGGATCGGCTGCCTCCTGCACGGCCCCCCCTGGGGATCTGGCCCAACACCCGGGCCTGTGCCCTGACTGGGAATTGAGCCGTGACCTCCTGGTTCATAGGCTGACCCTCAGCCACGGAGCCGCACCGGCCGGAGTGAGCCGGTAAGTTCTTAACGCATTGGCCGTTGAGCGCTTGCGTGTCGGGCCTTGACCTCTTGCTGCTCTGGGGACCCTCTGGCGTGGGGGAGGCCTTGCTATGGCGTTGCCGTCATGGGGAGAGAGGCTCTGTCATCTCAACTGGGAGCCCAGGGGACCCACCAAGAATGGCCCCAAGGGCGGCCAGCTCGCCGAGCCCTGGGCTGACCCACTCCTTTTAGCCACGATGGGTGGGAACGGTCTGCCTCCTGGGGATGGATTATGGGGCTCCTCTTGGGTCCGAGAGCATCTTACTATGACCTTGTATTTGCTGGATGTCTTCCCACGGGAGTTCGAGGGGGGCCTGTGGCCGGGCTGCTGGCCTTGTACATCCCGGCGATCTGGGTTGACGCTGACGATGCATCTCTGTTGTTCTCTGAGGGCCCCTGTCCTTTCTCCGGGGCGTCTTGTTCCGGTTTAGGAATGGAGTGGGTTTGGGGGGAGGGAGAACCTTTTGTTTCCTCCATTCTTCCTTTGCTCCCTGTGGTTCACTTTTTCTATTTGTTCGTAGGCCTCAGACGCCGGCCGGCTCACCCCTGTGCAGGGAGGGAGGAAGGAGCGGCTGGCGCTCTGGAAGGCAGGCCCCGGCGGCGGGCAGATGTCTGCTGGCTGCAGTTAGCTCTGCATGCGGAGCGGGGAGGCTGGGCGAGTGTGCCCGAGCAGTCGTGTGTCACCGCTACCCCTGAGAGGCGCAGGGTGGTCACTCGAAGCCGCCCCCCAACCAGCCCCCTGTTCCTGCCCTGCCTCATCCACACGCAGGCGGCCCTGCAAACCTGCCTCCACTTGCCATGGGAAGCTTGTGAAATCCCTCGTCGGAAGGTGCCCCTCTTCTATCCTCTTTGCCGGGCGGGGGTGAGGGGATGGGGGTGGATACACGGCAGGGACCCCTGTGTGGGCCGAGCACCAACAGAGGAGGCGAGTGCGTAGTCCACCGGTCGTGCCCAGCTGACACATGTCCCTGCCGTTCTCCAGGGCAGGCTGACCTCTGCAGCCCTCACCAGCAGGCTCTGGCAGGAGAAGGGCGGGGAGGGGGTGGGGAAGGGGGTGAGCTGGGAAGTATGGGCCTGGAGCCAAGTTCAGGCACCAGCTGCCCTTGGAACTGCCGGCCGGGGGTCTGCTCAGCCACCCAGAGAGGAAGGAGCCTCTGGGCCCTCCCCTGGCCTTGGCCTTGCCATTCTTCTAGAATCTCATGGGTCTCAGGCTGTGCTCAGCTCAGAGCAGCTCTTTGGGGAAACTGGAAGTGGGGGGCTGAGGAAGGCCTCTTGACTGTCATCTGAGCTGAGGCAGCCTTGGGAGGGGGTGGGCCGAAAGCCCTGAGTGGCTGGGGTGCTGGAGAGGGTGGAGTGGGGGCTGCTTCCTGTAGTCAGTGCCCCTGGGCCCGTCAGATGCCAGCAGTGCCTGGAAGGCCCATGGGGAGAGAGGGGGTCCTCAGGGAGACTGGCCCTCCCCACCCCCAGCGGTAACAGGCAACCTGGGGGGGGGGGTGTGGGGGGAAAAGGGGGTGCCTTCTATCTCCCCAAGGGCATGGGCCCAGCTGAGAGGCCCAAAGCAGGGGCAATCTCGGGCGCGTTTGAGGAGATGCCTGGGGTTCCTGCACCCATTGCAGCCTTCCTCTGCCTGTGACCCTGGGATTCTCCCTTTCTAGCCCGCAAACTCTGTGCTGCCTGATACACCCACACCTTTATCAGGCCGTGTCCCCGAGTGCTGGAGGCTCAGGCCCACCCCTGAAGACCCCACTTCCCTGGGTCCTTCCTTCCTGACCCCTCCTGGTGGCCCTACGCTGGAGAATGCCCCAAGGAATAGGGAGTTGGGGCTCTCAGAGGAAGAGGGTGCTGGGGGTCCCTAGTCGTGCTGGCATTTCCAAGAAAGGGGACAGGTACTCTAATGTATGCAGAGCACCCAGAAAACCAGGGGGGTCCTGCACAGGCAGAATTGCTGGCCACGGTGGAAGGCTTGGCTCCTGCACAGGCGGGGAGCACCAGGCCATGCCAGTTGCCATTGCTGTGACAGCCGGTGGCCTCAGGGAGCCTGGAGCTCTTAAGCAGGGCGTGGGGTCGGGGAAGAGGGACTGGAGGCCCACCGCCTTCCTGCCCTGAGCAAAGCACACCTGCCCGGATTCACTGTGGCCTTGACATTCAACGCCCCACGCTCATTTCCGAAGCTGAGAAATGGGTTTGGAGCAGATGGAACACGGGATCGCTGGGCCAGCCGCAGCCCCTCAGGAAAAGTCCCGTCTCTGTGCCTCCAAACCTGGGCTCCCGGCCCAGATCCCCCACCTCTAGTCCTCAGAGCCCCCTTGTGTGTCCCTGAGCCCCTCAGGTTCCCTGGAGCCCCCCAGGCTGGGGTTCCCCTTTACCTGGGCCTTCAGGTTCTTCTTGACCCTCACCCCCCCCTGCCAGGGCCAGTGGATGAGTTGTCCTTGGCGCTGAGTGTAGCTCACGGTGGATGACCTGTGGCTGGGCCTCCCAGGTGCCCCCGGCTCACTCGGCCAGGAGGATGGGCCGATCCACCGGGTGTGACAGTGTGATGGTGTGAGAGACAGGGCAGCCTGGGGAGTGACACCCCATCCCAGGGCCAGAGGGCAGGCACACTCCTTGATCTCTGAGTGCTGGTGGCTCCCCTTCCCAGACTTTGGGGGCAGCCCTGCCGAATGGAGAACTGGCTGGGCGGGCCCTGGAGGTGGGGGGTGCAGGTGAAGGTCAGAGGAAGGTCAAGGGCTGTGCCATGAGGTGCTTTTCCGAGGCTGAGGCTGAGATGGGGGGTCGCCCCCTCTGTGTCTGCCCTGTCCCCGGTGTGGCTGACCAGCTCCCAGGGCAGGGGCCTCGGCAGGCCATTTGTTTCCCCTTCCTGGGTGGCTCTCTGAAGAGCACTGCTCATTTTTTTATTTAAGAACCAGGGAGATAATGGGAATGTCAGGGAAATCCTCCCAGGGACACACAGCACCAATAAATTACCAGCAGCTGGGGACGCCAGGCAGGGAAGGGGGGCCGAGCTAGAGCTGCCACGGCTCCTGTGCCCCAGGAGGGGTGACTGGACATGCCCATCCCTGCATGGGCCCAGAGTCCCCCCTTCCCCAGAGGATCCCAGCCAGGTAGGTGCACCCGCTTCTCAGCATCCCCATGCCTAGAGCTGTCCCTGCTAGACAGACAGTGGTGCCTGGGGACCCAGCGTGGCTGGAGTGGCTGATGGTCAGTGCCAAGGTCACCTGACCAGACCCTCACTGGGTCCAGAGTCCAGAATGCCTGCCCATTTTGCTCTTCACTCTCTGGCCCAAACCAGCTCTTGCTGGGAGTGGGCAGTGCTGGGCTGTGAGCTCCTGGGGCCCGTCCCTGCACCCAGGAAACAGGCCCAAAGGGGTTGAATGAGAGATTGGATGCCAGATGAGGGGCAGAGACCTTGAGTGGCCACAGGCGGCCAATGTGCTAGTATCCCTTGGAGCTGGGGCCATCAGAACTGTGCCCTCGCCTTCTCTGGGGAGGCCACGGTGTGGGTTCTGGGATTCACCACCAGATGGCGCCACAACCCCGCAGACTGGCTGCAGACGGCGCTGGACCAAGTGCCCCTGACAGTCCCCGGGATGGAGGAGGAGCCAGGGGTGGCTCCACCCTGAATGGGTGGGGGAGAGAGAAGCTCTCACCCAAACTGGATCTGTGGTTGGCTTACTTTCACCCCACTGTTCCCACTGGGATTACACTGGCACCCCTCAGGGGCCCCTTGCCTGCCCCTCCCAAGGGGCTGGGGCTCAGGGCTGGCTGGCCCCATGTTGTCTTGTTGGTCAGTGGGCAGCTGGTGTGAGGGGGTTTCACTGTTGGGTCCTTGGTGTGAGGGTGGGTCAGCCGAGTACAGCCCTCGGACCCTTGCAGCGAATTCAGTCCACAACCTGGGTCAGCGTCCACCCAGTCCAAAGGTTACCCACCAGCCCACCCAGCAAGAGGCACGATAACTCCCCCCACCCCCCAGCTAACTGCCACCAGCAGCCCACCAACCAACTAGCTTACAAACTGGCCAAACAGCTGGTCACCCCCTCCCGCTCCTGCCTGCAGGGCAGCAGCTCCCACAGAGCCTCTCAGTGCCTGACCCTGAGCCCCCTCGGTGCCCGTCGCCACCTGCTGGCCAGTTTGTTCCCGGGAGTCAGCTCTGGCAGCAGGAGTAGGGGCAGGGGTTAATCCCTGCTCCCTTCCCACCGGGCCTAGTCACCACTGGCCCTCCGTCTGGCCTCAGGCCTGGCTTTCTGGGGCGCCTGGGCTAGGATGCCAGCTGGCTCCAACCCACACCATCAGCCAGCTACCCAGCAAGGGAGCCTGCCCCCCACCCCCCCAGCCCAGTGCGGCTGATGGAGCACCTCAGCAGACCAGGGCCACGGGATCCACAGGTGCCTTCCGAAGGCAGGAGACATTCCTCTTCGGGAAGCCCAGAGAAGCTGATCAAGGGCCGACACCCCTCACTGACATGCCCTGAGAGCCGCCATTTATCTCAGGAACTGGGGGCAAGGTATAAAAATGGTAGTTTCTTGGAGATTCAACGGCAGGTTTTCATTGTTATCCTCAGTAATCAGGGGATTGATGAGAATCAGGAGGAGGACGGGAGTGGGTGGGGGGTGTCTGCCAGGGCCTGAGCTGCTTGGCCTCGGTGTTTCCAGCCAAGATGGGCCCATCTGGGGGCCTGGGGCTGGGTGGGGAGAGATGAGGCGACTGTGTGGCTGCCAGGATGCCCCCTTCCCTGCCCAGTGCCCTGGGCTGGGCATAGTCTGTCTCCAGAGGCCTCTGTGGTGGACAGAGGGGGAGCTCCTTATGGGCTTTGGGGTTTGGACCTGATTTCTCCCGCCCCCCCAGGCGATGTCTTGGTTCTAAATAATGTCCCCGGAATGAACGGTGCTGGCAGCCAACAGCACAGGTGATTGGAAAAGGGTTTTATGGCCCCGAGGGTGAGATTGAACTGGTACTGGGATGCGGATTTCAGAGATGGGATTTTCCTCCCGGCAGAGCGGCACGTTCCTGCTGATTACGGCGGCAGATCCTGCAGCCCATCACCCGAGGCTTGCAAGCACGTGGGGGCTCTGTCGGGACCTCTGGGCCTGGAAGTCAGGCTGGGGTCACTGCCAGGCCATCTAATCTCATCAGACCCCGCGATGAGCTTGGGGTGTGTGTGTGTGTGTGTGTGTGTGTGTGACTCTACACAACCAGGGACTAGGGAGGGAGAGGAAGCCTCCAGGGAAGGAGGGGAAGGGGGGGGGCTAGCCTGGCTGAGTCACAGGGGTGTAGCGGGGAAGAAGGAAGCCCTCAGCCTGTGGGTGGGGGTGGGGCGGTAGGGGGAAAGGTCCTCCTGGGATCAGCACCCAGAGGCCTTCAATCGGCAGACTCGGGCAGGGTCTGTCTTCTCCTGTGGCAGGGGCTGGGGTCTCGGACTGAGCTGGGCTCTTGGCCTCAGATCTGGCTCTGCCGCCCCTGAGGGGCCCAGCGTCCAGCCAGCTGGGCAGGAGCAGCCCCGCCTCCAGCAGGCCTGTGTGGTGCCCCCTGCTCCAAGGGGCTTCGGAGCTCAGGGTTCTTAGAATGGGCCTGGGAGGAGGTGCTCATGGTGAACCCCTTGGGCTGGTTGAGGTCTGTGGAGGGAAAGCAGGGGAGGCCCACCATCTACACACACACACACACACACACACACACACACACACACACACACACAGGTTGTCACAGGCCAGCAGCTCCCTACCTCCCACACAGGGATTCGGACCATCAATACAGGCACCCCTTCCCCTCCGGAGTGTGTGTGTGTGTGTGTGTGTGTGGGGGGGGCAGGCAGCTGCCTCATGACCCATTTTCCAGGTAAGGACACAGGTTCATAGAGGCAAAGGGCTTGTTTGGGGTCACATAGCAGTTGAGCAACAGAGCAGGTGAGTTAAGGGCCTGGGGGTACTAAGAACCACCCCCTTCTGCCAGGGGCTGGATTGTGACTGCATCCTGGCATCTAGGCGTGAGGGCCGGGCCAGGGAGGAGGTGGGCACTGCCCTGGGGAACATAATGGGGTCCACCCCTGGGGGGAAAGTGGGGTTAGCCCTCCTTGCTCCATCCCACTAAGCTGCAGCCGTGACCCTACAGGAGTGGCGGTGCTAGAACCTTTCTAAGTAACCACCTTCAACTCACAGTAAATACTAGGCCATTTTTTCCCTTCCCAATAATTGGACTTATTTATTTTTAATGAAGATTAAATGCTCTCTGTGAGTTTAAGATATAACGCTGTCCTGTCAGGCCTGGTTAAACCTCTCTCTTCTTGCCTCCCAGGCACCGCCCACGAGGCAGGGCCGCCCACGAGGCAGGACCGCCCACGAGGCAGGACCGCCCACCAGGCAGGACCGCCCACCAGGCAGGACCGCCCACGAGGCAGGACCGCCCACGAGGCAGGGCCGCCCACCAGGCAGGACCGCCCACCAGGCAGGACCGCCCACGAGGCAGGGCCGCCCACGAGGCAGGGCCGCCCACGAGGCAGGGCCGCCCACCGGGCAGGACCGCCCACCGGGCAGGGGCAGGACAGCCCACTAGGCAGGACAGCCCAGCAGGCCCGGAAGGACAGCAAAGAGGTTGCTTCTCTGTAAAACTCCGTGTTCTGGAAAATAGTTTTCATTGTCACTATTGTCACATAACCATCATTACCATCATTACCACCACCTCCACCACCACTTCTACCACCACCACCTCCATTACCATCAACACAGTTACCACCATCTCCACCAGCATCACCTCTATTACTTCCATCATCACCTCCACCCTTACAGCTACCATCTCTACCTCCTCCCACCCCCACCCCCGCCTCCACAATTACCACCTTTATCCCCACCACCATCATCGCTGTCTTCACCACCACCTCCATCGCTGTCACTCTGATCAAATCTTTGGCACTGCGTGGTAGGGCTGCTCCCCCATGAGTGTGTCCTGGGATGACCCAACCCTTTCTCCACCTCCCTGTAGGCCCCCCCTCAACACCAGACTAGGGGGGTGGCTCACTCCAATGTCCACACCCAGCCTTATGCCTGCCAGCCTCTCTGTGCCCCACAGGTTAGGGTACACCCTGGCACCAAGGCCAACTGGAAGAATTGCATTGGGAACACTGCCAGGTGCTCTCCACATAGCAGGTGCCCTGCTGTCCCTAAGGAAACCCCAGCTTCCAGCTCCAGGCTCCTCAGGCCTCACTGACCCTAAGCCCCACCGAGTCTCCAGTGTCCTCAGGAGCTCTGGTTTCCATCCTGTGACCATTGACATGGGAGGGCCACCAGGAGCCTCTATGAGGACAGGAAAGCAGTGCCTGTAGCTGCTGGGGCTCGGACCCCTCAGTGGGGCCACAGCTGGCACTGTGGGTAACATGTGACTTCAGCAGCCTAGCACCACGGTGGGTGCACGCTCCCGGCTCATTTCTCGATTTTCTCAGCAAGTTGACGTGGTAAGGCCACCCTGTCCACACTGGGCCCTGACCCCTCCTCCCTGGCAGAGTTCTATGGCCCTTCCTGGCCTGCTCTGCAGAGAGCATCCACCACTCCCATCTCACAGCTGAGCTCAGAGGCTCAGAGGCAGGAGACTGGCACAGCCATGTTCTGGCCACCTGGCCCAGTGGCAGGCTCTTCTTGATTGACACTTACCCAGTCACTTCAAACAAATGCTCAGCTCTGAGCCCAAGGTCAAATGGTTGGGGTGGGGTCCCTTCTGAGGCCCTAGAGGATTGTCCCTGACTCACTCCTGGCAGGAGAGAATATATGGAGTGCATTAAACTCCTTTGTGTTTGGGAAATATCCTTCTATATAATAAAAGCCTAATATGCAAATTGACTGAACGGTGGGGGACGGGCCTGGCGAGTGGGTGGTGCCAGGCCAGCCAAGGTGGGTGCCAGTGGGAAGAGGGAGGAGATGGCGATTGGGGGGAGGGGTGGTGGCGACCAGCAGTGGCAGGGTGACTGGGGCTAGGGCCTGAGCCATCTGTTGGACGTCCTCTGAGGGCTCCTGGTCTTCATGAGGGTGCAGGCTGGGGTGAGGGATCACCGCACCCCCTCACCCCCAGTGCACACATTTTTGTACCAGGCCTCTGGTTAACAATTACTTAAAAATCTTAAATCTTCATGATACTCTGATGGCCAGATAATTAATATAAGCGCAGATAATAATTACTTAATGATTAACAACTACGCTTAATAGTTTTCAACATAATTGTGACAAAGAGAAAGTTAAATGAAAAACCATCAAAATTGCTGATGCCCAGCACAGTTCGGGCACCTTGGTGCTGGGGGATGGCCAAGTCATCTAGGCATGGGCATGACTGTGGGGCCCCCCTGGGCTGCCCATGTCCAGGACCTGCACACCAGGGGCAGGTGTTTTCTCCCTGTGAAGGGTGAGGACCTCACACCCACCTGCAGAGAGGCGGGGGTCTTGCCCAATCACTGGCCAGGTAGGCAAAGCCTGTCTTCTTTCCTGGGGGCAGGAGGGCATGTGGAATAGCCATAGAATTGGTCAGTGGGTCCAGGACTCTCTATCCCATACCTGTAGGTGTCCTGGGTCTCAGGGCTGGTAGGGAGGGACATCTTCTGCCTCTGAGGGCCAATCCCTGGTCCTCCTACTGCCCACAGCCCCGCTGGGAGCACCCACACACCATCAGATTTACCCTGCCATGCCCTTGGGATCTGGTCTTTATCCATTGATTCTCACTAAAGTGTGAGTGGTTGCTCCGTGCTTCCCTAAATATCTAGGCCTGCAATCTGATGAGTTTAGCAGTGAAGCCTTCACCTACAGCAGTGGTTCTCGACCTTCCTAATGCCGGGACCCTTCAGTACAGCTCCTCATGTTGTGGTGACCTCCAACCATAAGATTATTTTCGTTGCTACTTCGTAACTGTCATCTAGCTGCTGTTAATGAATCGTCATGTAAATATCTGCGTTTTCCGATGGTCTTGGGCTCTACAGCAGCGGTTCCCAACCTGTGGGCCACCTGGTTGGTCAGGTCACCACAACAGGAGGGACTGTATTAAAGGGTCGCGGCATTAGAAAGGTGGAGAACCACTGACCTATGGGAAGAGAAAGAGGGCCAATCCATGGAAAGGAGGCCTGGCACCAGCTGCCCTGAGTCTATGGACTTGGCCAACCCTGGTCAGTAGGTCAGAAGATGCCAGGAGCCTGGTAAGGGCAGGATTTGGGGACCTGCTGCCCTTCACATGAATCGTTTTTTTCTGGTCCTGGTTCCTGGCCCCATCTGGCCAGACTCAGCTGACGCCTTATCTTGGCCTCCCAGCAGGACCAACCTGTTTATGACCCTCCCCTGAGTCCTCACAGCTCCCAGAGCCCGCACAGCCACCTGTCCCCCACAGTCTGTCACAAGGCAGTAATGGCAGAGTGTGCCTGGCACCTGATGGTGGGCCAGGAGCAGGTAGATGGCCACTTAAACGGCTGTCCCAGCTTTGTTGAGAGTCTGACGTTTTTCGAAGCAAAAACGTAAGAAAAGGTGGCCCATGGAGAGACAAAGCAGTGAAGGTGGCAGTGCCACGGGGAGGCTGGGCAGGGGACCTGCATTGCAGGGGCACATGGTTGCCATGGGTGATGGGCAAACTGGTGTGGTCCTTCCTTCCATTGCCTCACCCCCCATTCTGGAGTGTGCCACCTCGCTCATCGCCCCTCGATGGGTAAACTGAGCCCCTGGGAGGGTTGGTGCTGGCGCTCTAGTCTAGGGCCTCAGATCCAGACCCTCCGGACTTCTGTCGGGGTCACTGCTCTGGGAGCGCCTTGGCCAGTGCTGCCCGTTAGCCTGTCGCAGTGCCCGGTTCTGAGGTCAGAGGCTCTGAGCCTGGTTGCTCACTGAGGCTCCTCCATGGTGCCTGCTCACCCTCCTCCTGTGCCCAGCAAATGTCCTTCCTGGCACAAGAGTTGGCTGTCCACCCATTGAGCACCCAGTGGACTCCACAGTGGGGTGGGCAGCTCTGCCCACTGCCCAGCCTCCCTGACTCCTGCCACCCCCCTCCCCCTGGCCTCCTTCATTGGCCCAGGAGGCGCTGATGATCTCGGGGCGGAGTGCTCCCAGATGCACCCCAACCAGCAGAGCCGGGAGGCAAACACGGGCTTCCCAGGCAGCCAGGAGGGGCCTGGTCTCAGTCTCGTTATTGGGGCTGCCCAGCCCAGGCCTCAATTTCCTCATCTGTCAAGTGGGTTTGGGCAATGTCACTGGGTGCTGAGGTTCCTGTTATCAGGGGTCCTTGGGGCCCAAGCCAGTCCTGAGGGCAGCCTCCACATGGCCCCTAGGGTGGGGGTTCTGGTTGTGTCCCTGTCTAGGCCGTCCTCTGTTGAGGATGCATCAACAGAGGTAGAACATCTGGGGGGAAGGAGGTGACTCTGAGTGTGAGCTGGGAGAAGTGGCTTAGACCAGAGAACCATGGGTCCTGGTCTGGCCTTGGAGTTGTCAGCCTGTCCTGGGGCTGAGGGGCAGCTAGACTGTGAGGGACCCAGGGCAAGCCTAGGGCAGAGGGAATCTGAGGGGATCGTTAAGGTGGAGGAGTAACTGCCTCCATGACTCTGTGAGGATGCTGAGTCGCCCCATGGGGCTCAGGGTCAGCATGAGGAAGATGGAGGTACTGTGTGCTGAGCTGGCCTTGTCCCTGGGCGGCCTCTCTCTTCTCAGAAGGGGCAGGATGCATAGTGGGACCGGGCAGGCTCCCGAGGGCAGAAGGCCAAGGCCAGGAGCCATTGTTACTCAGACACACTTGCCGTAGTCAGTGTCTGCTCCTCAAAGGTGGGGTCAGAGGCCGGGGAAGGGCGCTCCCGTGACTGCCCTCAGAAGGTGGGGCGTGGGGACTCGCAGGCTCAACCAGCGTCCAGGGCAGAGCAGGGGCCCCAGACCATGGCATTGATGGTCCTTGAGCCCCTGCCCAGGACCTGGACAACATTGCGGGGGTCCTGGGCACCCAGGGATCACCCGCCTGCAGCCTCGCAGACCCTCCTGGGGGCTGGGCTACTCCCCCATTAATCATCAGGGATTCAGGGTGAGACCAGGAAATTTATTGGTCTGCCTAATTAGGCCTCTTCATTAATAATGCATTCCTGCTAATGACCTTCTCTCCTTTGTGGCATTAAACCTGTCAGCGGGCTGGTGGGTGGTGGGGAGGCAGCTGGGCCGCTGCTGAGGCCTGGGGTCCCCAGGGGTGAGGGGGGTTGTGAGGCTGGGTGCAGGGCTGTGTGCAGGATCCCTGGCTCCTGGCGTGGTCCTGGGAGGTTCTGAGGGCGGGCGGGGGTGGTGGCCTGGCCTAGACCATAACTTGGTGGGGACTGAGCAGGGAGCCCACGTGAGCCTCTTGGTCCTCTGGTCAGGGCGGTGCTGGGGGAGCCCACGCCCCAGAAGCCGAGGCCTGGGGATGGTGGGGGTGTTAAAAGATAGTTTTGGGGAGAAGGAGTCTTGGACCACATGCTCAGGCCAATCCCGTGAGGTGACAGGAGAAATAATGGGGCAATGCTTCCTATGGGTGGGCCTGGGCACCGGGGGCATTCTTACCCCATTTTACAGATGAGACAACTGGGACCACGGAGGGGAGGGACCCAGCACCATCCAAGATCCAGATGGGGGAGTGGCACCTGGGGAGGGACCTGTCCCTGCCTGGCCCCTGGGCTGGTCAATCCTGCCTCATAGGCCGAGAGTCAGACTTGGCAGGGCCAGAGGACACATTGACTCTGGGGGCAGGGGGGGAGTGAGGACATGGTTGAACCCGGTTGGGGGGAAGTGAAAGAGTCCCAGGCCAGGGCCCACGGACACCCCACCTCTGGGTTAGGGAGAAAGGGGTCTAGTTCACACCCTCCCCTCTGCAGCCAGCAAAGAGGAATCCTCCATCCGGCACACTCACAAACGTTCTCAGACGTAATTAAAATCAATCTCCAATTATTCAAAAGCCATCGATGTGGGTCTCCACTGATGGGGAAAATATGATCATCGTTACGGGAAACGCCAATATTAGAGCGGCGAGCGTTGTCTCGGCACAGAGCAGCCCCCGTGCGGAACCCGCTTCCGGATCCTTCGGGAGGGACAGCCCTGCCGCCTCCTCCCCCCGCATTGGCGTCCCACCATGCTACCTCCTGGCTGAGCCCCCGGGGCTCACAGAGACCGAGGCTGTGGAGGGCTGGACGGTTTCCACAAAGCGTGTGTCTCTCTCGGGGGGCCGCAGATGGCCGAGAGCACCATGTGGTGGAGCCCTCTTGCTGTAGCAGTGGGAACCCCTGTCTGAGTCTCATGGGGGTCCCCCTGATTGGGGGCAGGAGAGAAGGGTCCCATGGCTCTTCTCACTCACAGATTTTGGGGCCTGGGCTCAGCCTGGGGGCCTGGCGGGCAACAGGGTTTCGGTGCACAGACAGCATCAGGCACCTGGGCCTCTGTGCCCCTCTCAGCTCAGACCCTCAGCTTAGCCTCCACGGAGGAGTGAGGAGGGAAAGGAGGACGCATCCACAGAGGTAGAACATCTGGGGGGAAGGAGGTGACTCTGTGTGTGGGCTGGGAGAAGTGGCTTAGACCAGAGAACTGTGGGTCCTTGGGTCTGGCCTTGGTGTCGTCAGCCTGTCCTGGGGCTGAAGGGCAGCCAGACTGTGAGGGGCCCAGGGCGAGCCTAGGGCAGAGGGAATCGAGGGGATCGCTAAGGTGGAGGAGGAGTAACTGAGCGATGCTGTAAGCCACCTAATCTCCCAATGGTTTGATGTTTTTCCTTAGAGAAACACATATAAAATCTTTAACTCCCCTGCCCTCAAAATAAAAAGTTGCATAAAACACCTCCCACCAGTGCAGCAGCTCGAAACCCTCTTGCGATTCTCTGTCGTGGGTGGAGAGGCAACAGCCTGAGGAGTGGGAGTGGGGGGGTGAGGGAGGCTCGGATGAGGGGGGGGTGGTGGTGAGTCATGGCGCTGGCGGCATAGGGGCCCAGCCCTGGGCCATGCGTGGCCAGGGGTTCGGGGAGCAAGGCCTGCGTGCCCTCTGGTGGGCGGGCCTGAGGGGCGGGTGGGGATGGAGGACTTGAGGACACTTGGGACCCCCACTGTCCCCAGTACTCTCAGCCTCCCTTGTGCACTCGGACCACACCTTCCTGGCCAGGCGCGGCTGGCCTGCCTGTGCCAACTGAGCCTTTGTTCCTGTAACGTCCCGCTTTCTGACCAACAATTAAGCTGGAATCGCTCTGCGTCCAGTAGCTGAGTGCCCATTAGATGCAAGTTGATGTGACTGTTGCAGTGGCAGTAAAACCAGGCTGGGCAGCCTCGGGGACAGCCAGCTGCACACAGAGAGGGCACCCAGCCGGTGCCCGTGGGTGGGGGGCTTTGCTGGGCCAGGCACTTGGGGCCCAGTCTGGAGGGAACGCACCCCTCCTGGGAGCCCTGGGCCTCCAGACCCTCGCACCCCAGAGGGAAGCCTGCATTCTCCCCACTGATGTTTCCTGTTCCAGTGACATGAGAAAAAGTAGAAAATGTGTAACACTGGAGAAAGGAAAATGAAGCCCCTGTCACCTCCGAACTGGGTGTCCCTATCCGTGGTGTCCCCCTTGGGCTCTGCCGGGGGTTAGGGTGCTCTCCGAGGCCTCTGGTGGGGCTGGGGTCCCTTGGGTGGGTGATAGCGAGGAGCCCCTTGTCCTCAGGGGGACAGCACGGTTGTTCTTCAGGATCAGCAGTTCCAGGAGGAGCCCCAGGTATGAGGTGGGGTCGGGGTGGGCTGGACAGATGGGTTCTTACCCTCATGGCTCCACTGTCCCAGTAGCCAAGGGGGTCATGCCTGCTTTGCTCATCCCACCTGAGTCTCAGTTCCATTCCTGGAGGAATTGGCGGGGTGGGGAGTGGGTGGAGTGGACAAGAGAGAAGGCCCCTCTGGGGAGCTCCGTGGAGGTCACCATGTGGGTGCTGTCCTCCCTCTGGGTTAGGCTCCCCCATGGGGGGCCTGGGGGACCCCGAAGGTGGGAGTGACTCTGGCCAGGGCTGGTGCTCAGGATGGGTGTGGCTGTACCGGTGGTGGGGTGGGTTCAGGGGTGGGGCCAGGGCAGGTCTCTGGTTGGTGGTGGTGCTGTGCCCAGTACCCCTTCCCCAGCTTGTAGGGACACATCCACTTGCCCTCCTGTTCCCCCCGGTCCAGCTCGGCACCCCTGAGGGACTGGGGAGGTGTGTGTGTTAGGAGATGGAACCAGGGCCCGTGCTTCCTTGTAGGGGGCGTCTGTGGGGAACAAGGAGCCGCCTCCTCTGTCCCCTCTCGGATGGGCCTGGCCCCAGCACCCCCCACCCCCGTGCAGTCGGTTACTTTCTGAGCCCCTCCCCGCAGTGCAGCAGCAGCTGCTGTTTGCAGAGCAAACCCAGCATGTTTGTTCAGTGAGATTGCCTCTGTCAGAGCTGCCCCCCCGGGACAGGCGAGGCGCCGAGTGGGGACGGCCCTGGGAGGGGTCCTGCTCCCTGCCGGCCACAGACCAGAGCACTGGACGTGATGCGGCCACCCCTAGTGGGGTGCCTGACCCCCCCCCAAATCAGGTCCTTACACAGTGGTCCTATTGGCCAATGTTCGTGGGCTCTGAGAGGCTCATAGAAGGGCCTGTCCTGGGTCAAGGTCAAGAGGAACAGCCTCCTGCCATGGGGCACAAAGACCCAGACCAGGGGCGCTGGAGGAGCGGGAGGTGGCGGGTGTGGACAGCAGCTGTAATGCTCTGGGGGCCTGATGCGGGGATGGGTGGGGCCAGCCTGTGGCCAAAATATGACTTTGGAGCCAGGGACACCGGGTTCATGTCTCCTTGCTGCCGTGTACAGACTGGGGGACCTCAGGCAGGTGGGTCTCCATGTCTGAGCCAGTGGGCAGGGGACCAAGAGGGATCTGCCCCACGGGGAGGAGGAGCAACATGCTGGCTGCACGTGGTCTGGCCCTAGGCGTCCCCGACAAACACCTGCCAGGGAGCAGGTTGGGGAGGGGCATCCAGGGGGCACTGAAGGCAGCCAGCCCTCTTTGGAGCACTCCACTTGAGCACCAACACCCCCCTGCACAAGGGTCCCCGTGGCCCCACCCCCTGCACCTCTTACCCACTCAGAGGGCGCCCTGGGGGCGTTTCATCCCCATCAGAGTCCAGATAAAGGAGCTCAGCTACAATCTTGGGGTCACTCCCTCTTCTTTTTTCTGGAAAAGATGCCCAAGAGGAACTCTGCCTGGAATTTTGGGGTGCTTCAGTTGGTCCTACGTTCTCTTCTTTTTTTTTTTCCCTCACCTGAGGATATTTTTCCATTGATTTTTTTAGAGAGAGTGGAAGGGAGGGGAAGACACACACACACACACACACACACACACACACAGAGAGAGAGAGAGAGAGAGAGAGAGAGAGAGAGAGAGAGAGAGAGAGAGATTGGTTGCCTCCTGCAGCACCTGGACCAGGGCCGGGGATGGAGCCTGCAATGAGGCACATGCCCTTGACGAGGAATCGAACCCAGGACCCTTCCGCCCATGGGCTGATGCTCTATCCACTGAGCCAAACTGGCTAGGGCTGTTGGTCCTGCTTCCTAGGGGTCTTGCTGGGTCTGGGGGGGCGTCCGCACCTTGCTGTCTCCAGCGCACTGTGCCGGCCTGTCTTTGGGGCTCATGAGGCCCCTGCAGATGGCCACACACTCCTTGACCATCGTTAGGTGGGTTAACCCCGCCCTCCACCCAAGCCCCTGGGGCGCCTTTGCTCATTAGCTTTGGGTGCCCCAGGCGCTGTGCTGGGCCCAGGTCTGCTGAGCCCATTGCTTCCACTTGGCCCTGAGCTGCCCCGTATGGAGTCTGAATGCCTTGGGGAGGGGCCTCCCCTTAGCCCCTCCTGGTGAAAGTCGGGGTGTGTTCGGAGTGCCACTAGGGGCCTCCTGCAGACATCATGTGGAACAGACCCTCCGCCTACCCAATTCCAGACCCTCCCACTGAGCACACAGGAGCCACTGGGCTGGCTCGTTACCTGCAGCCGGTCCAGGTAGGTAACTGGGCACCAGTTCTCCCATTCCCCTGCTCCCCTGTGTGTGTGTGTGTGTGGGGGTAACTCTGGTCCAAGGGCTAGAAGCTTGGGCCCAAGGGCCAGGATCCCTGAAAAGAATCCCAGCCTGGCCAGCCCTGGGGAGACTCAATGGGATTGGGGTCAGGGTCCTAACCTGAGTTTGGACCCTGTCCAGCCCTGGGTGGCACAGAGGCCGGGGACCGACAATTCTCACACTGGCGAGCTCCTACCTATGCCTCACAGCCCACTCCACAGAGCCCCTGCTCCCCCACGGGGGCCCCCCAGCACCTGTGCCTGCCTCTGCCAGCACGACCCCCTTGGATGTTGTTTGTGGTTTCATGTGTTTAAGACGAAGGCCATTCAAGGTTTAGTTGGCCCCGTCCGCCTGCCTGGGGAGGTCACGAGCCGCTCAGGGCAGAGTGGGTTGAGTTCTCTGGATCCTGTGTCTTGCCAGGCACACAGATGGGAATGCAGATCCTTTGGGGGAAGGTCCCAGTGGGGGGCGGAGGGGGAGCAGAGCAAACCCACGGGAGAGACAGAGCCTCTGCTGCCTCCTGCTGTCTCAGGAGCAGCTAAGGAAGAAAACCAGACTGTACCGCTGGCGCAGATATTTCATCCGGTGCCTTTTACAGCCCCAACTGCTGCGAACACTGGGCTTTCTTGGAGCTGGGAGATCCCCAGAACGTGTGTGTTCCATTACCCGAGGTAGCTACCCCCAGAACCCCCGACCTGCCCCAACCCCTCCCCAACCCACCCTCAGGGGGAAGCCTGGCCTCTCCTGTTTCCCAGGTGCTGCTCAGACCCTTACCTGCTACCCTGGGGCGTAGCCGCCCCACCCCGGCCAGACTCTAAAAGGCCAGACTCTAAACGCTACACCCCATCTAGTCTCCCCCAACTTCTGCTCACCCCCCTGCCCCATGAGGGAGGCAAGGGCTCATCAGTCCACATGAGCCCCAGCCTCAGGCTCCGAGAGGGTGACTCCTTCCTAGGGGAGGCACCCCACTGCGGCCAGAGGGGCTCTGCCAGCCGGCCTGAAGGTACCAGGGCTCCCCGGCCCCAGCAGAGCCTGTCCCCCTGAGCCTCAGTTTCCTCTCCTGGAAAATGGGCTCATCACGAATGTCACTGCTGAGAAAATGCCCCTCAAGAGGTTGGCACTTGGGCACTGTGGCCCAGGGCTGGGGGCGGAGCGCCGGGGCCGGAGCCAGGGCTGGGGGTGGGGGTGGGGGGTCTGGCTGTGTGGGACGCCGAGCGGCGGGAGCGGGCTCATCACTTGCAGCCTCACGTCCCTCATTACGGTGCCTGCAGAAGATGTTCTCTGATTAGTCTGCTGAATTATGAATTAGGTTCCGGGTCCCCGTGCAGCTGTTGCCGGCTTGTCATCCCCACCACTTTATTTCCCTATCTGCTTATAAAACCAGGAGCTCTGTCCTGCAATAAACACTTCAAACGCTTTTTTTTTAGGGGCTAATTAATTGTGTTGCATTTCTCCGACACAGCATGCAGGCCGGACCTGCCCCGAATTTCTAATGTGGCGTCCCCCTCCCTCTGGCGCCTGGGGCCCAGAGCCCAGGGCTGCCTGGGGCTCCCCCACCCTGGCTCTGGCAGGCACGGCTACCTCCAGGACCCCCCTCAGCACCCTCTGGCTGCAGGGCCCCACAGGGACCCTGGATGAACCCTTCCCATCAACTCACAGGTGACACATCCAAGGTCAAGTGCACACCCCCCCTGTTGGCGGCACTGCCCCTGTGACTCCCCTCCCCAGCGCCCAGTCCTCACCAAACCCCCCTCGACACCACCTTCACGTCTCCTTGGCTTTGCCCAGGCCTCTCCCTGCCCAGGGCACGCTCGGCCCTCGTTGACCTCCTGTTCCTGAGACCCTGCTTCCATGTTCCCCCTCGGTGAGCTCCCCACCGGGGTGGCAGTTTTAGGGGAGCCAGTCTCTGCGGAACTACTCCTGGGGCCATTCAGAGGAAGCCTTTGGGAGCCCCTCCTCTGCTCTGCACCCCAAGGCCCAACAGGTGAGGCGCTTTAAAACAATGACATTAATAAGAAAATAGAATCACCATCATTGAGTTACAAAACAGCGCGCTCAGAGACAATGAAGTTATGGTGGCCATTTGAGTGCTCTCAATGCCAAGCAAGTGGCCTTTTCTGAAGTTGATTCTTAAAGGGGCTCTGCATCGCCAGGAAGAGTGTTTTTTCTGTGTGTGTGTTAAACCCCTGGCCAGGTGTTGGGGCCCCATCCAGCCCCCTCTGGCAGCTGGGACCCCGCTTGACATGGGACAGGCCCAGGAGGCATCTGTCGCACGGGCCGGGCGGGGCTGGGGTCCTCTGTGCAGAGGGCCGCGTGGCTCCTGGGGGCCGAGAGCGTGACGGCTGGAGCTGGCTGGGCTGGTCCCCTCCCGGGCCTCAGGCTTCATCCTCAGACACGGGGTTGGGGTGGAGTCTCGGCCCCTCTCCTGACAGACGAGTCTTCCGTTCCGACTGGCATCTGGCACCTCCTGGGCACCACTTGCACTGGCAAGGGCCCCCCATCAAGACCACAGCCCATCCTCACGCACACGGGCATGGGGCACACACTCCAGGCCCAGGGGTGCTGGGGGCAGCCTCCCCGACCCCCGAGGCCTCATCGTATAGCACAGTGGTCGGCAAACTCATTAGCCAACAGCCATATATCAGCAGTACGACGATTGAAATTTTTTGAGAGCCAGATTTTTAAAACTTAAACTTCTTCTAACACCACTTCTCCAGAATAGATTCGCCCAGGCCGTGGTATTTTGTGGAAGAGCCACACGCAAGGGGCCAAAGAGCCGCATGTGGCTCGCGAGCCTCGGTCTACCGACCACTGTTCTAGCTCGTCGGCACCGCTCACACTGCAGAGCCTGGGTTTGCTCCTCCATCTTTGTCTCGGGCCAGGGCGCCCTGGCCAGCGAGTGCTCGCAGCCCCACAGGAGCGAGCTGAGGCTGGGGAGGCCGGCCCCCCACCCCACCGGCCTCAGACCTCAGGCTGAGGGGTGGGCCCAGGGGAGGCTTGGGGAAGTGTGAGTATGGGGGTGCCACGGGGACAGGTGAGTCCTCGGACGTGTGGGGAGTGTGCTGCCATCGTAGTGTGGGTCCTCCAAAGGGACCCCTGACCCTCGGACGGGGCTGGGAGCTTGTTTGGGAAGCCAGGCGCATGGCCAGGGAGCGCGAGAGGCGACTGGTCATGCCAGGGGGTGGGGTGCTGGGGTGCCGGGCTCAGTCTCCCCGGCGTCAGGGAGCCAGGGGAGCTCCCCCTTGGCGGGGTGAGGGGATGGAGAGCCCTGGCTCACTCAGGAGCCGAGGGGAACAGGCAGCTCCTCGGACCACGTGGGGGTGCCCACCCCACCCCAGGACCCCGGGCGGAGCAGGTCTGTCTGATCACTTTTATGGGCTGTTCATTGTGATGCTTTCCTTTAATTCTGGGTGTCATTCCCTGTCAGCCAGGCCACGGGCTGGGATTTATGCCTCCAAATGACGGGCCTGGGCTGTTAGAGGCGAAACAATGGCCCATCAATCAGCCTAACTGCTCACGCTGGCACTGGCAGCATGGTGGCCGGTGGGGTGCCCGGGTCCCAGAGGACCCCTCGGGGGGCAGAGCCATCCTCCAGGGCAGAGGAACAGAGTGGGGTCCCCCTGTGTCAGGGCCCTTAGCCTGCGCCGGCTCCTCACTGGGGGTCTCGGCCTCCATGTGTGCGGTGGCCCCGGGGGGTGGCCCCGAGCGGGCTGGGGGCTGTGCTGTGGGGGCCTCAGTCCGAGAGAGCACAGCCCCGGGTCCCGGCCTGAGGCCCAGTCACACACAGGGGACAGGAGCCTCTGGGCTGGGTGGGGAGCTGATTCATGGGTCACGGGGGTCCCTGGAGGGGCTGCTCTGCCTCCAGCGCAGGGGTGGGGAGGACCAGGGCAAGGCCCTATCTGCCGAGGCCACAGCAGATACCTGCCGGGGGCGGGGGGGTGCGGGGGGGCGGTGCGGTCTTGGGGCCCGGAGGCCAGCCTACCCTGCACACTCAGCAGGGATGGGGCGTGCCCTCCTGGGGTGGGTGAGCCGAGGAGAGGAGCCCCAGGCCCCCGGCTCCCGTGGCTGCATGTGCTTTCCCGCTGCCCGCTGCCTGCCCCTGGCGCTGCTTGGCCTCTCTGTCCACGCCTGGGCAGCCACGCTGGCACGGGGAGCCCGGAGCCTCTGACGGAGCGTGTTCTGCTGGCTGAGGAGGTGCAGGCAGCCCGTGTGGACATGTCAGCCTGGGGGCAGCGGGCACTTCCCACCCCACCCCATCCCCACCTCCACTGCCACCCCCACCTCCCCGCCTCCACCCCCATCCCCCCACCCCCCATCCCTACCTCCACTGCCACCCCCCCATCCCCACCTCCACTGCCACCCCCACCCTCATCCCCACCTCCACTGCCACCCCCACCCTCATCCCCACCTCCACTGCCACCTCCACCCCCCATCCCCACCTCCACTGCCACCTCCACCCCCCATCCCCACCTCCACTGCTACCCCCACCTCCACTGCCACCCCCACCCCCATCCCTACCTCCACTGCTACCCCCACCTCCCCGCCTCCACCCCCATCCCCCCACCCCCACCCCCCATCCCTACCTCCACTGCCACCCCCCCATCCCCACCTCCACTGCCACCCCCACCCCCATCCCCACCTCCACTGCCACCCCACCCCCCATCCCCACCTCCACTGCCACCTCCACCCCCCATCCCTACCTCCACTGCCACCCCCACCCCCATCCCCACCTCCACTGCCACCCCCACCCCCATCCCCACCTCCACTGCCATCCCCCCACCTCCCCGCCTCCACCCCCATCCCCCCACCCCCACCCCCCATCCCTACCTCCACTGCCACCCCACCCCATCCCCACCTCCACTGCCACCTCCACCCCCCTCCCCACCTCCACTGCTACCCCCACCTCCCCGCCTCCACCCCCATCCCCCCACCCCCACCCCCCATCCCTACCTCCACTGCCACCCCCCCATCCCCACCTCCACTGCCACCCCACCCCATCCCCACCTCCACTGCCACCCCCACCCCCATCCCTACCTCCACTGCTACCCCCACCTCCCCGCCTCCACCCCCATCCCCCCACCCCCACCCCCCATCCCTACCTCCACTGCCACCCCCCCATCCCCACCTCCACTGCCACCTCCACCCCCCATCCCCACCTCCACTGCCACCCCACCCCCATCCCCACCTCCACTGCCACCCCACCCCCATCCCCACCTCCACTGCTACCCCCACCCCCCATCCCTACCTCCACTGCCACCCCACCCCCCATCCCCACCTCCACTGCCACCCCCACCCCCCATCCCCACCTCCACTGCCACCCCCACCCCCCCATCCCTACCTCCACTGCCACCCCACCCCCCATCCCCACCTCCACCCCCACCCCCACCCCCCATCCCTACCTCCACTGCCACCCCACCCCCCATCCCCACCTCCACTGCCACCTCCACCCCCATCCCCACCTCCACTGCCACCCCCACCCCCATCCCCACCTCCACTGCCACCCCCCCATCCCCACCTCCACTGCCACCCCCACCCTCATCCCCACCTCCACTGCCACCTCCACCCCCCATCCCCACCTCCACTGCCACCTCCACCCCCCATCCCTACCTCCACTGCCACCCCCACCTCCACTGCCACCCCCACCCCCATCCCTACCTCCACTGCTACCCCCACCTCCCCGCCTCCACCCCCATCCCCCCACCCCCACCCCCCATCCCCACCTCCACTGCCACCCCCCCCATCCCCACCTCCACTGCCACCCCCACCCCCATCCCCACCTCCACTGCCACCCCACCCCCCATCCCCACCTCCACTGCCACCTCCACCCCCCATCCCCACCTCCACTGCCACCCCCACCCCCATCCCCACCTCCACTGCCACCCCCACCCCCATCCCCACCTCCACTGCCATCCCCCCACCTCCCCGCCTCCACCCCCATCCCCCCACCCCCACCCCCATCCCCACCTCCACTGCCACCCCACCCCATCCCCACCTCCACTGCCACCCCCACCCCCATCCCCACCTCCACTGCTACCCCCACCTCCCCGCCTCCACCCCCATCCCCCCACCCCCACCCCCCATCCCTACCTCCACTGCCACCCCCCCATCCCCACCTCCACTGCCACCCCACCCCATCCCCACCTCCACTGCCACCCCCACCCCCATCCCCACCTCCACTGCCACCCCCACCTCCCCGCCTCCACCCCCATCCCCCCACCCCCACCCCCCATCCCTACCTCCACTGCCACCCCCCCATCCCCACCTCCACTGCCACCTCCACCCCCCATCCCCACCTCCACTGCCACCCCACCCCCATCCCCACCTCCACTGCCACCCCACCCCCATCCCCACCTCCACTGCTACCCCCACCCCCCATCCCTACCTCCACTGCCACCCCACCCCCCATCCCCACCTCCACCCCCACCCCCACCCCCCATCCCCACCTCCACTGCCACCCCCACCCCCCATCCCTACCTCCACTGCCACCCCACCCCCCATCCCCACCTCCACCCCCACCCCCACCCCCCATCCCTACCTCCACTGCCACCCCACCCTCCATCCCCACCTCCACTGCCACCTCCACCCCCATCCCCACCTCCACTGCCACCCCCACCACTCCCCCCACCCCATGCTCACCCCCACCCCTTCATCCCCACCTCCACCCCATGCCCCCCCCACCCCCCATCTCCACCTCCACCCCACCCTCAACCCCACCCCACCGCCCCGCCTCCACCCCACCCCCACCTCCCATCCCTATCTCCACCGCCCCCAACACCACCCCCAACCCCATCCCGCCCACTATCCCCACCACCCCGCTCCTACCAGATGATTAGAATGATGCTAGAATCGGGCTTTGGCCTCTGAGATGGAGCCAGGCTGACAGTGTGGTTCTCCAGCCCTCGGGGAGGGGAGGGGAGGGGGCCGGTCGGTGCAGAAGAGCGATGGTGCACCTGGGACTGTGGGGTGTCTGAGGGAGGTTTATTGGCGTCCACTGTTTTCCCGGGGCGCCCTTGCTGGGCAGCAGCCACCATGGTCCCCGAGAACTAACGGGGTCAGGCCAGAGGAACGGTGGGGAGGCCTGGTGCCGGTGGAGGCACTTTGGTCATTGGTTGGCTGGTGGGGGTGAGGAGGGGGGAGGTAGGTGGTGAGGAGGGGGGAGGTAGGGGGTGAGGTGGGGAGAGGTAGGGGGTGAGGGCATAAAGTGGGTTGTGACAAGGGAGTTGTGGGCCGCTGGGGGTCATGGGTGGGGTAGAGGCTAGGAGGTCGGTGGGAGAGGGGTCACAGGGAGGGGAGACAGACTCCCGACAGGGGCTGTGGGATGGAGGGCACCAGGTAGCACAGTGATAAGACAAGGACCCGGGGGGCGAGACCCAGACGGGCAGGTGAGGACGTGGGCCTGGGGCCTCAGGAAAGACCCCTCGCTTGCAACGTGGTCCACCCGCCACAGTTTTTGCAAATCCAGCCTGGCTGCCCCCCCCCCCCCCCCCCGCCCACACTGCTGAGCTCAGGTCCCCGTGGCCACCACCTTCCTGTGTTCTGGCCGCCCGCATCGGGGTCCGTCCTGGCGGCTTCCCTGGGCCTGTGGTCGCTGAGGGCCCCCCGCTGCCGGGCCCCCGGCCTCGGCTCTCCTTGGGGAGAGGCCTTTCCCTGGCCGGTGGTTCCGGAATAGGTTTCCTCTTGTTCCGACCGTTGAGTGACAAGGAGCAGGACGGGATCCAGCGGTTGTCACCACACAGGCTGTGCTCCTCGAGGGCTGAGTGCTCGGGCAGGGGGGAGGGGGGCTGGGCGTGGTCACCTTTCAGCCTGTGATGGGCTGGGGGACCTGGGCACAGCTCCCTCCCCAGGCCCCGGCCCCTGAGCTCCTCCTCTGGGCTGCACTGGCCTCGCCTCCCCACCCCTGTCTTTCTCTCTGTTCCTTGTCTCCACCTCTCCTTCCTCTTGGTGCTGCTTCGTGTCCCCTCTTCCCTAACTCATGTCTCTATCCTGGGTCTGGACCTGTCTCTTCTTGGCCCTCGGGCCACATGGGATCGTTCCAACACATACACACTGTACCCACGCTGCCCTGGGCCCCGTCCCAGCTCAGCACGCTTCCTGCACTCTCTGGCCCCACCTGTGCCTCAGTCTCCCCGCTCGCCCCCCGGGCTGAGCACATCTGTCTTGGATGTGGCGATCAGTCTGGCCTGGGAATGTCTGACAGGGGTCACTCTTCACTCCCTGCAATGGGTTCAGCTCTGCCCCGTGTCTGTCCCATGTGGCCCTGGCCCTGTGGCCCCAGAGCACCCCCTGGCAGGTACCTCCCTGCTCTGTGTGTGTCTTGAGGAGGCCCGGGATGAGCACGTGATCTTGGGCAATGTCCACCCATCCCACCCTCCTCCCAAGCTGGTCCAGGCTCTGCCCAAAGTCAGACTCGAGGTCTCCCCAGAGCAGTGAGTGCCTGGTCTCCCCAGGTTCACCATCACTCGGCTGCCAGGTTTTGGGGTCCTGCTGTCTTGGAGGTACTGGGCTGAGCTGAATGGACATGCATTTTCCAGGTTGTCTACCTTGGATGATGCACAAAAAGATGAAACGTGGCTCTCGTTGCCTATAGGCACCGAGCGCGGCCCGGCTCCACAGCCCGCCTGGCCCTCTGTGCGGGGCTCTGGGCGGCTCCCGGCCCCGGGGACTCCGGACCGGCGAGGCAGGGACAGGTGGCTGTTTTGAAGTCCTCAGCAAGGACAGTGGGGACAGATGGCTCTTGGCTGGATATGTGCCCCCACACTGTGAGACCAGCTGTCCCGAGCCAGCATGGAGCGAGGCTTCTGGCAAACCCCGAGGAGCCGGGTCTGGGGGTGGCCAGGGGCCTGGGACGCTCAGGGCCTGAGGTTGGGGCTTGAGGCGCACAGTGGGGCTGGCCCAGGAGTGCAGGGGGTCCCAGGCGTGTCCAGCCTTAACTTTTCATTGATTTTCATAACTATTAAAGAAGGCACTTTTTTTTTTGTGGAAATTAAAACATGATGATTCTGAAAACGATAAACTAGAAAGTTCACCCCCGGCCTGCCGCTCTTGGATGGACTCCCCTTCCGCCTCGCCGGCCGGCCCCACAGCCCCCGATGGCTGCCTGCATTCGAGTCTGGGCCCCGCGTTTCCGTGAACATGACCTCAAGCGCTGCGCCCGGACTCCCCGGTCATGGGCTCATGGCCTGCGTTCGCTCCTGCGCGGAGCCGAGCCCCCCGGCCGGGTCCTGGCCCACGGCTGCGTGTGGTCAGCGAGCCGGCAGAGGCCGCCCCGGGACACGCCTGCCGGTGGCTGCTGAGCCGGCTCCTGGTGGCGGCTCCGGGCAGGGTGGAGCCGGCCGGCCCCACAGCATTGCCAGCGCCACCACTGGGAAGCAAAAGCTTCACTGCCTTTAGTGCCTCTCCCCCCTCCATGCCAGGCCACCATGCCAGGCCACCATGCCTCTCCCCCCATGCCAGGCCACCATGCCAGGCCACCATGCCAGGCCACCATGCCTCTCCCCCCATGCCAGGCCACCATGCCAGCCCACCATGCCAGCCCACCATGCCAGGCCACCATGCCAGGCCACCATGCCAGCCCACCATGCCAAGCCCACCATGCCAGGCCACCATGCCAGGCCACCATGCCAGGCCACCATGCCAGCCCACCATGCCAGGCCACCATGCCAGGCCACCATGCCAAGCCCACCATGCCAGGGCACCATGCCAGGCCACCATGCCAAGCCACCATGCCAGGGCACCATGCCAGGGCACCATGCCAGGCCACCATGCCAGGCCACCATGCCAGGCCACCATGCCAGGCCCACCAGAGACCCAGCCCCACCGGTGCCCTTGCCAGCCCAGCCAGCCTTTGGGACCTTCCCCTCCAGTGCCTCCTGCCAGGTGGCCTCCTCAGGTGTCACAGAAGAACGCACACAGGCCTCAGTGTGTGTGGGGGGGTAGGACCCTGGGTTCAAATACAGCCTCTGCCCCACGACCTTGTTTGTGGGGGGCTGGCAGTGCCACGCTGGCGGGAGCCTCTGAGCACCCTCTGAGCGAACATGTGAGGCTGTCCTCCGGGCCCGACCTGTGCGTGTGCCCAGGAAAAGGGGGCTTTGAGGCCATGGTATGTGTGGGGCCCCCCGGGGCCTTGTAGGGTGTCGAGGAGGGAGCCCTCTGCCATGCCAGGCCTGGCCAAGTCCTCCCCGGCCTCCCTGCATTGGCAGGGATGGGCGTTGGCAGAAGAGGCTGAGGTTGGCTCTCCATCCCAGTCACCAGCCAGGCTACCCCAGACGCCGATCCGGGAGCCTGTCCCGGGGCTCGGGGGGCCGGTGTGAAGGTGAACAAACCGCCTGCTGGAACACGCCGCCGCGGCCTGAGCCCTCGCCACCCGGCGCTGCACGGCAGATGCCAACTGCCAATGTCAGAGCCAGCGACTAAGTCGCACTGGACTGCGTCTTGTTCTCCTCGGTGACGGGCCTCCACAGCACCCATGCCCACCCCACCCCACCCCCACCCCCACGGGAATGCAGCCGTCTGTCCCCTGCTGGCATTATGGGGTGGAGACCTTTCCAAACCCAGGGGAGAGCCAGGGGAGAAAAGGTCCCCAGGGCCGAAACCGGTTTGGCTCAGTGGATAGAGCGTCGGCCTGCGGACTGAAGGGTCCCGGGTTCGATTCCGGTCAAGGGCATGTACCTTGGTTGTGGGCACATCCCCAGTGGGGGGTGTGCAGGAGGCAGCTGATGGATGTTTCTCTCTCATCGATGTTTCTGACTTTCTATTCCTCTCCCTTCCTCTCTGTAAAAAAATCAATAAAATAAATTAAAAAAAAGAAAAGGTCTCTGGGCAAACCCTGCGTTAGACAAAGTGGAGAAGTCCCTGCAGGGCTCCTCAGCGCCTTGAGCATGGGAGGCGAAGGGGGGTCTGGCAGCCCGGGGCAGCCTGCGTGTGGCTGTCGACAGGCAGGGTTGGTGTATCACTGCTCTACCCAGGGGCCCTGCGCAGGGAATTGGGGTGAGCCTGGGGCTGCCCAGGACCCCAGGGCCTGGGACACACAGAAGGAGATGGGAGTCTCTGTTCTCAGACGTCACCTCTGAACCGGGCTTGAGATTCTGTCGTTCCGTGTCCCCACCAGACAGCGCTCACAGGAGACGCCCGGTTGATGCCGCCCTGGCCCTCGGGGGGCGTGCTCTCCCTGTCGCTGAGGGAGCCCTGTCCTCTGAGAGGTGACGGGACCAGGCTTGTGACTGAGGCGTGACGGGAACCAGGGTCCCCCCCAGCTCCGTGCGGAGCCGCCGCCGCCGGGAGGAGTCCAGCCTCTGCAGGGCCGGGGCCTCGTGGGATTTTATAACATGTTTTGTTTCCATTGTTTGTACGGATCCCTTCCATCGGCCTCCCTCAATGCTTGTTTTCCATTTCCAGCGGTGCTGTAAGGTTTCCTTTCAAAATATAATCACTTAAGGAAAAAAAATCCATTTGAGGAAAACTCTCCAGTAAACAATAGTGAAGCAGGTGGGCGGACGCAGGATGGAGTGGCGGCGGGCAGGGCGTTGTGTGGGCCGGGGGTGCGCAGGCGGGGTCGGGGGCGGGGAGCAGGGGCAGGACACCTCCTCTGTTGCTACCCAGACCGGCTTGGCCCCTTTGGCTGCCGTCCTTGAGCCGAGGCTGCCATTGGCTGCCTGCTTGCTGAGGTGGCCATGGCCATGCTTGTCCAGCCCTGGCTCCCCAAGGCTCCCTGGGTCTATGCCCACTTGTGACCTTGAACCTGTGTCCAGCAGCCCTTTTTTTTTTGTCGGTTAACCTTCCGGCATATTTGTTCATTGAAAAGGTGGCAGGAAATGGGGTGTCTCAGGGGAAGTCTGGGGTGCCGTGAGTCAGCAGCGGGCTGCTTCTAAAGCTCAGCTTGTTCGAGTCTTCCTCCCACAGACCCACATGGGCAATGACGGGGGGGGCAGCCTTTGCACAGAGGGTAAACTGAGGCTCAGGGGGTCACCCCTTAACTGAGCCTGCCTGGGCTGGTAAGGAAACAGGCCCTGACCTTTCTGCCCCCAACAAGGGCTGACGTGGCTGTGCCCAGAGCAGGTGTGTGGGGGTCTGGCCGGTGGGCATCTCAGGCATTGGGTCCCTCCCTCAGTCTTGTGCGTTGGGACCTGTGTGGTCACCCTGTTCTGACTCCTTTTCTGATGGGTGGGGTAGAGAGGGTGAATGGGGTGGGCGGACTGGCTGCCCCCTCCCCCTCCAAGGCAAATTCCGCCAGTGGCTGGAGGTCACATGGTCTGGATGGAGGACACATGATCTGGCTGGAAGTCACATGATCTGGCCGGAGGTCACATGATCTGACTGGAAGTCACATGAGCAGGTCTAGAATGGACGTTCTCTGGGGTATAAACCCTTGCACTGAGGGAACAGCACTGAGGGCACCAGAAGTTGCAGCCCTGGGTTCCAGTCCTGTCTCTGCCCCTTCCGTGGGCCCAGAGCTCCAGGCCGGGGCTCTGGCCTCAGGGCACCCAGCTGTCGCCTCTGAGGTGGGCGGGGCTGTCAGAGCCCCGATGACGCTCCCAGGCAGTGGGTCGGGGAGTCCTGAGCCCATAGCCTCTGGTCACTCAGCCTGCAGCCTCCCATTGTACAGGTGAGAAAACTGAGGAGAGTCATCAGGTCACCTTTCTGGGCCTGACCAAGAGCCGGTGACAGAGCCGGGCACAACCCAGGCCCGTCAGCTTCCCGTGCAGCAAGCCCCAGCCCAACGCCCACTTCCCTCGGCTTGGAGGGTGACTCCCACTGCAGACTCTCAAGCGAGACCCCCAATCCACTTCCTCTTGCCACACCCCGATCACACGATCCTCCAGCCACGCGGGGCACGTCCTGCTCCTCCTGCTCCGGACCGTGCAGCCAGTGCCAGGCTGTGGCCCGGCTCCCGCCGGGAACAGGCCTCTCAGAGGCCCGGACACCCCACAGACAACGTCGATGCTGTTTTCGCCCAAACAACCAAATGCCAGGGATGCATTCCAGGCTCTGTTGGAAACACAGAAATCAATGCCTGCAGAAAGGGAGGACAGACCGGCAGAAGCATAGCTGGTGGCCCCTCAGCAGGAGGTGATCGCTGGTGGTGGCGGTGGGTGGGGGGGGGGGCAGGTAAACAAAGCTTGTGACTGGTGGGCTGTCCTGTCGCTGGCCCTCCTCGCCGGGGCCCAGACATTTCTGAGCTCAGGCTCCCGGCTCAGGAGGAGGGGCTGGTCTACATGGCCCCGGGTCTCCCTAGCTTCTCCCAGTGGTAGCAGTGTGCCCTCCACCCTTACCCCTACTTCAGCACCTTCCAAACCCCAGCACGGGCCCTGCCAGCCCCGGAGGGCAGCGAGCACTCGCCCCTGGCCTGCTAGGAAGTACACGCAGGAGGTGCCCGATCCTTGCTGAGGCAGCTGCTGAGGCCTTCTGCTGGTGACCTGGGCGGGGTCTTCAGGCTCTCGCAGCCTCTGTTTCTTAGTCCATAAACCAGTGGTGGGGGGTGGGCACTCCCTGGGGACACGTGGCAGCACTGGAATTGCAGGGGTCCTGCCTGCCTGGCCCTGTGCTCCCTACAGGTTGGGGCTATGTCCTCTCCTGGTCCTCATGGAGCTGTCTCCTGGGGCCTGGACCCCTCCATGGGTCACTCCCCCCAGGACTGGGCTGGGCTGACCTCGGTCCTGGGCCCCCTATGGGCCCACTCCAAGGACTGAGCTGGGCTGATCTTGGTCCTGACCCCCCATGAGACCACTCTCCCACGACTGAGCTCGGCTGACCTTGGTCCTGGGTTCCCCAAGGGCCCACTCCCCCCAGGACTGAGCTGGGCTGACCGTGGGCTGGAGGGTCTCCCTCAGCAGGGAGCACGTGTTTTGAGTCCTGGCCGCCTCACGTGCACCTGCGCTCCTGGGCCGAATGTTCTGTTTCATTCTGGTCGGTGAGCAGGGCCTGGAGCTTCCTGAAACGCATTTTGTGGTGCCCTGAGGGCCAGGGCTGAGGCGTCTCCAGCACCCTGATGGCCCCGAACCCCCATCCTCCCGTCCCTCTGGGCCACTGGAGCGTCTCTGCGCCCCAGGCCGGGGCCTTCCCGGAAGCAGCAGCAGCCTGGGGTAGGTAGGTTTGCTCGCGCAGTGTTGTGCTGGAGGAGTCTCCCCAACTCCAAGTGGGGGGAAGGTATACACCCTCGTCATGGGCAGATGCTCAAAACCATCTGTCCCAGCCAGACAGGAAGCCTGCACCCGCTCCTCATGGCCCAGGGAAGCCCCCCTCCCACACTAGCCTTTCTCGGGGCTCACTAGGCACCAGGTCACCCCTGAAAAAGACTCATGGGTCTAGCACAGCCCTCTGCTAGGGAATGGGAAACTCCATGGAGTGGACACATCACTTCCCTGTCCGGCGTGCCGACTGCTGGCCCAGAGCTGATAGGTGCCTTCCCAGGTGCCCGTGGGGACAGAGGGTGCTCCTGGCACTGGGGATGCTGCAGGAGCCACTCCCCCACCCACAGGACCCCCTCCCATAGGGGCCCCCACCTGGGGCTTTCACATAAAGTGGATTCCAGAGGGAGGGGGTTTCCACTGGGGAAAACGAACCCTGGATTGCCTGGGAAATGCACTAAAACAAGCCAACAGAGGTTAAAACTCCCCTTCCCCTCTGCCCCCGCCCAGGACACCAGCTCCCCACCTCCTAAGCTGCCTTTCCCCAGCCCAGGACACCAGCTCTGCCCCTAGTGACACATCACCCCAGGGAACAGGACACCAGCTCCCCACCTCCTAAGCTGCCTTTCCCCAGCCCAGGACACCAGCTCTGCCCCTAGTGACACATCACCCCAGGGAACAGGACACTTGGGATGTGGAATGTCAGGGTGTGTCTGCGCCTCAGCCAGGTTGTCCCTGGGTGGAGCAGGGCATGTGCTGAGGGATGTGTGTGGGGGGGGGGGGGAGGGGGGGGAGGAGGAGCAAGGGGCAGGGTGTTGAGGCTCTGCCCTCTCTGGCTGCTTTGCTTCCATTCATCAGCCTGCAGTTCCCCAGCCCTGCCCTTTGAAGCTGCAATAAATATTGATTCGGGAAAATCGATGTGTTTCCGAGGACCTGGATCGATAGCAAAGTTACAAGGATCAGGGCAAAGTCGTCCGTGCGCTATCGTCTGCGTTGCTGTGCGTCCGGACATAAAGGTACCGGCCGCACAGCAAGGGGGCAGCACCAGTGGCCGGTCCGCCAGAGGTTCCAGCAGAAACCCCTCCTTCACCCTCACCCGGCCACGCCTGAGGGGGCAATGACAGGCAGCACCCAGTGGCCCCTCAATGCCTCTGCCTGAGCCAAGCTCCCAGCTCAAATGACGCCTGCCTCCCCCCCTCCCCCAGCCCCATGCCTGTCTGGGCATCTCTCGTGGGCACCTCAGCAGGTCTGTACCTGTGGCTGTGGGTCTAGGTCAGAGCAAAGGACCCTGGCAAGACAGCCTCCCTCGGGGCTCTCTCTGTGGCCCCTGCGTCCCGCTGGTGGCATGCCCCTGAGTTGGGGAGCTCACCCGCCTCCTGCTAAGCTGCCTTTCCCATCTCTGCCCCTAGCAACACCTCCCCATGGCCCCTGGGACACAGAGGGGGCACCCTCCCCAAACGCACACTTCAGGAGGCACCCCTCCCTGCTTCCCACAGCGCCGTCACCCACCACCTGGTCTGTCCCCTCCATCTCTCCGATCACGTTTTCCCCGATCGAGTCCGAATCTCCGGCTGGCCCATGGGGTCCGCTGAGGCTCCATCCCCCCTCGGCACATTTGCACCTGCTCCTCCCTGTGCCTGTCCTCTATCCCCATCACACCCCCTTGGCCAGTCCTTCTCTGAGCTCCCACCTGTAGGAACTGCCCCCCACCCCGAGGGCGAGGCGGGGGCCCTGGGAGGATGCCCTCTGCATCTCTTCTGTGCGAGGCAGGATGGGCCCCAGGGGTGGCAGATGCCTGTCCTTCCCCGTCTATTTCTTGCACATTTCTTCCTCCACTCTCCCCGCCCCCCGTGGGTCTCTCCCACCCCCCAATCATGCCTCATGTCTCCAGCTCACTCTGTTTTCCCTCGAACTTCAAGGCTAGGGCTGGTGCGAGCCAGCGGGGCTGCTTTCTGAGGATTTGGCAAGTGCAGATGTGCTGTTTCCAGCTAATAGCCCCAAATCGCTCGCGCCGCCCCATTAGCTGGGAAACCGGCCTGCGTACATTACGCACCGCCTAAGTGGGAGCCGAGGCAGCGGTTTTATGACCCCATAAAACTCAGGGAGTTTATTGCTATTGAACAAACATGTAATCCGATGCTTCAGGTTCAATATATGTAGCTGGCGGCATCCAGAGCCGCTGCAGCTGCGGCTCGGTGGTGGGGCCGTGCGGCCGCCCAGGCCGGGCCCCCCAGACGTCAGCAGCCCCTGCTGCATCCCGGTCCCGGTCCCTTCGGCGGCTTCCGTTCCCATCTGTCGGCACCGCCGAGTCCTCCAGATCCCCATGTTGGGCCCCATGCTCTGATCCCAGGACTTTGGAACTGATGGGGGACTGATGGCTGCAGGAGGGGAAGGTGTATGGTGGCCACGCCGGGGCCTGTCCTCAACACTGAACAGCCCAGAGGGTTGGCAGAGGAGAGGGGCAGCCACCTGGGACCTGGGGCTCTGGGCTGAGGGTTGGCTCAGAGCCCCAGGGCAAGGGTCTGTTCTGGGGTTGTGTGCTCCCAGGCCCCGCAGAGCTCCTGGCAGGAAAGGGGGAAGGGTCAGACGAGGGAGGTGGTCTGTAGCTGTGGCTTACACACCAGAAGCCCCTTCAGAAGTCCCCACTTACCCCTCTCTTCATCCACCTGTCTACCCACTGATTCAGCCACCCAGCCATCCTCCCACACAACCACTTATCCATCCACACCCTGACCATCCATCTATCCACTCATCCACCCCTCTGTTTGTCCACACATCTATCAGATTTTCTGTCTGTTCACCCATCCGTTCTCCCTCCATCCTCTTGCCTGTGGGCTCTCGTCCTCCCTTTTCTGTCCTCTGTCCCCATCACACCCCCTTTGCCAGTCCTTCTCTGCGCTCCCGCCTGTGGGAACTGCCCTCCCAGAGGGCGAGGCTGGGGCCCGGGGCCCTGGGAGGATGCCCTCTGCATCTCTCCTGTGCGAGGCGGGGCAGGACGGGCCCCAGGGGTGGCAGATGCCTGTCCTTCCCCGTCTATTTCTTGCACATCGTCTACCTGTCGACCTGTCTCTCAGTCTCTCCGTCCCCCCCCCTCCATCCCCAGAGCTGCCCGTCATCTAGGATCAGGGCTGTCCTTTCAGTCCCCGGAGACGACTCAAGCCTGGGAAGGCCTTGGCGACTCCCATCCTCACACAGATGTCGACATTATTGCTGTGGCTTTTCCAGGGGACCCAAGGGCTCTTGTCCTGGGCTTCCTCCCCCCAGAAAGCCCTTCCTCCTGTCTGTATATTTCACAGATTTATCCTAAAGAATGGAGACCCCCCCCGTGGCTAAGGAGAGTTGATTTCCTTCCATCCTTGCTGTGTGCACGCACTCTTTCTTCCAAGTTCATAGGTGCCTCTCTGTTCTGCATTTTCACTTTGCATTGTTGGATGTCGAAGCAGTTCGCACCGTTTCTGCAGCTATAGGTACCGCTGCAGCCACACCTGAGTCCACTCAGCGGGGCCTGCCCGCCTGAGTCAGACGCCATCAGCACAGATCCCAGAGGAGGTTCAGCAACTCTTGACTCAGGACACTGAGAACCTGGCCCATTGACTGCCTCCCCCCTCCTGCTCCCTCAGTAGATGAAGGGACTTCTGTGGGGCCTGGCTGGAGGGGCAGGGGGGTGGGGCTGGGGACAGGGGAAAGCTGATGCCCCGGGTTAATTTCATCGACAGGTAGACGATGTGCAAGGTGCCGGCAGGGTGTTGCCTTCTCTGCAATGTGCTCACGTTCCCGGTGTTTTGGCTTCGCGCAGGCTTGGGCGTGTTATGTTGATGAGATTAATTGCCCCTGTTCCTTGCTCGACTTTTAACTGCCTGGCGTCTTTGGAATTGATTGCTGATTGACTGGCTGCAGGTCAGCCACCTGGGCGTTGAGGTTTACGCAAATTGTACTCATCCTTGCCTTTGCTCGTAGCAGGTTCTGTCCCATGGGGAGTTGGGTCAGGGTTTGCCTCTGTTTACATCCAGTTCCTTCCAGCGGCATCGGTCCTTTTTCTGCCAGCACCACCTTATACTCCAGCCACATTTTTTGGGTTCCATCCTATGATCCAGAGGACCTGTGGGATCGTTTTTCCCTCCCTCCTTCCTTCTCTCCCTCCCTTCCTCCCTCCCTCTCAAGAAATTGGAGCCGGAACCAGTTTGGCTCAGTGGATAGAGCGTCGGCCTGCGGACTGGAGGGTCCCAGGTTTGATTCCGGTCAGAGGCATGTGCCTTGGTTGTGGGCACATCCCCAGTGGGGGTGTGCAGGAGGCAGCTGATCCGTGTTTCTCTCATTGATGTTCCTGGCTTTCTGTCCCTCTCCCTTCCTCTCTGTAACAAAATCAATAAAATATATTTTTTTAAAAAGAAAAGAAATTGGAGTTGGGGGCTGCAGGAGAGCATGGCGGGGTGAGCTGGAGATGCTGAGAAACGGAGGGATGGCCCTCTGAGAGGGAGCTAGTGAGTAGGCGGGGAGACCCCCTGGGACGGGGGGCTTATAGGGGGTGGTCTTGAGGCTCCAGCTTAGCTCTGTGTGTCTCCTACTGGCCCCGCCTTCCTCTGTGCAGCAGCCTCATCCCTATGGCTGGCATTTGGCCCCATCAGCTCCTGGGCAGGTCAGGAGGGGAGGGGCTGTTCCACTGCCTAGCCTTGTCAAGTTCATTATCAGCCTCCACTAGCACTTGACCTGTGGCCTGCGCTGGGCTCCTGTCAACTCATTACTGCTAATTGCAAGGACTGGTGGCCTCCCTAGCCTCTGTCACCTGGATCTCAGCTGCTGCCCTGTGGAGGTCCATGGGTGTGTGTGGGGGGGGGGGGGGCGGGGGAGGGCATGCAGTTAGGGACCGGAGCTGGAGTGGGGCAGCTCCTCTCAGAGCCCCCATCTAGTGCCCGACTCCCCACACTGGGCCGGGCCAGGCCCCTCTGCGCTGCATGCAGTTGGGCCCACTGGCCTGGAATCACCAGGATTCCTAGAGGCCCTGATTGCCAGGCACCCAAGGGGCTTAAGCGTGGACCCCTGGGCAGAGAGTCTGTAGGGTGGGCATGGCTCTGCTGAGGGCAGGGCTCTGAGAGTATGTCCTGTTCTGCCCTTGCCTGTCTTGTGACTCTCCCTTTTGCCCACACTCCCCTTTCCACAGGGGCCACCTCAAGACATGCAGAGGTGGGGGCACGTGGACTCACTCACTGGGTCAGCAAACTCTTTCCAGGCTGTGCAGTGGGAGGGGGAGGGGAGCTGACCTGGACCCTCCATGGCATCACTGACCATTCTTATGGTCCTTGCTGGAGGTGTGAGGCTTCAGGGCATCTGGGCAGATATCGGTCCTCTCCCAGCTGCCCCCGGCCCCACAGCTCACCACAAAGGTGCACGGCTCTCTCCTGAAAGGTGCGGCTGGTCCACTGACTGAGGCAGCCTGCCCCTCCTTGGCCTCTGCAGGTCCTGGGCTGAGCTCCGCAGCTGTCCGGCCTCCTGGGTCCTCCCCTGTCAGCAGGGGTTCCGTGACTCACCCCAGGGGGGATGGGGGTGCCGGAAACTTCCCACTGGGCACAGACGTAAGCGCAACTCCTGGAACCTGGGATCCTAGGAAGTCGCCGGGTGCGGCCGGAGTGTCACCCTCGCCACAGCCTCGCAGGTAGGATGGGTGGGCCGTCCTCCCCTCATCGTGGAACCGGGATGCATGAGCGGCGTCATCTCTGCTGAATTATGGATTTAATAGCCGAGAAGCGAGCAGGCCGCCTGGGTGCTCCGTGCGGGCTCAGGGCCGGGGGCCAGGGCCAGGGCCGGGGCTGCCATCGCCCGGCACCTGCCCGCCCCCTGTCAGCGGCGGATGCAAGCGAGAGATTATTTATCCTCCCAACGTTATGAGGCACTAACAGAGAGGAGGCCGAGAGGCAGGAGCTAAATAATTGATGGTCCTCGCTTACTCCTACCTGCTGGATACCCCTGCGCTCGGGCATCCGAGAAGCAGCCGGGTCTGGGGGCGGGATGACCTCGGAGAGCTGGGAAGCGAGCCAGAGGAGTGGAGGACTCCGACTCGACTTGGGAACCCAGGGATCACAGACACCTCGGGGAGTGTCTTCAGGAGCAGAGCTCAGAGGACCTCAGGGTTGGCCTGCCTGCTCCTCAGCTCCTAACCCAGCCATCGGCAAACTGCGGCTCTTTGGCCCCTTGAGTGTGGCTCTTCCACAAAATACCACGTGTGGGCGTGCACGTACAGGGCGATTGAAACTTCGTGGCCCATGCGGAGAAGTCGGTTTTCGGCTCTCAAAAGAAATTCCAGTCGTTGTACTGTTGATATTTGGCTCTGTTGACTAATGAGTTTGCCGACTACTGGCCTAACCCCGTGGCTGGACGTGGTCCCGCCAGGTTTCTGGGCTCTGTTCTCAGCCACGGGAGCCATGGGAGGCGAGTAGAGGGTGAAGGGATGGGGCTGGCAAAGAGGGGAAGACGGGCTCAGCCGGGGTCTCAGGCTGAGGGGCGTGTGCCCTGGCCCCTGTGCTTAGGCCTTAGCACCCCCTTTCCTGGCAGCCTTGACCTCCCTCCAAGGAGTACTCCTACCTGCTGGATACCCCTGCCCGTCCGCCCCCCCCCCCCCATGCTCTCTCTTCTCCTCTCTGCCTGCCCACCCTCCAGCAGCCTGAGGGCCACTCCCTGCCAAGGTCAGGGGTTACACACAGTGTCCCCTCCAGGCCAGGCTTGTGGCCAGGGGTCCCTGGGCTTTGGCTTTGAGCTGTCCCAGGTGCTGAATGGACATGGTCATAAAACACATATCACGCCTCCTGCACGCTCCTGGGCCCCAGGCCCCCTGAGAGGCTCAGGAGCAAGTGACTGTCATAGGGAGGCGCCCGAAGTGAGCTGCGCTGCCCCGTGTTTGCACCGCACCCTTCTCCTGTGGGCAGTCCCGGAGCCCCGACTGCGGCTGCTCCCTGGGCCCCCGGAGTGCTCACGGGAAGGTGTTTACCAGGCGGGCGGAAGACTGAGCCGCAGCGGCTCGTCCCCCTTGAGTTTGCTTCCAATTAACACTTGTTTAGTGCAGCTTTCCTCCCCCAAATCTCCCCTCACACCTCCGGGCACTCCCTGGGCCCAGCATAATCTGCTGAGCTCTTGCTCAAATACAAGCAGCTTTGCCGCTTACTAAACACAGCTAATCCAATTTGGGTTTTGGGGGATTGGAGGTGGGCTGCGCCGGCGATCAGACAACCCCAGGAGGACCCGGGGCTGGGACGGCAGGGGCGGGCCCTGGGCCGGGGTTGTCATGACTCCCCTCCCCGGACATAGAAGCCTGGCCAAGGAGGAGGGCAGCGATGAGGGTCTCACAGAGGCAGAGCTGGCTGCAGCCTGGCCAGGGCTCCCCCCACCTGTGCCACACATCCCTACCCCCATGGTTGTCCCTCTGCCTGTCCTGGATGATGACTGGCAGGTGCAGCATGTGGCCTGCAGCTGGATGGATCACTGGGAGACCAGGCCCAATGCACCCCGTTTCTGAAGAACCAGCAGGGACACAGAGTGTGGGTGGGGTCTGCACTTCGGGGCCTAAGCACAGGGGCCAGGGCACACGCCCCTCAGCCTGAGACCCCAGCTGAGTCCGTCTTCCCCTCTTTCCAGTTCCCCCACCCCTAGGCCAGGGCTCCTGGATCTCCTTGTCCCTCGCTGCCAGCCCTGGCCTCAGCGCTTTGCCCCTGCCCTGCCCTGCCCCCCCGCCCCGCCCCAGCCTGCAGAACCTGGTAGACAGAGGTCTTCCAGGAGCCCTCTTGCTGGGTTTTGCCTGCCAGCGGCAGAGACCGTGAGACTAACCAAAACACGTGTAGCTTCCAGCTGATGGATCCAATTCAATTCCACAAATATTGACCGCTGTCTAAGCCACTCGCCCTCCAGCGCTGCTCATTCCTCTGAGATACCCGGAGCGCGACGGCAAGTCAACCTGCTTAATCCAGCCCGACAATGTCAGCGGGTCACAGCGAGGAGTGGAGGCTCTGCAGGGCCCCCAACAGCTGGGGCCGGAGCTGGGGTCTGAAGCGGCCCCCGGCTGGCCACCAACAGCCATGCAGTGTGCCAGGGGTGTGGAGCTCAGGTCAGCTGAGGCCCAACCATGCCTGGCAGGCCAGAGGCCATGGTGGGGAGGGGCCGGGGGGCTCTGCCTGGACCCTGAGGGGAGCTGAGTGAGCCCAGCCTATCCAGACTCCCGGTCTGTGTGAGCATCTGAGCAGGATCTGGTGGCTGGATGGGGCCGGGACAAAGCCACTCCGAAGTGCCCACTGGGGAAAGCGTTTGCCAGGCAGGCAGTAGGACAGGCCCACATGCCCTGGGTACACAGCAGGGGCTCAGCACCTGACCCAGCTCCTCCTGCCCCTTCTTGGGGCAGCTCCTCTCTGCTGGGGCTTCCATCTCCCTTATCCAGCCACACAACTCTGCCCTCAGCATCTTTGCCCCAGACTCCTGGACCCTGTCTGGGGCTTCAAGGCCCAGGGTGGAGCGGAGGGGGCCAGGGAGGGGCTAGAGCACAGTGTCTCTGCCAGGCCATGTGTGAGCCCCTCATGCCTATCGGGGTTCGGTGCACACCTAGGCCGGGAGCACCATGGGGTCCTGGAGCCCAGTTCCTGGTCAGACACAGGATGGACAGTCAGATCCCACCTCAGTGGCCCTCTGGCGCAGCACCCTAGAAGTCGCCCTGTGTGGCACCCCTAAAACAGCTTGAGCAGAGCAAGGTGCATTCCCTCATTTTCAGGCCCTTATTCTGCAGGCCCACCTGTGCGAGGCCGGGGCTAGTCACTCACAGCTTAGAGAGAGCCACTGGCCCCTGACAGGCAGGCCCTGGGCTTCGGGGTGTCCTTGTGTACTTGTGGACTGTGCACACATGGAGTGTGCACGCGTGGGAGGAGCTGAGCGCCTGGGGCAGCCCCTGCCACCTGTGCTGTCCGGACCTGGCAGCTCATCTCTGCTGGGACTGCAGCTCAGTGGAGACCTGGGCACTGGGAAATGAATCAGAAATGGAACTGATGGATTAAAGTGGAACCAGGAGAATTGATTTTTCTCCCCGGGCGCTTAAATGCTGCTCTCAGTCAGGTGAGAAGTCCCGAGTAGGGGTGGCCCTGGGAGCTGAGGCAGGTCAAGCTTCGGCCCAGCCTTCAGGAGGAACCTTGTGGGGAGTTCCTTATCCTCCAGACAATGGGGGCCCACCCTTCCCCCAAGGGCTGTGCAATGCCAGGCCAGTCCCATCCCTGTGAGGCCTCAGTGGCCTTGATGTAACCCAGGGAGAGCCAGTGGCTCATCACTCACTCATTCATTCGTGCACTTGACAATCTCTGTCAATGATAGCACCCATGACAGTCCAGACCAGGCGTGTGTGGGACCCCAACATACCACCTCCGCCCACTGCCGTTCTCCTGTGCCCTCTGCCCTGCAGCCCCGCCCTAGCCTGCCACCCTTCTCCTGCTGGGTGGGTGGGGGGGGGAGGGCAGGCATGGATTGAGTTAGGCAGGGTAGACACCCCCTTGTCTCAGCTGCTTGAGCCTGGAGGTGAGGCTGGGCACCACAGGCAGCCCTGGGCTGTGTGATGCCTGGTCTGGGGCTCTGAGCCGCCAGAGTGTAGTGTCTGCTGTGCCCTACCTTGGGTGTGGCAGCGGGGACGGGTGGTATTGGCAGGCACTGGCTGAGAAAGGGCAGGTGACTCAGTGCTGGGTCTGGTCTTGGTGCCACAGGCCCATGTCAGCCTGGCCCTGGGAGGCTGGGAGGGGCCAGAGAGGCCCAGGGTGGCAGATGAGTCCCTGGGGGCCTGGATGGGGCTCAGCCTTGGGGACTCTGGGGTTAAGTTCATCACTCGGCACCCTTAATACATATAGCTCCCCCCAAAAAAGAGGCACAAATAAAATCCTGGTGACAGTGAGCAAGCCAGCCCGGGCGATGGCCGGGATTCCTGGGCCCAGACCCCTCAGGAAGTTCTGTTGTCCACCTCTCCGAGGCGTGGCCAGGGATGCTGGTTCCTGTCAGGTGTGTGGCCGAGCCTCAGTTTCCTCCTCCATTTGGCCACCTGACCCACAAGGTTGGCTTAGGGGTGCAGAGAAACAACAAGAGTCCCCTTGCCCAGGGTGAGAGAGAGCTCCTGTGTACCACCCATCCGCTGGTCTCTGGCACCCCCTCCTGGCTGTCAGTGGGGGTGACCCCATCAGACCGTGGCCTCTGGTGGCCCCACGGACTGGCTGCAGCAGAAGCGCTGAGTTGGGAGAGCCAAGGACAGGCTGAGATGACCTGAGGGTCGCAGGAGCAGGGCTGGGCTAGAGCAGCAGTGCCAAGCAGCCCAGTGCCCTGGGCGGGCAGGAGACCGGGTGCCCATGATGCCGGCCAGGTGAGAGCTGAGGCCCCACCAGGCTGGCCATGCCATCTCCAGCAGCTCTGGCCTCTGAGCTATGGGTGTGACCCGCCGGCGATGGAGGAAGTGTGTTAGACCCAACCCCAGCCCTGAGTGCACAGTCTACAAACATCATGGCCTCTGCCCGAGGCTCTTCCTCAGGTCAGGGACCCTCCTCACAACCAGGCAGCCTGGGTGTCGTGACAATGGGAAAGAAAGAAGGTCCAGCCCCCGGGCTGCTCCCGAGCGCTGTGGGGACCACAGTTGGCTGTCATGCCACCCAGCCTTGCTTCTCTCTGTCCCTGCAGCATGGCCCACTTTTGTACACACGGAAAAACCGTGTCCCCCCCCCCCCCATTGCTCCCTCAGCTCACTCTTGCGTCCGGGCCTCCCCCAGGGGATGAGGGAAACCCGCCACGCCAGCCAGAAACCCCACCTGCCCTGCCCAGATCTCGGGAGCTGAGTCAGCTTCTCCCCCCACTCCTGCCCTGTGTGCATGGGTGTGGGTGGTCCTGAAGTGCTGCCCCGAGACCCCAAATCTCCCCTTTTTAAAACTCAAACTTCCTGGGGGTGGGAAGTCCTGCCTGTCCAGGCTGTACCATAAGCCTGGACCTCTGCCTGGGGGTGGGGCAGCCCCCACGGACATCCAAGTTTGAACCGGGCTCCATGCACTGGGTGTGGCCAGGACTGTGCTGGGTGGAGCCCGGGCCCTGGGAAAGGCCCGAAGCTGTAGGTGGGCTAGTGGGAGGCCTGGGTGCTGAGCAAACCTGGTGCAACCTCCATGAACAAGCCTGTTGGCTCAGGACCAGATGCTTGAGGGCCACTGAGGTATGGGCAGGGGTCAAGCGGGCGGCAGGCAGGGGTGGGATGGCCAGGGGGCTCAGGCCCAGCAGAGCTCTCCTCAGGCTGACCCGCAGCAGCATCTACTGGCGTGGGTGCAAGAGCTGGCCCCTGCTGCAGAGCCAACAACTCCGGATGCTGCTCCTACGCTGGGCTCCCCTGGGGTCAGGCCGGCCTCAGGCTTGCTGAATGCTCATCTCTGCTCAGCTCCCCTCCCCTGTATAGCCTCCCTCACCTCCCTCCTGGCGCCCCGCTCCAGGCATGGCTGCTTTGGTGGACCTGGAGCTGACAGCCAACCAGTGGCACGTCCCCCAGCCTCCTTTCCCTCTTCTGCTTGGCCTTGCCCTGACTGCACCCCCCCAGCCCACCCCACCTGTCTTGCAGGCTCAGCTGCCTCTCAGCTCCGGCCTGGCGTGTGCAGGGGCTGGGCTGCCCCTGGCTGAGCAGGAGACCCTCCTGGCTGTGCCTCTGTCCTTGATCGAGGTTGTGGCCTGGCACCCAGGGGAGCTGGCCTGCGAGGTCCGTCCCTCCATGCCAGCACCTGGCCCTGAGGGTCTCAGAGCTGCCATCACCCTCAAAGCCATGTCAGGCTGGCAGCCAGAGGCACGGGGGCCATGCTGCCACAGAGGGAGCACGGCCTGCAGTGCCCTCAGCTCTCCACTGTTAACTAGCTTCTCCCCACTCTCAGCCCCTCACCCCCTGGCCTGGGCCCTCACAGCCACCAGACCTGCCCGTGCTGACTCTCCCCTGGCTGGGCAGCCCCAGTGCCACCTGGAGCCCTACAGTGCCACCAGGGACAGAAGTCTGTGTGCAGCTCCTACTCCACCCTGAAGACCTCCCTCTGTCTGGCTCCCAGGGTCTGGGCCCAGGAGGTTGACCTTGACTCCTGTCCTGTCTTGGCACAGAACCCCCTGCTGTCTCCTTCTGGCCTCTGTTGCCCGGGCCAGCGCAGCCACTTGCCACAAGTCCCCTGGGTCAATGTTTCCAGGCCTTTAGAAATCTCAGGGGTGGGGTTCATGTGAGAAGAGGTCTTTGTCCCCATCTTTGCTGACTTATTTCTGCCGCCCGCCCCCCAGCCCCTACAATCCCATAGGGCAGAGCCCAAGTCCTTGCTTGTCTCATCCCCCATCGCCCACCTGCCTGGGGGCCCCAGTTCCAGGGAGGGTTCCGGAGTGCCCAGCCCCAGGGTGCCCGGTCTCCACAGCCGCCGAGCAGGTGGGCAGCTGAGCAGACAGGCTGGCGGGCTGCCAGGCCTCAGAAGTCACTGCCCGCAGCCCGCTCACCGGTTGGCCCAGAGCCTCGGTGGGTGACGAGGGCAGACATGGTGTCACTGTGGTGCAGGGAGAAGGTCTGGAGCAGCTGGTGGGCCCACGTGGCCCCCCTGACACAGGGGAGGCGGCAGCCACAGGGGGGGCCACTGGCCTCCGAATGTCAGTGAGGGGTCTGTGCAGAGGGCTGGCGTGAGAACCTAAGGACCAAATGTGCTTGTGAGTACGCATGTGAACATGAGCGTGAACATGCGTGTGTGCGAGGGTGTGTGTGTGTGTGAGCATGCCAGCGTACCCCTGTGTGAGTGTGCACGTTTGGGTGTGTGAGAACGTGTGAGTGAACGAGCCTATAAGCGTGCAGGCGTGATGTGCATGCCTGGATGTGAGTGAGCCTGTGGGTGTGCAGGTGTGTTGTGAATGTGTATGAGTGACTGTGTATATGTGCACACGAGTGTTTTTGCTTTTGACAAGCATGTGAGCCAGCACGTGTTAGCCAACATATGTGAGTGTACAAATGTGTGTGTGTGTGTGTGTGTGTGTGTGTGTGTGTATGCATGCATATGTGTGTGCGTAAGGGAGTGGTCCAGCTTTTACATCTGCATGACGTGGCTTCTAGGAATGACTTGGACAGCTGAGCCCCCAAGTAGTCTTAAGGCTCCAATGTCTCATCTGGAATTGGGTGACAGTCCAGGGTCCCTCTGAGGGGAGCCCTTAGCCCATCAGTGTTGACAGGGCAACAGGGCAGTCATGACCAGCCTGGGAGCTGGTCCTGGGGCAGGAGGACACAACCCTGGCCTTCCTCTGGGCTTCGTGATGGTCAGCAGCTTGCAGGGGAAGTGTCAACAGTGTGGGCTTGTCGGGGGGCACTCCTACGACACTCCGCAGAGGCGGCTGCGCTTCCTGCCGGCCAGGCCACCCAGGGGACTCGGCCCCAGGCCTGCCCCCGTGATCCCGGCCTCTGCTGGCCACTGGCCACCGTCAGCAGAGCAATGGGCACCGCGCTGTGTTCCTGTGAATGTGGGGCGAGAGCAGCCGGCCGGCCGGGGGCGGTTCACAGCAGAGCTGGCTGGCGGAGCTGGTGGGTGTCAGTGCCGCTGTAGTTAGCACAGAGGAGACGGAGGCCGAGGCGCCGAGCCTGTGGCTGAGCAGTGCTGGGGGAGGGCGCTGGGAGGGAGGGTCTTGACCAAGACGGCCAGAGGCTTAGGCCTTGGGGGCTGTGCTGCCAGGTAATCATGAGGCTGCCTCGCGCCAGCCTGGCAGCGTCTGGGGGACACGGGCCAAGGTCCGGCGTGCTTGCCTTGCATGTTTGGTTCCGAAGCCCCGGACAGGATGGCTTGGTGCCACTCAGAGACTCCTTGCCACACAAACACGCCGTCCCTGGCCTTACCCACTACCTGGCAGCAGGACTGTAGACACCTTGTCGCCCTCTGGCCTCTGGACCCGGGGAAGCTACTCTCTGATTTGGGTGACCCGCCCCGCCCCCGCAATTGTACGCTCATGCCCACCCCCCTCACAGCTGTCCCAGCAGCCCCAGTAGGTGCTGCTAACTGGAGGCGCTGGCTCAGTTGGTATTTTTGGAAAACGGCCAGTTGAGGCAGGAGTGGCCTCACCGTGTTCCCAGCAGGGATGTCGGGCTGAGGGTGTGCATGTCTTGCTCCTGCACCCCCAGGTTCCTGTCTCCCCTGGGCAGCCTTTCTTGCCTTGTGTCTCTCCCCATCACCCCCCACCCCCACCCCCCGTGCCCGCCCACCCGCCTCAGGGTGAGAGATTTCGCAGCGGCGTTCTCCCTGCCAGCTTGTGTCTCACGTTGGGGATGTTTCCATTTTTACAGCAGAAAGCAACATATTCCAAGCGCCTCAGCCGCAGCCAGAGCGCGGCGGCCCCCGGGGAGCCACTGCCACGTCAGATGCGTTGGGGGGGGGGGGGGAGCGGCTGCTCTGCCAGCCACGGCCCTAATTGCTGCCACTCAGGGAGCCGCTGTCGCCTGGGGCGGTGGGGAGTGACTGAGGCGGCACCGGCAGGCAGGAGCCAGGGGCCGGCTCGGTGGCTGGGCCTAGGCGGTGTCCGCACCGGCTGGCAGCACCACGGCCAGAGACCCAGTGTTGGTGCTGGGACGGGGCTGTGCCTGTCGGACAGGCATGAGGTGGGGCTGTGCTTGTCCGCCAGGCTGAGGGGGTGTTAGCCAGGCGTGTTGGGGTCCTGGCATCGCTCCTGGCAGCCTTGAGGCCCTGGCGGCCTGACCCGTGGCTGCTCTGAGAAGGGGCTGAGACGGCTCGTGATGGCTCTGCTGCCATCGCCGTTCCCAGACTCGGTTCTGCGGCCAAAGGTCACCTGCAGGCTCCGGCTGCGTTTCCGGGGGTGGGAGACACCCGGTGTCACCTCCCGAGCTGGCTGAGGGCCGGCTCCCAGGGCGTCTGGCCCTGATGTCTCTGCAAGGAAGATTTTCTGGGGAAGAAATACTGGCTGCCTAGGGCAGTGGTCTGCAAACCGCGGCTCGAGAGCCACATGCGGCTCTTTGGCCCCTTGAGTGTGGCTCTTCCACACAAAATATCACGGCCTGGGCGAGTCTATGTTGAAGAAGTGGTGTTAGAAGAAGTTTAAGTTGTTTTTTTAAAAAAATATTTTATTGATTTTTTTACAGAGCGAAGGGAGAGGGATAGAAAGTCAGAAACATCGATGAGAGAGAGACATGGATCAGCTGCCTCTTGCACGCCCCCTACTGGGGATGCGCCCGCAGCCAAGGTACATGCCCTTGACCCGAATCGAACCCGGGACCTTTCAGTCCGCAGGCCGACGCTCTATCCACTGAGCCAAACCGGTCTCGGCAGAAGAAGTTTAAGTTTAAGAAGTGTGGCTCTCATAGGACATTTCAATCGTTTTCCTGTTGCTATTTGGCTCTGTTGACTAATGAGTTTGCCCACCACTGGCCTAGGGCGTAGCAGCGCCGTGAGCTCGACCTCCGGAGGTCTCATCAGCAGTGTGAACTCCACTCTGCTCGGAGACCTAGGAAGAAAAGGGACAGAAAGGGCTCGAGGCTATTTGCAAACATGAGGCTGAGAATTCTTCGGAAACAGGAGGAGAGAGCGGCTGCGGGCTCCAAAGATTTGCACCTGGGAAGAACAGGGTGCTGTCTGGCTCACCCCTTTGGGGGGCATTGCCAGCTCTGCAGGGAATGGGCAAGTGCCAAGGCAAGGCCTGCAGTGAGTCCTGGCCCTGGGGAGGCAGGGTGGGACCCTCGGCTGTGCCCCCACTGCGTCCTGTGGCCGCAGGTGGCGCCCACAGGCTCCAGGTGAGGAGCGGTGGACTGAGGCGTGGAAGCCGGCGTGAGCACAGGCTGTGGGCCGGCAGGAAGGGCGGCGGCCAGCCTGGCCCTGCAGCTCCTGTCTCTTCAGGGCATGACGGGGACTCGGGATTGCTTGGCTCTCCGAGCTCAGGGAAAGGCCTGACGCTGTAGGTGGGCGAGGGGGGGGGGCCTGGGTGCCCGGGGGGCGGTGCGGAGGCTCCATACACAGGGGTCTGGGCCAGAAGGGGCAGTGCTGGTCGGGAGCCCTGGGAGTCCTGGATCAGGTAGAACTGAGTGTGGGGAGCTGGGTGCCAATCCCACCTTGTCCACAGAGCAACTGCACTACCCGGGCCAGACAAATGGGGCTCACACTGCCCTCCAGCCTGTGTCCCCAGCGCCTGCCCCTCCTGGGCTTAGCGCCAGTGCCCACCAGGGTCACGAGTGTGCCGTTGCTGGCTTCTTGTCAGTACGTCCACCTGCCAGCACCCTCATCTTCACCGGGAAGGGAGCCCCCCAGGGTTGTGCCCTCTCCAGGGTTTCTGGCATTCCTAGGGAGGACTGAGTAGCGGTTCCTGCTGAGGCCTCACAGTAACTCTTCGCTCCTTGGTCCGGACTCCCACTCCCAATCCTCAGGTTCCCCTCATTAAACGGGCACCCTCTCCACGTGGGAGAGGAGACTGCACCCCTTAACCTCTCCGGCTGTTAGCCTCAGTCCATCCTTGTGTTGCCATCCCTTGTTGGCTAGTGGTTCATGCGGAGATCCAGGACCTTCTGTCCTTTAAGGCGGGGGCCCCCCACTGTCAAACACGTGGGGTGGGGGCCGAGGCAGGGGCAGGCGTTCACTTCTGTTCCTGGTCCACTCCATGAAGACACTAGAGACCTTCGCCAAGGCCTGCGCCCTGCCCCATACTGCTCTGCCCTTACCCCCCACCCTAGTCCTCAGCCCCTCTTACCCCCCCCCCCCACCCCGGGCGCCTGGCTGTGCATTGCTGAGCCTCTAGTTGGGCTGCAACTTCTTTGATGAGGTGACTTTCTGGCTGAGACCCGCCCACCGTGCGTGGCTGCTCCATCCCGCCCATCACCATCACTGAGACGGGTCCCCCCTCCTGCGGGCCCCCGGGGAAATCAGGGCTGTGTCGTTTTGCTAGTGATCACTCCTCCGCTCCCATCTCCTCGGCCTCAGAGACGCCATCCGTGCAGACCTGCCAGCGCACGCGTGGAAAGACCGAACCGGACGGGCTGCTGGGCCCTCCCAGTTATTTAAAATTTTAATTTTTTAAAAAATATATCTTTATCGGTTTTTTTTTTTTCACAGAGAGGAAGGGAGAGGGATAGAGAGTTAGAAACATCGATGATGTTTGGTGATGATGAGAGAGAAAGAAACATTGATCAGCTGCCTCCTGCACACTCCCTCCTGGGGATGTGCCCGAAACCAAGGTTCATGCCTTTGACTAGAATCGAACCTGGGACTTTTCCGTCCACAGGCCGACGCTCTATGCATTGAGCCAAACCGGTCAGGGCTAAATGTTTGTTTTTTTTAATTGATTTTAGGGAGAGGAACATATAAAAACATCAACGAGAGAGAAACACCATCCATCGGCTACCTCCTGCATGCTCCATACGGGGATCGAGCCCGAAACCAGGGCACACGCCCTGACTGGAAACTGAACCCATAACCTCTGGGTGCATGGGTTAATGCACAACCACTGAGCCACCCCCCTGGGCTGGGTCCCCCCAGCTCGATTGGCCATCCTGCCCAGGGCGAGGCCACAGCCACAGGGCCCAGTGTTCCAGGGCCCAGGGCTCCCCCACGGCTCTCCACCCCCTGACAGATGCCCCCCACCCAGCAGCCCTGGGTGTCCCCCCAGCACTCCAAGGCCCACTGGAATCTGTGCCATTCTGGGGGGGGGAGGGGGGCTGCTGGTCCCTGGGAGGCCTCAGCAGCCCAAGGAGGAGGACGAGGGAGGAGCTAACCCAAAGGGGGAGGCCTCACCGGGCCCCTGCCCACCCCTGTGCCTGGATGGTGGTACCTCATGACGCCCCGGCCCTGCCCCGTGGAGTTGTCCGGGGCTGCCTGTTTTCAGTGTGGGTTTCATTATTGTTCAGGTCTGGCAAAGCCAACAGATCAGGAGACAGTTGGATACTCACGGGTCCCAAGAGGAGGGGGCAGGACACGTCAGGAAGGGGCTCATGGGGAAGCACCAGGGTTGGTCAGGGGGCTGAGGGGGAGGGGGAGATGTGGGCTGTGGCTTTAATGTGATTTCCCGGGGATGGAACAGGCGAGGCCGGGAAGCAGGCTCGGGATTGGCTGGTGGGAAGCATTTCGGCACTCTGGGCGACAGGAGCTCCCCCCCCCCCCCCCCCGGTCTGGTAACGGGTCAGGGGATGAGGGCAGGTGGACAGCGGCCCTGAGTGTGAGAGCCCCACAGAGGAGGTGGCGGGGTGCGCTGAGGATCGGCCTGTTGGTGTCTGAAAAGCGGGCTCGTGGACCGATGAGTTGTCTGCTATCTCTTAGGCCCGTGGTCGGCAAACTGCGGCTCTCGAGCCACATGCAGCTCTTTGGCCCCTTGAGTGTGGCTCTTCCACAAAATACCGTGGCCTGGGCGAGTCTATTTCGAAGAAGTGGCGTTAGAAGAAGTTTACGTTTAAAAAAAAATATGACTCTCGCCGAGACCGGTTTGGCTCAGTGGATGGAGCGTCGGACTGCGGACTGAAGGGTCCCGGGTTCGATTCGGGTCAAGGGCATGTGCCTTGGCTGCGGGCACATCCCCCAGTAGGGGGCGTGCAAGAGGCAGCAGATCGATGTCTCTCTCTCATTGATGTTTCTGACTTTCTATCCCTCTCCCTTCCACTCTATAAAAAATCAATAAATATTTTTAAAAAATAAATAAATAAATAATAAAATATGACTCTCAAAAGAAATTTCAATCGTTGTCCTGTTGAGGTTTGGCTCTGGTGACTAATGAGTTTGCCGAGCACTGTGGCACAGGATGACCCTGGGCGGGGTAGTCCCTTCAGGATCAGCAAGGACTCAAGTCATCAACGCGGCAGAATGTGGAGCGTGAAAGGCGTGGGCAACACAGCTGCTGCTGCAAAGGCTCAGGGTCCAGGGGTGGGGGTGCCCAGCAGGTGCTAAAGGCCCAGCACCGTCCCCCCCCAAACACACACACACCTGCCAGGGAAGCCCAGGGCCCACCCTTGCCGCCTGCCCCCTGGAGCCTCCCAGGCTTGCCACTGAGGCCCCTCGACCTGCCTGAGGGAGAGCGGGCAGAGCCCTCCAGGCCCCGGTCCGGCTCCTCCGGGCTGCCTGCTAGCCGGTCACCACGTGGTTTCTGGTTCTCGTGGCTTTTCATTATGATTTTTGTTTGAGGAAATGTTTGTAGTTTGAGAAGGAGCCATCCTCTCTGGAGGAGGACACGGAGCATTTTCTGTTCTCGCGCCCTGTCCGTGTGCCCGGGAAGATGCCCGCTCGGTGCCTTGGCTGCTGCGTCCCGGAGCCCAGCACCAGTGAGGCCCCGGGAGGCTGCTCAGCATGTAGGTCAGAGCCGGGCCCCCCGGCCTCCCTCTCCATCAAGCTGCGTGGACCGCTTTCCCCGCTTCCTCTGAGGCTTCAAGGATGGTGCTGCATTGCTCTGTCCCGTCTGAGGGCGTCTGAGAAGGATGATGTGAAACACGGCATCGTCCAAGTGGTGCCAGGTCTGGCTTCAAGCGTACTGGCGTTTTTTTATGGACCCTATTTTATGTGCATTTCCTCTCTTCCTTCCCCAAAACAATCCATTTATTGAGTTAAAGATTGTATAGTCAGGCTATTCCCTTGGCAGGTGATCCTGTATAGTAAACCGAGTGAACAGAGACTTATTTACATACACATATTTAAAAAAAATAATGCCATATTGACTTATGTGGTGCTTGTTTTGGAGAGGGAATATTCTTTTTTTTTCTTTATTTGTGGCAAAATATATGTAATGTAACATTTATAATTTTAAACATTTTTAAGGGCATACGTCAGTGGCATTAAGTACACTCTCACTGCTGTGCAAACATCACCACCATCCATCTTCAGAGCTTTTTCATCTTCCCAAACTGAAGCTCTGCCCCATTCAACAGCAGCTCTCCATTCCGCTCTGGTCCCTGCCAAGCACAGTCCCTATGAATGTGATTCCTCCGGGCACCCATACACTGAATCCTGCAGTATCTGGCCCAGTGGTCTGCAAACTGTGGCTCTCGTTTGCCAGCCACTGACCTAGACTCTCGATTCCAATAATTACAGGCTGTTGTTGTTCCTTGTGATTAAGCCCCCATCCCAGTGATCGGCAAACTCAGTCAACAGAGCGGCAATCCGAGGCTGGCAAGCCGAATGTGGCTTGCGAGCCACAGTTTGCCAACCACTGGGCGAATCACAGTACCTTCCACCCTGTTTTATGCCTTTTGCTGCCTGGCATTTTGGGATTTGTGTTCTGCAGCTGTCGATCGATGGTCAGGTGGATAGATGTCCTGCTCTCGATTCTGAGGGCTCAAGTCTAATTTCCAAAGACACACCTTGGTCTCTGGCCCTCCAATTAGCATGCCTTTGTGATGAAGTGACGCTGCTGCTTTCTAATGAGCAGACCGTGGAAGAGACTCTCAGTCGGCATCAGATGGAGCCTCTGGGCTCTGAGTAATCAGACATCAGCGTGGACTCCGTGACCATGACCATGACCGTGACCGTGACCGTGACCGTGACCGTGACCGAGACCGTGACCGTGACCGTGACCGTGACCGAGACCGTGACCGTGACGTGACCGTGACCGTGACCGTGACCGTGACGTGACCGTGACCGTGACGTGACCGTGACCGTGACCGTGACCGTGACGTGACCGTGACCGTGACGTGACCGTGACCGTGACCGTGACCGTGACGTGACCGTGACCGTGACGTGACCGTGACCGTGACCGTGAGGTGACCGTGACCGTGACCGTGACCGTGACGTGACCGTGACCGTGACCGTGACCGAGACGTGACCGTGACCGTGACGTGACCGTGACCGTGACCGTGACCGTGACGTGACCGTGACCGTGACCGTGACCGTGACCGTGACCGTGACCGTGACGTGACCGTGACGTGACCGTGACCGTGACCGTGACCGTGACCGTGACCGAGACCGAGACCGTGACCGTGACCGTGACCGTGCACTGCCCTGGGCCGAGAGCACCCAGGCTCTGATGCGAACCCCGGGGCTCAGGGGAGTGTTTCAGGATGGTGTGGGTAGGACTTCCTGGGCTCCCAGGGTGGCTTTGGGACCACAGGAACTAGCTTGTTCCGGGGCATGGGTCTCTTCCCAGCCCTGTGGCCACTTCCCTCGATGGTCAGCCTTCCCAACCGCTGGTCCCCAAGATGGACCTGTGGCTTGAACCTCCAAACCTCCTTCTAGAGAGAAAAGGGATCCATTTCCCACTTCAGGTTGAAAAATTCTAGGGAAGCATCTCCATAGGTGTGGCTCAGGTCACATGACCCTCCCTTCATCCAATCACCGTGATGTAGCTAGCAGGAGAAGGTACTGTGATTGGCCCAGTCTGGGCCATGAGCCCGCCCCTGATGCTTGGGGCATTAGCCATCCCAACAGCATTATCCCATGCAGAGCCATCAACGCCACTTTGCAGAGGAGCTGAGCTCTGAGGTGGGAGTTGATAGCCTGGCCTCATGGGGACTAAAACTCAAGTTCTGCGAGTCCAGGTGGAAAACCTAAGTTCCAGAGCAGGGGCAGACTCACTGGGGTCACACAGCAAGCTGGTGGCGCAACTGGGTGCCCCTGTCCACATTGCGCCACCTCCTCCAGGAAGCCTTCCAGGCTTGGCTGAGCCAGGCCTGGGGTGGTCACCACCAGATGCCACACTCCCATGAGGAGACAGGGCTTCCCTTATGCACCTGAGCCCAGTGTCCAGTAGAGCACAAGTGCTGGGTGCTCAGTTTCCGGACTCCTTTGGCTTCCTCAGGGGAGCTGCGAGCCCCATGCCTAGGAGGTTCGTGGGGTTTACAGTTCTGAGTGCTGGTCCCACTCCCTCTTCCATCTGTTATCTTCTCCCCGGCCCTCACTACCAGCTCCCCCTGTACTCAGTGACCTCCGGCACAGGGACCTCCTCTACCTTTCCTCTAGTTTCTGGGCCACCACGTGTCCCTGATCTGCTTCTTTAGCTGAGACCCACTCGTGCGGGGAATGCACTTGTCCTCACTTTGCCCACCGTGACCAGGCCCGGGACCCCGAACCCCAGCAACAGGGCCAGGCGCTGCGCCTCCGGCTGCCATGTACCACATGCCACCTCATTCCAGACCACGCAGCACCTATTTTGTAAACGATGAGCATTTGTAAGTGTTTATGGAGCGGTGACTTTGACATGCACGGTGATGATTCAAGGGGGACACGGGAGAGCGACCAGCCTATCGACGGGACCCCGCTGAATGAAACTTCCTGTTACTGAGATTTACGTTGATCCTTAAACATTGAAGATTAATTTTTGAAAACATCTATAAAATAAGAGATTTATACCTAAAACAATACCGTGCGCTGTGACAGGAAGGGATTAGAGGCAATTTATTCATGTATTAGTAAAAACTCAATTTCATATGTTGGGCAGAAAAATTAAAACCCTTTCTACTTTTTACTATTACAAATTATGCATTCTCCACATATAGAGATAAATAATTGATAACATTACAGATACTTAATCTAGAAAATATTTATTAGGAGCAGACAACTCATTTTTTTTACGTGTTTTGTTGAGGACAATATTGCGCACTTTAAAAATTCATGACGACTCTTTGCAAGAAGGAAATGTCTACATGTATGGTTCTGGGGCACAAATTCTTTTGTTTAGCTTCACATCTTAGGCAAGGAAACAGCTGGGCAGCAGGAGTCGGGGTGAGGCCAGGATGTCCCTGCCCTGGCTCCAAGCTGAGGACTGGCCGAGGTCTCAGGCCTCCCCCAGCTGGGCCAGCAGCCTCTGGTCTCCAGTCCGAGAAAGTGCATTTGGAAAGTCAACATATTGCCAACGCATTACAAGCCAGGACTCCTTGGCTTGTGATTTAAAAATAAATGTTTGACTTAATCTCCGAGAAAGCACCAAATAATGGGATTTGAGGATGGACTCACAGAGCGAAGAAATCAGCGCAGCCAGCCCTCAGCCCAGAAAATCACCGAGCTGAAGGATCCGGGCCTCTCTCTGGGGTCCCAGGCTTGGTGTGTGAAGGAAGGGGGGTGGCATGAAGTGGGGAGCTTGCCTGGGGCCAGTGGCCTCATACCCCACAGCTGGCTTAGCCTGTCCTTCCAGGATGGGTGACCCCCAGTCCCTCCCCAGCCCCTCCCCTGCAAGGAGGACTCCCAGCCTTTGCCTGCTGCCCACCTCACCCTGGGCTCCTCCCCACCCCATCTCCGAGCTGGCACCACCTACCATCCCCCCTTCCCAGGCCTGCATGGGGGAGATGAGAGGAGCCAGCCCAGGTTCTCAGGACCCGTGTCCCAGCACCACAGCCGGAGCTGCTGGCCAGGCCTCACCTGTGACCTCTCCCTCTGCCCTTTGCCCTGCGGTGCCCTCAGTAGGCTGGGCTGGTGTACGCTGGAGGCTGGTAGTGGTGCCCTAGCAAGTCCTCGTTGTCCCTGTGCAGTGCTCCCCAGGGAGCACTAGCGTTTGGATAAATAACTGCTGTGTTTATTAAAAAATAAATTTGGTGCCTAACGAAAGTGCTGTTTCTATACATAGAAAAAAAGCCGTTTAAAATAAAAACCAAAACAGTTTCATAGGCGCTGTAGTATTAATTATTCATCTCTCGTTAATGAAATAACATGCCTTTGCAGGCTGCTCGCCCCCCCCTTCCCCCAGGGGCTCCCGGGTAAGCCTGGCCCAAGGCGGGTGTGATAGACCCCGAGGGGCCAGGATGGGTGGTTCTGAGCCTCAGTTTCCCTCGTGTAAAATGGGGGAGTCGTAGTATGCCCTCATGGCTGTTCAGTGAACATCCATTCCTCACTTCATGGCCCCACGAGACCCCCCTTCCTTCACATGCCAAGCCTGGGACCTGAGCAAGGGGCCGGCTCGTTCAGCGCGGTGATTTTCTGGGCTGAGGTCTGGCTGCGTTGATGTCTTGGCTCTGTGAGTCCATCCTCAAATCCCATTATTTGGTGTTTTTGCAGAGATTAAGTCAAACATTTAGTTTTAAGTTGCAAGCCAGAGAGAGTGTGGCCAGCAGGAGAAAAACAATATGTTGATTCTCCTGTGTGCCGGGCACTGGCTGCTTTAGGACCCAGAGGAGGACAAAGGAGACAGCCTGACCTGGAGGAATGAGCAGGTGTCTGATCCAGTTTCTGTGTCCAGTGAGGAGCCAGCCTGTATCTGTCAGCATGGGTGGATTATGCTGATGTAACAAATAGCCCTAAACCTTAAAGCAACAGTGGAGGATTTCCTGCTCACACTAAGTGTTGCCTTAGGTTGGCAGGAAGCCTTATTCTAAGTCATTCGACAGGCAGCCACCACCTGGGGCATCGCTGGATTCAGGGCAGAGGGGGAAAGGGATCTTGCAGGCCTTCTCCCCGCCCCCCCCCCCAAGACATGTCCTGCCCTGCTCCTGCCCACAGCCCATTGGTTGGTACTGGCTGCATGGATGCCAGGACTGGCCTTCTGGGCCTGACAGGGTTAATGGGAAGTGCTTGGGGGAGTAGCAGCAGAAACTTCCACCTCCACCGCCACCTCCTCACCCAGTGTAGCAGAAGGTTGGCTCCAGGAGGCCCTGCCATCCGGGTAGAGGGCGCCGACAGAAGTCTCCAGTGAAGCTGGGTCCAAGCCCTAAAGGGAGCCCTCCCACCCATGGGACCCTGAAGCTCTTGGCTCCTGCCATCAACTGGGGCAACTCTGGCTCTGTGGGGGTTCCAGGCATCCAGCCATTCATCCATCCATCCATCCATCCATCCATTCATTTAGTCATTCATTTACTAATTTATTCACAAACACCCCCAAAGTCCCCCTAGGGCCAAGCAGCCTGGGCTTACACAGGGTGAGTGGATTTCCTGGGTGACAGAGAATACTGACCCAACTAGTCACCCCACCCAGGACAAAGGGTCTGGGGGGCCCAGAGGAGCCTCCCTGAGCTGCACGGACATCCTTGGGAATGGCTGGAGGAGGCGAGCCGAGCCCTCCAGCGACGATGGAGGGGAACCCAACAGGGCCTTTGAAGTTCTGCCCGCCCCTGCGGCGGGCGGTGGAAGGAAAGGTGGCTGTGGACGGGGGCCACACGGGGTTCATCTTGGTCAGCAAATTACCCCTGTTTCGGCTGCCCCCTATGCTGAGACAGAGGGTGACGTGGTTCTTAAGACCCAGCTGCCTGCGGGTAAGGCTCTGGCATGGGGATTCCTGTGCTGGGTGTCCCCACATGGGGCTCGGGCCTAGGATGGTCCAGTTCTCTAATAGAATGCACGTGGGGAGCTGGCCCGGCACCTCAGCCCGTGGACAGGGGAGGGGAGGAGCCTGGCCCCATTCTCCCACCTGTCTCTCCCTCCCAACCCCAACAGATCTGACCTTGCTGGAAGCATCGCTCGGCCCAGTATGGATTTCCTGTCTTGGAGGAGGCCGGTGGGCAGCACGCAGGGGCTGAACGGATGGCAGGCCCAAAGGTGTTTTTCTATCGTGAGAGAAAAATCGAGTGGCCTGAGCTTCAGAGCCAAGGCTCCCTCCTGCGTGTGGTCGGGGGCCTCGCCTGGCGGGGCACTGGGCCTGGCCCCTGGATGCCAGCAGGTCTCCAGCCCAGACACCTCTCCTGGGCTGGGACCCTCTGCCCGTGCCCCAGGGCAGTGGTCGGCAAACTCATTAGTCCACAGAGTCAAATATCAACAGTACAACGACTGACATTTCTTTGGAGAGCCAAATTTTTTAAACTTAAACTATATAGGTAGGTACATTGTTAGTAACTTAGTTAGGGTATGTGGTATTTTGTGGAAGAGCCATTCTCAAGGGGCCAAAGAGCCGCATGTGGCTTGCGGTTTGCCGATCACTGTCCCCGGACAACACCCCCAAGGCCCTTTCCTGAGGACAAGGACACGATTACTGAGCTCAGTGCACATGTGACCTCATGTAGGGGACAGGGTGGTGGCAACGGGCCCAGAGAGGGGCCACTGGCCATTCGGCGTCAATAGCCAGGCCCCTGGGAGAAGCGTACACTCTGGTCCTTAGCCCCCCACTGCACTGGGTGGGGGCCTCAGGGCCAGGGTGCCAACAGGGGCACACCTATGGGGGAAGGGGAAGGCAGCAGGTGGAGACCAAGGTCGGGTGTGAGCTCAGGAGAGTTGATGCTGTGACCTCACAGGCACACGTGTACCCACTCATGTAAGCGTGTTTACAGACACACGTGTTCCCAGGTACATGTGCCCCCTCCACGTCAGCCTGTTCACAGACACATACAGAACTTGCTTGGGGGCCAGTTGCTGTAGCGATCATTGGTCCCGGGTAGCTGGGCCAGGCTCACCCTCTCCGGAGTCAGAGAACTGTGGCAGCTGGAGCTCTGGGAGAGGCACTGAGCCCCTCTCCCCCCACCCCCCTCCTGGTCCTCCCGGGAGCTTCCCTGGCACAGAGGACAGGCATGCCCAGGCCTCTGCAAGTCCCATGTCCCCAGACCCGCCTGCTTAGCATCATGGGTGGGACGAAGATGGAGAAGCAGGAAGTGGGAGACGCGGTCCGGTGCCCCGTTGTTGTTAGAAGATGGGGAATAAGACGCCAGGCCTCGTTCAGGTCCCATGAGGGGCTCAGGGACCCAGCCCAGGCTTGGGCCAGACCCATCACTCCCTGGTCTCGGGGTGACTGGGCTGCCACGCTGTGTGGCGGGTCCAGATGAGGGCCGGCTGGGGGCTGGGCGACTCCCAGGTGCTAAGCCTCCAGCGGCTCACAGAACTGCTCTGCTGTTAAAACAATTTCTGTGGCTGTCCAAGAAACTATCAGCTGTTTCCAGTCAGTGGGTCCGGAAGCAATGGTGCTGCATCCACCCTCCTCTTGGCTTCCGGGTGAGGAGGGGCCTGCCAGGCCTTGGGTCAGGGTGGGCAGGGGATGCCATCAGGGGCTGGGCCTTGTCTCCTGGCCACTTCCATGACCCTGAGGCATCTCTGACCCGCCTGCCCGCATCCCCTCAGCTGCTGTCACAGGCGGTCACCGAGGCCTCTCGGCTCCCCCCGGGGACATTGCAGGGACAACGGAGGCCAGCAGCACCCTGAGGACCCAGGGGTGAACTCCAGGGGCCGGGCCTGCTGTGTCGTCAGGCAGAGGAGGGGGCCCTGCTGAGGGGTGCTGTGAGCACAGGCCGAGGGAAGGGGTATATCTGGAGAGACTGCATGGGGGAGCGGTTGGGGGAGGGACCAGCAAGGGGGAAGTTCCTGGATGGATGGGTCTGTGGACCCATGCCCTGTGAGGCACATGATCTGAGAGCATGCTGCCCACAAGGGGTCATCCCTGCAGGGCGCCTGGGGGACGCTCCTAGGGCCTTTGACTCCCTGGCCACGTCACCGGGTGGCCCCGCAGGCAAGTGCTACAGTCCCATAGCCCCATGGCAGCGCCGGGTCAGGTGCTCTGTCCCCAGTCTCTTCCCCATCTTGCTGTGGGCCACCCCCAGGCCTGCAGAGTCACACACTGGCCCCGGGGCCAAGCCTGAGTTGGCGCGACCAACCAGAGCGGTGCCGTCGCCTGCATTCTGACCACGCCCAGAGAGCCGGTGGCCACCCAACCGCGGCCTGGTCTGTGCAGGGGCCCGGGGGAGGGGGGGGGGGGCGGGGGATGTAGACAGCGTCAGCTCCGGCTCCGCTCCGGGCTCCCAGGCTGGGACTCGGCCGGGAGCGGATGCTCCCAGCTGGGCACCTGCCCCCGCACAGGCCGGCCCCTCCCGTGTGTCCCACAGATCGGGAAGTGTCTGCCCTGGGGGCTGAGTTTGCTGGCGGTTCAGCAGCAGTTCTAATTCTAATGCCGGCGAACTGTGAACAACACCCCGCACGGCCGCGAAGGGGGTGTGAGCACGCACAGCGGGGATGGGGCTGCGGGGCCTCGGCTTCCGGAGCCTGTGGGAACGGGATCCTCCAGGCCACCCTCCCGCCCTGAACCTGGGTGCAGGGGCAGGGGAGAAGGCCGATGCTGCAGCCAAGCATGTCAAACTCGTGGCCGCAGGCCTCCCGGGCCTGAGGGAGCCGTCGGGATCAGCGGGGATGGGGGCTGCGGGATGGGGGGCTCTCACAGCCACCTCTGTGGTCCGGGGCTGAGCACCAGGGAGTGCTGGCGTGGGCCTGAGCGGCTCTGTCCACGGCTGGCTGCTCAGAAAGCCGTTCTCGGGCAGCGTGGTGCCGGGTCAGGAGCCCGGGTCCCAGGAGCTGGCGGCCATCCATGCATGTGCTGCTGGCCATTTGCTGTGGGTCTGGTGGTGGCAGGAGGAGGCCTGAGGTGAGGGGACACAGAGTAGGGGCGGGCAGCCCCGGACACATGGACCCCAGAAGAGAACACATCGCCAAAACCACAGCCCTGAGAGCTGACGTGCTGGGCGACATGTGGGCACTGTGTGTGGAGCTCCCTCTGGGCACTGCACATACATGTGGATGCGTGGTTGTCCATGCATGCATGAGGCCCGTGAATGGGTAGTTGGCTCCTGCTGGGTACTCAGAAGCTAAGTGCCTTCTCACGGTGCGAGTTTCTCGGAAAGTGGGCTGAGGAGGGCGGGCCTGGGGCCTTCCCTGCGGGCATTGCTACGTGCCTCACCATTACTCGATTTCAAAGAGGAGGAAACTGAGCCCCGTGGAAGGGAGGTGACCCCAGATCCCCCCAGCAGCAGGAGTCCAGCCCCACAGCTCAATCTCGCTGCCCCTCCATGCTCCCCCTGGAGCCCTTACTTGTAGTTTTCCCAGGTATAAAATCATGATGTTTATTCCTGGCTGTGCTTGCTCAACTCTTTCCATTGGGGGAGCAGCGTTGTGGGGGTCATGTCCCAAATGTGCCCAATCAAGAAGTCATCCAGGAGAGGGTGAGCCCCAGAGCCCCCAGACTTGCTGACCCGCTCTCCAGCGAGGGACCCAGCTCTGCATTTTATTTTTTAATTTATTTTAAAAAACATATTTCATTGATTTTTTACAGAGAAGAAGGGAGAGGGATAGAAAGCCAGAAACATCGATGACAGAGAAACATCGATCAGCTGCCTCTTGCACACTCCCCACTGGGGATGTGCCCGCAACCAAGGTACATGCCCTTGACCAGAATTGAACCTGGGACCTTTCAGTCCACAGGCTGATGCTCTATCCACTGCCAGCTCTGCATTTTAAACAATTCAAACCAGGGAGCTCTGGGGGCCAGCTGCTGGGAGCAGGTTTGTGCAGGGAGGTGAGCTCTGTAGTCCCACACAGGCTCCATCTCAGCTCTCGCGAGGAGATGGAATGAGAGTTGACGCTGGGTCTCCTGGTGCCCTTCTGCCCAGGCTGGAGGCCCCGCTGGCCTGACCTGAGCTGGGCTCGGAGCGCCCTGAGTCTTGGAAAGGGTATCTGGGCCCTGGACCAAGCCCTGAGCTGAGGGGGGCAGGTCCAGGCAGCCTCAGCGGCCCGGGCTGTCCCCATCACACCTAGGATCTCCGCTCCTCCCCGAATTTCTGCTGCGTGGCTCCCGGGAGACCTGGAGCTATTTTGGCTGCACCAGCTTTTCCACTCCGCCAGGCTTCAGTGAGCAAAGATTGTGCCGATGCTAACAGAACCGGCATGGAGGCCTGTGTGGCACTCTGTCAGGGAGAAGGCCCAATTAGGAGGGGAAGTGGGGGTGGGGCAGGCCGAGGGAGCACAGGGGAGCCCTTGGGCCCAGCCCACGCGGGCAGCCACATGCAGCCAGCACAAGCCTCAGGCCACCAGCACACGCAGGTGGACGTGCTGCAATGCAGGGACAATGCCGGGCTGTCCACTGGTGCCCCGCCTACCAGACCCCTAAGCTGGTGTGTCCAGTTGCAATCTGGGTGCAGGACTTGGGTGCATAGACTCCAGCCAGGGGCAGAGGGGAGGTAGAGGGTGGGCACAGTGCCCTCGGGGGTCCCCTCCTGAGCACTGGGGTCCCCTCCCACCCACTCAGCCGGGCGAGCAGATCTCGGGAAAGCGCCTCATGAGTGCAAACCTCTCAGAAGCTAAGTGCCTTCTCGTTTTGCTCCCTGCTGCTCTGGGTCAGCTCCCCTTCAAGGCGGCAGGCCGCCAGCACACCAGCCGGCCTCAGCGACACAGCGCTAATTGGGGCATTTCCCGGCTAAATGAACAGCCACCCCAGCATCCAGCCCGGACTGCATCTGGACTCAGGCCTGAGGGCACCCTCCCTGGCACCAAGGGCAGGCACGTAGCGGTGTGGCTGGCGTTGTGATGTGGATGTGTTGGGAATGGGAAGGAGAGGTTGCTGAGACCCCAGCGCTGAGCACTCAGTGGGATCCTTGGCTAGTCCTTCCCCCTCCTCCCTCCACCCCCTTCCACAGGCCCTGGCTGCCTCCCCTAGCACAGATGTTAGAGGGGTCCACCAAGGAGCTCTAAATGGTAGGTGAACCCCTCAAGTGACAAGGCCTGCGTCACCCCAGCCACATGGCCATGATCTGTCCCATGGAGACACCCACCCCCGATGTGGCGTTTGCCCCCACTGGTCACCCTTAGGCAGCCCCATTTATGTGCTCAGCTCATCCCCTGCTCTCTTCCCTCTTGCCCCCCTTCTCCCCCACTGGGCCCAGCCTGCCAGCCCTCAGGTTCTGATGGGGGACCCAGGAGGAGGGGTTGAGCTGCTGCATTAGGATTGAGGACCACCCAGCTTCAGAGCCACTGCAGTGGGGGGTCCTGATGGGGCGGGGGCAGGAGAGTGTGTGAGGCCCCAAGAGCCAAGATCCTGTGTGGGAAAGGCTAGTTGTTGGTTTTTACAGAATGAGCCTAATGGTGCCAGAAGCCAGTCGTTGTTTTGATGGTGGAGAGCTGTGGACAGGGAGTTTGGAGGGCTGGTCAACCTTGATTGCTCTAAGGGGTCGGAGCTGGTTACTGGGATGTTGGTGGTTGAAGCAGCCCCCACCTGTTAGTCCTAAGAAGATGCACTGATTGGCTTTTACTGGCGTTTCCTGCCTGGGGGAGACAGGTGTATCTTATGATCTTAATCTTAATAAAAGGAATGGTAAAGCCAGAGCGAGCAGTAGTTCTTCCACTAGAGTTGGGCTACTGCCTGGCCCCATTTCCCAAATGTTTTCTAAGTCTCTTTATTCATTTGTGTGCAGCCTTCTCCAGAAACCCGAACCCTGAACCGGGGACCCTGAATCACGCGGGATGTGAAAGGGGATCCCACATAATGGGGTGAGGAAATTGCAAAAGTCTTTGTGTGCTGGTTCACCCGTGTGAAGGGAGCAGGTTTGGGGGTGTCCTCACCCTCTGGGCATGTCTGTTGCTAGCAGATGAGGGTTCACACAGGCTGGACAGGGTGACGCTGTCTACATCCCCACCCCCCGGGCCCCTGCGCAGACCAGACAGACCACAATTGGGCGGCCACGGGCTCTCTGGGCGCTGTCGGAGGGCAGGCGACAGCACCATGTGGTTGGTTGCACCAAGTCAGGCTTGGCCCCGGGGTCAGTGTGTGACTCTGCAGGCCTGGGGGTGTGCAAGACTAGAAGGGGGCGTACCCTGAGTGATACTGACCTGGGACAGGAGAACCATCACCCCCACCCCAGGATCTGATGGAGGGAATGGAGCCCATCGAGGGGAAGGGCAGGAACGCACGGTTGGGTGGCCTGAGTGGTGGGATGCGGATGACAGTCAGATGGGAGGCATGGTCTGGGGCTCGGGTGGCAGAGGGGCGACAGGCGAAGGCCCCCGGGATGGAAGGGGAGGACTGGCAGGCGGAAGCTTCAAGGGGGGCAGTTGTAGCTACAGCTCCTCCTGGTTGGCAAAGGGAGAGCTCGATCATGAGTTGCCCCCCTCACCCCCTATTAGTTCTCAGGGCCCCCAGTCATCTCTTGGCTGAGCCTCAAGCTCCCAAGGCCCTGAGACCCTCTTCCCTCATCTGATTCTGTGCCTGCCTTCTTGAAGCCCCTGAGCTCAAGAGGCTCAACACCCCCTCAACACACACACACACCACACACACACACGCACACATACACACATATACACACAGATATACACACACACACATACACACACAGATATACACACACACACTCACATACACACATATACACACACAAACACACACATACATGCACACACAGATATACACACTCATACACATACACACACATACACGCACACACGCACACATACACACATACACACATACACACATATACACACAGATATACACACACACACAGATATACACACACACACTCACATACACACATATACACACACAAACACACACATACATGCACACACAGATATACACACTCATACACATACACACTCACACACACACACACACACACACACCACACACACGCACACATACACACATATACACACACATACTCACATACACACATATACAGTTACACACAAACACACACATACATGCACACACACACACAGATATACACACTCACACACACTCATACACATACACACTCACACATACACTCACACACACTCACACACATACACATGCACACACACACACACACCCCTCCGCTTTTGCTCCCTTGCTGCTCCTCCGTCATTTCGTCATTTTTCAAAAATAATTGTGTGGCATCAGGCTGCCCTGCCCCAGGTGGCGGCCTCCCCGTTGGCTTTGCCGAGCTGTAAGAGTCGAGGTGTTTCCTGTGCAAGGTCTTCATCGTCCCTAATTGTTCACATTAATTCTTCTCCCTCCTTGGTGAGCGTCCCCTGAAACCTCACTCCTGTCTCTCCTTTGCTGCATCAAAATGAGGCTGCTGAGCTCCCTGGGATCGGGCTGGGTCCCCCACCTCCCGCCCCCCACCTGGGCCAGGCTGAGATGGATGTTCCTTTCGTGCCCATAAATCCCTGCACTGCCTCTGCGCAGACAGGTCGGAGGCCTCCTGTCCGGGGGGTTGTCGGCAGTGGTTTAATGAGCCCTCCAGCAGAGGGGTGGGCGGGGAAGGGGCCCGCCAAGGCCCACCTGCTTTGTCTCCAGCCGTGGTCGGCAAACTCAGAGCCAAATAGCAACCAGGACAACGATTGACATTTCTTTTGAGAGCCACGTTTTTTAAACTTAAACTTCTCCTAACACCACTTCTTCAACATAGACTCGCCCAGGCCGTGGTATTTTGTGGAAGAGCCACACTCAAGGGGCCAAAGAGCTGCATGTGGCTCGCGAGCCGCCGTTTGCCGACCACTGGCCTAGCGGAACCACAGCTGGGTGTGCAAGAACAACCAACTGCTCCTCCCTCCCGCATCCATGTGCGCGGATTCACTGAGGCCGACTACAGAACAGCCTCCCCGCTCAGTCCCAGGCGGCTCCTTTCTCGCCCAGTGGCCAGGGCGTGTTGCCCGGAGCCCGAGCAGCGCCCTGCCAGCTCCCGAGAAGGAGGCCCATGCGTTTGCCCGGTGTGCTAGCTAAGACATGCACGGGAGCCGGTGGGTGCCAGAACGAGTGGGGCCTGTCCCGACCTGGCCCCGAGAATGAATGAAGACTCCCTCGCCAGCCCAGCCACCCAGCTTGACGCGAACAGGCTCCCGCAGAGAGGACAGGCCCGCCCCCTGGAGCTGGGAATCCCTGCCACTGGCCGGATGCTCTGTGGTCAGCAGGCCCCGCCAGCCCGGCTGTGCCTTTGGCCGCAAGAACGGAAGAGAGGCTGGGAGCAATGTTGAGCACAGCGGGAGGGGTGGGCTTTCCGAATGAGCCCCGTGACCCCTGCGCGAGGCGTGCTCAGAGGCCCAGGCTGGAGCCACTCCTCGCTGCATGGCCTTGGGGACTCCCTTCTCCTGTTGGGCCAGGATTCCAGGTGCGCAGTTGATGCCTAGGACTGAGGACCGAGAAGACACACTCGCTGGAAGCGGGTTGACTGGAGGGAGGAACAACCTTGAGATGGAGCAGCAGGGTGTCCGGTCTGACCTCTCCCTGGCCATCTGGGCAGTCTCTGAGCCCCTCCAGCACTGGCCTCAAGCCAGGCCCCTCACAGCAGCTCTGTGAGCTGCAGAGACTCCTTCCATGAGACTCACTCATCCCTCCCGACAGGAGGGAGAACCAAGGGACCCTCGATGTGGTGACTTGCCTCAGCCATAACTTGGCTCCAGACTCCCCCAAGCCCTGTGTGCGGTGGATCCATTGTGTGACTGCCCCGCTGGATGGGAATCAGCCTGGGGTGGTGGTGGTCAGGGAGGGCTTTCTGGAGGAGGAGTCACGTCAGAGCTGAACGTTGAAGCGGAGGGTACTGAGAATCCCACAGCATTCTGTCAGGGAGCACAGGGAGGCAGCAGCGGGAGGATGGAGCAGGACCCCCGAGACCTGGGTTCCAGCCGGACTACACAGAGAAGGTCAAAGCCAGAATGCTGGTGGCTAGTGGCTCCTACACTCTCCCCCTGGGGTTGCCCAGGCTTCTAGGGGGACCCTGCCAGCCTGTGGGCTGTGCACGGGGGCCAGGCCTACCATCCAGGGCTCCAGGGAAGCCCCAGCCCAGCACGTGGTGGGGAAAGAGCGGGAATGACAAGCAGGACCACGAGCAAGGCCTCCTAGTGAGACCGGGCATGCCCTGTGGTCACGTGTCTACCACGTCTCCGAGGGCTCAGTGCCCCCGTGTGCGGAATGAATGGCATTCCTGGGCCACTCCCGGGCTGGTTGGCATAAGAAAGAGAGATTGATGTCCAGGGCCACGTGACACTCTGGCGCTGAGGTGAGGACGCTGAGGCGTGGCGAGGGAGCACGTGCCGGCCCCCTGCACCTGTTGGTGGTGATGTGCGTGAACAAGCGTGGCCTCAGGTAGGTCCGATCCTGCCCAGATAAGTCACCTGCACACCTTTTGGCCTCAGTGTCCTCGTCTGCACGCGGAGGGTGTCAGCAGCCTCTTCTCCTCGGACAGTGGTCGGCAAACTGTGGCTCGTGAGCCGCGGTTTGCCGCTCTGTTGACTAATGAGTTTGCTGACCACTGGGATAGGGGCTTAATCACAAGGAACAACAACAGCCTGTAATTACTGGAATGGAGAGTCTAGGTGAGTGGTCGGCAAACTCATTAGTCAACAGAGCGGCAAACCGCTGCCCCAGGACATGAATGAGGGCGGGTGTGGGAGGCGCTCACTCGACGGCAGGGGGGCTGGGAGCTGGGCAGGGCTGGCGGTCGCGAGGGGTGCCCTGGCTGTGAGGAAGGCCTCTGCCTGGCTGCCCCGGGCCCCAACTCATCGAACAAATTAACACATTCCATCCACCTGTTCCCAGCATGGTCTCTGTCTCCCCGGACATCAGCTCACCACCAGCCACTCAGCGTTCTACTGCTTCTATTATTCCTAAACGAGTATAGGATTAAAAACTAATTATTTCAATTACTGTGCAGAGCCCCGGCAGCCGGTTACATGGGGTACATACTCCCGCAGAAGGGCCTCGGCCAACCCTGCAGCCCCCAGGTAGCCGGCAGGCAGCACTCGGGGACCCCGGCACCCCTCCAACCTCAGAGCGCCTGTAGCGAAGGGGTCCTCCGAGCCCAGGGCCTCGAGAAGGCCGCTCCTTCGCCTCATTCACCCGCGCTGAGCCCCGGCTGGAGGTGTCAGCCCCCGCCCCTGGTGATCAGCAGCCCTAACCTGGGGGCCTGGGCAGGAGGACAGGCCTGTGAGCCGTGAAGGATTCTGTCCGCAGGCCGTCCTGTGGTTGGCCTGGCATCCTTGGCTGGGGGCCAGGAGCATCCGCGGTAAACCAGCAGCTGGCGTCGGGGGAGGTCGCCACGCTCAACGCCACTTCTCGGGGCTTTAATTAGCTTCCTGCACCAGTCTCTGGGTCCGGGAGGCAGAGGCCGAACCTTAACCGCTGCCCCCCGCCCCCGCCGCCGGCCCGGTCCGCCGGGCACGATTTCAGTGAGCCAGCAGGGCCAGCGAGTGGTCAGGGGCGGGGTGGGGGGCAGGCGGGCGCTGCTGGACCTGCTGCCCCGGGCCCAGCACTTCCGCCCCTCCCCGAGCCCCCCCCCCCCCCCGCCCCTCGCCAGCACTAGCTGATGGTGATCTCATCTCCTGGGCTGTAAATATCACCCAAATGCTCAGACTCCCAAATTGTCCCCCAGCCCGGGCCCCCTCTGCTGAGCTCAGCCCGCACAGCCTACGCGACACCCCCGACCAGATGTCTCCCGGGCCTCGACAGCAAGGGAGGCCGCTCCTCCCAGCTCCCCAGCCCAGGCACGGGGCCCCGCCGGATGTCAGGACAGACGCTGGAAGCCTGCCCACTGCCTCCACCTTTTGCTGGGTCTAACTAAAACGTGCCCACGTCCCTCCTCATCCCCCCCACCCTCCCTCCGCCAGCCTGGCCAGCCTGTGCACCCCTTGCCTCCACTCAGCAAGCCTTCACGGCAAGCAAAGCAGCAGAGGAATATCTCAGGAGACCCCGACTTTGCCATCTTAGGACATTGTCCCCAAAGCACGGGCCCCGGGTCCACCTGGGCCCACCCATCCACCTGCTTCACCTTCAGGAGAACTGATGGGCCCCTTGTTCCCATTCCTCCCTATGACCCCGGTTTCTCCCTCCTTGGGGAGGGGAGAGTGCCCCCAAAGGATGGGCTGGGTCCCTGGTCGGCAAACTGCGGCCCGTGAGCCACATGCGGCTCTTTGGCCCCTTGAGTGTGGCTCTTCCCACAAAATACCACGGCCTGGGCGAGTCTATTTTGAAGAAGTGGCGTTAGAAGAAGTTTACGTTTAAACAATGTGGCTCTCAGAAGAAGTTTCAATCGTCGTCCTGTTGATATTTGGCTCTGTTGACGAATGAGTTTGCCGACCCCTGGGCTGGGCGGACATGCGGCTTGGAGGCATGGCCCAGCAAAGGAAGCCAGCCGCCGGGCGGCTCAGTGAGCCCTGCAGCTTCCTGAGGTCCCAGCGGCCGGTGACGGGCACCGGGGGCCTTAGGGGTGTCTCTCAGCGAGGTGCAGGCCCAGGTGGGCCTCAAAGCCTTTGCCAATGAGTGTTTGTGGATTCCTGGCTGCCAGGAAGACGGTGGGAGACTAGGGGGCTGCCATGCCCTTCAAGAGCCCCGCAGGCTCAGCCTGGAATTCTGCCCCCTCCCCGTCCCCAGCAGTTTGGCTGCATCTCCTTGGGCGCGGCAGGGGCTGCTCGGGAGAAAAGTGGATCAAGAAACTCCTACTCATGCTCCCCCTGCCGTGATGCCCAGGCCCGAGCTGGCAGCCTCCGGCTGTGCAGTCACAGGGACGGGGTGCCAGGGGGTGCTGATGGTGGGCCGCAGGCACAGGCCCGAGGCCGCCCAACACACGGACACCAGATTCCACAGAGCTGCCTCTTCCGAGGCTATCGAGGGGGACCCTGGGGTTTCCTGGGCCCAGAAGGGCTGGGGTAGGAGCCTGTGTAGGGCCTGAGTTGCCCCTTCTGAGCCCAGAGCAAGGCGTCGAGTCTTGGAGCTGGGATGTGCCAGCGTCCCCTGTGCAGAGGGGCAGCCTGCCAGGCCCACACAGAGGTGGGCAGCGCCAGTGTGCCCACGCCCAGGGTCTCTGGAAGAAGAGTGGGGTGTGTGGGAAACCTGGCTGAGCAGGGGTACGGACAGGGGCGCCTCCCCCACAGTACCTGGTACTGCTCTGGGCAGCGGAGGAAGGGTCTGAGCCCCACCTGGGGACAGAGGAGCTGGCACGTTGCTGAGCACGTCCCTCCCCTCTCCTCCCTCCTCCTGTGGCTTCCTCAGCCCCAGTGCCTGCATGGCCATCTGGCTCCACCAGCCACACACCCCTTCCCCCTCCCCCAATCAGTGTTTTCCTTCTCCTGCCCGCCCTCCCGCCCCTGCCCAGGAGGATGGGGTAGCCTCTGCCCACGTGTCCTCTTTCCCTTTTGTTTCTGCGCCCTCACCACACAGGCCTGGAGGAAATGTGTGTGCGCATATTTTTGCCTGTGCTGTTTACATGTGTGTGTGTGTGTGTGTGTGTGTGTGTGTGTTATGTGCCCATATATGTGTACAGGGGCAGGCAGACCCACCTGGGCCTGTGTCTGGGGGTGCCATGGTGTAAGTGTGGGTGCCTGGGCACATGCCTGTGCAGATGTGCCTGCAGTGTGGTGTGTGACCAGCAGCAGTGGTCAGATCTCTAAAAGGAGGGACCTGGCCTCACGCCCCAATCCTGAAGCCCACCCTCCGGGATCCTCCTGGGAACAACCCAAACCACGTGGGAGCTGGGGACAATGGGGCTAGGCTGGCTGGGGTGGAAGCCTGGGACCTCCAGGGACCCCCCGTGGCAAATGTCTCCACAAAGGCAGCCACATCCAGCTGCCACGGCTGATGTGTGGTGTGTGCTGGACACACTACCTCCCACTAAATACCGTTATCAGCTCAGTGTGGTCAGGGTGGGCCAGGCCACCAGGCGTCTCTAGTGGCCACCACGGCTGCTGGGCTGAGATGGTGTGAGCGGCCCACAGCCCAGGCTGCACCCCTCGTGTGGATGGAAACTCCTCTGTCTTGGGGTGTCTGTGTGGCTGTGACTGGGGCAGGGCTTACCCCACCCCCCAGGGTCCTCCCCATCTCTCACTGCCCGCAGCACTCCCACTCTGAGAGGCCACAGCTTAAGAAAGAGCTCTTTATTCCACATTGCCCAGTATTTTTACACAAGTAAAATAAAATGCATTTTTCTGTATATCGCGGGCCGGCGGGAGGCAGTGTTCTGGAACAAACACGCCGCTGCTCCCTGTAAACATGATGGGGTGGAGATGGGGGTGGTGGAGGCGTCCATCAGGGAGGGCTGGCTGCCCCCGGGCCTGCTCCCGGTGCTGGCTGGCAGCAGGGGCGGGGACCCCGTATGTACACACACCTGGCTGCGGAGGAAGGCCTTGGTCTCTATTGGGGTGGGGGGCTGGTCAGCAGGGCCTGAGGACGGTCCACAGCACCAGCGCCAGGGCAAGGGGCGCGAGGCTGCAGGCCAGGCCGGGAAGGGCACCCGAGCCCTCTGCGTCGCCAGCGCCCCCGCTCCCGCCGCCCGCCTGGCCCAGACGGCACTGGCTGCGGGTGCGGTTCTTTCGGGAGCACCCCGGCCTCCGGCGAGGCCCGACGGTGGTGGGGCCTGGCGGCTCGGAGCCCTGGGGCCGCAGTGCAGTGAGCGGGGGCTCGGCCGAGCCAGGCAGGGTCCCGAAGGGCGAGTCGTTGATGTGTCTCGGGCCAGAGCTGTTGCCCGCAGGGCTGTCACCGGGGGGGCCCTCGGCCCTTCAGTGCATTGCCAGCCGAGGCCGGGCTCCCGGCCTCCAGCACCGCGGCCTTGTCGGCGGCGTCCGGCTGGCAGCACTTGGGGAGCCCCAGCAGCTGCTCGTCGGCGGCCCCGCCAGTCCAGACGGCCGTGGCGCAGCCTTCCAGGTCGGCGGCCGCCAGGCGCTTGAGGTTGCGGCCGGCCAGGCGTCGGGGCAGGCTGCAGGGCAGCTCGGACGAGGAGCCGCGGAACTGCTGCAGCCAGGCCCAGAGCGGGCGGGCCCGGCAGTCGCACACCCAGGGGTTGTCATTGAGCCGCAGGTACTGCAGGGCGCGCAGGGGCGCCAGGGCCTCGGCGGGCAGCGCCGAGAGGTTGTTGGCGAACAGGTAGAGCGTCATGAGGCGGCCGAGGTCGAGGAAGGCGCGCGGGTGCACGCGGGCCACGCGGTTCTGGTGCAGCAGGAGGCGGTCGAGGCTGTGCAGGCCGCGGAGGGCGCGCTCGGGCACGCTGGGGATGCGGTTGCCATGCAGGAAGAGGTGCGTGAGGTTGCCCAGGTCTCGGAAGGTGTCGTCAGGCAGCGCCCGCAGCCCGTTGTCCTGCAGGTAGAGGTACTGCAGGGCGGCCAGGCCGCGGAACAGGCCGGGGCCCAGCTCCTGCAGGCCGCAGCGGTCCAGGTGCAGCGTGTGCAGGCGGCCCAGGCCGCGGAAGGTGGCGGGGTCCACGGCGCGCAGCTGCCCGTTGTCGCTGAGGTCCAGCTGCTCCAGGAGGGCCAGGCCGGCGAAGGCGGTGGCGTCGATGCGGGTCAGCGCGTTCGAGTGCAGCCACAAGATGGTGAGGTTGCGGCAGGCGCGGAAGGCGGCGGCCGGCACGTGGGTGATGCGGTTGCCGTGCAGGAAGACGCGCTGGCTGGCCGCGGGGATGTCGTCGGGCACGGCCTGGAGGCCCTGCTGAGGGCAGCCCGTGGTCACCTTGGGCTCGTTGTAGCACACGCAGGCTCCTGGGCACGGAGCCGCCACCCGCCACACCTGCAGCCACAGCACCCAGGCCAGTAGCCGGCTCCCTGTGGGCAGAGGAGAGGGCGGTTAGCTGGCCGGGAGCCCCGTGTGGGCGGGGATTGTGCTGGAGCCAGGCTGCCCCAGGACATGCGGCCACCCCTGGGAACTCCGGTGCTGTGAACCCGGCTGTACCTGCCGTGTGGAACCGACCGGAGCAGAAGTCGGCAAACCCGTTAGTCAGCAGAGCCAAATATCAACAGGACAACGACTGACATTTCTTTGGAGAGCCAAATTTTTTAAACTTACACTTCTTCTAACGCCACTTTTTCAAAATAGACTCGCCCAGACCGTGGTATTTTGTGAAAGAGCCACACTCAAGGGACCAAAGAGCCACATGTGGCTCAAGAGCCACAGTTTGCCAACCACGGTGCTAGGGGGTCATAAGTTCCCCAGAAGAGGCTAAGGCCTTGGAGCTGGAGGCCAGTGTTCCAGCCTCGGTCAGCAGTGTGCTCCAAGAGACAGTCCTCCGGCAGCATCTGGCCGGGGGCACATCAGCGACTCCCCTTTTGGGACCCTGCCCGGCTCGGCTGAGTCCCTGCTGATG